>CM035164.1:72426004-73082346 GCA_020205615.1 Panax quinquefolius | reverse complement strand
AGCGATCGGCGACTTTCCGGATAATATAGATTTCAACATTAATCATAAAGAACCTTTGAGTAAATAGTTCAAATGCTGATTCAATCCTTCCACCATCTGATGTCCCGATTAAATATAAGGCATGGAATTCTTGTCAAGTCTTATTTTATTTAATTATATGTATTTCGATTCTTAAATACCTGACTCAAATAATGCAAATTAGAAACTCCTTTCTAATTTCATTACGCCTTAACCGAGGACTCTTTGGGTTGTCATTTATCGAATCACATAGGACATTTCTCTTCTTTTATTAGAAGTGGTAGATTCTTTATTGATCATACATTATCTCCGTATCTGACTTATTATACCCAAGCATACCCTTTGATATACCTAAGGGTCTTAAGGAATAAGTCAAAGTATAACTCATCATACTACGAGATCTTATGATGATCTCAAGTCAAGGATTACTTGTACTACTATCACTACTGAGAATTCTATTGTGAGGAAAATAAAACTCCATTAGGTATTCCTTAGCGAGCCACGTTCGATTGAACTTATTCTCTAATAAGCACCTACATACTTGCTTTAGTGTCTCCACACAAATGATCGTGAGATCAATCATCCTCATCGATGAGCAAGCAGCGTATGTACCGATCTATCAGGATTCACTAATCCCCAATTTAGTAATCGATGATTGGGAACTATTTTAGTTTTAAGCTTTCTAAAATTTAGATCTCATTAGAATGATCATCATCATTATTCTAAAAGCATTGCTTAAAACTATGGGTTTATCACATATTATAAAAATGACATCGTGTAGATAATTAAAAGCCTTTAATAAATTAATACTTTTTATTAATAAATGAATAAGATTGTTACAAAGTATATGCTTTATCATCAAACATGATTGGCTTGTGTGCATACTACTTTCAATCTCCCACTTGCACTAAAGCCCGATCGTCGTGGTATCTTATACTCTTCTTCTCTAAGTGGCGATTATCCTGTACATTGGATAAGCTTTAGTTAATGGATATGTAATGTTGTTCATGAGAGTCCACTATCTCTATAGTGATTTTCCATCTTTCGATGATTACAATAATCAAATGAAAGTGCCTGACACATGTTTAGATCAAGATGAGACTTGGAACTATTCTAGTTACGTAATGAACTTTTAATCCAAACAATCAACTTGCGACTTCATTTATAGCTATTTACTTTGTCTTTATCACTAAACCGGCAACTCTTTCTTTATTTGGAACCTTTCGATTCACTTTGCACCTTTGTTCGAGGTAACACTTTACCTTAAAGTGGATTTTACGTCGTCTTAGTGCATACGAAAAACTTGAGTCTGTTAAGCCCTCTAGTTTTAATTAGGACCCACCATGTATGATCACATCCTTAGTCTTTGGTTAAGAACTTTAAGATGTTTTCTTTGTCTTCATAGTGAACTTCTCCATAATATGGTGATCGACATCGGTCTCGTACATTTCATTGCATACATGATTGTCACTCATGCGACCTCTCTTTTTTGAGAGTCGTGGGGACTATTAAGAGATACACTCCATAGCTCATCGACATGAGACATCTCTTGGAGTTTGCCATGCTAAGCGACTTTAGCATCAAATGAATATCGTTCCTTGGGTTAAGTCGAGCATCCTCTTAAATCTATCTATATAGATTTATATCCCCAATTAAGATACTCTTCCCAAATCATTCATGGAGGAATGTTTGAGACAACTTTATCTTTCTTGATTGTAGCATTGGTATGTCATTCCTTATCAAGTAGTATATCAACATATAATACTAGGAATGTCACGCTCGCTCCCATTTTTGTCCCTTTTGTACACACTAGAACTCTTACCTCATCGAATGTAACTTCTGGATCATCATCTTACATGATGTGTACCTCATCATCATCATCCATGATGAATCCATACCTCTAGAGTATCTTGGTCTTATTCGGATTTACGATTCGGTTGTGGTACAATATAGTCTATCTACGAGGTTCCTCTTATTTGACTTATAGTGTTTTGTGGTTCTTGAACTCTTCAAGATCTATTATCCTCCACTAGCCCTTTAATGATAAACACCTTTATCTTAGAAGGCGTGTTTCATAACAAACACCTTTTGCTAAGTAGGATTATAGAACATTTACCCTAAACTTACTTTAGGATGTCCCCTGAAATCTGTACTTGTCAAATCTTGTCCCAAGCTTATCCTTTGAAACCTTTTCACATAAGTTGGACAACCCCTTATCTTAACATACTTAAGATTAGGAATCCTCCACATCCATAACTTTTATGGAGTCTTGAAATTTGGATTTTGAGGTTACCTTTTACGTAGATGTCTGAGCCATTTCTAGGACATGATCCCAGAAGGATCTTTGGAATGTCGGTAAAATCATTATGGACCGCACCATGTCCAACAAGGTACGATTTTTCATTTAGATACATCAATCAATTATTGCGTGTCGAGGAGGCGTCCATTATGAGAAAACCATTTGAGATGATCTAGAAACTTATTGCACAAGTATTTATTCCTTGATCTAATCGAAGAATCTTAATACTTTGTCGATTTGTTTCACTTACGAATTCTTTGAACCTTTCGAATAATTCACACTTGTATTCAACAAATACACACATTTGACTCTTTGAATGATCATCTCCTTTTCTTATACTAATTTGTTCAATATGCAAAATTATTTTCATGTAAAGTCAGTATACAAAATTTATTAAGTAATATTCCGGTTCTATACAAAACATTATTATTATAAATAGAACAACAATTGTTCTTAATTATAATACCAAAGATTTCATTGTCCAATGATAAAATGGAAATAATATTTTTAACAAGAAGCTGGAATCTACAATAACAACTTATTGACTTAATAGATTTGCCGTAGGCATTGCTAAACTATAAGTTTCTATGGCTAATATGGCAACCTTTGCTACATTTCCATACATAGGATTACTTATATTTGTTTAGCTTTTCTACTTACATCTTGGTCCCTTCATAAATCTATATTTATGATAACCAAAGTCGGTATCAATACCCAAGTAGAACCTTGACTTAAAGAAAAATTTATTTTAAATCATGAACAAAATTGTATTTATATAGCAAAACTTCACTAAGCTTCTTTGGTTAGCCTCTGCAAGATGCTTCTCATGATTTCTTTCCGGTGTCGGGCTTATTGCGGTGGAAGCAAACTCCTTTGCTATCCGTATCAGTTTTGTTCTTATTATCCTTTGTTTTGCCTTTCTATTTACCTTCTTTGAATCGTTCTTCTTTTGAGGAAGATCCTTTGGCCCCTACCGGTAAGACTTGATCTTTCTTGGTTGGAAAGTGACTCTCGACATTTTTCAATATGTTAAGCAAATCGGTGAGGCGATATCTAGCTTGTTTATATGAAAAATTCACAACAATTGTGAAAGAAGTCAGGGAGTGAGTGCAAGATCAAATCTTGGCTCAACTCTCCATCCATGACAAAACTTCGTTGTCTAATTGATCGATCAAATTGATTATGTTAAGGACTTTTTTATGCATCTTTATAGTGCCATTGGCCATTCTAGATCGGAAGAGCTCCTTAGATGTCGATATCTATCGGTCCTACTTTCCTCACCATCGACTACTTGATGTGCGGGGAATATAGTAGGAGCATCCATAGTTTCATCTTGGCCTTTGAAGCTCGTTACTCGTGGATGCGAGCATGATGCATTGAGCCCATTTGTGCATCATCTTGCCACTTTAAAAAGTAGCAATCTCTTCCTCGGAGGCATTATGCGCAACCATTGCGAGGATAGGCGTATTAAGGACATAAGATAGCTTTTAAACTATGAGAACTATTCTCAAATTCCTTAACCAATCCAGTTTAATTGGTGCGGTTAATTTAGCATCTAATATATTTGCGGTGATAGTAATTTTAGACATTGTAAAATTACGTAAATGAATTTGTAATTAACAACATTTTAACATACATTCTTTTATTAATTACCAAAATAAATTAGGTCTTGTTTTAAATTGGTATCTCCCACTATTTTCTTCAAACTATATTACCCTCACTTATATAGTTGGCAAAATCTAATTAAAGATTTGCTAGTGAGAATAAGGATCCCATTTCAAATGTATATAGCCTTGTGGTGACCTGACAAACTATATATAAATAAATAGGTAGACAACTTTTGTCGATTACATCAACTATCTGACTCCTTTTGTATTTTGCCTCTTAGATTATTTTGATCAGTGGTGGCACATCAGAATCAAAATTATCAAGTTAAGTCGACCTAGCACTCCGTATATTCAAAAAGAAAAATATCATCCTTGTGGTGACACTGACAAAACAATATTGTTCAATTTTCTTTATAAGCATCAAATGTGATAAATTAACATCTTAAATACTTAATACTTGCCTTGTGGTGACCACAACAAACTCATATTAAATATTTAATACTCTATTAATTTTATCATGCTGAAAATGACGTTCGATATTCAAATATCTTTGAGCGCTTAGGACTTAATATAAAAATTGAGGGGTTTGTTATTAATTTGTCTCATCTTGTTTTAGCGGCGTATATATATATATAAATCGCGTCATATTAATGAACATCTGAAGCATGTTTGCATAATATATAATATATATATATATAAGCATGCACATATAGAATACTATATTCTACGGATTGATTATGGACTTTTATTCTAGTTTGGTTCACTAGAGCCACCAGAGTGAACCAAAAGGTTGAACAATACTAGGGGTGCGAGAAATAATATTTAAATATAACTATTACATTTAAACTTAGGGCTCCATTACAAAGCGGGTCTTTAAAGCGCTCCTTGCTCCTTGATCTCAATTTTTCAAAATTAATTCTAACTATTCCTATTACAAAACTATTTAAAATAAATAGAAACCTTGATCGTGATCGAGGGAAATACATGGGAGAGAGATAGAATTTACATTAAGAAAAATTAGAGAAGGCAGTCTGTGAGACCCCATTTAATAAAACCCATTACATTAAATGCATCACTAAAATAAAATCCAATCACATTGGTGATAGTCCATAATCAATCCCATTTATTATCATACACATCACCATATGCATCGATAAATAACATTCATCTCATGAATAATAAACATTTAATATATATATTGATATCATTTAATGGGCAAATTTAGTTAGTATAAAATTATTTTGAATAAAATAAACTCCTTTATTTTAATCCAAATTTAAATCAAAATAAAACTATTTTATTTTAATTTATCAATTTTGAATAAAATAAACTATTTTATTTTAATCAAAATCTTTAATCAAAATAAACTCCTTTATTTTAATTAATTATGGAATGGATTCGATTATTTAATAAAAAAAATCTTTAATTAAAATAAACTCTTTTATTTTAATTAATTATGGAATCAATTCCATGTAAAAAAAAAATCTTTTATTAAAGGAAACACGGATATTCTTTTCTATTCACAAATAAACTCCTTTATTTTGAATAATATGAAATCTTATTTCATATTTAAATAAACTCCTTTATTTAAAGAAAGCGCGGATTTTCTCTTTCTATTCACAAATAAACTCTTTTATTTTGAATAATATGAAATCTTATTTCATATCTAAATAAACTCCTTTATTTAAGGAAGGAATTTCTTTCATTATCATGGAATCGATTAACTCTAAACTCTTTTATTTTGAAATTAATGAAATCTATTTTTCATATTAAAATAAACCTCCTTTATTTCAAAAGGAAAAATAAAATCAATTTAAACTTAAATTAATTATATATGGAATCAAATTAATTTTAAAATTAGTTATATGAAATTTAATTTTAAAATTAAAATAAACTTTATATTTTAATATTAAAATAAACTTTTATTTTAATATAAAATATTATTATATATATATAATAAAATATATATAAATATATATATATATATATATATATATATATATATATATATATACCGTATATATATATATATATATATATATATAATTATTAATCAAACATGTATTCTTGATTTTGATAATAGGATTTTTTTTTATACAAAAATACGATGATTTTATTTTTTGATACCGTAAATATTGTATCAAATTCCTAAATGAACCATATATTTATTACATGGTGCTGTACCGATGGTTATCTTAAATACTCCATACAAGTCCACAATTATATAATCATTTTTTTGATTAATCATGATTTCCCGTGTATGCATACATGTATCCAAATGATTAAAATCTTTGCCATGCCATTAACAATCATAATGGGTGAACGTGAGATCTATTGGCTTTTCAAAAAAAATTGTGATTTTTTTTTTTTTTTATATAAATTTTATCTGATAAAATTATGCCCAATTAAATTGTTCTAAACACATATCAATATACATATCAAATTAAAACAATTAATAATTAGCATAAAGGTTTGGCTCACGATGCCCTTTGTTAGGTTTGTAATATTAATATGCATGATCAATTGCAAAATAATGCGAAGCGTGTAAAATCGAGTTTAAAAAATTTTACAAACCATATACCGGATCATCCTTTATGCACATAATTATTAATTAAGCGAAAAGATAAAGAATAAAATCATACCCTTGAAGATCGAGGCTTCCTCAGTGCAAGTTCACCTCAAATCCTTTTTTTAGCGTTCGACTTGAATCCAGCGGGTTTGGTTCCTTCCTTTGATCGGCGTTAGCCACCCAGTGTTTGGCCTCTAGGGTGATCCACGAGGAAGAATAAAATTTGAGAAGATGGGGTGGTTGGCTAAACCCTAGTTTTCTATCTACATAGAAAAGGCGTACTCTCCAACAAATTGGAATTATTCGTTGTTGAAAAATCAATGACAACCCATCACCCATAATAAGACTCCTCTTATTTATAGATGTGGGGCAACCCACCTTAACAATTAAGGAATTGGGTTTTATTTAATTAATTAAATTCTTTTAATTAATTAAGCTCCCTAATCTTATTAGGGATAATTAATTAAACTCCTTTAATTAATTTTTCCTTCCTAATCTTATTAGGAATAAATGAGAATACTTATATTAAATTAATTCCTAAACTCTTTTAGAAATTAAAATAATAATAATTGTAATAATATTAATAAGACTCCTCTTATTAATTTATATTTAATATTTCTAAAATATTAAATAATAAATATTAAACTATTTAATTTATTCTATCACCATAGATTAAATTAAATATACATAACTTTATATTATTACGATTATGCCATTAACTTCTTAAATAATTATTCTTCCTTTTATGGTGTGACCCTTTAGGTTCTCCGTATTAAGCAGGTTGTGAATAAATCAATTAGAACAATTCTAATCTTATTTAAATAAATAAATTAAACAATTAATTTATTTAAATAAATAATATTTATTCTCTGATAAGGATAAGCCTCCTAGCGATCAGCGACTTTCCGGATAATATAGATTTCAACATTAATCATAAAAGAACCTTTGAGTAAATAATTCTAAATACAATTCAATCCTTCCACCATCTGATGTCCCGATTAAATATAAGACATGGAATTCTTGTCGAGTCTTATTTTATTTAATTATATGTATTTCGATTCTTAAATGCCTGACTCAAATAATGCAAATTAGAAACTCCTTTCTAATTTCATTACGCTTATAACCGAGGACTCTTTGGGTTGTCATTTATCGAATCACATAGGACATTTCTCTTCTTTTATTAGAAGTGGTAGATTCTTTATTGATCATACATTATCTCCATATACGACTTATTATACCCAAGCATACCCTTTGATATACCCTAAGGGTCTTAAGGAATAAGTCAAAGTATAACTCATCATACTACGAATACTATGATGATCTCGAGTCAAGGATTACTTGTACTACTATCACTCTGAGGAATTCTATTGACGGGCAAATAAAACTCCATTAGGTATTCCTTAGCGAGCCGCGTTCGATGAACTTATTCTCTAATAAGCACCTACGTACTTGCTTTAGTGTCTCTCACACAAATGATCGTGAGATCAATCATCCTCATCGATGAGCAAGCAGCGTATGTACCCGATCTATCAGGATTCACTAATCCCCAATTTAGTAATCAATGATTGGGAACTATTTTAGTTTTAAGCTTTACAGAATTTAGATCTCATTAGAATGATCATCATCATTATTCTAAAAGCATTGCTTAAAACTATGGGTTTATCACATATTATAAAAGCTTGACATCATGTAGATAATTAAAAGCCTTTAATAAATTAATACTTTTTATTAATAAATGAATAAGATTGTTACAAAGTATATGCTTTATCATCAAACATGATTGGCTTGTGTGCATACTACTTTCAAATACAAAAGCATGCAATGACACGACTCTCAGCGTGTAGAAGGGTGTGTGCAAAGATGAAGAAAGACTACTAAAGTGTTTCCATCTTTTTTTTCTCTTAAAAATTAGCTTTAGAGTGGGTAAACCTTGGGCTTTGTTCTATTATATGCGGTGGAGCTCCACAGGTGTTCTGGGAAAAAAATTAGCAGTCTTGGAGCAAATTGTGTAGGGTTTCCAGTCTCTTTTTCTAATCATACCCAAAGCCTCGCACAAAGGTGTGTCATGGCCCATGAGTTTTGTCGCCAGGTCAGGTCGGGTCGTCTCAAAGTATGTGCATTCAGCCACTGTAATGTCAACTCGGATTTTGAGAAGTGCAATCCGGGCATCCGTTTTGTGGTATTAAGGACCTATTTTGGATCGCCGTTGTTGAGAGTTGTCACGATGGCATGGGATTAGAGTTTGTATGAAGTCTTTGAAGATGGGACGATGCCTCGGTCTTCAAGCTTCAACTTTCATCCGTTACCCTTTGATAGTCACTCGGGATTGGTTAGCCTTGTGGGACATTGTTGCGTAGAGAGGAGAGAGCGTGGCATCGTGTTTGATGAGATGGCGATGTTGCCCCTCACCCGATTGTTATTGCCGGATTGGTTGATAAAGCGGCGATCTCGACTTTCTTTGAGATTGTCTTGCTTGTATTTATTGAAGGTCCTCATTGTCATCTTTGAGGTGTGACTGTCATCCCAATGTTATTGCCGGGTTGGCATAGTGTATCTTGTTGTGAGTGCCTATATTGAAGCTAATGACATTTGAAACAAACATTTCTGGGGTTATCTCCAAAACTGCATTCCTTGGGGTTATCACGAGGTTGGTGGCCTATTCCATGGTTGGGGCTGAAATTTGGATACCCGGGGTTATCTCAAGAGATTAATCGGTCTTCTCCGGTGTGTGTTCCGGTATTGTATCTGCAAGTCTCGGGGTTAGATCCGAGGTTGAAATTGATACTCCCAGATTGCGATCTGGGGTTGATGCTGCACTTCCGGTAGTATTCGGTATGGATTTGGATTGTCTTTCAGGGTTCTCTCTTAAAAGATGAATCTGTCCTCCTGCAATGTTAGTAACAATAGTATAGAAAATTTCGAGTGTCTACAGATGCCCCTCTTTATCATACTCATGCATGGCGATGCATGGGTAGGATAAAGAATCCTAGACACTTGAAATGCAACAAGATAAACATGGTACTATGGATAGCAACATGATGCAAATGTATGATGCATGTAATGCGGGGTTGTGGCCCTAACATCTTGGGGATGATTGTTGGTTCACATTTGCTTTTGGGGATTAGCAATCTTGACCAAATCGATGTGCAAGCAAGAATCTGTTAGGATGTTGGTGTTGGAGTTATCACCAAATTCACTGTGTTCTCGATAACGACTTGATACTGAAGGGGTATCTCTTATGCGTAAGAGATCTGTGGGGAGAAAGCTTGATCTGTTTGAGGATGTGTATAACATATTCCATCATCTATCCTCTTTGATAATGTTGACCTCTCCTGGTTAGTATCGCCAGAATATGTCATGATTATGTTGGATTTACTACCAACAGCAAATGCTGTCATGGATGCCTGACCTTCGTTGACGTGTGAATCAACGGCTGAAACCTCATGTGGGATATACTGTCAAGGTTTCTTGATCTTCGCTGACGTGTGAATCAATGGCTGAAACTCTGTGAGGAGATTTTCAAGATTGTTTGACCTTCGTTGACGTGTAGATCAACGGAGCATTGCATTGTGACCCCGTAGGGGATCCGATGATCTGGGTTGAGGAACCTATCTATAGCATTGGATAGCGCTAGAACCTCGAAATAATGACTCTATAGCATTGATATCGATGACAGGTTTGAGCATGCTACTCCATGCTTGAAGATATCACGTTGTAAATGATGTCAAGGTTGCTTGACCAACGTCGATAGAATTGTCGATGGATGAATGATGTCGAGGTTGCTTGACCTTTGTTGATGGATCTGAGCGTGTTGTAACCCCCGTCGAGGACTCACGTTATAACGATCATTGGTCGAGTAACTAACGACGGAGTCGGTGACATCGGACCTATATAAGGTATTACCGTATGTGATTTGTGACAATGAGGTTATCGAGATATACCTTGTGTTGGTGACTACTGATGAGTGATGTCTGATTCAAAGTCTCATCCGAAGAAGACCGAGGATTGTATCTTTGTTTTGCTTTCGATCGCGTGGCATTTTATTCCGATTTGACCTTTCTAGCATGTAAGAAATCCATTTTAACTCGAGGGAATGGGCCAGAGCAGGAGGGTGGGACCACGTGGAGGCGCGGTGCACTGCTGCGGTAGCATGAGTGAGCTGTGACAGCGTGGATGATAAATCCTAGTGACTGCCTTTCTTGAGTTCATTTTTAACTTCGTTTCGCTTAGGAAAATTCGTGATCCATCTTGATTTCTTTGAGTTGGGTTTGTTTTTTGCAAATTACATCCACCGTCAAGTGTTCTACTTATCCTAGTAATGTATGCATGTATTTTTCCGTTTTTATCCATTAGATTGTGAGATATTGCTGAAATGCATCTAAACACATAGTAGTGATTATGTATGCACAAATGACTTGATAAAAATATTCAACATAGTAAATGTTAGTATTAAACCATCTTTAAACATAATGATGTGAAAAAATTTAACACGAGGCGGTCAATTGGCACCTTTTTACGCTATTTTTTGTCTATTTGAGGTCCAATGAGCAAAAGGTAGAAAGGCAAAGTACTCTAGCATTGAGGTTGGCCTTATGCATGATAATTTTGATTTTTAATGCATATATTATGTATATGACTTTGGGACGGTGTGTTCTTGAATGGCCACCTAGACATGCTGTGTGCATGTGGATGATCCTATTTTCAAAGGGGACTATGGCAAAAATTTTCCAAATGTAGGCATTGGGTAGTCATGCATTCTAACTCTATTATATATTAAAGTAAATGCATGCATGCATATAGTCATATAATGCATTTTAGAAAGCTCTCGGTGAAATACCACACCCTTTACGAGGTGATTTGGAGACTTGTTGTCCAGATATTATGGATCCGGATCGGTGAAGAAGTTCTATAGGACCACTTACGGCGTCTGGCGGAGGGAACTTGAAGTGCCTCGTCCCAGTTTTGTCGAGAACTGACCTCGTCGGTTGGTGGAGGTTGTGATTCTTCTGTCGGGTAGAGGTTCCAAATGTTGAGGGCGAGGAGGTGGATATTGAGGATCCGCTCTGCTGCATCTATCCCTCGCGAGGGAACTTTCGAGCATCGGTGGTGAACCCGGAGTTCTTTGGGTGATTTGGGTGAACACCCATCGATGTACTTGCATGCTAATGAGGTATGGCGTTAGACTTTATCTTCCTTCTTTCTATTGATGAGGATTTAAAGGGTTACGATGTTGATCTGCTTTTCATGCGGGTTCTAGGTTTTTTACGACCTCGGGAGGCTGGTTTAGCATCCACTCCATGTACGGGCACTTCATCCACGATTATAGGCGATGTAGTGCGTGAGTGGGGATTTGGGGCATTTTCTCCATCCCTTCCCGTCGTTGTCACTGGGGTTACCTCGGGGCATTATGCAGCGATGGTTTCATCGGACTCGGTCCTCCACCTACTTTGGATTTGAGGTGATGATGGCGCTTTATGGATTGGCGATTTATTATCATAGGTATGGAGTTTGGAGGGCGATGCCTTGCATGGCGAATATCACCCCTATTGTTGTCAGGTCCTTTATTAGGAGTTTTCGGTGGGTGCGCTCGAAAAGGTAGGATTGTCCGTTCGAGGTCCTTTGGCGTAGATGTTATAAATGGGCTATTGGTGAGCCCATGCTGATGATGTCGAGGATCGGGGATCGCGTTCGAGGTGATTGTTCGATGATCATTCGAGGTATTTGCCATTCATGAGATAACTCTTCACGGTATCTTTCGCTTTGATCGGCGCCACCGTGATGTGGAATGTATAGGAAGTATGATTGGGGCTCTTACACCTTTGCCTATTTCCTCGGGGCATGCGTCTGCGCTCGAGGGTTTGTAGAGGCTTGGCTAGGATTTTACCCATTTTCTTTGGTGAGTATTTCTCTTATCTTTTCCTTTCATAGGTTAAGAGTGTTTCTTGATAGCGAGATGTTTTGCCATTGTGTTGGCGGTTTTGGGCCTATGAGAGGCTTCCGTGTTTGCATCCTATGAGTGTGTTAAGCTTAGATACCTATCCACGAGGGCGACGATGGCACCATTCTATTTTGCGAGAGGTCCCACATGTCGAGGCTTTGCTCATTCTTAGTATCTTGTTGGAGTTCTTAACGGTGACGCCATTACATGGCTTCCATACTCGGGGATCATTTGATCATTGGTTTTGAGGATGGACACCCTCTTTGGAGTAAGTATTTGATTTCCACCAGGAGATTTCCTCTTTTCATAGATGGAGGTGGGAGCTCTATTTAGAGAGCGTGCTATTAGGAGCACCACGGGGAGATTAGTATCTGATCTTGCCTCTGTCGAGCGTCGTTGGCACATATCACGATCACCCGCCATTGATATTCCATTGTTGGGAGTTAGCGGTTTTGATTTATCAGAGGGTCCATGTACTCGGGGAGATATTCGGCATTGGTGGCTCCCTCGCACTATTGGGGCCCAGTCCTATGCCACACAGTTTATGGGGGACATGGTTCCAGGATCTTTGATGATGACAGATTGGGTGGCTTGTGTCCGAGCTCCGACTCATCTGACCCAGATTGATAGCTTGACCCGGCAGTTGGATCAGGCACACATATTTATTCGGCATTTGGGCAGAGATCCAGCAGAGGCGGAGACATTTATTCCTTCTAGCTCAGGTGCTGGCCCCTCAGACGACCCATTTGGTTTTGCCGGCGCAGATCCTCCTCTTTATAGGCCTGACATCCCTATTGATAGAGATCCAGTGACTCAAGAGGAGTTACATCGGGTGGGCGAGGATTGAGGGCGTGGACGCCGAGACCTAGTCTTCTTCGATGTATATTCTCGTTATATCTTTTGATAGGCCTCTGTTAGATATTGGGTGGATGTTCCCCATTCTCTTTATATCTTTTGATAGGCCCTCTGTTAGTAGTAGGCGTTTGTGCCCCATTTTCATGTATTTGTAGTTGTATAGAGTGATGTATTAGATGATGATATATTTAGGAATGTATGAACCATTTTTCATTCCTATATCATATTGCCATCCATTATACATTATGCATGTATCATATTATGCATATATATATATGTCGAGAGATATTTGGCATTGACCCTGGATGGTCTTATGACCGGGGGCATCTGAGATGTCTTCTTGACGATTAGCCGTATAGATCATACCCCACCATCGGTGGTGGCATTGGGTATGACGATCAGTGCGACGAGCATGTCACCACCGAGATAGGGTATTTGTAGATCTATTCTTTGCTGACATACCATGACCCTTTTGGTATTTCGAGGTTCTGCGAAGATTTGTGGATGGGATGATAGAGCATTGGCTACGATGGAGCAAGTATTCCGTTTTGGCACTAATGAGTTGACTCTACTACGGAGGGGTATGCCGTTTGGCGATGCCCCTAGGCCAGACCTTGCGTACACATGGCTTTGGGAGAGCATGAGTGAGCGATTCATGACTCTCACGAGGATTGGCGCGAGTGGTGCGAGGATGGTGACATCGGCCACGTGATCTCTCAGCGTTTTCTGTATGATAGATTTGGTGCGGAGGATAGCTACTCACGACATTCAGGGGATTTCACCGTGTCGGAGGATCATTGGCGTTTGGCGAGTTGATGTCTTGATGTTATGTGTCTTGTCATACGTGTATATATGCGTGATATATGGATGAGATAGATATAGGCGTTATCATGGTAGTGAGAGCTCTCGGGGAGGGTCGTACCATTGTACCTATGATCGTGGCGAGAGACCTACGATCGACATCCTCTTCTTGATACTTACCCGTCGGCGTGTTTCTTTGGGAGTTCGGTCGTCTTGTATGTGTGGTTTATGTCACACTTGCGACCGGTTGGTACCCTTAGACGGCACGGGTATTGCTTCTCCCATGAGGTGGCTATATCATATTCCTTTCATCCATCGGAGTGTGTAGATGCTTAGTCTTGGTCCGCATTTTTGGCAGATATCAGAGATCCATTTAGCATATTGTTGTGCTCGGGGCTTTTCTCACCATCTGACTTCATTACTCATGCTCGGGCATGGATTTCCTCCTAGGTGGCTTGAGGCGTGACGACTTATCACCCTTTGGCCGTGATGTCGTGATTTGACCGGTTCCTAGATTTTCATCCCTTCGAGGGGGCGGCAGGTCAGCGTTCAACTTCTCGATACCTCTCGACCGAGGACCCGATCTCGTGTATCGCTTCTTTGGGATCGGGCGTGAGCTAAATTGCTTTTCTACCGGTCGTCCGGTTATTCCATGAGTACTCGCATGGATGGAGCGGAGTTTTATCAATTTGCGGCGGTATTTGCGATCTGGGAGATTGAGTTATACGATGTAGAGCTATAGAGGACATTGATACCTACATCGAGGAGGATCTGCATTCTTTGGGTTGTCGACATTTCTTCGGATTCTCCTAGTACCGGTACTTTTGTGATCCGATTTTCGGCGCGATATTTAGAGTAGAGTCTTCATCGATGACCTTTGAGAGAGATCATATTCGATCTATGATGTCGATTGCTCTTGATGTGAGGGCCTTGCATACTATTAGAGAGAGATGAGGCATTAGATCGTCGAGAGATGCGTTGTTGTTGGCGGGATGAGGCTAGATCGAGACGAGAGATGCGATGATAGTTGAGCGGGATAGTCTATATATCTGCCGGGATGTGGTACATCCGCAGATAATCTGACGAGGTCCCTTACCTTTGGTATGATCGTGAAGAGATGGCGCTTATATTGATGAGCATATGGTCGTCATGCGGATGGCTTCTGATCTGTTGGGTCGTGTGGATATTCTTATCCAGGAGACTACTGACTTTACCTCCTTCATCGGAGAGGGATGCCATGTTGGTCTTGCTAGCTCGCATGTACCACGATTATGTAGATGAGCTTGTATTTACTGCACAGACTAGCTTAGCCATTTTGTCGTATACGATTCACATTGTATATATATCAAACAACATTATATATGATAGGAAATATTTTTGGATCACTTCCCTTTTAGATATGCCTTCTATTTGCTTGATATTTTACTTGCTTGGGGCTTGTGATCTTGATGTATTACGAATTCTTCCTTGGTGGATGGACATTGAGTTGTCTCTGGATAGTTCGAGAATGGATCATCGATCTATATATATCCTACCATCTTTGGTGTCTTGGGACTTGTTTTACGAATGGAAATATGGAGAGGAGTGTGGCTTTCTCTCTCTGAGATTGAATACACCACGGATGGTCGTGATACTTCTATTTAGGAGAAGCCTAGTTAATTCCACCTCTTATGGTTTGGTATTGCTCTTGAGGATATGACCGCATGACTTAGATGGTTGTAGAATCTCTATTTGGGAGGAGTTCAGGTAATTCCATCCCTTTGGTCTGAAGCCGAAAGAAATGTAATGGATTGAAAGATAATCCCAATACCCGCTGACAATGGTTTGTGTTTTGGTAGGGGGTGAGACCTCACCATGAATGGTACTACGTACTCTATTGAAGAGGAGATCGGTCTGCGTAGTTTGAACTGGTGTAAGAAGAGGTTTGTTGTATATGGGTGACATGGTGTAGGAATGTTTTTTGTTGTTTTATGAGGAGAAGAGGGTAGAAATGTTTTTGTTGTTTTTGTTTTTATTGCGATGGGCCATATGAAATGGTTGCTACGTACTCTATTGAAGAGGAGATCGGTCGGCGTAGTTAAGCCCCTCGGGTGAGAAGAAAAACGTAATCCCGTATGCTTGGTCGAGTGCGGGGAAAAGAAAGTTTAATCCTAGGTTGAGGATAAACTGCAGGTGAAAAGTTTGATCCCAGGAATGGGTAGCCAAACTATGAATGCAAGAGGTTCAATCCACGGTGGGATGACCTAAGTTGTATGAGTGCAAAAGAATGCTAGGCTGCTGGCTTGAAATGGATGTTTCCTTGAGGGGCTAAGTGTAGATAAGTTATATGTGGTAAAAGGTTAAAGAACCGGAATGACTGGTGACCTGATGATGATGCACCAGGGTGTTTGCTAGTTACTTCAGACATAATACTATTTCACGATTGTCGAGTTGATGAGTTGTGGAAATTCATCGCGTAGTCCATTTCTTGCAATCTAAGAGGCGCCTCCTATCGATACTTCTTGACAATAAGCGGGCCTTCCAGTTAGGGCGAATTTTCCTTTAGCTTTGATCTTGGTTGTCAAGAATCTTCTTCAAAACCAAGTCGTGTTGTTTAAGCTTTAGTGGCGGACTTTGTTGTTGTAGGATCTTGCGATCCTTTGTTGATATAACTGACCATGGAAGATAGCGCGGTTTCGCCTTTAAATCTATTAGAGACAATTGGTGATACATCTTGTACCCATTGGTCTTCATCCGGTGGCGTCGATCGACACTCGAGAGATTCCATCTCAACTTCTATGGGAACCTTGCTTCCATCCCATAGGTTAAAGCGTGGGTGTTGCCCAGTTGAAGTACACATTGAAGTTACGTAGGCTAACGAGTAAAAAATGCAGGTTAGGCCAATCTTTGTGGTTGGCGGACATCTTTTGCATAATCTTCTTAATGTTTTTGTTGTTAGCTTCGACGACACCATTCATCTTTGGATGATAGATGGAGAGTTGAGATGTTTGATGTGGAATTTATCGCATAATTCCTCCATCATTTTGTTGTTGAGGTTTTGGCATTGTCGACACAATCACCTCACGGTTGTCCATATCGACAAAGCGACATTGTTTACGATGAAAGCAATGATGACTTCTTTAGTGACCACAGGGAAGGAGGCGCTTCTACCCACTTGGTGAAGTAGTCGATCATGGTGAAGATAAATCGGTGACCATTCGGCTTTAGGCTCAATGGGCATGATAACGTCCATTCCCCACATTGAGAAGGGCAAGGCGAACTCATATTGTGGAGCTCCCGTGGAGGGCGTGTATAACATTCCCATGAATTTGCGCGATAGCATCTTTTGGCGTGGTCATTGGCAATCGACCTTGAGAGATAGCTTGATAATGTCCCATCACGAGGACTTTCTTGACAAGGAGGGGCCACTCATGTATGGGGCCACGAGACTCGCCATGGATTTCATCCATAAGCCTTTGGGCTTGATCTTTGTCTAGACACACTGAGGAGACCTAGTCCTGCATCTCTTTTGTAGAGGCGCATCTCCACTCGGGTAGAATTTCATAGCAAGTCGATGGATCGCCTTTTCTCGGTCGAGGCTCGCCTCGGTGGTGTAGATCCATCTCGAGATATTTCTTGATATCTTGATACCGAGGAGGTTGGATGGGAGGTAGCTCATCCGATACTTCTCAATGTAATTCCCATAATTTGGGGCCTTGTTAGGGGAAATTATGACACTTGGCAAGTGTTCCTTATCGCGATATGTGAATCAAGGAGGCCAAAGTTGCTAATGCGTCCATAAAAGTCATTCTATTACGAGGAATGTGTAGAAAGGAGATTTCTTGAACTCAAGCCATCTTCAAAACACCAGGTGGTAGGGCGGCAAATGTAGTTCCTTGGTTTGATAGATTCGGTGGATTGTCGATTACCAACTCGAATCTCAAGGAGAGTTAACAGCATGATGCCCATTGAGCGGGCAAAAGTTTTAGTCCCATGAGGCGACCTTCATACTCGGTAGTATTGTTGGTGGTGACAAACTATAATTTGGCAGCAATGGATCTGCTCCCCGTATCGAGATATTAGAATTGCTCCGGCTCAGAACCTTCCATATTAACAGCTCCATCAAAATACATCTTCCATGATTGGTGCGTATTGTACTGATGGTGTTGCTGCACTGTCATTACTCCTTCATCAGAGAAATATGTTTCCAAGGGTTTGAAATCCCCTGAAGGTGCGGTGGCGAGTTGATCCGCAATTCCTTGACCTTTGATGTACTTTTGAGTCACATATACAATGTCAAATTGTTGTAGGATCAACTGCCAACTGGACAGTTGGCAATTTAACATGGGTTTGTTGAACACGTACTTAAGAGGATCCACATGGGATATGAGGTGGGTTGTGTGACCATGGAGGTAATGCTGTAACCTCATGGAGGCCCATGCTAAAGCATAACACGTCTTCTCGATTAGAGTGTACCTGTGTTCACTGCTGTTGAACCTTTTGCTGAGGTAATAAATAGCTCGTTCTTGGCCTCTATCGTCTTTCTGTCCTAGCATACAGCCCATGGCATTGTCACTTATGGACAGATACATGAACAAGGGAACATCATCCCTGGGTGGTACCAAGATAGGAGCTTTGACTAGCTGTTTCTTAATTGTAAGGAAGGCATTCTCGCACTCATCATTCCATTTCATGGAGGAGTTCTTCCTTAATAACTTGAAGATTGGCTCATAGGTTGTTGTGAGTTGGGAGATAAACCTGCTGATGAAGTTGATCATTCCCAAAAATCCCCGTATTTCCTTCTCTGTATGAGGAATGGGCATTTTTGTGATGGCTTGGATTTTGGCAGGATCCAGCTCAAGCCCTTTGTGGCTGAATAGAAATCCTAGCAACTTGTCTGACTTGACGCCAAAGGCGCACTTAGCTAGATTCAACTTCAAGTTGTACTTACACAACCTGTTGAACAACTTTCTGAGATGGTCTAGATGGTCATTCTCCTTTCGGGACTTGACAATGATGTCATCCACGTAGATCTTAATCTCTTTATGCATTAAATCATGGAAAAGAGCCATTATAGCTCGTTGATAGGTAGCTCCGGCATTGATGAGGCCGAATGACAACCGTCTATAGCAAAAAGTTCCCCAAGGAATGATGAAAGCGGTCTTCTCACGATCTTCCTCGGCAACCATGATCGATGGTACCCATAAAGCAATCGACAAAGAGTACATATAAATGCTGCGATTATTGTCGATGAGAATGTGGATAAATGGCATGGGAAAGCTATCTTTTAAGCAAGCTTTATTCAAGTCCGGTAATCACACAAACTTCGCACCTTCCCTCGGGTTTAATGCAGGTACAATGTTGGATATCCACTCGGGATATGTAGACACCATGATGATGCCCGACTTGAAATTGTTTCATAATTTTTTCTTTCACCTTTAAACTCCACTCAGGTTTCAATCGCCTGAGTTTCTGCTTAACTGGCTTAAATCCCTCTTTAATGGGAAGGCGATGAAGGATAATGTCAATGGATAAACCCACCATGTCTTCATGAGACCATGCAAACACATCCTGGAATTGGGTTAATAGCGTAACCATGTCATTCCGTTGGTTTGGGGTAAGGTCTCAACCAATCTGGATTAACTTAGGGCTTTCTTTGGTTCCGAGATTGAAAGAAGTGGTTTAATCAAGGTTAGGTTTGGGTTTGTCTTTGACCCATTCTTGAATTTCTGGAGGCACCTCAATGTCATCACGAAGATCCATCAATTTGAATTCATCTCTACATCAAAGGTACAATCCTCCTTGTGGGAGAGGCATCATATCATAAATCTGAGGCACATCTAAATTTAGAGTCACTGAAACAAAATATGCTTTCACTTAGTATATATGAAATGTGTTGATCATACGCGGTGTTAGCATATCTTGGCAAAATAAATTGCTAATCTTATCTGAGAAAAGTAGCGGTTATTATATCTACAGGCGAAAAGAGTTTACACCGCTTTACCCTCGTCGACCAAAGCAAGGAATGATGTCCCAATTAGTAAGGGTAAAGTCCGGGTGGACCACAGTGATGGAGGGATTGTCATCATCCTCTCTGCCCCGAATAATGGCCATTATGTCAAGGCGATCATAAATGCAGGGTGTATCTGTTGGTATGTTCATCATGGGCGATGATCGCATGCCGACATTATTGGACAATGTTTTCCTTGATTCTCGCTCCTCTTCTTCGATTGCGGGATGCGGAATAACGATTTTCTTTTCCTCCACCGGTTTGGCTTAGGAAATAACATGGCTATGACATTGCATTTGGCACCTTCTTTGGAGGTTGTGCGAACTTCGAGTTTGAAGCAAAAGCCCAAAGCATACCGCAGTTGAAGTGAAGGAATCTGTTGATGCTTATGAGGATTCTGTGACTAGAATTTGGCGAGAATATCCTAGTCCAATTTATTCCAACTTGCTTGGTTAATCGAATAAGTCTTTGGATACCTGGCCATCTTTACTGACCCTTGTCTGGCTTATGACCCAACGACATCATTTCTTGAGTGGTGACATCACCTCGGCAAAAATGTGGGGTTGAGCGATGGTGCTCAATAGCGTGGTATTGGGTGTTGCTTATTTCCAAAGTATGAAAATTGACTGGTTCTACGTCTGCATTGGCATTGATGAACGGAATGTCCCCGTGCTGAGGAATCTCTGGTTCAGCGTTGACCGTGACCAGGCTATTGTTGATAATGTACTTCAATTGTTGGTGAAGGGTGGAGGGGACTGCCCCTGCCATGTGGATCCATGGTCGTCCCAAGAGCAGGTTGCATCCCGAATCTATCTTGAGCACATGGAAGGATACGCAGAATGTATGAGGGCCAATTTCGATTGGCAGCTTAATTACTACAACCGAGTTATGGCGGGCTCCATCAAAAGCTTTGATGATAGTATGGCTACTCCGAATTCGGTTGAGATTGATATTCATCTTCACCAATGTGGCATATGGGCAGATATTCAGAGAGGAACCTCCATCTATTAAGACTCCAGCCACCATATATCCGGAGGACAAGACCGCAATGTGCAATGATTTTCAATGACCCGGTCCCTTGGGCGGTATATCATCATCGATGAAGGATATCACATTAGTGTTGAAAATGTGATCAACCATATGTTGAATTTTTTACGTATCAATCGATGTTGGAAGATAGGCTTCTTCAAAACCTTTAACAAGACCTTCCGGTGATTCTCGGAAGTTAGGACCAAGTCAAAATTGATATTTATGGTGGAGCTTCCTTGAGTTTACCACGGTAGCGGAGGAATTTTTCAATCTTCTCCATGGGTATTTTCCCTTTGATTTGGTGGTGGGGTTCATCACCGATGGGGAAAGATACGGTGGATTTTCCTTCGACAACTGCGGCGGTGGTATGTGAGTTGGATCCTTCACCTTCTCCATAATTCCACGAAACCTTGCGCAAGATAACAATAGGATATTGTGCTCTGCGTGGCAAGTTGATTGGCTCGGGGCGACCACTTTCAAAGGATTGTTTCCTCCTTTCGAATTTGAATTATCGGTGTTGTGAGCAAAGTATTAATCCCTTGACCGGTGGATATAAGCGCTACCACACTTTTCCACTTAGTAGGGCCACTGCATTCTCACTTGCACGTAATACGGTGTCGTTATCATCAGCGGCTTGATACACCGGCTGTCGATTAGATTTTGAATAAGGTGGCGGAGTGCCCGGCATTCTTACGTCTTTGTGACCCATGAGGCCCAGGGAGTGGTATCGGCATACTCCCTCGAGTTGTACCATCCTCAAAGCGAGGGGTTGATTGGAGGTAGAAGGGCTGATCCTTCCATCATTGATTAATATGTGAAGGATTTCCTCCATGGGTTGGCCCAAATAGGTGAATTCCCTTTCGTTGGCGAAATCCCGACGGGCTTTGGCATTTGCTCTCTTCGTCACTTTGTCTTCCTGCATTTCATTTTCTGAAAGTGACGAGGGAATACTAATGACAATTGGTAGGAGACTGGCAAGCTCCTGGCTGATTAACTGGCGAGTCACTTGATGCTGATAAGTTACCAGTTCTGCCAATTGCTCAATTTGTTTGCCGAGAGCATTGATCTTTCGTTCCATTGTGAATTGGAACTTGGCATAATCCCACATGTCATTATCGTCTTTGATGGTCTGGGAGGAATTACAGTCGAAGTTGGAACTTTGTCCACTGCTCCAATTAATCATGTTGACCTCTTCTTCTTTGTGTTGAGGAAGAGGGTTGTCTTGTACATGAGGCTAATCGGGTTTGGTGACTATGATCTCCCCATTATCTATTAGGTCTTGGATCTTGTGTTTCAAGGCCCAACAATCCTGAGTATCATGTCCAGGTGCCCCGACATGATAAGCACATTTCCTAGCAGCATTGAAACCCCATCCATTAAATTTTGGTGGTGGAAGAAGATCGTAATTTTTTCTCTTGTGTTGTCGGAAGATTAAGAATGTTCTCGAGGTATTACCTAAGGGGTGTAAACACTCGATGGCGTTTGACTTCTCCACCTTTTTAGTCTTTGGAGGGTTTGCTGTTTGTCTTTGGAAAGGGGTGTAGTTTCTCCTTTGAATGGGCATACTTTGATTGCCTTTTGCCCTGTAGTATCGTGGAAACATCTTCCTCTTTCTTTTTATGGACCCTCAGGGGTTGTTCCCATAATTTCTAGATTGGATGTGATCAAGCAATGACTTTGAGTCTGGTTATGTCTTGAATCTTTCTGATTTCAACCCCATTTTGACCGTCTCCCCATGTTTAACCATTTCAGAAAACGGTTTACCGATGCCGGCTAAAACTCTCTTATATAAGGGAGCTTCTTGTATGTCTATAAATGTCATGACCGTTTCTGATTCTGTCATGGCAGGACTAACTTGGGCAGCCAGGCGTCTCCACCTCTGGGCATACTCTATGAAAGACTCGTTGGATTGTTTCTTGATCTTGGTAATCTGATACTTATCAGGAGCCATCTGAGTTTGAAAACTATATTGAGTGAGGAAGGCATGTGCTAGCTCTTCCCAGAGGCTGACCTATCTTAGGTTACTCTCACGGCTTTTTGGCATGAAGGTTCCCAAATCATCGCAATCTACTAGACGGGACGTTAATCCGGTCTTTCAACTGGAGCGAATTTGGGTGGTGCCTTTCCTGAGCCTCGGAGAATTAGTCTTCTCACGAGTCCAGTAATCAAACACCTACGGGATAGCCTCTTGGTGGAGGGACCACACAACATACATTCACATACATCGCATCTCACCGTATGAAATGATGACATGTGCGAAGTGTTAGGTTTGTAATATTCATGGGCGCAATCAAATTGCATAAAAATGCGGAAGCGTGTAAAAATCAGAGTTTAAAATTTTTACAAACCATATACCCGGATCACCCTTTATGTACAATTATTAATTAAACGAAAAGATAAAGAATAAAATCATACCCTTGAAGATCGAGCTTCCTCAGGTACAAGTTCACCTCCAAATCCTTTCGCGTTCAACTTGAATCCACCGGGGTTTTGTTCCTTCCTTTGATCAACGTTAGCCACCCATATGTTTGGCCTTTAGAGGTGATCCACGAGGAAGAAGAAAATTCAAGAAGAAGGGGTATTGGCTCAAACCCTAGTTTTTCCTATCTCTCTATAGAAAGGTGTACTCTTCAACAATTGGAATTATGTCGTATGTTGAAAAAGTCAACAACCCCTCCACCCATAATAAGACTCCTCTTATTTATAGATGTGGGCAACCCACCTTAACAATTAAGGAATTGGGATTTATTTAATTAATTAAATTATTTTAATTAATTAAGCTCCCTAATCTTATTAGGGATAATTAATTAAACTCCTTTAACTAATTTTCCTTCCTAATCCAATTAGGAATAAATGAGAGTACTTATATTAAATTAATTCCTAAACTCTTTTAGAAATTAAAATAATAATAATTGTAATAATATTAATAAGACTCCTCTTATTAATTTATATTTAATATTTCTAAAATATTAAATAATAAATATTAAGCTATTTAATTTATTCTATCACCATAGAATAAATTAAATATACTTAACTATATTATTACGATTATGCCATTAACTTCTTAAATAATTATTCTTCCTTTTATGGTGTGACCCTTTAGGTTCTTCATATTAAATAGGTTGTGAATAAATCAATTAGAACAATTCTAATCTTATTTAAATAAATAAATTACACAATTAATTTATTTAAATAAATAATATTTATTCTACAATAGGGATAAGCCTCCCTAGCGATCAGCGACTTTCCGGATAATATAGATTTTAACATTAATCATAAAAGAACCTTTGAGTAAATAGTTCTTTCTGATAATTCAATCCTTCCACCATCTGATGTCCCAATTAAATATAAGACGTGGAATTCTTTGTCGAGACTTATTTTATTTAATTATATGTATTTCGATCCTTAAATGCACAACTCAAATAATGCAAATTAGAAACTCCTTTCTAATTTCATTACGCCTTATACCCGAGGACTCTTTGGGTTGTCATTTATCGAATCACATAGGACATTTCTCTTCTTTTATTAGAAGTGGTAGATTCTTTATTGATCATACATTATCTCCATGTACAACTTATTATACCCAAGCATACCCTTTGATATACCCTAAGGGTCTTAAGGAATAAGTCAAAGTATAACTCATCATACACAAGATACTATGATGATCTGAGTCCAAGGATCACTTCTACTACTATCACCTCTGAGAATTCTATTGACGAGCAAATAAAACTCCATTAGGTATTCCTTAGCGAGCCACGTTCGGTGAACTTATTCTCTAATAAGCACCTACATACTTGCTTTAGTGTCTCACACAAATGATCATGAGATCAATCATCCTCATCGATGAAGCAAACAGCGTATGTACCGATCTATCGGATTTACTAATCCCCAATTTAGTAATCCAACGATTGGGAACTATTTTAGTTTTAAGCTTTCTAAGAATTTAGATCTCATTAAAATGATCATCATCATTATTCTAAAAGCATTGCTTAAAACTATGGGTTTATCACATATTATAAAACAAACATCATGTAGATAATTAAAAGCCTTTAATAAATTAATACTTTTTATTAATAAATGAATAAGATTGTTACAAAGTATATGCTTTATCATCAAACATGATTGGCTTGTGTGCATACTACTTTCAATCTCCCACTTGCACTAAAGCCAATCGCCATTGTATCTTATACTCTTCTTCTCTAAGTGACGATTATCCTTTGTTGGATAAGCTTTAGTTAATGGATATGTAATGTTGTTCATGAGAGTCCACTATCTCTATAGTGATTTCCCATCTTCGATGATTCTAATAATCAAATGAAAGTGCCACAACACATGTTTAGATCCAAGATGAGACTTGGGAACTATTCTAGTTACGTAATGAACTTTTAATCCAAACAATCAACTTGCGACTTCATTTATAGCTATATACTTTGTCTTTATCACTAAACCAAAGACTCTTTCTTTGTTTGGAACCTTTCTAATAAAACATTGTTAGGTTTGTAATATGATCAAATTGCAAAAATAATGCGAGCGTGGAAAAATCGAGTTTAAAATTTTACAAACCATATACCGGATCACCTTTATGCATAATTATTAATTAAGCGAAAAGATAAAGAATAAATCATACCCTTGAAGATCGAGCTTCCTCGGTACAAGTTCACCTCAAATCCTTTTCGCGTTCAATCTTGAATCCATAGGGTTTGGTTCCTTCCTTTGATCGGCGTTAGCCACCCAAATGTTTGGCCTCTGAGGTGATCCACACGAGGAAGATAAAGATTCAAGAAGATGGGTGTTTTGGCTAAACCCTAGTTTTCTATCTCTATAGAAAAGGCGTACTCTCCAACAAATTGGAATTATTACGTTGTAAAAATCGACAACCCATCACACCCATAATAAGACTCCTCTTATTTATAGATGTAGGCAACCCACCTTAACAATTAAGGAATTGGGTTTTATTTAATTAATTAAATTCTTTTAATTAATTAAGCTCCCTAATCTTATTAGGGATAATTAATTAAACTCCTTTAACTAATTTTCCTTCTAATCGATTAGGAATAAATGAGAAGTACTTATATTAAATTAATTCCTAAACTCTTTTAGAAATTAAAATAATAATAATTGTAATAATATTAATAAGACTCCTCTTATTAATTTATATTTAATATTTCTAAAATATTAAATAATAAATATTAAGCTATTTAATTTATTCTATCACCATAGATTAAATTAAATATATACTTTATATTATTACGATTATGCCATTAACTTCTTAAATAATTATTCTTCCTTTTATGGTGTGACCCTTTAGGTTCTCCATATTAAATAGGTTGTGAATAAATCAATTAGAACAATTCTAATCTTATTTAAATAAATAAATTAAACAATTAATTTATTTAAATAAATAATATTTATTCTCTGATAGGGATAAGCCTCCCTAGCGATCAGCGACTTTCCGGATAATATAGATTTCAACATTAATCATTAAAGAACCTTTGAGTAAATAGTTGCAAATACAATTCAATCCTTCCACCATCTGATGTCCCCGATTAAATATAAGACATGGAATTCTTTGTCAAGTCTTATTTTATTTAATTATATGTATTTCGATCTCTTAAATGCCTGACTCAAATAATGCAAATTAGAAACTCCTTTCTAATTTCATTACGCCTTAACCCGAGGACTCTTTGGGTTGTCATTTATCGAATCACATAGGACATTTCTCTTCTTTTATTAGAAGTGGTAGATTCTTTATTGATCATACATTATCTCCATATACAACTTATTATACCCAAGCATACCCTTTGATATACCCTAAGGGTCTTAAGGAATAAGTCAAAGTATAACTCATCATACGAAGATACTATGATGATCTCAAGTCGAGGATCACTTGTCTACTACTATCACTCTGAGAATTCCTATTGTGGCAAATAAAACTCCATTAGGTATTCCTTAGCGAGCCACGTTCGATTGAACTTATTCTCTAATAAGCACCTACATACTTGCTTTAGTGTCTCCACACAAATGATCATGAGATCAATCATCCTCATCGATGAGCAAACAGCGTATGTACCAATCTATCCGGATTCACTAATCCCGATTTAGTAATCAATGATTGGGAACTATTTTAGTTTTAAGCTTTCTAAGAATTTAGATCTCATTAGAATGATCATCATCATTATTCTAAAAGCATTGCTTAAAACTATGGGTTTATCACATATTATAAAAAGCGACATCATGTAGATAATTAAAAGCCTTTAATAAATTAATACTTTTTATTAATAAATGAATAAGATTATTTACAAAGTATATGCTTTATCATCAAACATGATTGGCTTGTGTGCATACTACTTTCAATCTCCACTTGCACTAAAGCCGATCGTCATGGTATCTTATACTCTTCTTCTCTAAGTGGCGATTATCCTGCTTTGTTGGATAAGCTTTAGTTAATGGATATGTAATGTTGTTCATGAGAGTCCACTATCTCTATAGTGATTTCCCATCTTTCGATGATTCTAATAATCAAATGAAAGTGCCTGACACATGTTTAGATCGAAGATGAGACTTAGGAACTATTCCTAGTTACGTAATGAACTTTTAATCCAAACAATCAACTTGCGACTTCATTTATAGCTATATACTTTGTCTTTATCACTAAACCGACAACTCTTTCTTTGTTTGGAACCTTTCAATTCAACTGCACCTTTATTCAAGGTAACACTTTACCTTAAAGTGGATTTTTTCTGTAAATCTTAGTGCATACGAAAAACTTGAGTGCATTAAGCCCTCTAGTTTTAATTTAGACCCACCATGAATATGATCACATCCTTAGTCTTGGGTTAAGAACTTTAAGATGTTTTCAGCGACTCATAGTGAACTTCTCGAGAATATGGTGATCGACATCGGTCTCGTATATTTCATTGCATACATGATTGTCACTCATGCGACCTCTCTTTTTGGAGTGCATGGGGACTATTAAGAGATACACTCCATAGCTCATCGACATGAGACATCTCTTGGAGTTTGCCATGCTAAGCGACTTTAGCATCAAATGAATATCGTTCCTTGGGTTAAGTTGAGCATCCTTTTAAATCTATCTATATAGATTTTATCCCCAATTAAGATACTCTTCCCAAATCATTCATGGAGGAATGTTTAGACAACTTTATCTTTTCTTGATTGTAGCATTGGTATGTCATTCCTTATCAGTAGTATATCAACATAGTAGTATATCAACATATAATACTAGAAATTTCACTAGGTTCATTCTTATTTTTGATCCCTTTTGATTACACACTAGAAATGTTCTTATTTGAGAAACTTCGATCCATTTCTGTAACTGGATCATCATCTGGATCATCATCTTCTATGATGTACCTCATCATCATCATCCATGATGAATCCATACCTCCTAGGTATCTTTGGTACTATTCGATTCTGATTAGGTTGTGGTACAATAGAATTCTATCTCTGAGTTCCTCTTATTTGACTTATAGTGTTTTGTGGTTCTTGAACTCTTCAAGATCTATTATCCTCCCACTAGCCCTTTAATGATAAACACCTTTATCTTAGAAGGCGTGCGTGTTTCATAACAAACACCTTTTTGCTAAGTAGGATTATAGAACATATACCCTAAACTTACTTTAGGATGTCCCACAAATTTGTACTTGTCAAATCTTGTCCCAAGCTTATCCTTTGAAACCTTTTCACATAAGTTGGACAACCCCTTATCTTAACATACTTAAGATTAGGAATCCTCCCATCCATAACTTTTATGGAGTCTTGAAATTTGGATTTTGAGGTTACCTTTTACCGTGAATATCTGGCCATTTCTAGGACATGATCCTAGAAGGATCTTTGGAATGTCGGTAAAATCATTATGGACGCACCATGTCCAACAAAGTGCGATTTTCCTTTGAGATACATCAATCAATTATTACGTATCGGGAGGTGTCCATTATGAGAAAACCATTTGAGATGATCTAGAAACTTATTGCACAAGTATTTATTCCTTGATCTAATCAAAGAATCTTAATACTTTGCCAATTTGTTTCACTTACGAATTCTTTGAACCTTTTGAATAATTCACACTTGTATTCAACAAATACACACATTCGACTCTTTGAATGATCATCTCCTTTTCTTATACTAATTTGTTCAATATGCAAAATTATTATTTTCATGTAAGTCAGTATACAAAATTTATTAAGTAATATTCGGTTCTATACAAAACATTATTATTATAAATAGAACAACAATTGTTCTTAATTATAATACCAAAGATTTCATTGTCCAACAATAAAATGGAAATAATATTTTAACAAGAAGCTGGAATCTGATAACAACTTATTGACTTAATAGATTTTGCGTAGGCATTGCTAAACTATAAGTTTCTATGGCTAATGTGGCAACCTTTGCTTCATTTTCCCACATAGGATTACTTATATTTGTTTAGCTTTCTACTTACCTTGGTCCCTTCATAAATCTATATTTATGATAACCAAAGTCGGTATCCAATACCCAAGTAGAACCTTGACTTAAAGAAAAATTTATTTAAATCATGAACAAATTTGTATTTATGCTTAGAAACTTCACTAAGCTTCTTTGGTTAGCCTCTGCAAGATGCTTCTCATGATTTCTTTCCGAGTGTCGGGCTTATTGCGGTGGAAGCAAACTCCTTTGCTATCCGTATCGGTTTTGTTCTTATTATCCTTTGTTTATGCCTTTCTATTTACCTTCTTTGAATCGTTCTTCTTTTGAGGAAGATCCTTTGGCCCCTACCGGTAAGACTTGGTCTTTCTTGGTTGGAAAGTGACTCTCGACATTTTTCAATATGTTAAGCAAATCGGTGAAAGGTGATATCTAGCTTGTTCATATGAAAAATTCACAACAATTGTGAAAGAGTCAGGGAGTGAGTGCAAGATCAAATCTTGGCTCAACTCTCCATCCATGACAAAACCGGTTGTCCTAATTGATCAATCAAATTGATTATGTTAAGAACTTTTATATGCGTTTATAGTGCCATTGGCCATTCTAGATCGGAAGAGCTCCTTAGATGTCGATATCTATCGGTCCTACTTTCCTCACCATCAACTACTTGATGTGCGGGAATATAGTAGGAAGCATCCATAGTTTCATCTTGTGTTTGAAGCTCGTTACTCGTGGATCACGAGCATGATGCATTGAGCCCAATTGTGCATCATCTTGCCACTTTCTAAAAGTAGCAATCTCTTCCTCGGAGGCATTATGCGCAACCATTGCGAGGATAGGCGTATTAAGGACATAAGATAGCTTTTGACTATGAGAACTATTCTCAAATTCCTTAACCAATCCGTTTAATTGATTTGGTTAATTTAGCATCTAATATGCTTTGATGATGATAGTAATTTTAGACATTGTAAAATTACGTAAATGAATTTGTAATTAACAACATTTTAACATACATTCTTTTATTAATTACCAAAATAAATTAGGTCTTGTTTTAAATTGGTATCTCCCACTATTTTCTTCAAACTATATTACCCTCACTTATATAGTTCGGCCAAAATCTAATTAAAGATTTGCTAGTGAGAATAAGGATCCCATTTCAAATGTATATAGCCTTGTGGTGACACAACAAACTATATATAAATAAATAGGTAGACAACTTTTGTCGATTACATCAACTATCTGACTCAACTCCTTGTATTTTGCCTCTTAGATTATTTTGATCAAGTGGTGGCACATCCGAATCAAAATTATCAAGTTAAGTCGACCTAGCACTCCATATATTCAAAAAAGAAAAATATCATCCTTGTGGTGACACAACAAAACAATATTGTTCAATTTTCTTTATAAGCATCAAATGTGATAAATTAACATCTTAAATACTTAATACTTGCCTTGTGGTGACACAACAAACTCATATTAAATATTTAATACTCTATTAATTTTATCATGCTAGAAAGCGACGTTCGATATTCCAAATATCTTTGAGCGCTTAGGACTTAATATAAAAATTGAGGGGTTTGTTATTAATTTGTCTCATCTTGTTTTAGCGTAGCATGCATATATATATATATAAAATCGCGTCGTATTAATGAACATGCGAAGCATGTTTGCATATATATATATATATATATAGTATAAGCATGCACATATAGAATACTATATTCTACGGATTGATTATGGACTTTTATTCTAGTTTGGTTCACTAGAGCCACCAAGTGAACCAAAAGGTCAAACTCCCCAGGGGTGCGAGAAATAATATTTAAATATAACTATTACATTTAAAACGGGCTCCCATTACAAGCGGGGTCTTGGCGCTCCTTGCTCCTTGATCTCAATTCTTCAAAATTAATTCTAACTATTCCTATTACAAAACTATTTAAAATAAATAGAAACCTTGATCGTGATCGAGGGAAATACATAGGAGGAGATAGAATTTACATTAAGAAAAATTTAGAAGGCAGTCTGTGAGACCCCATTTAATAAAACCCATACATTCATGCATCCAACTAAAATAAAATCAATCACATTGGTGATAGTCCATAATCAATCCCATTTATTATCATACACATCATCATATGCATCGATAAATAACATTCATCTTATGAATAATAAACATTTAATATATATATTGATATCATTTAATGGGCAAATTTAGTTAGTATAAAATCTATTTTTGAATCAAAATAAACTCCTTTATTTTAATCCAAATTTAAATCAAAATAAAACTATTTTATTTTAATTTATCAATTTTGAATAAAATAAACTATTTTATTTTAATCAAAATCTTTAATCAAAATAAACTCCTTTATTTTAATTAATTATGGAATCAATTCCATGTAAAAAAAAAATCGATTCATATTTAAAAATATTAAAAAAAAACTATTAAAGAAACACGGATTATTCTTATTTCATATCACAAATAAACTCCTTTATTTTGAATAATATGAAATCTTATTTCATATTTAAATAAACTCCTTTATTTAAGGAAAATGGATTCTCTTTCACTATTCACAAATAAACTCTTTTATTTTGAATAATATGAAATCTTATTTCATATCTAAATAAACTCCTTTATTTAAGGAAACATAAATCAATTTCAACTCAATTAGTTATCATGGAATCAATTCCAACTCTAATTAGTTAGCATGAAATTTAATTTTAAAATTAAAATAAACTTTTTATTTTAATAATTAAAATAAACTTTTATTTTAAAATTAAAATAAACTTTTATTTTAATTATAAAATTATTAAAATAATATATATATATATATATATATATATATATATATATATATATATATATATATATATATATATATATAATATATATATATATATATATATATATATATATATATATATATATATATATATTATATATATATATATATATATATATCATTACATGGAATTATATATATATATATATATATATATATATATATATATATAATACTTAATAAAATTATGATAAATGAATTATTTTAATAAATAATATATGCCAATATATAATAATATATATATTTAATATATAATATGATTCTGAAAATTTAAAAATAAAATGGAATTTTTTTTTTATGTTAACATACGTAAAAATGATTATATGATTTTGTGTAAATCTTGATTAAACGAATAGTATTTTTTTAAAAATAAATAAAAAACGATTTTTTTTTTTATACAATAAAAATTATGCCCAATTAAATTATTCTAAACATGTTATCGATATCATATCAAATTAAAACAATTAATAATTAGCATAAAGGTTTGGCTCGATACCCTTTATTAGGTTTGTAATATTCATGAAGCATGATCAAATTGCATAAAAATAAGCGGAAGCGTGTAAAATCGAGAGTTTAAAAATTTTACAAACCATATACGGATCACCCTTTATGCACAATTATTAATTAAGCGAAAAGATAAAGAATAAAATCATACCCTTGAAGATCGAGCTTCCTCGGTGCAAGTTCACCTCAAATCCTTTTCGCGTTCAACTTGAATCCACGGGTTTGGTTCCTTCCTTTGATCGGCGTTAGCCACCCAAATGTTTGGCCTCTAGAGGTGATCCACCAGGGAAGAAGAAAAGATTGAAGAAGATGGGTGTTTTGGCTAAACCCCTAGTTTTTCTATCTCATAGAAAAAGGCGTACTCTCCAACAAATTGGAATTATTACGTACGTGTAAAAAATCAACAATATACCACCCATAATAAGACTCCTCTTATTTATAGATGTGGGCAACCCACCTTAACAATTAAGGAATTGGGTTTTATTTAATTAATTAAATTCTTTTAATTAATTAAGCTCCCTAATCTTATTAGGGATAATTAATTAAACTCCTTTAACTAATTTTCCTTCTAATCAATTAGGAATAAATGAAAGTACTTATATTAAATTAATTCCTAAACTCTTTTAGAAATTAAAATAATAATAATTGTAATAATATTAATAAGACTCCTCTTATTAATTTATATTTAATATTTCTAAAATATTAAATAATAAATATTAAGCTATTTAATTTATTCTATCACCATAGATTAAATTAAATATACTATAATATATTATTACGATTATGCCATTAACTTCTTAAATAATTATTCTTCCTTTTTATGGTGTGACCCTTTAGGTTCTCCGTATTAAATAGGTTGTGAATAAATCAATTAGAACAATTCTAATCTTATTTAAATAAATAAATTAAACAATTAATTTATTTAAATAAATAATATTTATTCTCTGATAGGGATAAGCCTCCTAGCGATCAGCGACTTTCCGGATAATATAGATTTCAACATTAATCATTAAAGAACCTTTGAGTAAATAGTTCTGCAAATGCAATTCAATCCTTCCACCATCTGATGTCCCGATTAAATATAAGGCATGGAATTTTTGTCGAGTCTTATTTTATTTAATTATATGTATTTCGATCTTAAATGCACCTGACTCAAATAATGCAAATTAGAAACTCCTTTCTAATTTCATTACGCCTTAACCCGAGGACTCTTTGGGTTGTCATTTATCGAATCACATAGGACATTTCTCTTCTTTTATTAGAAGTGGTAGATTCTTTATTGATCATACATTATCTCCATATCTGACTTATTATACCCAAGCATACCCTTTGATATACCTAAGGGTCTTAAGGAATAAGTCAAAGTATAACTCATCATACACAAGATACTATGATGATCTCAAGTCAAGGATCACTTGTACTACTATCACTCTGAGAATTCTATTATTGGCAAATAAAACTCCATTAGGTATTCCTTAGCGAGCCACGTTCGGTGAACTTATTCTCTAATAAGCACCTACATACTTGCTTTAGTGTCTCCACACAAATGATCATGAGATCAATCATCCTCATCGATGAAGCAAACAGCGTATGTACCAATCTATCAGGATTCACTAATCCCCAATTTAGTAATCAATGATTGGGAACTATTTTAGTTTTAAGCTTTCTAAGAATTTAGATCTCATTAGAATGATCATCATCATTATTCTAAAAGCATTGCTTAAAACTATGGGTTTATCACATATTATAAAAGCGACATCATGTAGATAATTAAAAGCCTTTAATAAATTAATACTTTTTATTAATAAATGAATAAGATTGTTACAAAGTATATGCTTTATCATCAAACATGATTGGCTTGTGTGCATACTACTTTCAATCTCCCACTTGCACTAAAGCCGATCGTCATGGTATCTTATACTCTTTCTTCTCTAAGTGGCGATTATCCTGTTTGTTGGATAAGCTTTAGTTAATGGATATGTAATGTTGTTCTTGAGAGTCCACTATCTCTATAGTGATTTCCCATCTTTCGATGATTCTAATAATCAAATGAAAGTGCCCTGACACATGTTTAGATCCAAGATGAGACTTAGGAACTATTCCTAGTTACGTAATGAACTTTTAATCCAAACAATCAACTTGCGACTTCATTTATAGCTATATACTTTGTCTTTATCACTAAACCGACAACTCTTTCTTTGTTTGGAACCTTTCAATTCAACTTTGCCCTTTATTCGAGGTAACACTTTACCTTAAAGTGGATTTTTACATCATCTTAGTGCATGCGAAAAACTTGAGTGCTGTAAGCCCTCTAGTTTTAATTTAGACCCACCATGAATATGATCACATCCTTAGTTGGGTTAAGCACTTTAAGATGTTTTTCAGCACTCTTAGTGAACTTCTCCATAATATGGTGATCGACATCGGTCTCGTATATTTCATTGCATACATGATTGTCACTCATGCGATCTCTCTTTCGAGAGTCTGTGGGGACTATTAAGAGATACACTCCATAGCTCATCGACATGAGACATCTCTTGGAGTTTGCCATGCTAAGCGACTTTAGCATCAAATGAATATCGTTCCTTGGGTTAAGTCGAGCATCCTCTTAAATCTATCTATATAGATTTATATCCCCGATTAAGATACTCTTCCCAAATCATTCATGGAGGAATGTTTAGACAACTTTATCTTTCTTGATTGTAGCATTGGTATGTCATTCCTTATCATAGTAGTATATCAACATATAATACTAGGAATGTCACGATGCTCCTTGACCCTTTTGTACACACTAGGAATTCTTATTTTTGATAAAATCAAACTCTTTTGATTGCCTCATCAAAAGCAGAATGTTCCATATTTAACTTGCTTGATCCATTTCTCTCAGAGTGTCATCTTACCTCATCCGTATATATGGATCATGATCGTACCTCATCATCATCATCTATGATGAATCCATACCTCCTAGGTATCTTTGGTACTATTCGAGTTTCTGATTCGGTTGTGGTACAATAGGTCTATCTCTGAGGTTCCTCTTATTTGACTTATAGTGTTTTGTGGTTCTTGAACTCTTCAAGATCTATTATCCTCCACTAGCCCTTCAATGATAAACACCTTTATCTTAGAAAGCGGCGTGTTTCATAACAAACACCTTTTGCTAAGTAGGATTATAGAACATATACCCTAAACTTACTTTAGGATGTCCCACAAATTGTACTTGTCAAATCTTGTCCCAAGCTTATCCTTTGAAACCTTTTCACATAAGTTGGACAACCCCTTATCTTAACATACTTAAGATTAGGAATCCTCCACATCCATAACTTTTATGGAGTCTTGGGGTAGGATTTTGAGGTTACTTTTTTCGTAGATATCGACCATTTCTAGGACATTATCCTAGAAGGATCTTTGGAATGTCGGTAAAATCATTATGGACCGCACCATGTCCAACAAGTGCGATTTTTCATTCGGATACATCAATCAATTATTGCGTATCGGGAGGTGTCCATTATGAGAAAACCATTTGAGATGATCTAGAAACTTATTGCACAAGTATTTATTCCTTGATCTAATCAAAGAATCTTAATACTTTGCCAATTTGTTTCACTTACGAATTCTTTGAACCTTTGAATAATTCACACTTGTATATTCAACAAATACACACATTTGACTCTTTGAATGATCATCTCCTTTTCTTATACTAAGTTTGTTCGATATGCAAAATTATTTTTCACGTAAGTCAGTATACAAAATTTATTAAGTAATATTCGGTTCTATACAAAACATTATTATTATAAATAGAACAACAATTGTTCTTAATTATAATACCAAAGATTTCATTGTCCAACAATAAAATGGAAATAATATTTTTAACAAGAAGCTGGAATCTGATAACAACTTATTGACTTAATAGATTTGCCCGTAAGGCATTGCTAAACTATAAGTTTCTATGGCTAATATGGCAACCTTTGCTTCATTTTCCACACATAGGATTACTTATATTTGTTTAGCTTTCTACTTACTGCTTGGTCCTTCATAAATCTATATTTATGATAACCAAAGTCGGTATCAATACCCAAGTAGAACCTTGACTTAAAGAAAAATTTATTTTAAATCATGAACAAAATTTGTATTTATAGCAGAAACTTCACTAAGCTTCTTTGGTTAGCCTCTGCAAGATGCTTTCTCATGATTTCTTTCCGGTGTCGGGCTTATTGCGGTGGAAGCAAACTCCTTTTTGCTATCCATATCGTTTTGTTCTTATTATCCTTTGTTTATGCCTTTCTATTTACCTTCTTTGAATCGTTCTTCTTTTAGGAAGATCCTTTGGCCCCTACCGGTAAGACTTGATCTTTCTTGGTTGGAAAGTGACTCTCGACATTTTTCAACATGTTAAGCAAATCGTGAAAGTGATATCTAGCTTGTTCATATGAAAAATTCACAACAATTGTGAAAAGAGTCAGGGAGTGAGTGCAAGATCAAATCTTGGCTCAACTCTCCTCCATCCATGACAAAACCGGTTGTCTAATTGATCAATCAAATTGATTATGTTAAGAACTTTTTTATCATCTTTATAGTGCCATTGGCCATTCTAGATCGGAAGAGCTCCTTAGATGTCGATATCTATCGGTCCTACTTTCCTCACCATCAACTACTTGATGTGCGGGAATATAGTAGAAGCATCCATAGTTTCATCTTGTGTGTTGAAGCTTCGTTACTCGTGGATCTGAGCATGATGCATTGAGCCATTTATGCATCATCTTGCCACTTTCTAAAAGTAGCAATCTCTTCCTCGGAGGCATTATGCGCAACCATTGCGAGGGGATAGGCGTATTAAGGACATAAGATAGCTTTTTTGACTATGAGAACTATTCTCAAATTCCTTAACCAATCAGTTTAATTGATTGCGGTTAATTTAGCATCTAATATGCTTTGTGATGATAGTAATTTTAGACATTGTAAAATTACGTAAATGAATTTGTAATTAACAACATTTTAACATACATTCTTTTATTAATTACCAAAATAAATTAGGTCTTGTTTTAAATTGGTATCTCTCCACTATTTTCTTCAAACTATATTACCCTCACTTATATAGTTTCGGCAAAATCTAATTAAAGATTTGCTAGTGAGAATAAGGATCCCATTTCAAATGTATATAGCCTTGTGGTGACACAACAAACTATATATAAATAAATAGGTAGACAACTTTTGTCAATTACATCAACTATGCAACTCCTTTTGTTTTTTGCCTCTTAGATTATTTTGATCAGTGGTGGCACATCAGAATCAAAATTATCAAGTTAAGTCGACCTAGCACTCCATATATTCAAAAAAAGAAAAATATCATCCTTGTGGTGACACAACAAAACAATATTGTTCAATTTTCTTTATAAGCATCAAATGTGATAAATTAACATCTTTAATACTTAATACTTGCCTTGTGGTGACACAACAAACTCATATTAAATATTTAATACTACTATTAATTTTATCATGCTAGAAAGCGACGTTCGATATTCAAATATCTTTGAGCGCTTAGGACTTTAATATAAAAAATTGAGGGGTTTGTTATTAATTTGTCTCATCTTGTTTTAGCATGCATGCACATATATATATATATATAAAATACGCGTCATATTAATTAACATGCGAAGCATGTTTGCATAATATATATATATATATAGTATAAGCATGCACATATAGAATACTATATTCTACGGATTGATTATGGACTTTTATTCTAGTTTGGTTCACTAGAGCCACCAAGTGAACAAAAATTGAACTCCCTAGGGGTGCAAGAAATAATATTTAAATATAACTATTACATTTAAAACCGGGCTCCATTACAAAGCGGGTCTTCAAGCGCTCCTTGTCCTTGATCTCTAATTCTTCAAAATTAATTCTAACTATTCCTATTACAAAACTATTTAAAATAAATAGAAACCTTGATCGTGATCGAGGGAAATACATAGGAGGAGATAGAATTTACATTAAGAAAAATTAGAGAAGGCGCAGTCTGTGAGACCCCATTTAATAAAACCCATACATTCATGCATCAACTAAAATAAAATCAATCACATTGGTCGATAGTCCATAATCAATCCCATTTATTATCATACACATCACCATATGCATCGATAAATAACATTCATCTTATGAATAATAAACATTTAATATATATATTGATATCATTTAATGGGCAAATTTAGTTAGTATAAAATCTAATTTTGAATCAAAATAAACTCCTTTATTTTAATCAAATTTAAATCAAAATAAAACTATTTTATTTTAATTTATCCAATTTTGAATAAAATAAACTATTTTATTTTAATCAAAATCTTTAATCAAAATAAACTCCTTTATTTTAATTAATTATGGAATCAATTCCATAAAAAAAAATCTTTAATTAAAATAAACTCTTTTATTTTATTTTTAATTATGGAATCAATTCCATGTAAAAAAAATTTTATTAAAGGAAACACGGATTTCTCTTTCTATTCACAAATAAACTCCTTTATTTTGAATAATATGAAATCTTATTTCATATTTAAATAAACTCCTTTATTTAAGGAAATATTTTGGATTCTCTTTCTATTCACAAATAAACTCTTTTATTTTGAATAATATGAAATCTTATTTCATATCTAAATAAACTCCTTTATTTAAGGAAAAATAATCCAATTTCAACTCCAATTAGTTATCATGGAATCAATTCCAAACTCTAATTAATTAATTAGCATGAAATTTAATTTTAAAATTAAAATAAACTTTTATTTTAAGATTAAATAAAACTTTTATTTTAAAATTAAAATAAATTTTTATTTTAATTATAAAATAATTAAAATATATATATATATATATATATATATATATATATATATATATATATATATATATATATATATATATATATATATATATATATATATATATATATATATATATTATATTTATTTTTATATAAATACTATATATTTTCATAATTAAAAATTATAAAAATAAATATATAAACAAGATATCAATAATAGTGACCACATGAAAATATATATATATATATATATATATATATATATATATATATATATATATATATATATAATATATAAATATATGACTTTTTTTTTTTTTTTTTTATTTTTTTTTGATGTATTGAATTAAATTTGAAATGGCATTTTTAAAAAAAAATCGCCGGTTTTTTTTTTTTTTTTTAAATTTTCTGATAAAATTATGCCCAATTAAATTATTCTAAACACATATCAATATACATATCAAATTAAAACAATTAATAATTAGCATAAAGGTTTGGCTCGATGCCCTTTATTAGGTTTTGTAATATTCATGAAAGCATGATCAAATTGCAAAAAAATGCGGAAGCGTGTAAAAATCGAGTTTAAAATTTTTACAAACCATATACCGGATCACCCTTTATGCACAATTATTAATTAAGCAAAAAATAAAAAGAATAAAATCATACCCTTGAAGATCGAGCTTCCTCAGTGCAAGTTCACCTCCAATCCTTTTCGCGTTCAACTTGAATCCATAGGGTTTGGTTCCTTCCTTTGATCGGCGTTAGCCACCCGTATGTTTGGCCTCTAGAGGTGATCCACCGAGGAAGAAGAAAATTCAAGAAGATGGGTGGTTGGCTCAAACCTAGTTTTTCTATCTACATAGAAAAGGTGTACTCTCTCAACAATTGGAATTATTCGTATGTTGAAAAAATCGACAACCCCTCCACCCATATAATAAGACTCCTCTTATTTATAGATGTGGGCAACCCACCTTAACAATTAAGGAATTGGGATTTATTTAATTAATTAAATTCTTTTAATTAATTAAGCTCCCTAATCTTATTAGGGATAATTAATTAAACTCCTTTAACTAATTTTCCTTCCTAATCAATTAGGAATAAATGAGAGTACTTATATTAAATTAATTCCTAAACTCTTTTAGAAATTAAAAAATAATAATAATTGTAATAATATTAATAAGACTCCTCTTATTAATTTATATTTAATATTTCTAAAATATTAAATAATAAATATTAAGCTATTTAATTTATTCTATCACCATAGATTAAATTAAATATACATACTATATTATTACGATTATGCCATTAACTTCTTAAATAATTATTCTTCCTTTTTATGGTGTGACCCTTTAGGTTCTCCATATTAAATAGGTTGTGAATAAATCAATTAGAACAATTCTAATCTTATTTAAATAAATAAATTAAACAATTAATTTATTTAAATAAATAATATTTATTCTCTGATAGGGATAAGCCTCCCTAGCGATCGGCGACTTTCCGGATAATATAGATTTCAACATTAATCATAAAAGAACCTTTGAGTAAATAGTTCCAAATCTGATTCAATCCTTCCACCATCTGATGTCCCGATTAAATATAAGGCATGGAATTCTTTGTCAAGTCTTATTTTATTTAATTATATGTATTTCGATCTTAAATGCCTGACTCAAATAATGCAAATTAGAAACTCCTTTCTAATTTCATTACGCCTTAACCCGAGGACTCTTTGGGTTGTCATTTATCGAATCACATAGGACATTTCTCTTCTTTTATTAGAAGTGGTAGATTCTTTATTGATCATACATTATCTCCATATACTGACTTATTATACCCAAGCATACCCTTTGATATACCCCTAAGGGTCTTAAGGAATAAGTCAAAGTATAACTCATCATACACAAGATATCTATGATGATCTCAAGTCAAGGATCACTTGTACTACTATCACTCTGAATTCCTATTGACGAGCAAATAAAACTCCATTAGGTATTCCTTAGCGAGCCACGTTCGGTGAACTTATTCTCTAATAAGCACCTACATACTTGCTTTAGTGTCTCCACACAAATGATCGTGAGATCAATCATCCTCATCGATGAGCAAGCAGCGTATGTACCAATCTATCGGATTTCACTAATCCCCGATTTAGTAATCAATGATTGGGAACTCATTTTTAGCATTTTTAAGCTTTCACATATTAAAAATTTAGATCTCATTAGAATGATCATCATCATTATTCTAAAAGCATTGCTTAAAACTATGGGTTTATCACATATTATAACAAAAATATGATGTGACATCATGTAGATAATTAAAAGCCTTTAATAAATTAATACTTTTTATTAATAAATGAATAAGATTATTCTACAAAGTATATGCTTTATCATCAAACATGATTGGCTTGTGTGCATACTACTTTTACACCTTTACACTCCCATTTTTATTAAGTGATCGGCTGGATTGATTTAATTTGACGGATCCGAGGCATCCGTATGAAAATGATATACAAAAATAATGCCGACTTCCTCATGGGTATGGAAACCATCTGAGGAAATTCAGACATCGCAGAATAATTTACAAGCTGCTTACAGCTGAATATGTCCATCACGGGAACCAAATCTAGATCCAATGGGATGAATCTGTGATCACATGATTCCTAGGCGCACAGAGTATTGCAATTTGTATAAAAGCAATAAGTAGGTATATATATAAAAGCGGTAAATATATATATACAGACATGATCACCAATCACGAAGCACCTCCATGGGAGATCAGAAATATAAATAAAGCTATTAAAAGCTATCAACTGCCACGGAGGAAACTCCAGGCGGGACAAAACGTAAATAAAGTTGTAAAGCGATCAACTGTCACGAAGGGAACTCCAGGAAGGATTTAAAATATATATATATATATATATATATATATATATGTATATATATATATATATATAAAAGTAGTAAATGCAACGGATGTAAAATCCGGGCTCATCGACGAGTTAGACCACGATTCATATATATATATATATATATATATATATATATATATATATAAAAGTTTAATAAACGCACTGCATCAAGTTCAGGCTCATCGAACAAAGTCAGACACACGGTTGATATATATAAGTATATATATATATATATATATATATATATATATAAAGTTTAATAAACATGCTGCATCAAGTTCAGGCTCATCGAAAAAAAGTATGATGAGACAGTTAATATATATAAGTATATATATATATATTAAAGCGATGAACGCTCGGGCATCAAAGTCAGGCTCAATCGAGGCATAACTCGATAATGTTAGTCAATATATATATATATATATATATATATATATATATATATATATATATATATATATATATATATGATTGAATGAAACCACGAACCAAGTTAGGGCAAAAGCAAGCAACACGACTCTCAGCGTGTAGAAGGTGTGTGCAAAGATGAAGAGAAAGACTCTAAAGTGTGTGAGAAGGCTTACGGTGACCGATAAAAAAGGGCTTCTATATCTTTAGAGTGGGTAAACACTTGGGCTTTTATGCATACAAAGAGGCTATATATGAGCTCACAGGTGTTTGAAAGTGGGAAAATACACTGTATGGCAAGTGCAGAACAAATTGTGCAGGGTTTCCCCGTCTTTTTTCTCTTAAAAATCATCACCCCTAGCCCTCTATTTATAGGCAATATGTGCCGCAGGTATACCTGCGGCTTAGCCGCAGGTGTACCAGAGGCGGGTCGGGTCGGGTCGGCCCGGTTTTGTCGGATCGGGTCGTCTCGAAGTACGTGCATTCAGGAACTATAATGTCCACTTGGATTTTGAGAAGTACAATCTGGGCATCCGTTTTGAGGTATTCAGGACCTATTTTGGACCGTCGTTGTTGAGAGTTGTACGATGGCATGGGATTAGAATTTGCACGAAGTCTTTGAAGATGGGACGATTCCCTCCGGTCTTCAAGCTTCAACTTTCATCCGTTACCCCGCACAATAGTCAGTCGGGATTGGTTAGCCTTGTGGGACATTGTTGTGTAGAGACGAGACGTGGCATCGTGTTGGATGAGATGGCGATGTTGCCCCTCACCAGTTTTATTACCAGATTAGGCCGATAAAGCAGGCGTTGCTCAGACTTTGCTGAGATTGTACTGCTACATTTGTTGAAGGTCCTCATTGTCATCTTTTAGGTGTGCCTGTCTTCCCGATGTCATTGTCGGGTTGGCACAGTGTATCTTATTGTGAGTGCCTATATTGAAGCTGATGGCATTTGAAACAAGCATTTCGGGGTTATCTCTGAAACTGCATTCCTTGGGGTTATCACCAAGATTGGTGGCTATTCCCATGGTTGGGGCCGAGGACTAGATACCCGGGGTTATTTTCGAGATTAATCGGTCTTCTCGGTGTGTGTTCCAGATTGTATCCGCAGAGGTCTCGGGGTTAGATCCGAGGTTGAAATTATTACTCCCAGTTGCGATCCGGGGTTGTTGCCGCACCGCCTTAGGTAGTATCCCGGTATGGATTTGGATTGTCTTTCAGGGTTCTCTCTTAAATGACGAATCTGTCCTCCTGCAATGTTAGTAACAGTAGTATAGAAAATTTCGAGTGTCTACATCCATATTACCAATACCCTCACCCAGATGTATAGTCTATATTATGTGAATTACACTATCGTATCGATAGTACCTATCTATCCAAAATCCAGAGTATCAACAACAACATGATCAGTCCATGTTATCAATACCCTCACTCAGATAAATAGTTCCCAAAGATCTCAAACTAGATTGAAGATTCTAAATTACATCTATATATGTAAGAAAACACGGTTGCAGAAGTAAAAGATGTTATATATTATAAATATTAAGATTCGATTACATGATTCTCATAAAGAGTTTCTTATTACAGAGTATTCAACTAGACCGGAATATAAACTAATCTAAGCAGGGATGTTTCCCTTTATCTACTCCAGATGTTCCAGGGTTACCATCTAATACTGCAAAGGGAATAAATTTCAAGGGTGACCTATGACATGCTCAACAGGTTTTATATTTATAACAATATATGATTTGAAGAAGTATAACAAATCAAAATTTAACTGATAGTTGTTACCATTTTTGGAATTTCTTTTTCAACCATTTTTGGACTTTTTATTTTTGTCAGTCACACAGACTTAGAAATTTTATTTTAGATATGAGATAGGGGATCAGCTTACTCAATATCCTAGGAGTATGCATCTCATTCTACCAGTGCTCAAATGCACCCAAATTAATGTCAATTTATTATTAACCAAACAACGATCCCTTACGGGATACCCAACTTTAGTATAAGATGTCTTACCAAAGCAATTTGGTTTGACACAATAATTTATACTCAATAACAATATCATGTGAATAAACAATTCATTTCTTAGTTATGCTAAAGCTATAGCAATAACAGTACAATAAGTGGTAATTCAAGTTTAGGTTTGGTATAACATATCCACAGCAATTCAAGATAGAAATATGTATTTAGTACTTGGGTTTAGTAAATTTATAAAAGTAATTAGGGTATTAAAAAACTTGCCTGAGCGTAGATCAGTCAAGCAATGTTATTCGATTCGTTAATAAACACCTAAGATGTTCATTCATTTAAATCTAACACATTAGTATTGATAACAATACTCAAATACAAAATTTACATATGTTCGGGTTAAGTTTGATATGGTTTCTATGTTCAAAGACTACCGAATATTAAATAAGTTGATAAATCGACTAAATTCTATTTATAAGCTTTATTATATTTTTTAAATAATTTAAATATCCTTTATAATAATTTTTAGAAGTTTATAATAATTTTTAAGTATTTATTTATCCCTTAAATGATTTTTAATTAATTTATTTCATTTTCTAAATAATTAATAATTACTTAGAATATTATAAAAACTTTGTTTACTATTTTTAAATAATTTATAATAATTTATTATGATTTTAAATCATTAATATTATTTTTCAATAATTATTTATTATTTATAAGTAATTTTTCTAATTAATTTATTATTAACTTAATTATTAATAATATCCAAATAAAATAAAATATTTATTGAATTTATGTAAACATATTAAAAGTTAATTATAATAACTTAATATAATTTTTAAAACTATTTTTATATTTATTTATTAATTATTTCTAATTTTTATTAATTATTTTTGAAAAAAACATTTTCTGTCTGTCGCAAAAGCCCTATAGTGACCGGAAGTGTCGCTATAGGTGTTCTTGAGCTTCTGGGTTTCCAGTCGGTCATGGCCAAGAGACCACTTTTGAAGGTAGTATGCATACAAGCCAATCATATATGATGATAAAACATATACTTTGTAATCAATCTTATTTATTTATTAATAAAAGAATTATTTATCAAAAGACACTTATTATCAATATGTTAATGTTTTAATAATATGTGATAAACCCACAATTTTAAGCAATGCTTTTAGAATCATGATGAGATCATTCTAATGAGATCTAAATTCTTAGATAGCTTAAAACTAAAATATTGTGACGCCCCCAAAATAGGTATACATCACCTATTCTGAGTCGCCAAATACATGGTACAGAATACAAATACAATCTTTAATATACAACAAGAGAGCTATGAGTTTTAATACAAATACTGTCTTCTAGACAATATCCACTCTTAAAATAAGTTCTCATTACATTTATTGTCACACTATTTAACAGAATAGTGAGGACTACTAATGCACCATCTAGGACCATCACTCTGTTCCCCGACTAGTCCCAGCTACGTTCTCATTTCCTGAAGAGAACAATGAAAGCAAAAGGGTGAGCTCAACTAGTCCAGTAAGAAATATTATGACAAAGATAATGCAGAATAAATTATCGTTAGCCTTCAACAGTGTTAAACTGATACAATATAACAAACATCAAGTTTAATTGCAGCGGAACAAGAAATCCATTAGAAGAGTCAAGTAGAGAATAAAATTTACTATCTTCTATGATTTAAAAGGTTTTTCATGACTTTTATCGCTGAGACTCAGCTTAATAAATAATCCACATCATCGAATCACCCCTGCACTACGACCAAAGATATTCTTTAGTATCACGACCACAATTATCCATGCACTACAGGACACGAATAATCATATTTTCATCAACGGTCTTGATCATGCCATAAAACAATTCATCATTGCACCCTTGGCCGAAGAGAATCCATAGCCATAATCATACCAAAAACTGTCCATCAATGCACTACGAGCCAATGAGGACTTTTTCTACATCATTTGTAACATTACGGTTATGATTATACCGAATAATCCCTGGTCATAATCATACCAAGTCCATCTATGCACTACATGCCACAGATGACTTTCAACATAATATAAACATGAGGATCATGACAATGACATAATAATTCAATAAAACAAGTTCAAGAATTAATTTGTTCAAGAACCAATAACGTCCAAATTGTCAATACGACATGACCTTTGCTAGTAGAGTAAAATTCAAGAATGCTCGTAAGAATATTTTCATGAAAAGATACTGGATGAAGTGCAATTATCAAGGATATTCCACTAATTTCATGGAGTATAGAAGTCAAAATTTAACCAACTGAGTATAATAAATAATGGAATAACAAAAGAAATCACTATGCATGCAAAGATTGCATGTATGTGTTATTCCAACAGAATACTAAATAACGGAACCGTGTCAAAGCGAAATTCGCACCGCATGTGGATGTTCAAACAGAATAATAAAGAATGGAATAACAATGTAAATCACCATGCATACGGATTGTGATGAGCAGTTATTCCAGCAGAATACTAATAAAAGGCGGAATCAGTCCAGGCGTAAAACACACGTATAGGATATTCCAACGAATAATAATAATAAAAGGCGGAACCAGTCCCAACAGAAACGCATGCATGGATATTCTAATAGAATAATAAAGAATGGAATAACAGAAGAATGTCACCAAGTATAGGGTAGCCCGCGTATACAGGTTATTCCAACCGAATAATAAAGAATGGAATAACATAAGTTCTCTTCATGAATACAAAAGAATAACACCCCTTACGAGTACAACAAATAATATTCCCTACCTTAAAAAGAAGAGTACTAGATATAGAAGTAGTGAAGTAGCAGAACACTTTTCTTCTTTCTCTCTATAGTTTCTCTTTCTAAAGTTTCAGTGAATTCGTAAGAAATAATTAATGAATGAGCTTCTATTTATAGAAAAATGAACTGCATAGTAACTAACTCATGAACGGTCCAGATTGATTTACTTTAATCTGACGGTCCATATTTAAAGCAAAATCTTTTAAATAAAATATAATATATTCTATTTATAATCTAATAAAATGAATAACTTTATAAAAGATTTTACTATGTAAACACTATGCAGCACTTATGCAAACACTATGCATAATAAAATATAATATATTCTAATTATTGTCTAATAAAGCAGATAACTTTATAAAAGTATTCTATTTTATATAAAAGATTTTACTATGCAAAACACTATGCATACACTATGCAACACTATTCATAATAAAATATAACATATTCTATTTATAGAATAACTTTATAAAAATATTAAAAGATTTTACTATGCAAAATACTATACTGAGACACTATGCATAATAGAATATAATATATTCTATTTATAGAATAACTTTATAAAAGTATTACGCTTTTATTACATTAATAATACCAATAAAACAAAAGCGAGTGACTTATCACGTAAGCATCAATAATCAATATTGTGTGCTACTATGCAACCACGCCGTATATCAGTACTTTTAACAGGGTGTTTCAATGATTAACGGTAAAACTTCCGCCGTTATTTTCATAAAATATTTTTATCGTTTTCTCAATCCGACAATAATTCTGTTGTGGGGTCCACCAATGATTGTGTCGTTGTATGAATATTCCCTGTTAAAACGAATATTCCCCGACTAATCGAATATTATATAACAACTTGCGTACTTTATAAAATTTATAAATATTACCCACAACTATAACATTATATCAAATCCACACCATAATATTCAAAAAAATTATTTCGAGAAAATTAAATATTTATTCATAAAATCTGGAGTCTCACAAATATTCCCAATCAATGGATTACTAAAAAGGAGATTAGTGAATCCGGATAGATTGGTACATACGTTGCTTGCTCATTGGATGAGGATGATTGATCTCATGATCATTTGTGTGGAGACACTAAAGTAAGTATGTAGGTGCTTATTAGAAAATAAGTTCATTGAACGTGACTCGCTAAGGAATACTTAATGGAGTTTTATTTGTCTGTCAATAGGAATTCATGTAGTGATAGTAGTACAAATGATCCTTAGACTTGAGACCATCATAGTATCTTATATATAATGAATTACACTTTGACTTATTCCTTACGACCTTTAGGGTATATCAAAGGGTATGCTTGGTTGTAATAAGTTATATATGGAGATAATGAATTATCAATAAAGAATCTACCACTTCTAGTAAAAGAAGAGAAATGTTCTATGTGATTCGATAAATGACAACCCATGAATCCTTGGCCAAGGTGGAATGAAATTATAAAGTAGTTTCTAATTTGCATTCATTAGGAGGTGTGCATTTGAGAATCAAAATACATATAATTAAATAAAATAAGACTTGACAGTAATTCCATGTCTTATATTTTATTAGGATATTGTATGGTGGAAGGATTGAATTGTACGGTAACAATTAACTCAAAGGTTCTTTTATGATTAATGTTGAAATCTATATTATCTGAAAAGTCGTTGATCGTTAGGGATGCTTATCCTCATTGTAGAATAAATATATTTTATTTAAATAAATTAATCGTTTAATTTATTTATTTAAATAAGATTAGAATTGTTCTAATTAATTTATTCACAATCGGTTTAATATGGAGAACCTAAAAAATCACACCATAAAAGGAAGAATAATTATTTAAGAAGTTAATGGCATAATCATAATAATATGTTAAGTATATTTAATTTAATCTATGGTGATAGAATAAAATAAATAGCTTAATATTTATTATTTAATATTTTAGAAATATTAAATATAAATTAATAAGAGGAGTCTTATTAATATTATTATTATTTTAATTTCTAAAAGAATTTAGGAATTAATTTAATATAAGTACTCTCATTTATTCCTAATAGGATTAGGTGAAAAAATTAGTTAAAAGAGTTTAATTAATTATCTCTAATAAGACTAGGGAGCCCAATTAATTAAAGGAGTTTAATTAAATAAATAATACCTTATTTTAATTAAATAAGGTTACCTGATATCTTTATAAGAGAAGTCTTATATCAGATATCAAAACATACGTAATTTCAATAGTTGGAGAGTACGCCCCTTTTTCTATAGAGATGGAAAAAACTAGGGTTTGAGCTAATACACCATTCTTCCTGAAAATTGTTCTTCCTTGGTGGATCACCTCTAGAGGCCATTCGCTTTGGTGGCTAATATTGATCAAAGGAAGGAATCTACCCGGAGATTCAAGGAGATCACGGAGAAGTGTGAGGTGAACTCGTACCTGTGGAAGCTCGTATCTACAAGGGTATGATCCCATAACTTCTTGTTCTTCATTTTACTTAATAATATGCATAAAGGATGATCCGGGTAATTGGTTTATGAAAAAGTTTTAAAATATGATTTTATTTTGCTTCCGCTATTTTTGCAATTTGATTGCTATTTTGATTTTCACAAAATCTTACATTGGTATCAGAGCCAAACTTTATACGAACTATTAATTATTTTGATTCCATATATGTATGAGTATGTATTTAGAATAATTTATTGGGCATAATTTGTTGTATAAAATTATTATTAAAAAAACGGGCAAATTCGTAGAATCTGTTTGTTTTTTTTGGCTTTCCGTGATTTGCGCTGGATTCTTTGGTACACGGTTAATATATATATATATATATATATATATATAAATATACATATAACAGTTATATATATAATATAGTTAACAACTGGATCACGTGCAAGTGCTTATTACATGAATATTATTCTGTTTCCTGTAATCATGACTTGGTGTATATAATCACTACTACAAAATAGTAAATAGACAATGCGAAAAAAACGTTATGATTTCTGTCAGAAAAACGTAGTGGTTAAGGGTGTTGTGTATTTGACACCCTTACACAAAGTTTTTAAAACGTTGTAGTTAAGCACAATACACAACGTTTTTTAGAAAAAAAAAACGTTGTAGATTTATTTTTCAAAAATTAACAGATGCTTAAAAACGTTGTAGAAGGTATGATTCCACAACGTTTTTTGGATAAAAATGTTGTCGTTTAGTATATCAGACAACGTTTTTTAAATGTTGTAGATAAAAAAAAGAAAAAAAAAGATGTGATTCACCTATATTACCAATACACCTGCAATATGTTAATACCATGATATATAGCCAAAATGTATCAACCATTCAAAATACATCCCAATAATACCATTCATTTACAGTTTCAAATTACTACATCCACAAAATATATACCAAAATGTATCCATATATGCATCTCAAATTCACTTTTCAATATAAATTACTACTATATTGAATTGTGAATTTGATTATATACATCCACAAAATAAACCAAACTATCCATAAAATTAAGCTACTACTTAAGCATGTGCAAAAAAGCCTAGTTCTCCCAAAATACGTACATTCATCTAACATATTCACTGTTAACTCGAGGCTCTACATATAGCTGCTCACGTACGTTGCCCACTCATCCCGTACTTCGTCAATTTGTTCTTGTGTGTACGTTAATCCACATGCCTTATCCCACTAAAATAAAAGAACAAATTTAGTATTCAACAAAGATACCAAATCACAAGGATACAAGTTAAGTTAAAGCATGCAATCACTTTTACAGATTCAAAGAAGCAAAAACAGTTTTTGCATCCAACTAATGTAAATATTACAAATTGAAGCTTTTCTTTTTTTTGGAAGTAACAACTTGAAGCCACTGATGATACTAAAAATAAAAATTACCTGTTCTGACCATCCTTTTCAACCAAGTTTACAAGCAAGCCCAAAATAGCAACAAGAAAATCCAATTCTTTATCAGTGAGATGTTTGCCACTCTGCTGATCAAATTCGAGACCCGACTTGGATGGCGAACCATGTTTTTGTATCTCAATGAAAGGAGGCAAATATGAGCTAATTGATGGGAAATGTCCAGCTATCAACGATGACAATATTTCTAGTCCTGCACAGGCAGCAATTTGTTGACAGCCAACAGAGTTGTCATTTGTTAAGTTCATCAAAACCTGGCATGTGGATATTTGCATGAGTTTCCAAAACATCAAAGCTTTATCACATACTCACATAATCGGCAAGTTGAGACCAATGAAACAAACATCAATCAACCAAATACCACTCACAAAGATAAATACATAATAATTGATCTAGAAAATCATACTTGCCTGCTTATATTTGTCTCCGTCTCTAAGAATTAAATTAGAGAGAAGACCAACCTACTCCACCAATTTAAGAACTACATTAGAAAGAAGACCTAGCATAACAGTCTACTAAAACAAAAATGACAAGTCAACAAAGACCTCAGAGATTTCAACCTACAACTATATGGAACTTTCGTGACTGTTAACAGGCATCGTCTAGAACTAATTGAAGGGTTTTAATATCGAATATCTCCAGGATAAGCAGACAAATTTTACACAAGTAAAGAAGAAAAGAGAAGTTCAATAATTGAGGGCTACAACTTCCGAATCTCGAGTAAAGTGAATTACTTTGACATCTATAATTTAAAGAGTGCAGCCACTGTGCAAATAATGTAAAAAGAGTGCAACCACTGTGCAAATAATGCAAAAAGAGTGCACATGCTAATTTAATTTAAAGAGTGCAGCCACTGTGCAAATAATGCAAAAAGTTTAAGGCGGAGTGCAGCCACTAAAAGACGGAGTATGTTTAAGGCTATAAATAACCAAAAAGATCTGAAAGCAGAAAACTTGGAAAACTTAGGTGGAGTTATGTGCACATTGGAAAGTCATACAAGGTTATTGACTAGAGTTAGTTAATGAGCACACCTGAGCACTTATCTCAACGCAACCAGTACGAAGGTTACGAACATGATGACTTCCTCCATGGTGACCAAACTTCATTTTATAGGTTTTACCACCCAATGCCTGTCCAAGAATCTAATGGCCCATGCAAATCCCAAAAACAGGAACCTTTCCAATTATTTCCTTGACTGATTCAACATCATAAGGAACTACAGAAGGGTCACCAGGGCCATTGCTGAGAAATACTCCATCTGGTTTCATATTTAGAGTTTCAGATGCTGGCCATGTTGAAGGGACAACTGTTATCTTACACCCATAAGATGCCAAGCACCTCAGTATATTATGTTTGATACCATAATCATATGCAACAACCTTCACTTGTAAAAAGATAAAAAACAAATAACAGGACATACCTTACACTTATCAATGCTCACAAATTCAACATGTTACCCACCAGATGGCATGGTACTTATTAAGTTGGGTATTCCAACTTCACTCAAATACAAGAGTATGTCTATACATAAGACATACAAAACAAATAACAGGACATATAATGGTAGCTGAACTATAAACTACAAGCAAACAACAAATCAAGAATTATTAATAAAAAATAATGTGTTGTACCATCAAGCTCTGCATAACACAACTATTCAATCAAAAAGTAATCTTCCTTCAAGAACATGCTATTCTCTGGCAATTGCCAGATTGTTTATTACGAAGTAAACTAACAGAAAGTACAAAGCGTAAAACATTCTAGAGTGCAACCAAATATAACCATCAAATAAAAGAGAGATTAAGCAGATAGCATGGCATGAATGCCATTACCTTATTATATAGTGAGTCTACAAAAATAATTAAAGTACAATATGCCCTATTGGATCCATCTCATTCCCAGTGCATCAAAAATAACATAAGCCTATTACTTAAAGGACCGGTTATATCAAGAGCCACAGACAAATTTTAAATTTTAAATCCACTTTCAGCCAGTTTTATTAAGAAGTGGACCTGGGGCCTTGTTCCTAGAATAATCTAGAGCAAAAAAACTATCAGTTTTCAGCATCACAACCCAAAGAAAGATTAGAAGATTCTAGATCTTTGTGAGATAAATAGGAATGATTTTGGGCTAGTTAGGTAAATCCAAGTTTAACTAACGCAACTTGAATTGCCTCACACTAGGTTTATTTTAAGCCGTTGCATACCCAAACTTAATTATCATAAAGAAAATCTTAAAGTTGCAACTCCATGGTCGATCCAATACCAGCATCAACCCAAAATTCTCTCTCTCTCTCTCTCTCTCTTCCTATTTTTTTAGTTGGGGGAGCATATTTGACTGTTTTTTATCCTCTAATGTTTTTTTGTAATTACATTTTATTTCACTTATGCAATGGATAACCAAATTTTGGATAGGTAATTCATTCAAGTTTGAGTAAACATGGAAAAATTAGAAAGTACAACTACACGTTCAATTCCAATCTAACCCAAAAAATTGCAACATAGATAAGTGTTCCTTCCATACAACCAACTTGTTCACAAATTTTCTTCAACTCAAAACAATTAATACTCCTAGAACCATGTACGAACCTCACCATCACCAAATTACTTAAACCTTCAGCAAAAGTGGAAACAAAAAACCACCCAAATCAAATAAAATTTACATTCATCCTAAAGCATCCAAGTCTTCATGAACTAAACAGTATCACAGTTACAAGCATAATAAACAAAATATATAATAGTAAAATATAAAGGGGGTAAAGGGTACGTACTATTCAGTGACATCTTCGAGGACCATGTTGACATAAACATCAAAACCACGAAGTGTACCGACTAATTCCTTATCGCCTTTCATTATCACCCAAATCTTCGACCCTATGCACCGATTCCAGAGAAAGATAGAGATCTAGAAGATTCCAGAGATGAGAGATAGGAATCAGATGTTATCCTCAAAGCATGACCCATAACAAACCTGCCGTTGGACAGAAGATAGAGATCTAGAAGATTAGCTAAGAGTTGAGATACAAAAGATTCAGATATATGGGTCAGGCGGGTTTTGTGGTGTGAACCCTAGATTTATCAGAGACGCTCATAAAAGCCCTAGATTTATTCAAATTTCTCAAACCAAAACCTCGAATTCCATGCTTGAAACCCGTGAAACAAACCGAATTAAAGCTCCTCAACGATTCTGAAGCTTCAAAAATGGCGAGATTTTGAGGAGAAATGGAAGGGAAAAGGAGAGAGGAACTCATCTGCATAAAACCAACATCGCAGAGCGAGAAAGTACACAGATAGGAACCTTGTTTTAATTTCAAATTTTAGCTTCCGTATTTTTTTTTCCTCCGTCTTTTTCTTGATAGACAACGTTTTTTTAAAAAAAGTTATCTAGTTAAAACAAAAAAAAATACTCTTTTAAATAGATAACGTTTTTACATATATATCTCCAACATTTTTTTTAAAAACGTTGTAAAAAAAATATCACAACGTTTTTTTAAAAAAATGTTGTCTTTTAAGCGTTATCTATTTATTATTTTGTAGTAGTGAATATGTATATATATAAAAGTTATATACATATATATATATATATAAATATATATATATATATATATATATATATATATATATATATTACTTTATAGGATAAATCTAGGTGATTCGTTATTATATATATAATATATATAACGATATATATATATATATATATATATATAATTTATTTATTTATTTATTTATTTATTTATTTTAATACTTTTATAATTAAAATAAAGAGTTTATTTTAATTTTGAAATTGGATTTCATGCAACATAAAATTGCCCATTAAATGATATTCATATATATATGGAATGATTATATTTATTGATACATATGATGATATGTATGATAGTAAATGAGATTGATTATGGACCATTGGCCAATGTGATTGGATTTATTTTTGTTAGATGTTTGAATGAATTGGTTTTATTAAATAGGGTCTATGTACCTCATCTTTTCTGGTTTTCTTCTTGATGTAAATTCTATCTTTCTCCTATGTACATTCCTTGACTGATGATCAAGGTTTCTATTTAAATTAAATAGTTTAATATAATAGAATTAGTTTGAATTTTTTGAAGAACCAGAGATGAAGGAGCGCTCGAAGACCCGTTTGTAATGGAGCCCGGGTTTAAATGTAATAGTTATATTTAAATATTTATTCTTGCACCCTAGGGTTTGACCTTTTGGTTCACTTGATGGCTCTAATGAACTAAACTAGAATAAAAGTCCATAATCAATCCGGATAGAATATAGTATTTTATATGTGCATGCTAGTATTATATATTTTATATATTATGCAAACATGCTTCGCATGTTTAGTAATATGACACATATTTTATATATATATATATATATTTGCATGTGCGCTAATCAAGATGAGACTAAATAATAACAAATCCCTCAAAGTTTTTATATATTAAGTCTTAAGCGTTCAAAGATATTTAGAATATCGAACGTCGCCTTCTAGCATGATAAAATTAATAGAGTATTAAATATTTAATATGAGTTTGGTGTGTCACCACAAGGCAAGTATTAAGTATTTAAGATGTTAATTTATCACATTTGATGCTTATAAAGAAAATTGAACAATATTGTTTTGTTGTGTCACCACTAGGACAATATTTTTCTTTTTTGAATATATGGAAGTGCTAGGTTGGACTTAACTTAAATAATTTTGATTCGGATGTACCACCACTAGATCAGAATAATCTAAGAGGCAAAACATAAAGAGTTACATGATGATGTAATTGAGAAGGAGTTGTCTACCTATTTATTTATATATAGTTTGTTGTGTCACCACAAGGCTATATATATTTGAAATGAGATCTTTATTCTCACTAACAAAAACTTTAATTAGATTTTGCCGAACTATATTGATGAGGGTAATATAGTTTGAAGAAAATAGTGGGACATACCAATATAAAATAAGACCTAATTTATTTTGGTAATTAATTAAATGAATGTTTGCTAAAATATTGTCTTTTTAAATGCAGAATTTTGAAAATGTCACATTCACTATTTTCACTGCGTAGCATACTTGATGTTAACAAACTGACCGGACCAAATTACACAGACTGGTTAAGGAATCTGAGAATTGTTCTCACTGCTGAAAAGATTTCTTATATCCTAAATTATCTCGTACCTGCAAAAGTTGCAGAGACAGCCTCTGAGGAAGAGATTACTACTTTTAAACAGTGGCAAGATGATGCATCTGAGGCTCAATGCATCATGCTCGCATCCATGAGTAACGAGCTTCAGCGTCAGCATGAAACCATGGATGCTCCTACTATGCTACTGCAACTGCAAGAGTTGTATGGTGAGCAAAGTAGGGATCGCTAGATATGAAATATCTAAGGAGCTCTTAGATCTCGGATGATCGAGGGTACTCTTGTTGAGACTCGTGTCTTAAAGATGATCAATCGATTGAGCGTCTTGGATAGCTTGGGTTCGTCGTGGATGGGGAGTTGAGTCAAGATTTGATCTAGCAGTCACTCCCTGACACCTTCTCACAATTTGTTGTGAATTTTCACATGAATAAGTTGGACGTCAGCTTGCATGAGTTACTTAACATGTTGAAAACTACTGAAGGTCATTTCCCATCCAAGAAGAACCATGTCTTACTAGTGGATGATTCTTCCAAGAAAAGGAAGAGGCCCAAGGTATCTTCTGAAAATAAGAAATCCAAGAAGGCTAAGGGAAAGGCGAAAATGAAGGATCAAAAGAAACATGATCCAGCTAACAAAGGAATTTGCTTCCATTGCAACAAGTCGGGTCACTGGAAGAGGAACTAGAAGGATTATCTTGCAGAACAAAAGCAGAAGAAGCTTGGAGAAGCTTCGAATCCTAATCAAGGTTTGTTTATGATTGAAATTAATTTTTCTGAAAGTCAATCTTCTACTTTGGTATTGGATACCGGCTGTGGTTCTCACATATGTAATAATATGCAAGGACTGGTCAAAATTAGAAAGCTGAGCAAGGATGAGGTCATTCTACGAGTGGGAAATTGAGCAAAGTTGTCACAGATTAAATGTGAGGGACTTATTGTTCAAAGACCGCCGCTGGTGAAAGTTCATTAATTTAAATAATTGTTATTTTGTTCCAAATATCATTAGAAACATTATTTCTATCTCTGTATTGGATATGAATGGTTTTAACTTTATAATAAATAACAACAGTTGTTCTATTTATAATGATAATATTTTATATGGTGTTGGTAATTTGCGAAATGGACTTTATATACTTGACTTGCATGAAAATATACTTCAAATTAAACAAATTAAGAAAAGGAAAAAGAGATTGTAAGACCCCGAATTTTATGAAATAAAAGTATTCAATTTTTTCTTATAATTACTATTCAGATGTTGTGAATAGGGCTCAGTTATTGGAGCGCGATAATGAGTCGGCTCAACTGAAGAAAAATGACCAACAACTCGATGATAATCGTACCGGTTGTAACGGTCATCGGAACAATGATAACAATCGTGTAGGAAATTATCATGCCAGAAATGGTAACCACTTCGGTGGTAATCATGGCCAAGATAATAGAAGAAATAACTCAAGTGGAAATTTCAAGAAGAAAAGATTTAATGATGACGAGAAGATGTCGGCAGCAGCACCAACACCAGAAACTAAAGTTTTCTCTCTCTTTCTCTCTCTATATTATCGAGCGTATTCTTGTGAGTATTTTAGTACTTTGAGTATTGCTATACGGTGCAAGTTCTTTTAACACTATATCCAGTATTCTAGTCAGAAGTACTATTCTTTCTAAGGTAAGGGAGATTATTTTCTTCATAAATGATATTATTTCTTCAATATCATTATGCCGAAGTATTGGTTTGAACTTTTTATTAAATTTGAAACTTTTTCATGTCGGGGTTACTATTCATGAGTTACTATTCACGAGTTACTATTCATGAGTTACTATTCACAAGTTACTATTCACGAGTACTATTCATGAAGCATGATGATGTTTTTTGTGAAACTTCTATCTTTAGGTGTCAGAGTTACTATTCACATATACGACACTATTCACAAATACGACATTATTCATAGAAAAATTAAGTTTTCTTCTCTGTGTCCAAGATTGTCTGTTATGATTCCTATCTTTGATTGGATCTATGTTTTGGTCTTCATTTTGAATTTTACTCCACTCTGATTACTTATGAAGTATTTTTGAACTTGGATTGTGTAAAGTACGAATCTTTAATATTTATTCTTTTGTTTCACTGGATTCATTTTCTTTAAAATATTTTTCATCATCCTCAGTCCTAAATGATGATATAACTGAATATCTTTGGCCCGTAGTGAAAAGATGAACAGGTGTTTAGTTGAACATGACCAACTGGTGAATATCTTTGGCCTGTAGTGCAAAGATGAATATTTGATTTATGATGTATATTGATTGATGTTACAGCGATAAAATATCGATGATGAACTTCTAAATTCATAGATGATAGTAGATTTCATTCTCTACTTAACACTTCTAATGAATTATTGTTTCCGCTGCAGTTGTTGATCTAAAACTTGTTGTCTATTGTATTCTATCAGATTTTTTCCCTGTTGAAGACTAAGGATAATTTGTTGTACATTATCTTAGTCATAATATTCTTTTTGGGCTAGTTGAGCTCACCCTTTTCCTTTTGTTCCATTTTTCTTCTCGTGAGAGATGAGAATATAAGCGGGAACTAATCGGGGTGTGGAGTAATGGTTCAAGAGCAGTTGTTTTAGTAGTCCTCATTATTTTGTAATATAGTGTATCAATAATTGTAATGAGGACTTATTTGAGTGTGGATATTATCAGAAGACAATATTTGTATTTAAACTCACGATTTATGTGTTTGTCGTATTTTGCACGACAATTGTATTAATAAAGTTGTAGTTGTTTCTGTACCATGTATTTGGCGACTCAGAATGGGTGATGTATACCTATTTTGGGGGCGTCACAGTTGGTATCAGAGCTATAAGTAAAGAGCCCCGAGCCTCTTGCTGGTGACTTCCTCTTGATGGGGATGCAACAAGCGGACTCTCCGTAGGGGATCCGATTCTGTGATTAAATCGATAGGTACCACTGTGAGGTGCTATCCACAGTTAGGACATCAGTCACAGTTGGTATCAGAGCTTAGAGATATGGTCTTTGGCGGAGATCGGGGAATAGAACTAGGAGGGGAGAGATGAGTAAATCCTTCATTAGTGTGTCCTACCTAAGCTTATTTGTTGGTCAGTCATAATATTGGGATATTATGTGATATGTTAATTTGTTAAATTAACCTTTGTTTTTGAAGCAATATTCTAGAATGATATCTGAAATACAGGAGATGAGCAATGGAGAAATCATGATGACAGGAAAGATGGAATCTGAAATGAAAGCAAGGTGTTCTCAATTCTTTGAAATACCAGGTACGTAAATTTCGAGGACGAAATTTCATAAGGAGGGGAGATTGTAAGACCCCGAATTTTATGAAATAAAAGTATTCAATTTTTTCTTATAATTACTATTCAGATGTTGTGAATAGGGCTTAGTTATTGGAGCGCGATAATGAGTCGGCTTAACTGAAGAATAATGACCAACAACTCGATGATAATCGTACCGGTGGTAACTGTCATTGGAACAATGATAACAATCGTGGAGGAAATTATCATGCCAGAAATGGTAACCACTTGATTGGTAATCATGGCCAAGATAATAGAAGAAATAACTCAAGTGGAAATTTCAAGAAGAGAAGATTTAACGATGACGGGAAGATGTCAAGAATATCACCAACACCGTAAACTAAAGTTTTCTCTCTTTCTCTCTATATTATCGAGCGTATTCTTGTGAGTATTTTAGTACTTTGAGTATTGCTATACGATTGCAAAGTTCTTTTATCACTATATCCAAAGATTCGGTCGTAAGTACTATTCTTTATGAGGTAAGGGAGATTATTTTCTTCATAAATGATATTATTTCTTCAATATCATTATGCCGAAGTATTGGTTTTAACTTTTTATCAAATTTAGAACTTTTTCATGTCGGGGTTACTATTCATGAGTTACTATTCACGAGTTACTATTCATGAGTTACTATTCATGAGTTACTATTCACGAGTTAGTATTCACGAGTACTATTCACGAAGCATGATGATGTTTTTTGTGAAACTTCTATCTTTTGGTGTCGGAGTTACTATTCACGTATACGACACTATTCACAAATACAATATTATTCACAGAAAAATTAAGTTTTCTTTTCTGTGTCCAAGATTGTCTGTTATGATTCCTATCTTTGATTGGATCTATGTTTTGGTCTTCATTCTTGAATTTTACTCCACTCTGATTACTTATGAAGTATTTTTGAACTTGGATTGTGTAAAGTACGAATCCTTAATATTTATTCTTTTGTTTCACTGGATTCATTTTTCTTTAAATTATTTTTCATCATCCTCAGTCCTAAATGATGATATAACTGAATATCTTTGGCCCGTAGTGCAAAGATGAATGATTTTATGATGAATATCTTTGGCCCGTAGTGCAAAGATGAATAGGTGTTTAGATGAACATGACCAACTGGTGAATATCTTTGGCCTGTAGTGAAAAGATGAATATTTGATTTATGATGTATATTGATTGATGTTACAGCGATAAAATATCGATGATGGACTTTTAAATTCATAGATGATAGTAGATTTCATTCTCTACTTAACTCTTCTAATGAATTGTTGTTTCCGCTGCAGTTGTTGATCTAAAACTTGTTGTCTATTGTATTCTATCAGATTTTTTCCCTGTTGAAGACTAAGGATAATATGTTGTACATTATCTTAGTCATAATATTCTTTACTGGGATAGTTGAGCTCGCCCTTTTCCTTTTTGTTCCATTTTTCTTCTCAGGAGACGAGAATATAGCGGGAACTAGTCGGGGTATGGAGTAATGGTTCTAGACAGTTGTTTTAGTAGTCCTCACTATTTTGTAAAATAGTGTATCAATAATTGTAATGATGACTTATTTGAGTGTGGATACTGTCTAGAAGATAATATTTGTATTTAAACTCACAGTTTATGTGTTGTCGTATTTTGCACGACAATTGTATTAATGAAGTTGTAGGTTGTTTCTGTACCATGTATTTGGCGACTCAGAATGGGTGATGTATACCTATTTTGGGGGCGTCACAGAGATGATGTTAATTATACCTTCATGTGGCACTGTAGACTCGGTCATATTAACGAAACAAGATTATCCAAGTTGCATAAAGATGGGCTCCTAGAGCTATCGGATTATGAATCATATCCAACTTGTGAATCTTGTCTCATGGGAAAAATGACTAAATCTCCTTTTAGTGGAAAAGGAGAAAGAGTTACAGAGTTGTTAGCATTAGTACACACATATGTATTTGGACCTATGACAACGACTGCACGAGGAGGGTATTCTTATTTTATTACATTCACTGACGATCACTCAAGATTTGGATATGTGTATTTAATGAAATACAAATCTGAATTATTTGAAAAATTCAAAGAGTTTAGAAGTGAAGTAGAGAAGCAAACTGGTAAAAGTATTAAGATTCTTGATCGATCGAGGAGGAGAATACTTAAGTGGTGAGTTTCTCAATTGTCTCAAAGAAAATGGTATAATCTCACAATGGACTCCACCAGGGACGCAACAGATGAATGGTGTATCTGAAAGGACAAATCAAACATTGTCTGACATGGTTTGATCCATGATGAGCTTTACCGACCTTCCAGTTTCCTTCTGGGGATATGCCCTAGAATCGGCTGCATACCTACTTAACAAGGTACCTACAAAATCCGTCCCCAAGACCCCATATGAGTTATGGATAGGGAAGAAACCAAATCTTAAGCATGTTAAGACTTGGGGTTGTCCAAACTTATGTCAAAAAAAGTTTGAAAACGATAAACTACAGACTAGATCTGACAAATGTAGATTTGTGGGATACCCTAAAGAAATATCGGGGTATTATTTCTATCATCCAACTGATCAAAAGGTGTTTGTTGTGAAACATGCTGCCTTCTTGGAAATGGAGTTTATCCTTGAAGGGGTCAGTGGGAGTAAGATATATCTTGAAGAGGTTCAAGAACCAAAAAATACTACAGATCAAAATGAGGTACCTAACCAAGTAGAGATTCCTTCTGTACCACACCCTATTTGTAAATCTAGAAGAATACCGAAGATACCTGATAGGTATGGACTTGTCATAGAGGATGATGATGAGGTACGCATCATAGAGGATGATCCATTGAATTATGAACAGGCTATGAGTAGTAAAAACTTAGAGAAGTGGCAAGAAGCCATGAAATCCGAGATGGACTCCATGTATGAAAACCAAGTATGGACTTTGGTTTCACCACCTGAAGGCATTAAGCCTATTGGGTGTAAATGGGTCTTTAAAAGAAAGACTGGAGCAGACGGCAAGGTGGAGATCTATAAGGCCTGACTGGTCGCAAAAGGTTTCAAACAAAGACAAGGAGTTGACTATGACGAAACCTTCTCACCAGTAGCAATGCTAAAGTCCATTCGGATTTTGCTTGCGATTGCAGCTTACCATGACTACGAAATTTGGCAGATGGACGTGAAAACGGCCTTCCTCAAGTTTAACTGCAGCGGAACAAGCAATCCATTAAAAGAGTCAAGTAGAAAATAAAATCTACTATCTTTTATGATTTAAAAAGTTTTTCATCACTTTTATCGCTGAGACTCAGCTTAATAAATAATCCACATCATCCTTGCACTACGGCCAAGGATATTCATTAGGGTCACAACCACAAAATCCATCCACTACGGGCCAAGGATATTTGTGTATTCATCAATGGTCATGATCATGCCAACAACTGTCCATCAATGCATACGGGCCAATGAGGACTTTTACCACATCATTTGTAATATTACGGTTATGATTACACCGAATAATCCCTGGTCATAATCATACCAAGTCCATCCATGCTCTACAGGCCATATTTGACTTTAAAAATATAAACATGAGGATGATGACAATGATATAAGAAATCAATAAAACAAGTTCAAGAATTAAGTTATTCGGGAACTAATAACGTCCAAATTGTCAACATGATACTGCTTTGTAGAGAAAAATTCAAGAATGCTTAGAAGAATATTTCCATGAAAATCTTTGGATAAAGCGCAAATATCGAGGATATTCCACTAATTTCATGGAGTATAGAAGTAAAAATTTTAACCAACTGAGTTTAATAACGAATGGAATAACAAAAGAAATCACCATGCATGCGGTACTTTGCATAGACAGGTTATTCCAACAGAATAATAATAACGGAACCAGGTCAGGTGAAAATCACACGGACATGATGTTCCAACAGAATAATAAAGAATGGAATAACAACAGAAATCACCATGCATGTGGTACTTGGCATAGACAAGTTATTCCAACAGAATAATAAATACATAATAATAAAGATGAAACCAGTCCCCGTAAAAAGCATGCATGAGGATGTTCCAACGGAATAATAAAGACAGAATAATAGAAGAATGTCACCAAGTATAGGGTATTCCGCGTATACAGGTTATTCCAACAAAATAATAAAGAAATAGAATAACAAAAGTTATCTTCTTGAATACAAAAGAATAATATCTCTTACCGTAAAATAATACTTGATATTAGAGTAGTGAAGTAACAGAAAACTCTTCTTCTTACTCTCTATAATTTCTCTCTCTAGAGTTCAGTGAATTCATAAGAAAATAATGAAGGAATGAGCTTCTATTTATAGGAGAATTGAAGGATACTATTGGACTGTATAGTAGGAATTCAAACGAAATAATTTTAGATTCACGGGTGAAAGATAAATTACAGACGCAACCTAATTATCCCACATGTGCAATCCTTTAATTCAACGACAACTTATATATATATATATATATATATATATATATATATATATATATATATATATCCCATATTAGACTCCACCTTCCCGACAACATCAATTCCCCCACCAAATTATCTTTCATATTAAAACACACAATTCATTCACCCACGAAAACCCACTAACAAAAAAATAATGAAATAATACTCCATTTGAAAATTTGATTCCCCCCCCTTTTCCCCACCCACTTTGACTATCCCGTATACATATATACATATATAAATATATAATACTTATATATATATATATATATATATATATAAACCAAAATTAAGATTAACTTCCACCGACAATTTTAAAAATTGGGTAAGTAGGGGTCTAAATAATACGCCAAACTTACTATAAATACTGAAGTAATAATTGAACAAAACTGAGTGACTTCTCACGTAAGACTCAATAATCAATACCGTGTGCTACTATGCAACCACGCGTATTACTGTACTTTTACTACCGAGTAGTTCAACGGTAAAACTTCCGCCGTTATTTTCATAAAAATATTTTTGTCATTTTCTCAATCCGACAATAATTCTGTTGTCGGGTCCACCAATGATTGTGCCGTCGTACGAATATTTCCTGTTTAAAACGAATATTCCCCAACCAATCGAATATTATATAACAACTTACATACTTTGCAAAATTTATAATTATTACCCACAACTATAACATTATATCAAATTTACTCCATAATAATCAAAAATGATATTTATAGAAAATTCATTTTTTATTAAAAAGTTGGGGTCTTACAACCTCCCCTTCTTAAGAAATTTTGCCCTCAAAATTTGGGTACGTACCTGGTATATCGAAGAGGTAAGGATACCTTGACTTTATTTCAGATTCTAACTCCCAGGTCATTTCCTCAACATCGTGGTTTCTCCACAAAACTTTGACTTGAGGTATAACCTTAGAGCATAGAATATGTTTCTTCTTATCCAAGATTTGAACATGAACCTCTTCATACGTTAAATCTTCCGCTACTTCGTGCACGGCGGTAGTTCTTTGATATCAGCTCCAAATCAATAATGTGGTTCGGGTCTTCCACATATTTACGTAACATGGATATGTGAAAACGTTATGAAACACGAGACATACTTGGCGGTAAAAGCGAGTCTATAGAGCCCACAATTCCTACTTTCGATCGAGGATTAAAATGGGCCAATGAATCGAGGATTGAGCTTTTCTCTTTCCAAATCATGTAACTCCTTTCCATAGAGCAACACGTAATAAAGAAGTTAATTAAAAAAGTTTAAATCTCCATGATGAAGATCATCATAACTCTTTATCGAATTCCACGTTCTTGGAAGAAATAAATTCCATCGAAAAACAAAATAAAGTAGAAGTTTTAATTTTGAAGCAATCTAATCAAATGAGTCAGAATGATTAGCTGATGATTGGTAGTATTTGATTTGTATGATGGAATCGAGAAACAAATTCGCAATGATTATCTAATGATTTATTAATCATTAGATAACGATTATACTATATATATAATCTTGTAATTTATTTCAAGATGCAACAGCCAGAACCGTGACTTAATATGGTAATTTTTAAATAAAGGTTTATTTTAATTAAAAGCTTTGAATTGGAGTTTTAAATTTTTATTTTTCTAAAATAAAGGTAGTTTTGATTTAAAGATTTGTGAATGATCTTTAAATAATATAATATATATATTAAGGATTATTTATATTTATAATATGTGATCGCAGTTGTAATGGGCAGGTTTCAAAGGATAGAGCCATAATTAATTAGTAATATTATATTTATATATACGTAATATTTTGATTTAAATAAAATAGTTTATTTTGTAGTCAAAATTAACAAATTTAAAATTTTAAATTAGTAAAAGGTTTTATTTTGATTATAAAGATTTAGATTAAAATAAAGGAGTTTATTTTCGATTCAAAAATAGATTTTATGGGTTAATTAAACTTGCTAGCCCATTTTCTATGAATCCGATCAAAGGTACTTTTAGTTTATTTGTTTTAATTAATAATGATATTTGATCAATTCTATTGAAAATTTGGGAGATTTATTTTTGGGAGTTTGACCTAATTTGGTTCATTATACATTGTCGGATCATTTGAATCTAGTCGATTGGGAAGTTAGTACTATTTTGATCATTAACCTTCGAATGGAACAAAGCCGATAAGTTGAGATGTTTTGAAAAGCTGCTTGAGCTAGTGAAGTTTGATTGCTTTCTTCTGTTCATTTTGATGAGAGCTGAAATGGATTTAGCATGGAAAGACTCGAGATGTCTCATGTTGATGGTACATCCTGAAGTGTATCTCTAAGTAATAGTCCCCACAGACTCCATAAAGAGAATCATGAAGTATAGCTATCATGTATGCGAATGTACACAAAGACTGATGTTGATGGATCTTTTGGAGAAGATCAGATTCGTAAGGCGGTGAAAAACATCTTAAGAAGTTATATCGCCCCAACAACGCTTTAGTGCGAGTGGAATTGATATAAGTGGCTAACTGCAACGATCATGTTTGATGATAAAGCGACCAATACTTTCAATCTCCCACCTCTTTGGCTTAAAATCCAATGGTTGGATTACTAAATTGGGGATTAGTGATTCGAATCATGGGATAGAATTGGTATCGTTACTTGCTAATTGGATGAGGATGATTGATCTCATGCATTCATTTGTGTTATACAACAAAGCAGTATGTAGTGCTTTATTAGAGAATAAGTTCAAAGGTATGCTTGGGTATAATAAGTTATCGTGGAGATAATGTATGATCGATAAAAATCTACCGCCAATAAAAGAAGAAATGTCTATGTGATTAGATAAAATGACCAGTGAGTCCTTGGCAGCGAGAATGTAGAAAGGAGTTTCTAATTTGCATTATTTGAGTTATGCATTTAAGAGTGAAATACATATAATTAAATAAAATAAGACTTGAGCGGTAATTCCATGTCTTATATTTAATTGGGACATTGTATGGTGGAAGGATTGAATTGTACGGTAACTATTTACTCAAAGGTTCTTTTATGATTAATGTTGAAATCTATATTATCGGAAAGTGCGTTGATCATTAGGGAGGCTTATCCCTATTGTAGAATAAATATTATTTATTTAAATAAATTAATTATTTAATTTATTTATTTAAATAAGATTAAATTGTTCTAATTGATTTATTCACAAATTAGGTTTAATATGGAGAACCACACACCATAAAAAGGAAGAATAATTATTTAAGAAGTTAATGGCATAATCGTAATAATATGTTATGTATATTTAATTTAATCTATGGTGATAGAATAAATTAAATAGCTTAATATTATTATTTAATATTTTAGAAATATTAAATATAAATTAATAAGAGAAGTCTTATTAATATTATTACAATTATTATTATTTTAATTTCTAAAAGAGTTTAGGAATTAATTTAATATAAGTACTCTCCTTTATTCCTAATTGGATTAGGAAGTTAAATTAATTAAAAGAATTTAATTAATTATCCCTAATAAGATTAGGGAGCTTAATTAATTAAAAGAATTTAATTAATTAATTAAAACCCAATTCCTTAATTGTTAAGGTGGGTTGCCCACATCTATAAATAAGAGGAGTCTTATTATGGGTGGGATGGGTTGTTGATTTTTCAACATACGTAATAATTCCAAGTTGTTGGGAGTACACCTTTTCTATAGAGATAGAAAACTAGGGTTTAAGCCAAATACCCTTCTTCTTGAATTTTATTCTTCCTTGGTGGATCACCTCTAGAGGCCAAACATTTGGGTGGCTAACGTTGATCAAAGGAAGGAACCAAAGCCGGTGGATTCAAGATTGAGCGAAAGGATTTGGAGGTGAACTTGTACGAGGCTTCAAGGGTATGATTTATTCTTTATCTTTTCGTTTAATTAATAATTGTGCATAAAGGATGATCGGGTATATGGTTTGTAAATTTTAAACTACGATTTTACCACGCTCCGCATTAATTTTGCAATTTGATTGCATACATGAATATTACAAACCTAACACTTCCCCACCTCATCCCAGATACCGAGAAGCGACACTTTCTTCCGAATAATGCCTCGAATGGAGCCATGCCAATGCTTGCTTGATAAGCATTGTTGTAGGAAAACTCCACTGCCCGGTAAGAAATTGTCCCAACTTCCTTGAAGTCAAGGACACAGAGTCTTAATAAATCTTCCAAAGTTTGAATAGTCCTCCGATTGTCATTCGTCTCCGAGGATGATATGCGAACTAAATCATAAATTCGTGCCCATAGCTTTTTGCTAAACTAACCCAAAAATTGAAGTGAATCTTGGGTCTCGATCGAAACTATGGATCTTGGCGGCATACCATGCGGTCTTACAATCTCGCTTATGTACATATGCATCTGAGCAAGACGTTCAAGTGTATAAGTTTCTCGTATTGGTAATAAGTGAGCAGACTTGGTCAATCTATCAACAATGACCCAAATTGCATCAATGCCTTGAGAAACCTTGGGAAGACCAGTAACAAAATCCATGGTATTGTGCTCCCACTTTCACTCTGGAATTTCAAGTGGTTGCAATGGACCTTTTGGTACTTGATGCTCCGCCTTAACTCGTTGACAAGTTAGACACCATGAGATAAACAACGCTATCTTTCTCTTCATATTACTCCACCAAAATGTATGACGAATATAATGATACATTTTGGTACTCCTAGGATGGATTGCAAATGGTGTGTTGTGCGCCTCCATCATGATTTTATACTTTAACTCAGGATCGTTAGGAACACAATGTCTGGAGTTGACTCGAAGTATTCCTTCATCATCAATTCTTGCTTCCGACATAGCACCTTCTTGCACTTTCTTCCTCATACGCATCAGCTCCAGGTCTGTAGTTTGAGCAGCTTTAACTTTATCAATTAAAGTCGGTTCTACTCGTATGTTCGCCATCATCACGTGAGTCCCTTGAGTCTTTATCTCTATCTCCATCCTTTGCAAGTCATACAAAATGGGCCTTTGTGTTAACAATATCGCACTCGTACCCGCATATAATCTTTTACTCAATGCGTCAGCTACCACGTTTGCTTTTCCAGGATGGTATTGGATGGTATGATCATAATCTTTCAGCAGTTCAAGCCAACGTCGTTGTTGCATGTTGAGTTCCTTTTGAGTGAAGAAATATTTGAGGCTTTTATGATCCGTAAAGATCTCCACTTTTTCCCCATACAATTAATGCCTCCAAATCTTTAGTGCAAAGACAATAGCTGCCAACTCTAGATCATGAGTAGGATAATTCCCCTCATACTCTTTGAGTTGTCGTGAGGCATAGGCTATGACTTTCCCATGTTGCATGAGAACACATCCTAACCCTTTGCCCGAAGCATCACTGTAGATGACAAATCCCTCCAAGCCGGATGGTATTGTCGAGCAGTCTTTGAAATGAGTCTCCTCTTGAGTTATTGAAAACTCTTCTCACATTCTTCGCTTCCAACTAAACTTTGTATCTTTCTCGAGTCAAATTTGAGTTAATGGAGTAGCGATTCGAGAAAATCCTTCCACGAATCTCCGATAATAACCAGCTAAATCGAGAAAGCTACGTACTTCGATCACTGATTTTGGTTGCTCCCAGCTTTGAATAGCTTCAATCTTTGCTGGGTCAACAGATATTCCATGACTTAATACCACGTGCCCAAGGAATGCTACTTCCTCAAGCCAGAACTCGCATTTCTTTAACTTGGCATAAAGCTTATATTCATGAAGCTTTTGGAGTGTCAGCCTCAAGTGTTACTCATGATCTTCACGGCTTTTGGAATAAATAAGGATGTCATCAATAAAGACGACCACAAAGTGATCAAAATATTCCTTGAATACTCGGTTCATCATATCCATGAAAGGCGGTAGGAGCATTAGTCAATCAAAAGACATGACTAGGAATTCATAATGCCCGTCATCGAGTTCTCGAAAGCCGTCTTTGGAATGTCATCGGTTCTAATCTTCAATTGGTGATATCCTAACGAAGATCAATCTTTGAAAAGAATTTAGCTCCCTCGCAAATGGTCAAACAGGTCATCAATACGTGGCAATGGGTACCTATTTTTGATGGTGACATGATTCAACTCTCGATAATCAATACAAAGTCGCATACACCCATCTTTCTTCTTCACGAATAGAACACGAGCACCCCAAGGTGAAGTACTAGGACGAATAAAGCCGATGTAACAACAATTCATGTAGTTGGGTCTTTAACTCACGAAGTTCAATAGGAGCCATTCGATATGGGGCTTTGAAATGGGTTTTGTACCAGAGTTCAAGGTCGATACAAAATTCAATTTCCGCTCTGGGGTAGGCAGAGAAAGTTCTTCGGGAATACGTCGAAAATTCATTAACAATAGAAATTTCATTCAAAAGCGGCGTATTTTGTTTAGATCCGTGACATGAGCTAAGAAAGCTTGACATCCATTTTTCAATAAACGAATAGCTTTATGGCTTGAGATGACAGTGACTGATTTTAATGGTTTGGTTGCTTGAATTCACATAATAGGTTGGTTTGGAGTATGAAAGCTAACAACCTTATGAAAATAATCAATTTTTGCATGATAAGTAGTTAACCAATCAATCCCTAGAATTACGTCAAATGCAAGTATTTTCAATGAAATAAGATCGACAAGTAATGTGAGGGTACCGATTTGAACCAAACAAGACTTATAAACCGTGGATGTAATGAAGGTTTCTCCCAATGGAATTTCAACAGATAAGTCAAAGTCCAATTTCTCCAGAGTCAAATTTAAACATTGAGCGCTAGTAGGAGAAATAAAAGAATGGGTAGAACCAGTATCAAATAAGGTATAAACTTCGCTAGAGTTTATGATAAGCTTACCCGTGATGACCTCGTTCGGGTTCCTTGCTTTCTGGGAGGTCACAACAAACGCTCTCCCCTGTACTACAGGCTTTGACTTTTCTGGGATGGCCTTTGGTGCCTCCATCCTTGCTGAACTTGTCTTTGGTGAACGACAAAATTGGGCTAAGTGACCTTCTCTTCCACAATTATAACATGTTTTGGATGACATCGCGCAGTTTGGACTGATGTGTCCCTCCTCTCCGAATTTGAAGCTTGTGATAGGTGGTCGTTCTCCTTCCTTCACAACGGGTGCTGGTGCTGACGTCTTTCCATCATTGTTGAATCTCCTCTTCTTGAAATGTCCATTCTTATTATTTTGGCCCTGATTACCACCGAAGTGGTTACCATTTCTGGCCTTTTGATTCCCTCCACGCTTGTTGTCATCGCTTCGATGACTGTTCTCGCTGGTATTATCATTTTGCCGACTGCTCTCTTTTGATTGTGTTGACTCGTTATTGCGCTCTACTAACTGAGCCCTATTTACAACATCTGAATACAAACACAATTTATGAAAAATAAGATGTTGACGTATCTCGAAATTTTTAAACCTCTTAAAACATCCGTGTCATTCTCTCTTCATTATCCACCTGTGGGGACATAAAACCGAGACAACTCGGCAAACTTCGCTTCGTACTGCGACACGGTCATATTATTCTGTTCTAACTTGATGAACTCCACCTCCTTTATGTGACGAATACTTGCGAGAAAGTACTTGTCGTTGAATAGTTCTTGGAATTTCTCCCAAGACATTTTCAGTGCGGCAGGTTGAGTACGCTTTACCGATTCCCACCAGTAATCTGCCTCTCCTTGCAACATAAAGGCAGCAAAGGGAACCTTTTACTCCTCGGAGCATCCCAAGACATCAAATATCTTGGTGATCTGCTTTATCCATGCTTCCGCTTTAAGTGGTTTTGGCTCTCCTATAAACTCCGGTGGTCCCAGCTCCTTGAACTGTTTAGCGGTGACCGTCCGAGAGTTTCCAGTGTTTCCAACTACATTTTGGACAGGAGCCGCTCTCGCCTGCTGTTGCATGAATTACATAAAGCCTTTGAACATTCCCTCATTCATCATTTGGTTAGTGTTGTTATTTGCATGTGGATTGTAGCCTTCCCGATGCACATTATCCTGATTATTGATATGTGGTGAATCAACGGTCGCCTGTGCTCCATTGCTATTCTCAACATTCTCGGATGTAATTTTTAGATACTGCCATAAAACAAAAGTTAATTGACATGTAACATATTATCCATATACTCTGACCGACCAATTAAATACCAAATAAACTTAGGTAGGTCATACTAGCGAAGGAATTCCCCGTCTCTCCCCTCCTAGTTCTATTCTCACATCTTAGCCAGGGATCATATCCCTAAGCTTTGATACCAACTGTGACGCCCCCAAAATAGGTATACATCACCCATCTTGAGTTGCCAAAAATATGGTACAAAATTCAAATAACACTTACTAATACAACTGTCGTGTACAATACGACAAAACATAACTGTGAGTTTGAACACAAATATTGTCTACTAGAGATTATACAAACTCAAAAGGAGTCCTCATTACAATTATTATCACACTATTTCACAGAATAGTGAGTACTACTAATGCTATCCTCTAGACCATCACTCCGTTCCTCGACTCGTCCAAGCTATATTCTCATTTCCTGAAGAGAACAGTGAAAGAAAGGGTGAGCTCAACTAGCCCAGTAAGAAATATTATGACTAAGATAATGCATAATAAATTATCATTAGTCTCCAACAATGTTAAACTGATAAAATATAATAGACATCAAGTTTTACTGCTAGCAGTGAACAAGCAATCCATTAAAAGAGTCAAGTAGAAAATAAAATCTACTATCTTTTATGATTTAAAAAGTTTTCATCACTTTTATCGCCGAGACTCGACAATAAATAATCCACATTATCCCTCGCACTACGGCCAAGGATATTCATTAGGGTCACGACCAAAAATTCCATGCACTACGGGCCAAGGATATTTGTGTATTCATCAATGGTCATGATCATGCCAATAACTGTCTATCAATGCACTACGGGCCAATGAGGACTTTTACCACATCATTTGTAACATTACGGTCATGATTACACCGAATAATCCCTGGTCATAATCATACCAAGTCCATCCATGCTCTACAGGCCATATTTGACTTTAAAAATATAAACATGAGGATGATGACAATGATATAAGAAATCAATAAAACAAGTTCAAGAATTAAGTTATTTAGGAACTAATAACGTCCAAATTGTCAACATGATACTGTTTTGTAGAGAAAAATTCAAGAATGCTTAGAAGAATATTTCCATGAAAAATACTGGATGAAGCGCAAATATCAAGGATATTCCACTAATTTCATGGAGTATAGAAGTCAAAATTTTAACCAACTGAGTTTAATAACGAATGGAATAACAAAAGAAATCACCATGCATGCGGTGCTTGCATGTAAAGTTATTCCAATGAATAATAATAACGGAACCAGGTCAGGTGAAAATCACACCGACAGGATGTTCCAACAGAATAATAAAGAATGGAATAACAACAGAAATCACCATGCATGCGGTACTTAGATAGACAAAGTTACTCCAATAATAGAATAATAAAAAGAAACCAGTCCGGTGTAAAAACACATGCATGAGGATATTCTAACAGAATAATAAAGAGAGAATAATAAAGATGGAACCAGGTCCGGTGTAAAGCACAGACAGGATGTTCCAACGGAATAATAAAGATAGAATAATAGAAGAATGTCACCAAGTATAGGGTATTCTGCGTATACAAGTTATTCCAACAAAATAATAAAGAAATGGAATAACAGAAGTTCTCTTCTTGAATACAAAAGAATAATATCACATACCGTAAAATAATACTTGATATTAGAGTAGTGAAGTAACAGAAAAGTCTTCTTCTTTCTCTCTATAATTTCTCTCTCTAGAGTTCAGTGAATTCGTAAAAAAATAATGAAGGAATGAGCTTCTATTTATAGGAGAATTGAAGGATACTATTGGACTGTACAGTAGGAATTCAAACGAAATATTTTCAGATTCACGGGTGAAAGATAAATTGCAGATGCAACCTAATTATCCCAAATGTGCAATCCTTTAATTCAACGACAACTTATATATATATATATATATATATATTATATAAAACAACATGTTGGCCACTTCTATTTTATATATATATATATATATATATATATATCCTATATTAGACTCCACCTTCCCGACAACATCAATTCCCCCACCAAATTATCTTTCATATTAAAACACATAATTCATTCACCCACCAAAACCCACTAAAAAAAAATAATGAAATAATACTCTATGTGACAATTTGATTCCCACCCTTTTTCTCACCCACTTTGACTATCCCGTATACATATATACATATATAAATATATAATACTTATATTTATATATATATATATATATATATATATAAAACAAAATTAAGATTAACTTCCACCGACAATTTTAAAAAATGGGTAAGTAGGGTCTAAATAATACGCCAAACTTACTATAAATACTGAAGCAATAATTGAACAAAACTGAATGACTTCTCATGTAAGCCTCAATAATAATCAATACGGTGTGCTACTATGCAACCACGCGTATTTTTACTACTCGAGTAGTTCAGCGGTAAAACTTCCACCGTTATTTTCATAAAAATATTTTTGTCATTTTCTCAATCGATAATAATTACATTTGTGGGGTCCACCAATGATTGTGCCGTCGTACGAATATTTCCTCTTTAAAACGAATATTCCCCGACCAATCGAATATTATATAACAACTTGCATACTTTGCAAAATTTATAAGTATTACCCACAACTATAACATTATATCAAATTTACTCCATAATAATCAAAAATGATATATATAGAAAATTCATTTTTTATTAAAAAGTTGGGGTCTTACAACCTCCCCTTCTTAAGAAATTTCACCCTCGAAATTAGGGTACGTACCTGGTATATCGAAGAGGTAAGGATACCTTGACTTCATTTCAGATTCTAACTCCCAGGTCATTTCCTCAACATCGTTGTTTCTCCACAAAACTTTAACTTGAGGTATAACCTTGGAGCGTAGAATATGTTCCTTCTTATCCAAGATTTGAATAAGAACCTCTTCATACGTTAAGTCTTCCGCTATTTCGTCCGGTTCAAACTCAATAATGTGGTTCGGGTCTTCCACATATTTACGTAACATGGATATGTGAAAAACGTTATGAACACGAGACATACTTGGCGGTAAAGCGAGTCTATAAGCCACAATTCCTACTCGATTGAGGATTAAAAATGGGCCAATGAATCGAGGATTGAGCTTTCCTCTCTTTCCAAATCTTGTAACTCCTTTCCATGGAGCAACACGTAACAACACATGATCTCCTATATCGAATTCCACGTCTTTTCGATGAAGATCAGCATAACTCTTTTGTCTATCTTGTGAGGTTTTTATATGTTGTCGGATCGTTTGAATTTTTCCGTAGTCATACGTACCAACTCCGGTCCCAATAACGTTGCTTCCCCCACCTCATCCCAGCATACTGGAGAACGACACTTTCTTCCATACAACGCCTCGAATGGAGCCATGCCAATGCTTGCGTGATAACTATTGTTGTAGGAAAACTCCACCAACGGTAAGAACTTGTCCCAACTTCCCTTGAAGTCAAGGACACAGAGTCTTAATAAATCTTCCAAAGTTTGAATAGTCCTCTCTCGATTGTCCGTCAAATGCGAGGATGATATCTTAGAACTAAATCATAAATTCGTGCCCATAGCTTTTTGCAAACTAACCCAAAATCGTGAAGTTAATCTTGGGTCTCGATCAGAAACTATGGATACTGGCATACCATGCAGTCTTACAATCTCGTTTATGTACATACGAGCAAGACGTTCAAGTGTATAAGTTTCTCGTATTGGTAAGAAGTGAGCAGACTTGGTCAATCTATCAACAATGACCCAAATTGCATCAATGCCTTGAGAAACCTTTGGAAGACCAGTAACAAAATCCATGGTAATGTGCTCCCACTTTCACTCTGGAATTTCAAGTGGTTGCAATGGACCTTTTGGTACTTGATGCTCCGTCTTGACTCATTGACAAGTTAGACACCTTGAGATAAACAGCGCTATCTCTCTCTTCATATTGCTCCACCAAAATGTATGACGAATATCATGATACATTTTGGTACTCCCAGGATGGATTGCAAATGGTGTGTTGTGCGCCTCCATTATGATTTTATACTTTAACTCAGGATCGTTAGGAACACAAAATCTGGAGTTAACTTCAAAGTATTCCTTCATCATCAATTCTTACTTCCGGCATAGCACCTTCTTGCACTTTCTTCCTCATACGCATCAGCTCCAGGTCTGTAGTTTGAGCAGCTTTAACTTTATCAATTAAAGTCGGTTCTACTCGTATGTTCGCCATCATCTTGTGAGTCCCCTAAGTCTTTATCTCTATCTCCATCCTTTGCAAGTCATACAAAATGGGCCTTTGTGTTGACAATATCACACTCGTACCCGCATATGATCTTCTACTCAATGCATCAGCTACCACATTTGTTTTTATAGGATGGTATTGGATGGTATGATCATAATCTTTCAGCAGTTCAAGCCAACGTCGTTGTTGTATGTTGAGTTCCTTTTGAGTGAAGAAATATTTGAGGCTTTTATGATCCGTAAAGATCTCCACTTTTTCCCCATACAAGTAATGCCTCCAAATCTTTAGTGCGAAGACAACAGCTGCCAACTCTAGATCATGAGTAGGATAATTCCCCTCATACTCTTTGAGTTGTCGTGAGGCATAGGCTGTGACTTTGCTATGTTGTATGAGAACACATCCTAACCCTTTGCTCGAAGCATCACTTTGTAGATGACAAATCCTCCGAGCGGATGGTATTGTCGTAGCAGATCTTTGAAATGAGTCTCCTCTTGAGTTCTTGAAAACTCTTCTCACATTCTTCGCTCAACCAAACTTTGTATCTTTCCGAGTCATTTGAGTTAATGGAGTAGCGATTTGAGAAAATCCTTCCATGAATCTCCGATAATAACCAAACTAAACCGAGAAAGCTAATTATATTCATCATCGATTTAGGTTGCTCTCCGCTTTGAATAGCTTCAATCTTTCTTTGGGTCAATGCAGATATTCCATGACTTGATACCACGTGCCCAAGGAATGCTACTTCCTCAAGCTAGAACTCGCATTTCTTCAACTTGGCATAAAGCTTATATTTATGAAGCTTTTGGAGTGTCAGCCTCAAGTGTTGCTCATGATCTTCACGGCTTTTGGAATAAATAAGGATGTCATCAATAAAGACGACCACAAAGTGATCCAAATATTCCTTGAATACTCGGTTCATCATATCCATGAAGGCAGCAGGAGCATTAGTCAATCCAAAAGACATGACTAGGAATTTATAATGCCCGTACCGAGTTCTGAAAGCCGTCTTTGGAATGTCATCGGTTTTAATCTTCAATTAGTGATATCCGGAACGAAGATCAATCTTTGAAAAGAATTTAGCTTCTTGCAACTGGTCAAATAGGTCATCAATACGTGGCAATGGGTACCTATTTTTGATGGTGACATGATTCAACTCCCGATAATCAATACAAAGTCGCATACTCCCATCTTTCTTCTTCACGAATAGAACACGAGCACCCCAAGGAGAAGTACTAGGACGAATAAAGCCAATGTCTAACAATTCCTGCAGTTGGGTCTTTAACTCCTGAATTTCAATAGGAGCCATTCGATATGGGGCTTTGGAAATGGGTTTTGTACCGGGTTCAAGGTCGATACAAAATTCAATTTCCCACTATGGGGGTAGGCCAGAAAGTTCTTCAGGGAATACTTCAGAAAATTCATTAACAATAGAAATTTCATTCAAAACTGACGTATTTTTGTTTAGATCCATGACATGAGCTAAGAAAGCTTGACATCCGTTTTTCAATAAACGAATAGCTTTATGGCTTGAGATGACAGTGACTGATTTTAATGGTTTGGTTACTTGAATTCGCATAATAGGTTGGTTAAGAGTATGAAAGCTAACAACCTTACGAAAACAATCAATTTTTGCATGATAAGTAGTTAACCAATCAATCCCTAGAATTACGTCAAATGCAATTATTTTCAATGAAATAAGATCGACAGGTAATGTGAGGGTACCGATTTGAACCAAACAAGACTTAAAAACCGTGGATGTAATGAAGGTTTCTCCCAAAGGAGTTTCAACAGATAAGTCAAAGTCCAATTTCTCCGAGTCAAATTTAAGCGTTGAGCTTGAAGTAGGAGAAATAAAAGAATGGGTAGAACCGAGTATCAAATAAGGTATAAACTTCATTAGAGTTTATGATAAGCTTACCGTGATGACCTCGTTCGGGTTCCTTGCTTTACGGGAGGTCACAACAAACGCTCTCCCCTGTACTACCGGCTTTGACTTTTCTGGGACGGCCTTTGGTGCCTCCATCCTTGCTGAACTTGTCTGCGGTGAATGATAAAATTGGGCTAAGTGACCATCTCTTCCACAATTATAACATGCTTTGGACGACATCATCAGCAATTTGGTGATGTGTCCTCCCTCGCATTTGAAGCATATGATAGGTGGTCATTCTCCTTCCTTCACAACGGGTGCTGGTGCTGACTGTTAGGTTTGTAATATTCAAGAACGCAATCAAATTGCATAAATAAGCGGAAACGTGTAAAATCAGAGTTTAAAAATTTATAAACCATATACCCGGATCACCCTTTATGCACAATTAAATTGTTATACGAAAAATGAAGAACAAGAATTATACCCTTGAAGATTCGAGCTTCCTCAGGTACAAGTTCACCTCCAATCCTCTTTCGCGTTCAACTTGAATCCACCGGGTTTGGTTCCTTCCTTTGATCAACGTTAGCCACCAAAGTGTTTGGCCTCTAGAGGTGATCCACCAAGGAAGAAAAAGATTCAAGAAGATGGGTGGTTGGCTAAACCCTAGTTTTTCTATCTTTATAGAAAAGGAGCATACTCTCCAACTCTTGGAATAATGTAGTCTTGATATCTGATATAAGACTCCTCTTATAAAGATATCAAGTAACCCTATTAAAAATAAGGTATTATTTAATTAAACCCTTTTAATTAAAGGGGCTCCCTAATCTTATTAGGGATAATTAATTAAACTCCTTTAACTAATTTTCTTTCCTAATCCAATTAGGAATAAATGAGAGTACTTATATTAAATTAATTCCTAAACTCTTTAGAAATTAAAATAATAATAATAATTGTAATAATATTAATAAGACTCCTCTTATTAATTTATATTTAATATTTCTAAAATATTAAATAATAAATATTAAGTTATTTAATTTATTCTATCACCATAGATTAAATTAAATATACATAACTATATTATTACGATTATGCCATTAACTTCTTAAATAATTATTCTTCCTTTTATGGTGTGACCCTTTAGGTTTTCCATATTAAAGGTTGTGAATAAATCAATTAGAACAATTTAATCTTATTTAAATAAATAAATTAAACAATTAATTTATTTAAATAAATAATATTTATTCTCAATAGGGATAAGCCTCCTAGCGATCAGCGACTTTCCGGATAATATAGATTTCAACATTAATCATAAAAGAACCTTTGAGTAAATAGTTACCGTACAATTCAATCCTTCCACCATACAATGCCCCAATTAAATATAAGACATGGAATTCTTGTCAAGTCTTATTTTATTTAATTATATGTATTTCGACTCTTAAATGCCTAACTCAAATAATGCAAATTAGAAACTCCTTTCTAATTTCATTCTGCCTTGGCCAAGGACTACCGGGTTGTCATTTATCGAATCACATAGAACATTTCTCTTCTTTTAATAGAAGTGGTAGATTCTTTATTGATCATACATTATCTCCATGTACAACTTATTATACCCAAGCATACCCTTTGATATACCCTAAGGGTCTTAAGGAATAAGTCAAAGTATAACTCATCATACACAAGATACTATGATGATCTCAAGTCCAAGGATCACTTGTACTACTATCACTACTGAGAATTCCTATTGTGAGCAAGTAAAACTCCATTAGGTATTCCTTAGCGAGCCACGTTCGAGTGAACTTATTCTCTAATAAGCACTACTGAGACTTGTTTTAGTGTCTCCACACAAATGATCATGAGATCAATCATCCTCATCCAATGAGCAAGCAACGTATGTACCAATCTATCCGGATTCACTAATCCCCAATTTAGTAATCTAATGATTGGGAACTATTTTAGTTTTAAGCTTTCTAAGAATTTAGATCTCATTAGAATGATCATCATCATTATTCTAAAAGCATTGCTTAAAACTATGGGTTTATCACATATTATAAAACAGCATCATGTAGATAATTAAAAGCCTTTAATAAATTAATACTTTTTATTAATAAATGAATAAGATTATTACAAAGTATATGCTTTATCATCAAACATGATTGGCTTGTGTGCATACTACTTTCAATGTCTTTCCATCATTGTTGAATCTCCTCTTCTTGAAATGTCCATTCTTATTGTTTTGGCCCGGATTACCACCGAAGTGGTTACCATTTCTGGCCTGTTGATTCCCTCCACGCTTGTTGTCACCGCTTCGATGACTGTTCTCACTGGTATTATCATTTTACCGGCTGCTCTCTTTTGATTGCATTGACTCGTTATCACGCTCTACTAACTGAGCCCTATTTACAACATCTGAATACAAACACAATTTATGAGAAATAAGATGTTGACATATCTCTGGCTTTAAACCTCTTAAAAACATCCGTGTCATTCTCTCTTCATTATCCACCAAGTGGAATATGAAACCGAGACAATTCGTGAAACTTTCGCTTCAGATCGCAACACGGTCATATTATTCTGTTCCAACTTGATGAACTCTACCTCCTTCATGTGACGAATACTTTCGGGAAAGTACTTGTCGTTGAATAGTTCTTGGAACTTCTCCCAAGACATTTTCAGTGCGGCAGGTTACGCTTTACCAATTTCCACCAGTAATCTGCCTCTCCTCGCAACATAAAGGCAGCAAGGGGAACCTTTTGCTATTCGGAGCATCCCAAGACATCAAATATCTTGGTGATCTGCTTTATCCATGCTTCCTCTTTAAGTGGTTTTGGCTCTCCTATAAACTCCGGTGGTCCTAGCTCCTTGAACTGTTTAGCGGTGACCGTCCGAGAGTTTCCAGTGTTTCCACCTACATTTTGGACAGGAGCCGCTCTCGCCTGTTGTTGCATGAATTACATAAAGCCTATGAACATTCCCTCATTCATCATTTGGTCAGTGTGGTTATTTGCATGTGGATTATCGCCTTCCTGATGCACATTATCCTGATTATTGATATGTGGTGAATCAACGGTCGCCTGTGCTCCATTGCTATTCTCAACATTCTCGGATGTCATTTTCAGATACTGCCACAAAACAAAAGTTAATTGACATGTAACATTTTATCCATATACTCTGACCGACCAATTAAATACCAAATAAACTGAGGTAGGTCATACTAGCGAAGGAATTTCCCGTCTCTCCCCTCCTAGTTCTATTCTCACATCTTAGCCAGGGATCATATCCCTAAGCTTTGATACCAACTGTGACGCCCCCAAAATAAGTATACATCACCCATCTTGAGTCGCCAAAAACATGGTACAAAATTCAAATACAACTTACTAATACAACTGTCGTGTACAATACAACAAAACATAACTGTGAGTTTGAACACAAATATTGTCTATTAGAGATTATACAAACTCAAAAGGAGTCCTCATTACAATTATTATCACACTATTTCACAGAATAGTGAGGACTACTAATGCTATCCTACGGACCATCACTCCGTTCCAGACTCGTCTCCAACTATATTCTCATTTTCAAGAGAATAGTGAAAGAAAGGGTGAGCTCAACTAGCCCAAGAAGAAATATTATGATAAGATAATGCAGAATAAATTATCATTAGTCTCCAACAATGTTAAACTGATAAAATATAATAGACATCAAGTTTAACTGCAATGGAACAAACAATCCATTAAAAGAGTCAAGTAGAAAATAAAATCTACTATCTTTTATGATTTAAAAAGTTTTTCATCACTTTTATCATTTGAGACTCAAATTTTAATAAATAATCCCATCATCCCCCGCACTACTGACCGAGGATATTCATTTAGGTCACGACCACAAATTCCATGCACTACGGGCCAAAGATATTTGTGTATTCATCAATGGTCATGATCATGCCAACAATCGTCCATCAATGCACTATGGGCCAATGAGGACTTTTACCACATCATTTGTAACATTACGGTCATGATTACAAGAATAATCCTCGGTCATAATCATACCAAGTCCATCCACGCTTCTACGGGCCATAGATGACTTTAAAAATATAAACATGAGGATGATGACAATGATATAAGAATTCAATAAAACAAGTTCAAGAATTAAGTTATTCAGGAACTAATAACATCCAAATTGTCAACATGATACTGCTTTGTAGAGAAAAATTCAAGAATGCTCGGAAGAATATTTCCATGAAAATCTTTGGATGAAGCGCTAATATCAAGGATATTCCACTAATTTCATGGAGTATAGAAGTCAAAATTTTAACCAACCGAGTATAATAACGAATGGAATAACAAAAGAAATCACCATGCATGCAGTATTGCAGATGTAGCGAGTTATTCAACAGAATAATAATAACGGAACTCGATCGGTGAAAATCGCACAAGCAGGATGTTCCAATGAGAATAATAAAGAATGGAATAACAATGAAATCACCATGCATCTCAGATTACCAGATAGATAAAGTTATTCCAATGAATAATAAATCTGAGAATAATAAAGAGCGGAACCAGTCCGGTGTAAAACATGTGCATGAGGATATTCCAACAGAATAGTAAAGACAGAATAATAAAGACGGAACAAGGTCCGGCGTAAAGTACATACAGGATGTTCCAACGGAATAATAAAGACAGAATAATAGAAGAATGTCACCAAGTATAGGGTATTCCGCGTATACAGGTTATTCCAACAGAATAATAAAGAAATGGAATAACATAAGTTCTCTTCTTGAATACAAAAGAATAATATCCCTTACCGTAAAATAATACTTGATATTAGAGTAGTGAAGTAACAGAAAACTCTTATTCTTTCTCTCTATAATTTCTCTCTCTAGAGTTCAGTGAATTCGTAAGAAAATAATGAAGGAATGAGCTTCTATTTAAAGGAGAATTGAAGGATACTATTGGACTGTACAGTAGGAATTCAAACAAAATAATTTCAGATTCACGGGTGAAAGATAAATTGTAGACGCAACCTAATTATCCCACATGTGCAATCCTTTAATTCAACGACAACTTATATATATATTATATATAAAACAACATGTTGGCCACTTCTATTATATATATATATATATATATATATATATATATATATATATATATATATATCCCATATTAGACTCCACCTTCCCGACAACATCAATTCCCCCACCAAATTATCTTTCATATTAAAACACACAATTCATTCACCCACCAAAACCCACTAACAAAAAAATAATCCCCCCCTTTCCCCACCCACTTTGACTATCTCAGTATACATATATACATTTATAAATATATAACACATATATATATATATATATATATATATATATATATATAACAAAATTAAGATTAACTTCCACAGCACAATTTTAAAAATGGGTAAGTAGGGGTCTAAATAATACGCCAAACTTACTATATAAATATCAAGCAATAATTGAACAAAATGGTGACTTCTCACGTAAGCCTCAATAATCAATACCGCAGTGCTACTACTTAACTAACGCCAGACATCGTATTTTTACTAAAAGTAGTTCAATAATATCAACGGTAAAACTTCCGTCGTTATTTTCATAAAAATATTTTTGTCGTTTTCTAAATTCGACAATAATTCTGTTGTGGGGTCCACCAATGATTGTGCCGTCGTAAGAATATTTCCTGTTTAAAGCGAATATTTCCCGACCAATCGAATATTATATAACAACTTACATACTTTGCAAAATTTATAATTATTACCCACAACTATAACATTATATCAAATTTACTGCATAATAATCAAAAATGATATTTATAGAAAATTCATTTTTTATTAAAAAGTTGGGGTCTTACAAGAAGAACTAATGATTAATGTTGAAATCTATATTATTTGGAAAGTCGTTGATCGTTAGGGATGCTTATCCTCATTGTAGAATAAATATTATTTACTTAAATAAATTAATCGTTTAATTTATTTATTTAAATAAGATTAGAATTGTTCTAATTGATTTATTCACAACCAGGTTTAATATGGAGAACCTAAAGGGTCACACCATAAAAGGAAGAATAATTATTTAAGAAGTTAATGGCATAATCATAATAATATGTTAAGTATATTTAATTTAATTTATGGTGATAGAATAAATTAAATAGCTTAATATTTATTATTTAATATTTTAGAAATATTAAATATAAATTAATAAGAGGAGTCTTATTAATATTATTATTATTTTAATTTCTAAAAGAGTTTAGGAATTAATTTAATATAAGTACTCTCATTTATTCCTAATAGGATTAGGAGGGAAAATTAGTTAAAAGAGTTTAATTAATTATCCCTAATAAGATTAGGGAGCCCAATTAATTAAAGGAGTTTAATTAAATAAATAATACCTTATTTTAATTAAATAAGGTTATCTGATATCTTTATAAGAGGAGTCTTATATCAGATATCAAAACATACGTAATTTCAATAGTTGGAGAGTACGCCCCTTTTTGTATAGAGATAAGAAAAACTAGGGTTTGAGCCAATACACCCTCCTTCTTGAAAGTTGTTCTTCCTTGGTGGATCACCTCTAGAGGCCATACACTTGGGTGGCTAACATTGATCAAAGAAATGAATCTACCTGGAGATTCAAGAAGATCGCGGAGAAGTAGGAGGTGAACTCGTACCTGTGGAAGCTCGTATCTATAAGGGTATGATCCCATAACTTCTTGTTCTTCGTTTTAATTAATAATATGCATAAAGGATGATCCGGATAATTGGTTTGTGATTTTTTTTTAAAATCTGATTTTATTTTGCTTCCGCTATTTTTGCAATTTGATTGCTACTTTGATTTTCACAAAACCTTACAACTTTGACTAAGATTTATCTTGCTACTGTTAATGATTCTGAGTTTGGATAATTATGGATGTTGTAGTATTCTTACAATAGTACAACATCAAACAAATTTTGTGCTTTAAACTACATATAACAAGGAGTTATAGAGGTTCAAAGTCACTGTCAGAGCTGTTCTTGAGTTTCTGGATAACCCAGAACAGTGGTCATGGTCGGTCAACGGTTTTGTAGCTTTTATATCTTTGACTAAGTGTGATGTATTTGTGTTGTGCTTGTTGTAATAGGTAGTGTAGCGTCCCCAAATTCGGTTCCCAAGAACCACGAACTTGGTACGTTACAATACTTCATCATCATACATATTCTATCATCTAAAGCGGAACAAATAAACATATATTGTTTATTTTACATAATTCTATAACATTTTCCCAGGTTTATTAACCTTAACTTAATACATACCTTCAATATCTTAGAAGATTTACAATGCTATTTTCGTCCGAAAATTTAATAGATCTAACTGCAACATAATTTAATCTTGCACTTTGACTTTGCTTCTGTCTTTATTCGAGCTTTCATCTAAATCTGAAAATTTTATCATGATATAGCAATGGTGAGCAACAAATTTGCCTAGCAAGTTTTAAATACAATGAAGATATATCATGATTGAAAAGAATGAATAAGATTTCAAGTTTTCAACAATATAATAATTGTGAAATAACATGAATCAAGTTTCAATAATTTCATGACTGAATCAATAATGTTTGAAGGTCAACAATGACCATAAACAATTTAAATGAACCTTATGGTAATGAAGGTGATCAGCCTTTCATACCTGATGAACATATGCAACATGCACTAAGTGCGAATCAATAATCAGTTTAGACATGAATAATCATCAATAATCATTCACTAACATACTTTAAAATATAACTCGAGTTTGAGTTAAGAAAACTTACCTGATTCGTTGACTATTGCTACGCAATTTCAGTTAACTTCTTTTGGTAAGACCTATCATTAATAAGATTGGTCTTTCAATCAGCATATTCTACTTTGTATCATAATACAATTACTTTATCAATCAATTATCTAACACTTAATCAAATATTAGATAACTTCTTAACACATCAGTATTATTATCATTCTTTGAAAATTCTTCAATCACTGTATCATATACATTATGATTTAACACTCTCATTATCATTTCATAAGTTATTCTTTAACATCTAATAAGTCAAATACTAATCCGACCACCGGGTTCTAAATCCAACAACCCAAACCGCAATCCAAATTTAATGGATTCCAAATCCAAACACGGATTCAGCAGATTTCAATCCAAAGCAAGTTGGATTCACCTATACTTCAATCCGAAGAAGCTGGATTCATAATCCTTCAATCCAGCAAGCCTGGATTCATAAATCTTTCAATCCAACAAGATTCTTTTCAATCCAAAAAAAAGTGAATTCATCAAATTTTCTAATCACGAAAATTTGGATTCCATATCCGTTTCATGAAAAACACTAAATCACATATTATTTTTCTATCCTTTGCCCAAACACATAATATAGTTAATTGAATATCAATTTCAACAATTACATAGAAAAATATCATAAATCTCTTATTTTAATCTTTCGTCGAATATTATTAATTATGTAATAATATTTTACGCTAAGGTTATTAACCTTTTAATAACATTACATTCAAATACTACTAATAATATCCTAATCCAATATTATTAGTCATATAAAAATAATTTAAGTCATTAATCACATTAATAAACAATTATTTTTAATTGTTTTCGTTTTATTAATACACTTGTTTAAGCATTCTAAAATGCCATAAACATCACAACACTTCACACCTGACCCAAAACTTCATCAAACACCTGCATAAACCATGCTCAAGGGTCTCAAGTCATAAATCGTATTTTTCATATTTTTGGACATCATATAATTTAATTAAATCCATTTATCCATTTCTCATCATTTAGATGAAAAATACCAAATCAGTTCCAAAAATATTTCTTTTCTGGGATTTGACAAAATATAGTTTCATATTGAACATATATTTTTCCCGGAATTTTTAAAATAGATTTACTATATTTAAATAGTCCATAATAGCCAAATCTTCTCCAATTTTTCATAAATCGAGATTAACTCCAAATATTCTGAAGTTTTTACAGTATTCTCCTGCTATACACATGTACTTCCAGTAAAACATTTGTAATTTTTGGACTTACACACAGAGAGTTCTTCGGTTGGCTTCAAAAAAATAGCCCTTCACCGTAAAATCCATAACTCTCAAACCGTATGACCAAAAATTCTCAAATTTTTACACAACCTGCATATCTTCTGATATTAACACCCCAAACGTTTCCAGAATTTTTAAAGTACATAAAGTGGACGAAATTTCCCCCGCCACTGACTGATCCAAAACAGTTTCTAGAAAACGGGACTGTTTTAGCCAAATCAGTCACTACACCATGAAAACTCAACATTTTTGAGTGCTACCACTTGGGTTAACTAATAAACACATATATCTAGCACCCCTCTTTGATGAATCATAAAAAGGAGCTATAGATTTAAAATGGTGGATTTTCAAAGTACAAGGAAATTTGGGTTTCTAAACTAGAAAAATTTGTTTTTCTTTTCTTTTGGTTTCCACCCAAATCAACACCCAAAATGGGTAAATCCATACTTGAATACATGGAAAACACATAGATCATAGGGTTTTATACACCCAAATCAAAAACCCACATCATCAATTTACAAATAGAAAGAGAAGCAAGCTTAGGAGGAAATTATTTTATACCTTTCTTTCTTCTTCTTCTTTCTTCCTTCTTCCTTCCATGGATAGCCTCTCTCTCTTCATCCTTCTATGGCTGCCAAAGCCTCTCTTCTCCTTTCTCTCTCTCGGGTTTCTCCCGTTCCTCTCTTTCTTTCTTTTCCTCTTTCTCTTTCTTCTATTCTCTTTCCCTTATCTTCTTATCTCTTCTTATTTTATTTTTTCTCTAATTGATAACCGGCCATGTGGCCTTATCAACTACCAAGATTGGCTTAATTTCTTTGTCCCAAAAATGTCCCTCCTTTGCCTTTTCTTGTCCAAAAATATCCCACACACTTGGATCAAATTTTGGCTTTTTAAATCATTGATTGGGCCAACTCTTGGGCCACCATATATAGTCTCTTTGGACTTTAAATTAATTTCTTGGGCCATGAAAATAGATTAGGTCCAATACTTTTAATATTACCATTCCCTAATTACTTAGTTAGGGTTTTCATTTCCTCCATTATAACATAAATCATTACTCATGCACATTTATTTCCTTAACCCAATTAGACTTGCTATAATTAGGTTATAAAATTAATTAACTGAGATATATAAAAATAAATCTCTTAAAATTAGTATATATTCTAAATATCATAATTCTCTCATCTCATAACCCTTAAGTTATTCAATTCTTCATTCCTAATATATAATTAGGATCACATTAGTTTCTTTTATTTGTTTATATAATAAACAAATATAAACCATCACATAATCTTCATATTCCTTTTACTCACATATTCTAACAAAATACTTTAATAAATTGTGACATGTTCCACAATTCTCTTAGATTAGGTCACTAGTATATAAATAAAATATTAGGACCACTAAATAACGATAACCATTTAGGTTATTTAATAATCACACCTAATATATATATTAGGTTACATAACTTAATTCTTAATTCACTTTTATATACAAAATAAATGTATTCACATTATATAATGTATATTTATTTAATCATATCCATAATTCACATAATCATAACATATTTCACTTCTCACACTAATTTTGATTTTTCTCCATAAAAGTCAACTGTTGACTTTGACCAAAAGTCAACCTTTACACATTTTGTGTTTACTGACCATTCTGAATAAACTTGACGTTCCGGACGCAACCGAGCAGTCCGTGCTTCAAAATTCTATCTCTAACTCAAATTTTGAATTTTAAATTACTCCCTTCTTATTGCTAATCGTATTTAACTAACGACTTTATACTTATTTAAATTCTTATTTGCCAGTCAAGGCCAACGCTTAAGCTATGTTAATTACTAACATAGTTTTATCTTGATCATTATGCCATTAACTTAATTTATCATTCTTCTCGCTAAAATATATATAGCACCTTACTAAGTATATATATTTCTATACATATACTCATATTCGTTTAACCTCAAAGCATCTCTTCATGAGAAATCTTATCTCCTTAAGAAAATTTCCATATGTACTTATATAACATTTCTTAGACTATTCCGTTCACATCGAATTTACAGGTATCTTAATTCCTTATTCTTGATATTCCTTCAAGTACATATTAATTCATTTCTAGGGTTTTTAAATTTTGCAACCCATATTTTCTTTATTCTCATTCGAATAGAAAACCATATAGGTTTTACTTGAAAATTTTAAATAAATCCTCAAATTCTCATCTAGGTTTTATTCTTTAACCTTTATTCTAATCATTCAAGATTTTATAAATTTTTGGGTTGTCACAGGTAGTCTATATGTCAAGGTACATATATCTAACATTGGTTTGGACAAACTATATTTCTAAGGTCTCGATCTAAGTTGGTCAAAGTACAGCCAACGACTGTTCTTCATGTTCATCAGTTTTCTAGGTAACCCAGAAAACTTGGTCAAGCTCGGTCAACGACTTTTGACCATTAATTCTAGTAATCCTATGATTTATTTAAGCAATTTAGGGTCATAGGTATGTAGTAAGTTTATCAAGGTACTAATTCAATACAAAAAGTTATTAAAACAACAAACATATAGCGATTAAAAGGCTGGTCAAAGTAGTCGGCACAACTTGTTCTTGACTTTTCTGGGTAACCCAGAAAACAGAACTTCGTGATCAGTCAACCAACTTTGATCACCTATAACTTGCAATATACAGTTCCAATGAATCGAATTTCTTTTCCAGATTAAAGACCTCATGTCAAACTATAATTAACATATGAATAATAGACCTAATCAAAAACATACATGGATCTACAAGCTCTGACATTCGATTGTCAGACTTGATTTTCCAAAATTTCCATATTACTAAAAACACTAATTTGAGGCATCTAGATATTATGAAAACATGTTCTATCAACCTAACATACTTTCTAACATACTAATACATAATTTTAAACATCTAAACAACAATTTGAACAAAACATAAAAGATCTAGCTATAAATTAGGGTTTGCACCTTTTTTGCTTGATTTTGAATTTCTGGCTATTGAATCTGTTGTTGATATCACCAAGGCTTATAGAGGTATGATATATGAGTGTTTAGGCTTAGAAAATTTATAGGTTTGAACTGGAATTGGACTGCTATTTATTGAATTGCTAGGTTAGGGTTTTTGTGTCATTTTGACCTTCTTGCCTCCACAAATATCTGATCCTATGACTCTTCTGGTGCTTTGGAGTTACAAGCATGTTATGTGCAGCCTAGGAACTTGCATTGGTGACTCCTAACCTACTTGTAAGCTAGTTAGTTAGATTAGTAGCTTAATTATGCCATAATCATCACTAATCTTGATTACGATTTTGTTTTTAATGTTTAGGGTTGTTTAATGATGTTTATTAGTACCTAATTGAAGTTTAGTAATCATGATTAGGCATTAGGATAAACAAATTAGGGTTAGCATTTATAAATTAGGGTTAGGGTTTGTAAAATAGGTTCCTAACCTACATTTTCCACTAATCTTAACAAACACGACAACGCGTTTTGTCAGTGTAAGCACGAAAAAGTAGTTTGTCAAAACAAATATACCGAAAATTCTGTTTTCGGAATAAAAATTTTAAGCACGAGGTGTCAAGCACGTTAATTTTTGGGCGAAAATTTATTTGACCTAATTTGTTAAACAAAGTATATATTAACACACAACACTTTCAGAATGGAGAAATTTTATTAATATATCTGAATTTACATATCCGAGTCTTATTAGGGTATTGGGTTTTTACACTAACAATTACCAGTTTTATATTATTTCAATTTTATTAAACTACTCAAATTAATGATTATAATTAATTTAATCTAATAAACTAAAAATCCAAACCATTCAACACACTAAGTAACTGTAAATTTCAAGTAGATATTGGAGAATTAGACTTACAACTTCACTTTAAGTTTTACTCCGATTATCACACCTTATTCCAGTTTAATTTACTATCTCAGTTTATTAATTAAGAACACTCAAGTAGAATTAGCCGCCTCTCGAAGCACTAACACCATATTAACTTAAATCCACAATTTGATATAATTAAGTGAAACACCCTAATTAACTAATTAACTATATCTCTATGTGAATTAAAATCAAAGAAGGTTAAGATTCCAAGTTATTTACGCGATTACATGCGATGTTAGGTATATCTCTATCCTAAACATTCATCAAGAAATCTAACAAAACACAAAATTCAAGAACACATACGATTATGATTAGGTCTAGATTCATACATCATCTCTTGAGTCCATACATATCCACATAAAATTGGTGATCAAGCAATTCATAAATTAAGTACAAATCACAATAGATAAACTGAATTGATAATATTATTAAAATGGATTAAGGCATGACAATCATTGTTCAACAATAAAGATCCATTGCAAGCCTAAAACGTAATTTAGTTCATCATAGACAAATTAAAAACTGAAATAAGTAAAGAATTCATCATCCCAATTACAAAATTTGAATTAAAGAAAGAGAATAGTACAAAACCACCCTTCTTGGCCTTCAATTCTATAATCTTCGTGATCTTGACCTTCCTTGCTCTCCTCCAATGACTTCTCTAAAATTAAGGCTCCAAATTCAATGATTGATTAATTGATTGTAGACTCTAATATGTTATGTGTATACGTCATGTAATAGCTGATAAAACGACGCCCAAACATAATCCCAATCCATGCTAAAGTGTTCCCCAATCCAAGTATCTATAGAGTTCTAAGCAAAACAGACTTCTTTCTCTCTCCCCGTACCCCCGCCCCGGCGGGGGTTTTATGCTTGCAAATGCCCGCCCCGGCAAGGGGTGCTACTGCAGTTGTCCAAGGTACCCCCGCCTTAGTAGGGGTTTTCTTTACTAATAGGCCCGCCCCAGCGGGAGGTACTTCTGTAGAAGTGATCTATTTTCTTGCTTGCAATGCTGCTCTCCCGCCATAATGCCACCATTATACCACCATGCCACGTAAAGCAATCCTAAACACAAAACAAGTAAAATTGTACAGAAATATACAGGATCAACACTGTTTAAGTCCAAATTAGAAGTCAATTCGTAGGTATAAAATCCACTCATCAAATTAAACTATTCTAACTGGTATAGTGTGTGCTCAACAACAATGCTAACTGATATAAAGTCAAATATAACACATAATAGGTGTCTTTGAAGGACTCAAATAGTGTAAACTCAAGAAATCCAAAAATAGTCTAGATTCGACTAAAATCGAATAGTTACCACTTTCGAGGGTCAAAATGGGATACTTATGCTTTATTTTTCATTTACGGGGGCTTTTTGCTCTTTTACCTGTTTTTTTCACCTTTTTTTTATTATTTTCCTCATGGATGTGCAATGTTTAGTCCTCTTAGTCTTTTCAATGCTACCCCTTAGCGAGCTTTCAACCAACGACTCCCAAACCATTAAGGCTTTAGGGCGCTAGCTGTAAAGACAATCCCCTCGGGCGTACTTACTCAAGTAACAAATGCCATAACCATGGTGTTTATTCATATTTTTTTATAGATAGCTTATATATCCCAATTTTTTCCCCCAAACTTAGGTTCTTGTCTAATCTTAGCCATATCTGCCTATTCATGTCTTTCTTTCATTTACCCTAGCATTATCCTTAAGAATTCCATTATGTATACATTTAAACTCAATCAGTCAACATAGCTGTTTCTAAGGTGTTAACATGACTATATCAGTGTTTAATAGAAAAAGATCTAAATCATGCCAAGAAATCATATCAAAGTTATAATAATCAATACCATACTTGTCTACACAATTCCAATCTTATCATTGGCCAAAATAGACTTTTACTATCTAGTAGCTAGATTCATGCAAATGTATGAACTAAATGCAATATAAACTCAATAAAATAACTACTATTTTTGAGATTTTTCAATTTTTCAAATATTTTTTTTATAAGAACAGAACAAGAAACTAATTACATTACCAAACTACTAAACTAAACTACTATGCAACTACAACTACATGAATGCAACATAAATGTCATGAAAATTACTAAACATGAAAACAAACTAAACTAGCATATACAAAATAAAACTAATATCCCCCAAACTTAACAGTTACAATGCCCTCATTGTAAAAATATACAATAAAAGAACAGAGGACTTCCCTGTATCCTGCTAAGCACGAGGTGATGGTGGCCTAGGAACAAAAACTTGGTGCTCCTTCACATTTGAATTCGATGGAAGGTACTATTGCATGGGATCAGGCGTCTAGTACTGAAACTGATCGGTCGCGGTAGGATTTAAACTTTGTAAGGTTGCATTCAAGGAGGCAAATGACCTGTTCATGGTGTTGAACATGTGGTCCTGCCTGACCGCCAGTCGTTTCATCTTTCCATTGGCGTCTTTGTCTCGATCATCAATACGGCGCTACAGGCTATGGAACTGTGAACTAAACATATACTTTATCAATCTACTACTCCCCGCAGTCTCCTCCTCCCCAGTCATCTCATTAGCTCGAAACTCATCATCCTCTGAGGTGTCCTTGGCCTCTTTTTCTTCTTCAGAAGTATCAGGAAATACAAAATTGACACCTCATGGGTGAGACTCCCCTCTATCCCAGACAGTGTATCTAGCTATCATCCATAAATCAACAAGCTGGAGTGGCTATTGCACATGCTCATCACTTGACCATCACATACCAGATTGCATTCACAACCCACAAATGAGTGATGGGTGTGGTAGTTCGCCTGAGAATAGCCCGCGCAGACAGCGGTGGATAAAGAAACTGATGATAGCACCAATATTGATGTCGAAGTCTTTAACGATGGCATAAAGTAGTACTAATTTTTCCCTTTTCACCTCGCTAGTATGCGTTGAATGGAATAACTTCGCGCACAAAAACCTATACCAGATCTTTCCATAACAGCTCAAATCCTTGCTGAGGAAAATCGTGCCACCCTTTCTTCCTTTCACCCAAACTGTGCCCGCTTTAGATATCTTTGTCAAAATTTGGTAATAGTTGGGGTTGTTATCGCGTAGCTGAGCATACTGGTATATGGCAGGGGCTCGCAGGCTGTAGTACTCTTTAATGGCCTCTGGACTGAAGGGAACCTGCTTCGCTCTTTCAAATGCCATATACAACGCCCTGTTCTCAGTATTTGTGTAAAACTCCTTCACCACATTTGTTATAGCTGGGTCAGGAACAACTATGAGCATCTCCTAGCCTTGCTCATGTATTTTCCTTCTCATCTGCCCATCGAAGGAATCTGGTGCCAAACCCCATTCAGGTGTTAGTGCTTTGGGCACTAAATAATCATACTTATCTGCGGCGTTTGCACAAGTGAACTTCCTTCTGTCAAAAGCTCGTGTGGGTGGTGAAGAACAGGAACCTTCTCCCCTTTGGCGCTTTGATGGTGTTTTCGGTGCCATTAGTTTTAATACAATCACAAAATCTCCCAAAACTTGTCTTAACATTATTATAAGCACTGAATACTTGATAATAGAGGCTTACCCAAATTGAATTGCCCCAATCGAATGATAATATTGCTGAATTGATGCTCAATTTATATAGTTTCCCCCAAACTTCACTTTGGTAATAACACAAATAGGTGGTGTGCACACACTCACAAAACCACAAATTTTATAATTGTAATCCTTATTTGTGATGAAAAACTGAAAGCAAGAACTTACCCACTAATTTTCCTTCCAATTGAATAATATGTTTGCAGTAGGTGATACCAATTTGAATTTTCCCCCTTCCTTGTGCTCTGCAGACCCAACTTGGTTGAAACCATCGTTTTTGGTGCAGCATTTCAATGGAATTGATGTAAGATGGGTTTGTGATGGTGTATTTTAGGGTTTGTGTATATATATAATAGTTATGCTCGGATTTACAGGAAAATGATAGGGTAATGAGTATTGTCAGGGGTGAATTCGTTGGATACTTGAGTTATGGGAGTCGGTTATGGGAGAAAAGAAGGGAAGAAGTGGAGAAGAAACTGATTCTGCAGTGTTTAAATGATTTTTAGCTTCCCGTACCCCCGCCGGGGCAGGAGGTATTTGTACTAAAAGGGCCCACCAGGGCTGGCATATCCAGAGGACCCCCCCCCATCCGGGTTAGACATGTCAGGCTATAAAAACCCTCGCCAGGGCGGGGGTCCCTTTGCTGCACAACTTCAATTTTTGAGTTCCTTTTCCCCATACACATGTCCAATGGCATCCTAAGTACCTGAAATTCATTGCAACACTAAATATGAGATAATGTCATGGTTCGTGAGCAAGGAAGATGAAATTTACCAAAAATCAATAACGAACAAACTAAATTTTGCACAAAAATGAACTTAATAATACTAAATTAACAACTAAGCTACGAAGTGAATAACATAAATTAAAAATACTGTAATTGATACAAAAATTGGGTTACCTCCTAATGAGCGCTTGCTTTTTAGTCTTTTAGCCTGACTATTCCATGTTCATGGCGCATCGGCAAGTGTGATTACAGTGGCTTTGTTATCGATGTCGCCACCTCAGTAATGCTTTAACTGCTGCCCGTTGAATTTGAATGTTTCAAGTGGATTTCTGATGTACAGTTCAACAGCGCCATGTGGGAAAATAGTCTTAATAGTAAATGGGCCTGACCATCAGGATTTGAGCTTTCTGGGGAACAACCTCAGTCTTGAGTTAAACAGTAATATAGATTGTCCCGATTTAAACTTTCTCTACATAATCTTTTGGTCATGCCACTTCTTAACTTTTTCTTTGTATAGTTTTGAGTTCTCATAAGGTTGCAGTCGAAATTCGTCGAGTTCATTCAATTGGAGTAACCTCTTCTCACCTGCAGCTGTTTGATCAAAGTTTAGTTTTTGAATTGCCCAATATGCCTTATGATGTAATTCCACTAGGAGGTGACAAAATTTCCCATAAACCAACTGATATCGAGACATCCCTATTGGTGTCTTGTATGTGGTTCGATAAGCCTATAACACATCATCTAACTTTAGAGACCAATCTTTTCTACTCGGATTCACCACCTTTTCTAAATTTCTCTTCACCTCTCTGTTGGAAACCTAAGCTTGACCACTAGTTTGAGGGTGATACGATGTTGCAACCCTGTGATTGACCCCGTACTTTGCCAAGAGAGTTGTAAATGACCTATTATAGAAGTGACTTCCCTCGTCACTTATGATTGCTCTTGGTGTGCCAAACCTTGTGAAAATATTCTTCTATAGAAATTTCAGCACTATCTTGGCATCATTCGTAGGGAGTGCTACAGCTTCAACCCACTTTGATACATAATCCATAGCTAGCAAAATGTACAGGTTGTTGAATGACAGCGGAAAAGGTTCCATGAAGTCCATCCCCTATACATCAAAAACCTCAACTTCCATGATCGTGTTGAGCGGCATTTCATTCCTTTTTAATATTGCCCACCCTTTGGCATCAATCATAGTTTTTCACGAACTGGTGGGCATCCTTGAACACAGTAGGCCAATAGAATCCTGCCTGAAGTACTTTAGCCATCATCCGCTCACTCCCATAGTGTCCCCCATATGCAGATGAATGACATTCATGCAAAATATTCTTCACTTCATTGTTAGGCACACACATACGGATCATTTTATCTACACACTATTTGAATAGATAGGGCTCGTCCCACATGTACAACTTGACATCATGTAGGAAATTTCTTTTTTGCGTACGTGTCAAATCAGAGGGAAGGATTTTGTTCACCAAATACCATGTGTCGATGTCAGGATTTTTATTTGTCCCTTTTCGTTACTTGTTCTTTGGTGTTCTCATGTTAGGTGAGATTTGTTTGAAAAAACAAGTGAAAAAGGTGAAAGTATTATGCATACAAGCCAATCATGTATGATGATAAAGAATATACTGTGTAATCAATCTTATTTATTTATTAATAAAAGAATTATTTATTAAAGGCATTTATTATCTACATGGTGCTGTTTTAATAATATGTGATAAACCCATAGTTTTAAGCAACGCTTTTAGAATAATGATGATGATAATTCTAATGAGATCTAAATTCTTAGAAAGCTTAAAACTAAAATAGTTCCCAATCATTGGATTACTAAATAGGGGATTAGTGAATCAGGATAGATTGGTACATCGTTGCTTGCTCATTGGATGAGGATGATTGGTCTCATGATCATTTTGTGTGGAGGCGCTAAAGCAAGTATGTAGGTGCTTATTAGATAATAAGTTCTTTGAGCATTGACTCGCTAAGGAATACCTAATGGAGTTTTACTTACGTCAATAGGAATTTCAGTAGTGATAGTAAGTACAAATGATCCTTAGACTTGAGATCATCATAGTATCTTATATATAATGAATTACACTTTGACTTATTCCTTAAGACTCTTAGAGTATATCAAAGGGTATGCTTGGGTGTAATAAGTTATATATGAAGATAATGAATGATCAATAAAGAATCTACCACTTCTAGTAAAAGGAGAAATGTCCTATGTGATTCGATAAATGACAACCCGGGGAATCCTTGGCGAGGTGGAATGAAATTAGAAAGTAGTTTCTAATTTGCATTCATTAGGAGTTGTTCATTTAGGAATCGAAATACATATAATTAAATAAAATAAGACTTGACAGTAATTCCATGTCTTATATTTAATTGGGACATAGTATGGTGGAAGGATTGAATTGTACGGTAACTATTTACTCAAAGGTTCTTTTATGATTAATGTTAAAATCTATATTATCTGGAAAGTCGTTGATCGCTAGGGAGGCTTATCCCTATTGTAGAATAAATATTATTTATTTAAATAAATTATTTGTTTAATTTATTTATTTAAATGAGATTAGAATTGTTCTAATTGATTTATTCAATAGGTTTAATATGGAGAACCTAAAGGGTCACACCATAAAAGGAAGAATAATTGTTTAAGAAGTTAATGGCATAATTGTAATAATATGTTGAGTATATTTAATTTAATCTATGGAGATAGAATAAATTAAATAGCTTAATATTTATTATTTAATATTTTAGAAATATTAAATATAAATTAATAAGAGAGTCTTATTAATATTATTACAATTATTATTATTTTAATTTCTAAAAGGTTTAGGAATTAATTTAATATAAGTACTCTCATTTATTCCTAATTGGATTAGGAAAGAAAATTAGTTAAAGGAGTTTAATTAATTACCCCTAATAGGATTAGGGAGCCCATTTAATTAAAAGAGTTTAATTAAATAAATAATACCTTATTTTAATTAAAATAAGGTTACATGATATCTTTATAAGAGGAGTCTTATATTAGATATCCAATATACGTAATTCCTAGATTTTGAGAGAACACCCCTTTTCTTATTCAGATAGGAAAAACTAGGGTTTGAGCCAAATCCCTTCTTCTTGAAAAATTCCTCTTCCTTGGTGGATCACCTATAGAGGCCATACACTTGGGTGGCTTACATTGATCAAAGGAAGGAATCTACCCGGAGATTCAAGGAGATCGCGGAGAAGTAGGAGGTGAACTCGTACTTGAGGAAGCTCGTTTCTACAAGGGTATGATTTCGTAATTTCTTATTCTTCGTTTAATTAATAATATGCATAAAGGATGATCCGGGTAATTGGTTTGTGAAAAATTTTAAAATCTGATTTTATCTCGCTTCCGCTATTTTTGCAATTTTGATTGCTACTTTGATTTTCATAAAACCTAATAAAAGGTCCGACATGTATCATGTCGACGATGGACTGTTAAGAGTCGCCAGTTGGTTTTTTATATGGTTGTACCAACACAACTGAGAAAAGGTTTGCACATTAACCCAGTGATGTGACACTGCTAAATGGGTCGGTGAAACCGAGATTCATTAGGGTCCGGGGACTTGATTATGCGGAGGGAAGGTGTTAGGCACCCCAAATCCATGTTACCACGGTGACCGCCACTTCTCAAGAAACTGTTATATGAATATGTGTGTATGTGTGTGGAACAATGTGTAATTATTTAGAAGTAGTGCGAGGCCTCGTTCGCACCTATATACACAGGGTTTGAATTTATGTAAAAATTCAATTTTAAACAAGATATGGCAGTGATGTTTTATAAAAGAGGTTTTTCAAACCCTTGTGCTCAATAGTAATTGAGACCTTTTACACTCCCATTTTATATTAAGTGTCCGGCATGATTGTTTTTATTTTCCGATATGCGAAGCATCCTTGATAAAATAATATACAAAATAGTGTCGAACTCCTCATGGGTATGAACACCATCTGAGGAAATCCAAACATCGTGAATAAATTTACAAGCTGCTTACAGCTAAAAAAATGTCCATCACGGAACCGAATCTAGATCCAGTAGACTGAATATGTGATCACATGATTCCTAGGCTCACATGATGCCGTAATTGATAATAAAGCAGTAAGTAGGTATATATATAAAAGCTATATATATATATATATATATATATGATCAGCCACCATGAAGCACCTCCATGGGGGATCAAAAATGTAAATAAAGTTATAAAAGCAATCAACCGCCACGAAGTAACCTCCAGGCGAGACGAAAAATAAATAAAAAGTAAAAGATTGCCAACCGCCATTAAGTAAACTTCAAAGTGGATTGAATGTAATATATATATATATATATATATATATATATAAGTAGTAAACGCACCGGATGTAAAATGTAGGCTCATCGGACAAAGTTTGACAACAGTTGATATATATATATATATATATATATATATATTTATATTAAAAAGATATAACGCTCAGGATATAAAATCGGGCTCATCAAACAGAGTTCGACACACGGTTATATATATATATATATATATAATATATATATATACATTCGATGAGCACGGATTTTATATCCGAGCGTTATCGCTTTTAATATATATATATATATATATATATATATATATATATATATATATATATATGTACAAACTTAAATAAAATAACGGACCGAACTCCGGGCAAACACACGCAACACGACTCTCAACGTGAAGAATGGTGTGTGCAATGATAAAGAGAAAGGCTTTAAAGTGTGTGAGAAGGCTTACAGTGGGCTGCCAAAGAAGACTTCTGTTTCTTTAAAGGGATAAACACTCGGCTCCCACCGGTATAAAAGTAGCTATATGTGAGCTCACAAGTGTTTAAAATGAGAAAACACTCAGTATAGGGTGAGTACAGAGCAAATTTGACAAGGCCTCCTCGCCTTTTTCTCTTTCAAAATGGCCACCTCAATCCCTCTATTTATAGAGGGGAGCCCATGATTGTACTACTGTTGGCCGGGTTGCCCCGAAGCCAGCAGTCCTCTTAATCTCAAAGCACGTTACACGCATGCACCGTAATGTCCGCTCAAACTGTCAGAATTGAAATCTGGGCATCCGACTGAGGTAAGTAAGACCTATTTCGGACCGTCGTTGTCAAGAGTTACGCAATGACATGGGATTCGAGGTTGTACGAAGTTAGGAAGATGGGACCATGCCCTCCGGTCTTCAAGCTTCAAATTCTATCCGTTGTCATGCGTAATAGTCACTCGGAATTGGACCTCCTTGGTTTTTGTGGGACATTGTTGTGTAGAAATGTATGTATGAAACGTTGAGACGGTGCGATGTGGCGTTAAGGTGGCAAGATGATGACTTTGCCCCTCACCGGTGTTATCGCCGGTTTGGGTTGATAAAGTAGACGTTGTTCAGGGTTATCTCTGAGATTGGACTGCTGCAAGTGTTAAAGGTCCTCAGTGTCATCTCTGAGGTGTGCATGTCTTCCTGGTGTTATCTCTGGGTCTTGTACTGAGTGACTCGGTGTGAGTGCCGAGGTTAAAGCTGATTGCATGCATTTGAAATAAGCATTTCTGGGGTTATCTCTAGAACTGCATTCCTTGGGGTTATCTCCAAGGTTGGTAATTGCTACTCCCAGTGTTGGGACTAAGACTGAATATCTCGGGGTTATCTCTGAGATGGATCGGTCTTCTCCGGTGGAATTTCTGGTAATCGAACTGTATGCCTCGGGGTTATCTTCGAGGTTGGACCTGATACTCCCGGTGTGTGTTCCGGGGTTGAGGTTGAACTTCCGGTAGTATCCGGACTGGATGTGAGCTATCTTCTAGGGTTATCTCTGAAAGATGAATCTGCCCTACTGTAATGTCAGTAACAGGTGTGCAGAAAATTTCGAGTGTCTACAGATGCCCCTCTTTATCATATTCATTCAAGGCAATGCATGGATAGGATAAAGAATCCTAGACACTTGATAAACATGATGCAAAGTGCAGTAACATGATGCAAATGTATGATGTATGTGTGCTGGGTTGTTGCCCAACATGTTGGGGATGACTGTCGGCTCCCTGTTGCTTTTATGGGGATTGGCAATGAGGACCAGATTGGATGTGTGATCCGAATCTTTTAGGATGTTGACGTTGGGGTTGTCACCAAAGTCCTTAATCCTTGATACAGACTTGATTCTGAAGATGTGCCTCTTGTGTATGAGAGATCTGTGGGGATAAAGCTTTGTCTGTTTGAGGATGTGTATAACATATTCCCTCATCGATCCTCCTCGATGATGCTAATCTTCCCTAGTTTTTATCGCCAGGACATATCAATGGTCTGTTGGATTTTTTGACAACAGTATATGTGTTATCAGTGCTGCCTGACCTTCGCTGATGTGTACGTCACCGGATAAAAAAACCCCCTATTGGGCATGTTGTCAAGGCTGCTTGACTCTTTTTGACGTGTGAATCAACGGACCATGCGTTGTAATCCCTGCTGAGGAATTATTTGATCCTCGCTGAATTGTGTATCAACGGAATATGCGTTGTAACCCCTCCCGCCAGGGATCTCATTTTGAGAATGCATGATGCCCCCACCGAGGAATGCGTTGTAACCCCGCGGGGTTTTTCTTTGAGATTGCGTGATTCCCCCACTGGGGAATGCATTATAACCCCCGTTGGGGTTTTGTTCTTTGACATATGCAAATGCGTGAAGCCCTCGTCGGGGTTTCTTGAGAGGATTAGGGTTACGACCCTCAATTGACGGCATTGGACCTACATCAGGTATTGCCGAGTGTATCTTGTAATAGCTGACATCATTGGCATAGTGTACCCTGTACTTGGGCGAACACCAATGAGTGATTTGTAGACCCACGGCTCGGTCTGAGAAAACCAGGATTTGCAAGCCATTTTGCTCAATCGTGTAGCATTTTTATTCCTAATTTGGCTTTTTTAGCTCATGAGAACTCCATTGTAACTCGAACTGGATGAAGACGGAGCAGTCTACTGGGTTTCCAGCATCTCCTTTAGATTCTCCCAGTACTAGCATTGTTGTGATCCAGCATTCCGCATAGTACTTCGAGCAGAGTCTTCATTTGATGACCTTTGAGAGAGATCAGGTTAGAGCCTTGATGTTGACAGCCCTTGATGGGAGAGGTGCAACTCTGTTAGAGAGAGATGAGGCATTAGCTCGTAGAGACGTCGTTGTTGCTGAGCGGAATGAGGCCAGATCAGCTAGAGATGCCATGACAGTTGAGAGGGATGGTGCCCTATCTTCCCGGGATGTAGCCATTACAGATAGTACTACAGTGAGGTCTCTTACCACTGGCATGATTGCAGAGATGAGCACGTACATTGATGAGCATAGAGTCACCATGAAGATGGCTGTAGATCTGTTAGCTCGTGTAGATACCCTTGTACAGGAGACCACAACGTTACTTCCTTCTGCCAAGAGGGATGCCATGTTGAGCTTGATAGCTCGCATATACACTGACCTGTAGATGAGCTTGTATTTTCCTGCATAGAATAGCTTAGCCATTTTGTCATGTATAATTTACATTATGTATATCAAACAACATTATATATATAGTAGGGAAATATATTTTTGATCACTTCCATTTTAGATATGTATGTTGCTTGCTTGATATTTGCCTGTTTCTTCAGGGCTTGTGATCTTGATGTATTCTAAAATCCTCCTTGATGGATGGACATTGAGTTATCTTTGGACAGTTCAGAATGGATCATTGATCTGTGTGTATCCTTACCATCTTTGGTGTCTTAGGACTGGTTTCTGTATGGAAATATGGAGAGGAGTGTGGCCTTCCTCTTTGAGGTTGACCGCACCACAGATGTTCGTCAGTACTCCTATTTAGGAGGAGCATAATTAATTCCATCTCTTATGGATTGATGTTGCTCTTTGAGGTACAACCGCAACTTAGATGGTCAGCAAATCTCCTATTTGGGAGGAGTTCAGGTAGTTCCATCCCTTTGGTCTGAAGCCAATGATATTTAGTGGATTGAAGTTTGATCCCAGTACCAGTTGACAAGTGTTTGTGTTTTGGTAAGGGGTGAGACCGAACCATAAATGGCTTCCTATGTACTCCCATTGAAGAAAAGATCAGGTCTGCATAGTTCGAACCTGGTGTAAGAGGTTCAACGTTGTATGTGGCAGAAATGGTGTAGGAATGTTTTTGTTGTTTTTGTTTTTGTAAGGAGAAGGGTGTAGGAATGTTTTTGTTGTTTTTTGTTTTATTGCGATCGGGCCATGTAAAATGGTTGCCTACGTACTCCTATTTAAGAGGAGATCAGGTCGACGTAGTTCACCCCTCAGGACGATTCACAGCCGAAGATAAGTATGAATCATATGTGCAGGCTATACTGCAGGGAGAAAAAAGTTTGATCCCATGATTGGGACAAACTACAGGTGTGAAAAAGTTTGATCCCGTCTTCAGGACAAACTGCAAGCGTAGACAAGTTTAATCCTGTCTTCAGGATAAACTGCAGGTGTAAAAGGTTCAATTCCTGGGGGGATAACCAAAATTGTATGAACATAGTAAAACCAGGCTGCTGGCTTGAAGAGTATGTTTCCCTGAAGGGTAAAGGGTGGCGAAGAATTGTATGTAATGAAGGGTTAAAGAACCGGAATGACTGGTGATCTAATGATCTAACACCAGGATGTTTTCTTGATGATAACTTTAGACATAGTACCGTTTCACATTGTCCGAGTTGATGAGTTATGAAAATTCATCGTCGTCCATTTCCTGCAATGTGAGAGCGCATCCTATCAATACCTCCTTGACAATAAATGGGCCTTCCCAGTTAGGGGCAAATTTTCCCTTGGACTAATCTTGGTTATCAAGGATCTTCTTTAAAACCAAGTCATGTTGCTTAAACTGCCTCAGTCAAACTTTTATGTAGTAGGATCTGGCTGTCCTTTGTTGATATAACTGACCATGGAAGATAGCCGCGGTTCGCCTTTCGTCTATTAGAGACAATTGGTGATACTTGGCTTGTGCCCATAGGTCTTCATCCAGCTGAGCGTCTATCATTACTCTCAGGGATTCCATTTCAACTTCTATGGGGAGCACCACTTCCATCCCATAGGTTAATGCATAGGGGGTTGCCCTAGTGGAAGTGCGCATTGATGTTATGTAGGCTAATAGAGTAAGAGGCAATAAGTTAGGCCATTCTCTGTGGTTGGCAGACATATTTTGCATGATCTTCTTGATGTTTTTGTTAGCCTCTTCAACAGCACCATTCATCTTTGGACGGTAGATGACGAAGTTAAGATGTTTGATGTGGAATTTACTGCATAACTCCTCCATCATTTTGTTGTTGAGGTTCTTAGCATTGTCTGACACAATGACCTCTGGTTGTCCATATCAGCAAATGACATTGTTTCTGATGAAAGCAATGATGAATACTTTGGTAACCTTGGGGAAGGAGGTTGCTTCTACCCACTTGGTGAAGTAGTCAATCATAGTGAATATAAAGCAATGCCCATTACTAGCTTTGGGATCGATGGGTTCGATCACGTCCATTCCCCACATTGAGAAGGGCCAAGGTGAACTCATATTGTGGAGCTCCCTCGAAGGGGCGTGGATGGCATTTCTATGAATTTGGCATTGATAACACCTCTTGATGTGATCATCACAGTCATCTTTAAGGGTAAGCCAGTAATGTCTTGTTATGAGGATCTTTTTAACAAGCAAGGGGCCGCTCATGTGTGGGCCACATACTCCACCATGGACCTCATCCATGAGCCTCTGAGCTTGGTCCTGGTCTAGACATTTGAGGAGACCTAATCCTGCATCTCTCTTGTAGAGTGCATCTCCGCGCAGGTAGAATTTCATAGAAAATCGATGGATCTGCCTTTTCTCAGTAGGGCTCGCCTCAGCGGGTGTAGATCCATCTCGTATGTACTCTTTGAAATGCTGATACCAAGGATACTGGATGGGAGGTAGCTCATCTGATACTTCTCCAACATAGTTCCCATAGGCTGGTGCCTTGTGCAGGGCAAATGTGACGCTTGGCATGTGTTCCTTATTAGGCATGTGAATCAAGGAGGCCAAAGTTACTAACGCGTCTGCAAAATCATTCCTATTGCAAGGAATGTGCAAAAAGGAGATTTCTTTGAACTCTAAAGCCATCTGTAAAACTTTCCGATGGTAAGGCAACAAATGTAGCTCTTTGGTTTGATAAATTCTCATGGATTGTCTGATTACCAATTATGTATCCCTAAAGACAGTTAACCGTCTGATGCCCATTGAACGGGTAAGTTTTAGCCCCATGAGACAGCCTTCATACTCAGCTATGTTGTTGGTGCCGATAAAGCGCAATTTATTTGACGACGGATATCGATCCCGTCTGGGATACCGAAGCGCTCCGACTCCGTAACCTTCCATATTAATAGCTCCATCAAAATACATTTTCCGTGTATGGCATGTATCGTACTGATGGTGTTACTGAACTATCATTACCCCTTCATCGGGGAAGTATGTTTCCAAGGGTTTGAAATCCCCTGAAGGTGCGGCGTCCAGTTGATCCGCAATTCCTTGACCTATGATAGACTTTTGCGTCACATAGACGATATCAAATTGTTATAGGATCAACTACCATTTGGACAGCTGGCAATTTAACATGGGTTTATTGAACACGTACTTGAGAGGATCCACGCGGGATATGAGATGGGTTGTGTGACCATGGAGGTAATGATGTATCCTCATGGAAGCCCATGCTAAAGCACAACAAGTCTTCTCAATCAGAGTGTACTTGTGTTCACTGATACTGAATCTTTTGTTGAGGTAATAGATAGCTTGTTCTTGGCCTCTATCGTCTTTCTGTCCCAGCATGTAGCCCATGGAATTGTCACTTATGGATAGGTACATGAACAAGGGAACACCATCCCTCGGTGGTACCAAAATGGGAGCTTTGACTAGATGCTCTTTGATTATGAGAAAGGCCTTTTGGCACTCGTCGTTCCATTTCATGGAGGAGTTCTTCCTTAACAACTTGAAGATAGGCTCACAGGTTGCTGTGAGTTGAGAAATGAACCTGCTAATGAAGTTGATTCTTCTCAAAAATCCCCGTATTTCCTTCTCTATCTGAGGAATGGGCATTTCCTTCATGGCCTAGATTTTGGTGGGGTCCAGCTCAATCCCTTTGTGGCTGACTAGGAATCCTAGCAACTTACCTGATTTAATGCCAAAGGCGCACTTAGTTGGATTTAACTTCAAGTTGTACTTACGCAACCTGTTGAATAGCTTTCTGAGATGGTCTGAGTGGTCTTCTTCCCTTTGGGATTTGACAATGATGTCATCCACGTAGATCTCTATCTCTTTATGCATTAAGTCGTGGAAAAGAGCCATCATAGATCATTGATAAGTAGCTCCAGCATTGATGTGGCCGAATGACAGTTATCTATAGCAAAACGTTCCCCAAGGCATGATGAAAGCAGTTTTCTCACAATCTTCCTCAGCAACCATAATCTGGTGGTATCCAGCGAAATAATCCTTAAAGGAGTACATGTCGTATTGAACAATATTGTCAATGAGAATGTGGATAAATGGCACGGGAAAGCTATCTTTAAGGAAAAATTTGTTCACATCCTGGTAATCCACGCAAACTCGCACATTTCCTCCAGGTTTAGGCACGGGAACGATGTTGGATATCTATTCAGGATATGTGGATACCATGATAATACCAACTTGAAATTGTTTCACAATTTCTTCTTTCACCTTTAAACTCCACTCAGACTTTAATCGCCTGAGCTTTTGCTTGACTGGCTTGAATCCCTCTTTAATGGGAAGGCGATGAAGAACAATGTTAGTGGACAAACCCACCATGTCTTTGTGAGACCATGCAAACACATCATGGAATTGGGTTAGTAGCGTAACCATGTCATTCCTCTGGTTTGGGGTAAGGTCTGAACCAATCTGGATTAACTTAGGGCTTTCTAAGGTTCTGAGATTAAAGGAAGTGGTTTGATCAAGGATGGGTTTAGGTTTGTCTTTGACCCAATCTTTAATCTTCAGAGGCACTTCAATGTCCTCATGTATTTCCATCAAGGTTGAATCCAACTTTACATCAAAGTTACAATCCTTGTGGAGAAGAGGCACCTTATCAGCGAGTACAAGAACATCTAAATTCAGGGTCCTAAAATAAAATATGCTTTCACTTAGTTTATATGAAATGATTTGATCATACAAAGTGTTAGCATGTATTGACAAAATATCTGCTAATACTGTATAGAAAAGTAAGCAGTTATGATATCTATAGGGCAAAAAGAGTTCCTGCCCGTTTTACCCTCATCGACCAATACAAGGAGTGCTTCTCCAATTGTCGAGGGCAAAGTCTTGATGGACTGCAGTGATGAAGGGGCTGTCATCGTCCTCCTTCTCCCAAATGATGACCATTACGTCTGGGCAATCATTGTCTGGGGTATATCTATTTGTATGTTCATCATGGATAATGATGCGTAAGCATGACATCATTCTGACGATGGCTTGCTTAATTCTTCATTCCTCTTCTTCTACTCTGGGGTCTGGAACAATGACTTCTTTATCCTTTACCGGTATCGACTTGGGAAATAACATAGCCATGACGCTGACTGACACCTTTATAGGAGGTTGTGCGGACTCAGAAGTTGTAGGTAGAGACAAACGTCGCGTAACTGAAGATAAAGGAATCTGATGATGTTTATATGGATTCCTGTGATTGGAACTAGCAGAATAGCCTAGTCCAGCTGTCCCAGTTTGACTGATAACTTGAATCGGGTTCTTAATACCCTGATGACTTTTACCCAGCCTTTGTCCTGGCTAATGACCCAAAGATATCTTTTCTTGAGTAGCCGACATTACTTTGGCAGAAATCTTGGGTATGAGAGGTGGCGCCCCAATAGGATGGTAGTGAGTGTTATTCACCTCTAGGGCATGAAAACTGACCTGCTCAACTTCTAAATTGAAGCTGATGAGTGGTATGTCACTCTGTTTAGGACATTTCGGCTCAGCGTTAACCGTAACTAAGCTGTCATTCATGATGTATTTCAGTTGTTGATGAAGAGTGGAGAGGATGGCCCCAGCCATATGAATCCATGGTCTTTCCAATAGCAGGTTTTATCCTGAATCTATTTTTAGCACGTGAAAAGACACGCAAAGGTATGGGGACCAATCTCGATTGGTAGCTCAATCTCTCCGGCTGAATTTCAGCGGGCTCCGTCGAAAGCTTTAATAACCGTATGTCTTCTCCGGATCTGTTTGAGATTGACGTTCATCTTTAGCAAAGTATCGTAAGGACAGATATTCAGAGATGAACCTCCATCTATCAAGACTCCAGCTAGCATATATCCGGAGGATAAAACTGCAATGTGCAATGGCTTGCAATGATCGGTCCCTTCGGGCGGTATGTCGTCATCAGTGAAAGATATCACATTGTTGTTAAAAATGTGATCAACCAGATGTTAAACTTTTTCTACATCCACTGATGTTGGTAAGTAGGCTTCTTCCAAAACCTTCAGTAAGATCTTTATGTGATCCTCGGAAGTTAAAACCAAGTCCAGGATTAAAATTTGGTGTGGAGCTTCTCTTAAGCTTAAAACCACCTTGGCTTCATTATGACCCATAGTGCAGAGGAATTTTTCAATCTTCTCCATGGGTATTTTCCCATTTGACTTGATGGTGGACGTTATTACCCATTGGGAAGATACAGTGGATTCTCCTTCGACACTGTAGCAGTTGTATATAAGGTGGATCCTTCAACTTTTCCATAATTCCATGGGACCTGTTGTAAGCTGATAACAAGATATTGTGGTTTGAATGGCAAATTGATTGGCTTGGCTTGGGAGCAGCCACTTTCAAAGGATTGTCAATTCCTTTGAGTTAAATTGCTTGCATTTTGAAAGGTTTGACAGTCTCATCAGCCTCTTCGGATATAACTGCTACAAATCCCTTCCATTTAGTAGGACAAGTATTCTCACACTCAACAAGCGCAATATCATTGTCTGCTAGCTGCAGGACACCGCTGTCAATTAGGTTTTGAATGAGGTGGCGAAGTGCCAAGCATTCTTTGGTGCTGTAACCGCGAGAATGGGAATGATATTGGCAGACTCCATCAGAATTAAACCGTCCTAAACGGGGGTTGATTAGAGGTAGAAGGGAAATGATCCTTCCTTCATTGATCAGCATCTGCAGTATTTCCTCCATAGGTTGGCCCAGGTATGTAAATTCCCTTCTGTTAGCAAAATCCCTACGAGCTTTGGCACTTGCTCTCTTCATCACTTTGTCTTCTAGTGTTTCTTTATCTGAAAGGTGACGAGGGAGTATTCATAACAAAAGGGAGCAGACTAGCATGCTCCTGGATGACTAATTGGCGTGTGATTTGATGCTAATATGTCACCAGTTCTGCCAATTGCTCAATCTATTTACACAGAGCTTTCATATTTCGTTCCATTGTAAACTAGAATTTTGCATAATCCCATTTGTCAACACCGTCTTTGATGGTTTGGGATGATTCACCGTTAAAATGGGAACTATGTCCATTGCTCCAGTTAATCATGTTGACCTCTTCCCCTTTGTGTTGAGGAAAAGGGTTATCTTGTACGTGAGGTTGATCTGGTTTGGTGACCACGATTTCACTGTTGTCTATTAAATCCTGGATCTTGTGTTTCAAGGCCTAAATATCTTGAGTATCATGTCCAGGTGCCCCGGCATGATAAACACATTTCCGAGCAGTATTGAAACCCCTCCCATTAGGGTTGGCTGGTGGAAGAAGATGCATGATTTTCTTCTGAGTTGTCAGAAGAGTGAGAATGTTCTCGAGTGAGTCCCCTAAGGGTGTGAACACTCGAGGGCGTTTGACTTCCCCACCTCTTGGAAATGGAGGGTTTGAAGATGGTGCTTAAAAGGAAGTGAAATTTCTCCTTTGGATAGGCATGTTTTGATTGCCTTTTTGACCCTATAGTATCAAGGAAACATCCTCCTCTTTCTTTTTATGGACCCTCTGGGGGTTGTTTCCATAATTTCTGGATTGGATGTGCTCAGCAATAGCTTTAAGGGTAGCTAGGTCTTGAATCTTTCCTGACTTCAATCCCATCTCAGCCATCTCCCCATGTTTAATCATTTCAGAAAATGGTTTCTCAATGCCAGCTAAAACTCTTTCATAGAAAGGAGCTTCTTGTATGTCTATGAGTGTCATGACCATTTCTGATTCCGTCATGGAAGGAATAACTTGAGCAGCAAGGCGCCTCCACCTTAGAGCATACTCTCTGAAAGACTCATTGGACTGTTTCTTGACCATGGTAATTTGGTACCGGTCAGGAGCCATCTAAGACTGGAAGCTGTATTGAGTGAGGAAGGCATGAGCTAGATCCTCCCAACTATGGATCTTTGAGTTGTCTAATCTGGTATACCACGAACGGGCTTCTCCAGTCAGACTCTTCTAGAGCAAATGCATCTTGAGCTTCTCGTCATCTACATAAGATCCAAGTTCTCCAATTAACACCTTCAAATGTGTGTAAGGATCTCCTTACCCATTATATTTTTCGAAGTCAGGAGTTTTGTGACAACCCCAAAACAAGCCCATTCCATCCAACCCATTCTGAGTCGCCAAATACATGGTATAGAAAACAACTACAACTTTATTATAACAATTGTCGTGAAAAATACAACAACACATATGTTGTGAGGTTGGATACAAATATATACCAACTGTAACTCTGGACACCAACTTTGGATAGCACGTCACAATGATACCTTACATAAAGGTATAGTCAAAAACTGTTTTAGAAATTAGAATCTTTGGAAAGTGCTCAAGGAAACCTTCGTACATGGGAGGCCATGCTTTTAGGTTATGATAGATATCATATGGCCACAGAATTATTCTTGGTTGACCCAATAGACCCCAAAGAAAAATGAGAAGATTACTATCATATTCTTTCCAATGGCGAGTCTTCTCTTGACATATCATTATCTCCATTGTCTCTAATTGAGAATTATACTTCAAACAAACACCAAGATTATATAGGTAGTGCTCGTAAATATACTCAGTAAGTGGATGAGCACAACCCTGTCTTATGATGACACGAGGTTGTATGTCATTAGACATCTTGTATGATAGTGGCAAAACACCCTTCCAACGTTAGGTTCGCCTCACCCTATTTGATTCACCAAATATAACTACTAAATGATGACCACCGTTTTATTCCCTTGTTACTGTAAAAACCCAAAACCCTAATAAGACTCGTATGTATAAATCCCGTTATATAAAATAAAATTTCTCTGTTCTAAATGTGTTATGTGTTATTATATACTTGGTTTGACAAAATTGACCAAATAATTTTTTATCCGAAAAACGTCGTGCTTGACACCTCGTGCTTAATTTTTTTTTTTTCATAATCAGACTTTTCGGTAAAATTATTTTGACAAGTTTCTTTGTCGTGCTTACACTAACAAAACGCTTTGTCGTGCTTGTTAGGATTAGTGAGTAAACCCTAATTAGCAAAACCCTAACCCTAATTAGCAAAACCCTAACCCTAATAAACCCTAATTAGCTAATCTAACTCTAATTAGCTTATGTTAACACTTAATCATGGTTAGTAAACATCTATTAGGTACTAATTAACATTACTTAACATTCCTAATCATTAGAAACAAAACCCTAATCAAGATTAGTGAAGATTTAAGCCTAATTAAGCTACTAACTTAATCAACTAGCTCACAAGTAGGTTGGGAGTCACCATTACAAGTTTCAAGACATCACATGACATGTTTCCAAACTCCCAAGCATCAGAAGAGTCATAAATCAGATCTTCATAGAGGCAAGTAGGTGAAAAAATGACTAAAAAGCCAAGTTGGAAAATTTTATAAATAGGAACCTTAGGGCTGAGAAAACCCACGAATTCTCAAAGCCTAGATACACTTATAAACCTACCATATCAAGCCTAGGTGTTATCAGCAACAAGATCAGAAGCTAGAATCACAAATTTCTCAAGAAAAGGTGCAAACCCTAGTTCATAAATTTCTCTTTGATCTTAGGTTAGATTTATTGTTTAGATGTTTAGAATATTGTATTAGGATGTTAGAAAGTATGCTGGAATGGTAGAACACGTTTTCATAACATCTAGATGCCTTAATTAAGCGTTTTATGAAATCTGGAAATTTTGAAAAAAATGGTCTAACATCCGAATGTCAGGGCTTTTCGATTCATATGTGTTTATGTTTTGGTCTGTTAATCGATTGATATTTGTAGCCTGTAAGTAGGTCTTTAATCTGAAAAGAAAATGAGTTCAGATGAACCATAGATTCCAAGATATAATCGGTCAAAGTGGGTTGACCATTCACGAAGCTGGTTTTTACGGGTTGCCCTTGAAAGCTCGAAACAATTGAAGCCAAGCTACTTTGACCGACCTGTTTAATCATCTTCTGATTGTTAATTGTTTATGTTTTTGTTATAAATTGGTACTCTGGTATACATACTACATATCTATGATCTTCAATCGAACAAACAACTCATAGGATTACCGGAATTATTGGTCAAAAGTAGTTGAATAGAAGCGTGACCAAGTTTTATGGGTTTTCCAAAAAACTGAAGAACACGAAGAACAATTGTTAGCTGTACTTTGACCATCATAAATAGAGATCTTAGAATTACGATTTGTTCATGTTAATGTTATATATATGTACCACGGTATATAGACTACATATTACAACAAACAAAACATACATCTAATACAAGAATCAAAGTTATTCAAGCCATGAAAACAGTTGATTGTAAGCCTTGACTACTACATGCAGGTTACCCAAAACCCAAAACGACTCTAACGATAACTTTGAATCTTTATAATTTCTTGTTAGATATAGATTAAAGCACGCTTTATTGCTTGATCTTGTCTTATTACATGAGTACTACTGACACGATACTTACTCAACAGAAAATATTACCAAAACCAAGTTATTTAATGGTCAAACTAGCCACTCGACCATGAGCAGCACTACCTTGAAACTTCAAAGAAACTTTTTACAGGCTTTAGCTGATGACGTAAATTAAATTTTTAGAAATAAATTATAAAAATTTGAAATTATTAATAAAAGCAGAGTTTTAAAAATTATATTAAATTATTATAAATTATTTACGATATTTCTACAAAAATGTAATAATTATTTTATTTTATTTAGATATTATTTATAATTAACTTATTAATAAAGTAATTAGAATAATTACTTTTAAATACTAAATAATTATGTAAAAATATTATTATTGAAATAAAAATTATAATAAATGATTATAAATTATTTAATAATATTAAATAATGTTTTTATAAAATTTTAGTAAATTTAAATTACTTATAAATAGAGATAAATGGTTTAAAAATCATTTAAAGGATAAATAAATATTTTAAAAATACTTTAAACCTTCTAAAATATATTATAAGGATAATTAAATTATTTAAAAATATAACCAAATTTTATAAATAAAATTTAGTTCATTTATCAAAGGTATTAAAAAGTCAAACCCTATTAAACCTAACCCGATATTAAATAAATGTTTTATTTGAGTATTGTTATTAATCTTAACGTGTTAGATTTATATTCTTGAACGTCATAGGTACTTAATAGCGTTCGAATAAGTATAACTTAGTCGATCTACGCTCGAGCAAGTCTTCTATACCCAATTTATTACTTATGGAAAATTTATCAACCCATTTATTATTTGAACAAGATTCTATCTTGCTATCTTTGTTGATATAATACACCTATGTTGAATTACCTATTATTGAAAAGTTATTGCTATAGTTCGGCATTGACTACTAAGAAATGAATTATATATTCATATGATATTGTTTATTGAGCATAAGCTGTTGTGTCAAGCCAAATTGTTTTGGTAAGGCAATCGATATCTTTGAAGTTGAGTATCCCGTAAAGGGGAGCAAAAAGTGTAGTCGATAAATATATTGACGATTAAATTGTAAGTGTAAATGAGCCTTTGTGGGTGATATGCATACTCCTAGGATGTTGAATAGGCTGATCCCTATCTCATATCTGAACAGAATTTCTAAGTCTTTGTGACTGACAGAAATGATAAAAATTCTAGAACTAGTTGAATTAGAAATCCAGAAATGGTAACAACTATTAGTCGAAATTTGAATTGTTATAATTCTTCAAATCCTATATTGTTATAAATATACAACTTGTTGAGCATGTCATAGCTTACCCTTGCAAATTATTCCCTTTGCAGTATTAGATGATAATCTTGGAACATCTGGAGTAGATAAAGGGAAGCGTCCCTACATAGATTAGATTATATTCTTGTCTGTATGAATACCTTGTAATAAGAACTCGTTATGAGAATTTTGTAATCGAATCATAATATTATGATATATATATAACATCTTTTATTTCCCTAAATAGTGTTTTCTTACATATATAGATGTAAAGTAAGATGTCTTCTTATTCTAGTTGAGATCCTTGGGAACTATTTATACGAGTAAGGGTGTTAATAGCATGGATTTATTCATGTTGTTATTAATACTCTGAATTTCAGATAGATAGTTACTATCGATCTGATAGTATGTAATCGCATGACATAGACTATACATACGGGTGAGGGTATTGGTAATATGGATTTGTTCATGTTATTCTGCGATACTCGAATTTGGATAGATAGACTACAGTCATAGAATACAGTTCATATATTCAAGTGAGGATATCCAAACACGGTAATATTTCTCTTGGGAATTACCATACATTATGGGATCTTGTGAATCTTGAATCTATGGGAATTATATCTGATAGTCCCTCTATCTAATGTAATATTTTGAATCAGATACCATGGGTGTATAGATTTAAATGCATTATATTAATTCTCTATAAACACCATACCGGATACCACGGGAGTATAGGTATGGGGGTGTTATAATTTTGGTATCAGAGCTATTAAGGCTATAGATATAAGGAAGAGTTTTCTTAGTATATAGTCTTCGAGTCCGTAAAAATTTTAAAAGTCATAAAAAATATAACATTAAAATTATTATGTTGTGTAAACCTTTATACCAGTATTTATGGAGTTTTCTTTTATAGATGGCCAACTCTAATGCTGAAGAAAGAATGATCAATCCACCACAAATAGAGTCTTTTATAGCTAGTGATGCAGAAGAAGAAGAATTGCTTCATGATCAACAACTGCTTGATGCTGAAGAAGAAGAAGAAGAAGATCTAGTGGTTGGACAATTAATGAGAATAGATGAGCATGATGAGGCAATGGCATCACTCATCAGAGATAATGAGAATTTGAGAACAATAAGATGAAGTTTAAAGGCGATTTATTTGAGTGTATGCTAATGGATGAAAGGAGTCATAGTCATGTTGAAAGGACAATTTGCACTATGCACAGGGAAGCGGGAGGAGATTCGATCAAGACTTCTTAAAACATCTCGGGAGTTCGAGATACTTTTAATGATTTGCAACGTCGTGTAATTTCGATATCGATAGAAGAAGAAAAGCGCTTATCTTATCGATCGATCGTGGTTTGTCACATGATCCGAGATTCCTTTGATGATATCAATGAATTCTAGAGAGTAGCATAGGAGGTTGGATGCTTTATATTAGTACAATAAAGAAGCATTCAAAGTTTGTATTATGATGAAGTCTTGTGTAATATACTAGTATGTTTAAAGTTGTTGTAAGGTATGAGTTATAAATAAACAATATGTTGTGGTTATCTAAGAATCTTATGTGAATCTTTGTTGTTGTTTTATAGAATCATGCCACCTGACGAGAAGACCCCAAAGAGAAATGAATAATGAGGATAATCCAACTCAACAGTTAGTAGATATGATGTTAGGAGTAATAAACAAACCTGTAAACCAAAATACATCCTTTAAAGACTTTAAATTAGTTGGACCACACGAATTTAAAGGTACATTAGAACTGTGTAGATGCACTGATTTGGATTTACGAGATAGAAAAATTCTTCCTAGTAACCGATGTTAGTAATAACCAAAAGACAACTTTTGCAACTTTCTTCTTGAAAGGTGAAGCTAATTATTGGTGGGAATCAACCAAAGGTCGAGTAGAAACTGAAATTATTCCTTGGGATAGATTTAAAGAGTTGTTCTTTGAAAACTATTTTTCCCAATCCTGAAAGACCGAATGGAAATAAAATTTACGGACTTAAAACAAGGAGATCTTCTTTGTAACCCGATATCTGACTAAGTTTAATGAACTATCGAGGTTTGCTCCTCATCAAGTGACTACTTGAACTTAGAAAGACTCAGAGGTACCAAGAAGGTTTAAAACCTCGATTTGAGGAGTAAATTATTAGTGCTTCAAATCAAAACTTTCTCGAAATACTAGAGAAGGCCACTATAATTGAAGGTGAAAATGAAAATCTCGCTAAGTTTCACCAGACAAAAAGATTCGAGAATGAGAAGGGAAAAGTAAAATGAGAACCCGGTTCGGTGGGTTTAATAACAAGCGTAAATGGAATAATTCTTTTCTAACAATTCAGGGGAAAAGATAGGAAATACTAATAACAATTTTAGTAATAATAATATTAAACCTTGTCCTAAATGTAATAAGAAACATTGAGGATAGTGTCTTCTTAACAAATGCTTTAATTGTGGATAGTCGAGGACATTATCTTTTCACGGTGTCCTCTTCCAAAGAAAAATAAATGTTTTAATTGTGGTTCGATGGATCATTTTTCTAAGAAGCATCCCCTGAAACCAAGGAGGAAAAGGGTTAGAATACGAGAGAATAATAAATCGTGATAGGCTGCGGTTGGGGTGAGAATCGACTACTCTGCGAGAACATTTAATATGTCGGTGAGGGATCTTTATTGCTTCACGGGGCGTAGTAGATGTGTATCATCCCTATCAACACTTTAAATGCATATGTGTTATTCGATTACGGTGCTACTTGTTCATTTGTGTCTAGAAATTTCTCTACAAACTTGAATATGCCTTGTGAAAATTTAGACAAACCATTTTGTGTAGAAATTGTTAATAATGAAAAGAATTAGGTTAAGACCATATATAGAAAGCTGTAGTGTGGTAATAAAAGGACATAATTTTAAGGTAGATTTGATACCAATTCGGTTGGGAGAATTTGATGTAATTCTAGGAATGGATTGGTTTGTTAATCATAAGCGATGATTGATTGTCATCAAAAGCGTATTAACCTTTTGTTGCTTGAAGTCAAAAGTAGTGTTCAATGGTAGTTGTTCACCTAAGCAATCTCGATGTTTGACTATAGTTGAGGTGAAAGATTACTTAAAAGGGTTGTTTAGGATATTTGGCCTATATAGTTGATACAAATCGGGAAGGAGTAAAACTAGATCAAATACCTATAGTTAAGGAATTTCCTGATGTATTTCCAGATGATTTACCCGGTTTGCCTCCAGATAGGGAGATTGAGTTTATCATTGATCTTGCACCAGGAACGGCTCCAGTTTCTAAGGCACCATACAGAATGGCACCTATAGAACTGAAAGAGTTACTTATTCAATTATAGGAACTCTTAGATAAAAAGTACATACAACCTAGTGTGTCACCTTGGGGCGCACCAGTGTTATTTATAAAGAAGAATGATGGAACTATGAGACTTTATATATATATTATAGGGAGCTAAATAAGTTAACTATTAAGAATAAATATCCTTTGCCAAGGATTGATGATTTGTTTGACCAATTAAAGGGGGCCGAACATTTTTCAAAAATTGACCTTAGAACAGGTTATCATCAATTAAAGGTAAGAAAGGAGGATGTGCCGAAGACAACATTTAGGACACGCTATGGACATTATGAATTTCTTGTAATGTCTTTTGGATCAACAAATACACCGGCAACATTTATGGATTTAATGAATCGAGTGTTTAAACCATGCTTGGACAAATTTGTTATAGTGTTTATCGACGATATTCTGGTATACTCGAGAACACGGGAAGAGCATACTGAACACTTGAGAGTCGTATTGGAGATATTACGAAAGGAACAACTTTATGCAAAGTTTTCCAAGTGTGAATTCTGGTTGAAGAGAGTTCAATTTTTAGGTCATGTAATTGACAAAGATGGAATATCTGTAGATCCAACTAAGATCGAAACGGTTGTGAACTGGGAACAACCAACAACTCCAACAGAAGTACAAAGTTTTCTCGGTTTAGCGGGTTATTACCGATGGTTTATAAAAGATTTTTCAAAAATAGCAACCCCATTAACCAATTTAACTCGAAAAGAGCGGTGAAATACGTGCGGACGGATAAATGTGAGGAAAGCTTCCAAGAGTTAAAGAAGCGGTGAGCATGGCTCCAGTGTTATCCCTACCAGATGATATAGGAGGCCTTGTAGTATATAGTGACGCATCACACAGAGGATTAGGGTGTGTGTTGATGCAACATGGGAAAATGATAGCTTATGCATCACGATACTAACTCAAAGATTATGAGAAGAGATATCCTACTCATGATTTAGAGTTAGCCATGATAGTTTTTGCTCTAAAAATTTGGAGACATTACTTATACGGGGAGAAGTGTGAGATATATATATATCATAAAAGTGCGAAATATATTTTTACACAACGGGAATTAAATTTAAGAGCGAGGCGATGGTTAGAAGCGATAAAGGATTTTGGTTGTGAAATCTTATATCATCCCTAAAAAAGCAAATGTTGTAGCTGATGCGTTAAGTAGAAAGAATCTAGAAAAATTGAATGTATTAACCACCAATGATAGGTTAATAAAAGACTTTGAAAAGTTAAAAATTGAGGTGGAATGTCCAACTACCTCTACCCAAAAATTATATATTTTAGAAGGAGTTTCATCTCTGCTCGATAAAATTAAAGAGATACAAGAGAAGGATGAAGAGTGTCAGAAGTTTAAATCTAATTCCACACATGATAAGTATAATAAATTTTGAATAGATACGGATGGAATAATAAGATATAAAAATAGAATCTGGATTCCGTTAGATCAAGATTTAAAAGATGAAATTTTGAACGAGGCACATAATTTTAAATTTGTCATACATCCTGGCAGTACTAAAATGTCAAAGATTTGAGTCGACACTTTTGGTCGTCGAATATAAAAAGGGAAATAGCTGAATGGGTAAGTAAATGTCTCACATGTCAAAGGGTTAAGGCAGAACATCAGAAGCCAAGTGATTTACTTCAACCCTTACCAATTCCTGAGTGGAAGTGGGAACATATAACCATGGACTTTGTAGTGGGCCTTCCAACTACACAAAAAAGCCATAACGCCATTTGGGTAATAGTTGACCGTTTAACTAAATCCGCTCCCTTTTTACCTATTAAAATTACTCATAACCTGGATCACCTTGCCAAATTATATATTCATGAAATTATCTCTAGGCATGGAGTACTGTTTCCATAGTATCGCCAAGAGATCCACGTTTTACTTCAAATTTTGGAAGAGCCTTGAGAAAAATTTAGGAACACAGTTAAAACTAAGTACAGCTTATCATCCTCAAACTGATGGACAGAGTGAGAGAACCATACAAACATTAGAGGATATGTTGAGAACATGTGTCATAGACTTCAAAGGAAGTTGGGAAGATCAATTACCTTTAGTCGAATTTGCCTACAACAATAGTTATCATGCTAGCATAGGTATGCCACCCTATGAAGCCTTATATGGAAGAAAATGTAGAACGCCTATGTGTTGGGATGAAGTCGGGGAAAGACAAATGTTAGGACCTGAAATAATTCAACAAACCGCTGAAACTATCAGAATCATACGTCAACGATTACAAGCATCTCAAGATCGACAAAGAAAATACGCTGATCCACATCGTCAACAACGAAATTTTAGCGTAGGAAGCCATGTATTCTTGAAAGTATCTCCTTGGAAGGGCAAGATACGTTTTTGGCAAGAAAGGAAAACTAAGTCCAGAGGTTCATTGGACCTTTTAAAATTTTGAGAAGAATTGGTGAAGTTGATTATGAAATAGCACTACCACAGAGTTAAACCATATTCATAATGTGTTTCATGTGTAGTTTTACGACCATACAAACTTGATTATAAACACGTTATAAATTATGAGCCGATTCAAATAGAAGAAAATCTTTCTTATATAGAAGAACACATGCGGATAAATCGAATAGTAAAAAGCAAGTCCTCCAAGTAATAAAGTGATAGCATCGGTTAAAGTAATATGGAGAAATCGAGCGTTGAAGAAGCTACATGGGAGCTTGAAGATAAAATCTTGTGAGAATTATCCTCATCTTTTTACTTAACATGTACTGTAATTTCGAGGACGAAATTCTTATTAGTGGGGGTGAATGTAAAAACCCAAAACCCTAATAAGACTCGTATGTATAAATCCCGTTATATAAAATAAAATTTCTCTATTCTAAATGTGTTACGTGTTATTATATACTTGGTTTGACAAAATTGACCAAATAAATTTTTATCCAAAAAACGTCGTGCTTGACACCTCGTGCTTAATTTTTTTTTTCCATAATCAGACTTTTCGGTAAAATTATTTTGACAAGTTGCTTTGTCGTGCTTACAGTGACAAAATGCTTTGTCGTGCTTGTTAGGATTAGTGAGTAAACCCTAATTAGCAAAACCCTAACCCTAATTAGCAAAACCCTAACCCTAATAAACCCTAATTAGCTAATCTAACTCTAATTAGCTTATGTTAACACTTAATCATGGTTAGTAAACTTCTATTAGGTAATAATTAACATTACTTAACATTCCTAATCATTAGAAACAAAACCCTAATCAAGATTAGTGAAGATTTAAGCCTAATTAAGCTACTAACTTAATCAACTAGCTCACAAGTAGGTTGGGAGTCACCATTACAAGTTTCAAGACATCACATGACATGCTTCCAAACTCCCAAGCATCAGAAGAGTCATAGATCAGATCTTTATAGAGGCAAGTAGGTGAAAAAATGACTAAAAAGCCAAGTTGGAAAATTCTATAAATAGTAACCTTAGGGCTGTGCAAACCCACGAATTCTCAAAGCCTAGATACACTTATAAACCTACCATATCAAGCCTAGGTGTTATCAGCAACAAGATCAGAAGCTAAAATCACAAATTTCTCAAGAAAAGGTGCAAACCATAGTTCATAAATTTCTCTTTGATCTTATGTTAGATTTGTTGTTTAGATGTTTAGAATATTGTATTAGGATGTTAGAAAGTATGCTGGAATGGTAGAACACATTTTCATAACATCTAGATGCCTTAATTAAGCATTTTATGAAACATGGGAATTTTGAAAAAAATGGTCTGACAGCCGAATGTCAGGGCTTTTCGATTCATATGTGTTTATGTTTTGGTCTGTTAATCGATTGATATTTGTAGCTTGTAAGTAGGTCTTTAATCTGGAAAAGAAAATAGGTTCAGATGAACCATAGATTCCAAGATATAATCAGTCAAAGTGGGTTGACCATTCACATAAACTAGTTTTCTAGGTTGCCCAGAAAGCTCAAGAACAGCTGAACCGGCTACTTTGACCGACCTGTTTAATCATCTTCTGATTGTTAATTGTTTATGTTTTTGTTATAAATTGGTACTCTGGTATACATACTACATATCTATGATCTTCAATCGAACAAACAACTCATAGGATTACCGGAATTATTGGTCAAAAGTAGTTGACCGAGAATGACCAAGTTTTTTGGGTTTTCCAAAAAACTGAAGAACACGAAGAACAGTTGTTAGCTGTACTTTGACTATCATAAATAGAGATCTTAGAATTACAATTTGTTCATGTTAATGTTATATATATGTACCCTGGTATATAGACTACATGTTACAACAAACAAAACATACATCTAATACGAGAATCAAAGTTATTGAGCCCAAAAGCCGATTGGCCCGGCCTTGACCACATTACAGGTTACCCGAAACCCAAGAAACGACTCTAACGATAACTTTGAATCTTTATAATTTCTTGTTAGATATAGATTAAAGCACGCTTATTACTTGATCTTGTCTTATTACATGAGTACTTCTGACACCAATACTTGCTCGTAGAAAATCATTACCAAAATCGAAGTTATTTAATGGTCAAACTAGCCACTCGACCACGAAAGCAAACATGCTTGAAACTCAAGAACACCTACAATGACACTTTACATCCTTTGTAGGGCTTTAGCGACGGACAGAAATTAAATTTTTAGAAATAAATTATAAAAAATTTGAAATTATTTATAAAAACAGATTTAAAAATTATATTAAATTATTATAAATTATTTCTGATATTTCTACAAAATGTAATAATTAATTTATTTTATTTAGATATTATTTATAATTAACTTATTAATAAAGTAATTAGAATAATTACTTTTAAATACTAAATAATTATGTAAAAATATTATTATTGAAATAAAAATAATAATAAATGATTATAAATTATTTAATAATATTAAATAATAATTTTTTATAAAATTTTAGTAAATTTAAATTACTTATAAATAGAGATAAATGGTTTAAAAATCATTTAAAGGATAAATAAATATTCTAAAAATACTTTAAACCTTTTAAAATATATTATAAGGATAATTAAATTATTTAAAAATATAACCAAATTTTATAAATAAAATTTAGTTCATTTATCAAAGGTATTAAAAGTCAAACCCTATTAAATCTAACCCAAATTATTAAATAAATGTTTTATTTGTAGTATTGTTATCAATCTTAATGTGTTAGATTTATATTTTTGAACGTCATAGGTACTTAATAGCGTTCGAATAGTATAACTTGACTGATCTACGCTCAGGTAAGTCTTCTATACCCAATTTATTACTTATGCAAAATTTATCAACCATGTTTATTCGCTGAACAAGATTCTATCTTGCTATACTGTTGATATAATACACCTATGTTGAATTACCTATTATTGAAAAGTTATTGCTATAGTTCCAGCATGACTAAGAAATGAATTATTTATTCATATGATATTGTTTATTGAGCATAAACTGTTGTGTCAAGCCAAATTGTTTTGGTAAGGCAATCGTATACTGAAGTTGAGTATCCCGAAAAGGAGCAAAGTGTAGTCAATGAATATATTGACATTAAATTGTAAGTGTAAATGAGCACTATAAGTGATATGCATACTCCTAGGATGTTGAATAGGTTGATCCCCTATCTCATATCTGAATAGAATTTTTAAGTCTTTGTGACTGACAGAAATGATAAAAATTCCAGAACTAGTTGGAATTAGAAATCCAGAAATGGTAACAACTATCAGTCGAAATTTGAATTGTTATAATTCTTCAAATCCTATATTGTTATAAATATACAACTTCTTTGAGCATGTCATAGCTCACTCACCCTTACAAATTATTCCCTTTGCGTTATTAGATGATAATCACGGAACATACGGAGTAGATAAAGGGAAGCGTCCCTACATAGATTAGATTATATTCTTATGCGTATGAATACCTTGTAATAAGAACTCGTTTTTGAGAATTTTGTAATCGAATCATAATATTATGATATATATAACATCTTTTATTTACGCAACCGTGTTTTCTTACATATATAGATGTAAAGTAAGATGTCTTCTATTCTAGTTGAGATCCTTGGGAACTATTTATACGAGTGAGGGTGTTAATAGCATGAATTTATTCATGTTGTTATTAATACTCTGAATTTCGAGATAGATACTTACTATCGATATGATAGTATGTAATCGCATGACATAGACTATACATACGGGTGAGGGTATTGGTAATATGGATTTGTTCATGTTATTATGCGATACTACGAATTTCGGATAGATAGACTCTAGTCACGAGATCTGAGTTCATATATTCAAGTGAGGTATCAAACACGATAATATTTCTCTTGGGAATTACCATACATTATGGGATCTTGTGAATCTTGAATCTATGGGAATTATATCTGATAGTCCCTCTATCTAATGTAATATTTTGAATCAGATACCATGGGTGTATAGATTTAAATGCATTATGTTAATTCTCTGTAAACACCATACCGGATACCACGGGAGTATAGGTATGGGGAATTATTCTGATTATCCCCGCTTCGACCCAAACTACACTCTTATTACGAAAGGAATTGTGAAGCAAAAAGGGTGAGCACAACTAGCTCGATAAAAAGAATATCATGACTAAAGATAATTAAATTATCAATAGCCTTCATCAATAATAAATCAGAGATTTAGAACATATGTTAGATGATAAAAATTTCAGCCATAGTTGCAGCGGAACGAGTAATCCATTAGAAGAGTCAAATAGACTATAAAGTCTATCTTCTCCATGTTAAAAATCCACCAACAATGTTTTATCCCTATAACAATAATCAACAATTCTGGTCCACAATCATATGAATAACTCATAATCATAATTGTAGTTCTAAATTCCTCTTCTCATCCAGGATGAAGATAATTTTCATCACCTATCTTTACCTGAAACATCAAAGATCATGGTTATACCAAATCACATTTCCTGTTCATAATCATACTAATAACTTCATCTTTGCACTACGGCCAAAGATATTCATCAACAGTTCATCTTTACACTACTGGCCAAAGATATTCAACAACATATCTGTAGACACTCGAAATTTTCTTCTACTGTTACTAACATTGCAGGAGGACAGATTCGTCTTTAAAGAGGGAACCGGAAAGACAATCCAAATCCATACCGGATAATACCAGAAGTTCATCATCAAACCCCGGATCGCAATCTGGGAGTAACCAAATCAACCTCGGAGATAACCCCGAGGCTGCAGAGATCTGATCTGGGACCACACTGGGAGAAGACCACGAGGTATCCGGTCTCGGTCCCAACCATGGGAATAGGTCAAGCCAACCGCAGGTACACCTGCTACTAGGTGCCCCCCTCTATAAATATGGGGCTTGGGGTGCCCATTTTGGAAGAGAAAAAGACGGGGAAACCCCGCATTAAAGCTCTGCTTTTCGCCCATACTGACTTATTTTTCCACTTTTAAACACCTATGAGCTCATATATAGCCTCTTTTGTACCCACAAAAGCCTGTGTTTACCCACTCTAAAGATATAGAAGCCTTCTTTATTAGTTAGCTATAAGCCTTCTCACACACTTTAGAGTCTTTCTCTTCATCTTTGCACACACCCTTCCACACGTTGAGAGTCGTGTTGCTTGCTTTTTGCCGGACTTGATCCGTGGTTTCATTCGATCTGTATATATATATATATATATTATATATATTTACATATATATTGACTAACATTATCGAAGTTATGCCTCGATTGAGCCTGAATTTTGATGCAGGCTTTTCGCTTTTATATATATATATATATATATATATATATATATATATATATATATATATATATATATAAAAAATCTAAATCATCTGAAATCATCAATTTAAAATTTAACAAAGTTGATATATATATATATATATATATATATATATATATATATATATATATATATATATATATTTATATATATATGAACCGTGGTGGGACTCATTCGATGAGCCCGGATTTTATATCCGGTATGCGTTTACTACTATATATATATATATATATATATATATATATATATATATATGAATTGTTGTTGAGAACTCATTCGATGAGCACAGATTTTAAATCAGTGCGTTTATTGCTTTTTATATATATATATATATATTTCGTCCCACATTCGAGTTTACTTACGTGGTGGTTGATCGCTTTTACTGACTTTATTTATGTTTCGTCCCACACGGAGGTGCTTCGTGGTTGGTGATCTTGCGTATATATATATATATATATATATATATATATATATATATATATATATATATGACTTTTATATATATACCGCCATCGCTTTCATATAAAGCTGCAGTATTTTGTGAGCCTAGGAATCATGTGATCACAGATTCATCCCATTGGATCTAGATTAGGTTCCGTGATGGACATTTTCAATTTATAGCGACTTGTAAATTATTCTGCGATGTCTGAATTTCCTTAGATGGTTTCCATACCCACGAGGAAGTCGGCATTATTTTTGTACATTATTTTCATACGGATGCCTCGCATTCGTAAAATAAAATCAATTTAGCCGCTCACTTAATAAAAATGGGAGTGTAAAAGGTCTCAATTCCTATTGAGCATCAGGGTTTGAAAAAACCTCTTTTTATAAAACATCACTACCATATCTCATTAAAAAACTAAAATTTTATATAAATTCAAACCACTGTGAATATAGGTTCGAACGAGGCCTCGCACAACTTCTATATAATAGCACATTGACCCACACACACACACACACTCAGATAATAGTTTCTTGGAAAGAGGCGGTCACCTTGGTAACACGGATGTCGGGGGCTGCCTAACACCTTCCCCCCGCATAACCAAGTACCCGGACCCTAAACGAATCTTGGTTTCACCGACCCGTATATCAGTGTCACATCACTGGGTCAATGTGCAAACCTTTTCTCGGTTGTATTGGTACAACCATTTAAAAAACCAACTGGCGACTCTTAACAGTCCATCGTCGACATTATACATGTCAGACCTTTTTCACTTTTTTTTTCAAACAAATCTTACCTAAAATGAGAACACCAAAGAACAAGTAACGGAAAGGGACACACAAAAAATCCTGACGTCGACAGGTGGCGACTCCGCTGGGGACTCCAGTAAGAGGACTTAAGCCGCTATTACAATCTTTTCAAAACTGTTATCTGCTTGTGTGTGGATGTTGCATTTACATTGGATGAATGTGTACGAATACATTTCCTTACTTAGTGCTTCGCACTATAACTTCTTTGTGATATTAGTGCTTCGCACCATATCTGCTTGTGATATTAGTGCTTCACACATGTCATCATTTTTCATATGGTGAGACGCGATGTATGTGAATGTATGTTGTGTGGTCCCTCCACCAGGATGCTATCCCGTCGGTGTTTGATTACTGGACTCGTGAGAAGACTAATTCTCTGAGGCTCAGGAAAGGCACCACCCAAATTCGCTCCAGTTGAAAGACAGGATTAACTTCCCGTCTAGTAGATTGCGATGATTTGGGAACCTTCATACCAAAAAGTCGCGAGAGTAACCAAAGATAGGTCAGCCTCTGATAAACCCAAAATGGAGGAAAGTCTCTTCATGCTCTCATTTCAAATTACTTGTAATTACATTCCATATCTATCTCCATGTAATGTGAAATATGAAGAAATGTGTACACATACATATTTAACATGCTACAAACAGCTGACATCAATTTTGCAGGATAAAATTCCTTAAATGAACACGTCACATAGCATGTTATTATATACATTCCCTAAAGAATAAACTATGTAAGTCTTTCGCTGGGAAGCAATCGGTCCCGTTACTCGTTTAAAGTCTAAGAAGGCACTGATCCCACCGTTAGGCATAGCTACACCGGGCCAGCCTGATCCTACTCCTCTTTCCCGAGAGGAGTGTGAAGGATTAAGGAATCAGATAGCAGAATTGGTTGTCTTTCTAAAAGAACAAAGTAAAAATATGCAGGGCCAGACAATGCCTACTAAACAGAGTCCTTCACACTAGGGGGCAGTCAGGGCATTGGTAAAAAGATGGAAACCCAGATACCTAAACCTCATTCCAATAAAGAAATCACAAATCTCAGGGATGATCGAGAAACTTGGGATATAAGAAAGAAAGTCCAACAAATGGATGATACCATCCGATCAATTAAAGGGACTAGAAATTATGGGAGTGTCACCTATTCAGATCTTTGTATATTCCCAGGGGCTCAATATCCTACCAAATTCAAAGTCCCAGAGTTTGAAAAGTACAATGGATAGAAAAGCGATCCTATATACGCACCTAAAAGTGTACATTGGTAACCGGGGTCTTATCTTTGAAAATGAAAGCCTCATAATGCAACTTTTTCAAAAGAGTCTCACTGGAGAAGCTAAAGCCTGGTATGCTCGACTTGACAATGCCAAAATCAACAACTGGGAAGAATTGGCCACGCCTTTCTAAATCAGTACAATTTTCAGTCACAAATGGCACCAGATCGATATCAAGTAACTAAAGTGAAAAAGCAAAGTACTGAATCTTTCCGAGAATATGCCCAAAGGTGGAGACATCTAGCAGCGCAAGTCATTCCATCAATGACAGAAACTGAGATGGTAATGACATTTATTGATATCCAAGAGGCTCCTTACTATGAGAGGATCCTAGCAGGCATAGGAAAGCCATTTGCGGAAATGATCAAACACGACGAAATGGCAAAGATGGGCTTGAAGGCAGGCAAGATTAAAGACTTCACTGCCTTGGAAGCAGTCGCCAAACATATACAGACTGGCAAGTATGAGAGTGATCCTAAGGGGGTACCCGATAAATACAATAAAGATGTATCCTTTGTTATATAGGGGCAAGCTAGGAGGCCAAACTACAGTCCCCCCATTTGGAAAATGCAAGACAATCCGCCATCTCAACAACAGAATGCATTCAACCAATACCCAGACATGAAAAGAAAATTTGAAAGAACGAAAAATCGGGTATTCACTCCACTGGGCGATTCCCTTGAACATGTATTGGCGATATTAAGGGATCATAAGAAAATTACCGAACTAGCTCCACCTCTGGAACCATGGAGCAAAAGATACAATCCAAGCTAGAGATGTGCTTACCACTCAGGGTCTCCAAGACACGATACAAAGGATTGTTGGTCCTTAAAACATAAGATTCAAAATCTGATCGAAAGTGGCAGTATTTTGGTGAACAACCTGACCAACAAAATATCAACACCAACCTTCCGTTGCGACATGTTACGGAAAAAGTAAACATGATCGGGTCAGGAAGTGCTGAAATGTATCCAATTCGTAAGTACATACGAAGGATGGAGGAATACCCCCAAAAGCGCATAACAAATGTCCTAGAGTGGGAAAACTCGGAGGAGGGTATGCCAGAAATACAAAAATTGGATGCGATCCAGAATCAAGTAAACCTGCTGGCTAAGCTGATAGTGTGCCAACATCAGGAAACAAGGCAATTTTTCACTCAACTATCAGAAAGCCAAGAGAAAAAGGACTCCACGATGAGCCAGCTAAATGAAGAAGATCAAAGTAGGCTGGAAATACAAGAAAATGGGGATGATAAAATTGCTAGAAGATCTCGCTAGCGGAAGAACTAATCGAGGGAATGCGAATTCTCAAAGATGAAAGATCAAACAACCTCCAAAAGAGTCCGAAAATTCACCCCTCTGAGCAAATCCAAAGAAGAAATGCTACACTTTCTTATAAGCAAAGGAAGGATTACTGAGTTGCTGACTCCTATAAAACCCAAGATAAAGAGTTATGATTCCCCCAAGATATGTCTCTACCATTCTAACTCACTTGGGCATATTTGTTGAAGAAGAATGGTCTTTGCGACATAAAATCCAGGATCTCATTTAAAATGGAGAGCTGGATATAGAATTTCCCATGACCAAAAAAGGCGAAAAGGAAATAAAAAGCTTAAGATGTCCATTCAAGACAGGCAGTTCAAATGAGGTGAAGGCTGTGAGCGACAATTCTGCCAGAGCACAAGGTGGACCGATCCTGATGCAAGAAGTGATAGAAGAGACAAAGGCATCCCCAAAGGAGATTCCCCCACCAACATCAAACATCCTATGGTTTCAAGATATCAACCACGTTCCTGATCTTATCACCTTGGATGATGCGAAGGAAATACTAATCCTTTCCAAGGAAGAAAAAACCAAAAAGGAAAGTTCTTTGCAAGAAATGCAACAATAGTTCGAGGGAGATTTCATGGTTGAATCTTTTGAAACCCATGAAGAATGCGAAGGCATAGATGAAGAAAAAGGTGGTGAGATTGTCGGGGAATCCAACCCATTAAAGAATCCAGAGTTCATCCCTTTTTGCAATGCGTCCATATCAAGCGTCCCTGAGGAATGTACTGAGTCAGGAAGTGATCAAGTTTTGGCCACAAGCGAAGACATTCAGAATCAAGGGGTAACCTCTATCACGAGCCCTAAAGGCGACATAACCACTGACAACTGGACTATCAGGCCTCAACTAGCCGAAAAGATGTAGATCCAGGGGATGAAGTTGCGAGTTCCAGAAAATGTTGGAATGGTATAACTTTCTTCGTAGTATGCCTTTTATTTTCCATGCATTTAAATAAATAAAAAAGAAAAAATATCTCTACACTCTTCTCACCACTTACCCCTTTGAACCTTTTCAAACCAAAGCCTGAACTACGAAAGGCCTGATCTCCTCTTCAATAGGAGTACGTAGGCAGCCATCAATGGTGCGGTCAAACCAAACAAAAACCCAAACAAACACTTCTCAAACACTTACACCCCAAAAGATGATTGCCCAAACGTAATGGTCATCATTCGGGAGAAGGAGGTTGATGATAGCCCCTCCATCACTGTAGTCCACCAAGACTTTGCCCTCGACAATTCAAGCAAGACACCTTGCATTTGCCGATGAGGTTAAAAGGAAGAAACTCTCTACGCCTTGTAGATAGCAATAACTACTTACTTTTTCTATCTGATATTAGCAGCTACTTTTGTCATTACAGGCTAACACTTTGTGTGATTGAACAGTGTTATATACTAAGTGAAAGCATATTTTGTTTCAGGACTCTGAATTTAGATGTGCCTGTACTTGCTGATGAGGTGCCTATTCTCCACAAGGACTGTAAGTTTGATGTAAAGTTGGACTCAGACTTGATGGAAATACAAGAGGACTATGAGATACCTCAAGAGATCAAAGAATGGGTCGAAGACAAACCCAAGCAAAATCTTGATCAAATGAACTCTTTTAAACCTCAAAACCTTAGAAAACCCCAAATAAATCCAAATTGGTACAGACCTCATTCAAAACCAAAGGAATGACATGGTTACTCTATTGACCCTATTCCAGGATGTGTTTGCATGGTCTCACGAAGACATGGTCGGTTTATACAGGGACATTATCATTCATCGCCTTCCCATCAAAGGGGGATTCAAGCTAATTAATCAGTGAAGCTCAAAGCGATTAAAACCTGAGTGGAAGTTAGAAGTTAAAGAAGAAATTGTGAAACAATTTCAAGCCGGCATCATCATGGTGTCAACATAACCTGAATGGCTATCCAACATAGTCCCCAGGCCGAAATCAGATAGGGAGGGGTGAGTTTGTGTGGATTACAGAGATTTGAATAAAGCTTGCCTCAAAGATAGCTTTCACGTGCCGTTCATCCACATACTCATTGACAATACAATTCGACACGACATGTACTCCTTTTGATTGATTGCTCATGGGTACCATCAAATCATGGTTGCTGAAGATGATCATGAGAAAACTTCATTCATCACGCCTTGGGGAGCCCTTTGCTACAGACGATTGTCATTCGGCCTCATCAATGCCGGAGCTACCTATCAGTGAGCCAAATGGCTCTTTTCCGCGATCTAATAGATAAAAAAAATTATAATAATAATAAAAAAAAGAAAAAAAGAGAGAAAAAAAGAAAAAAGAAAATAAAAAGAGAAAAAAGAAAAAGAAAAAATCTCTACAACGGGTTCTACAGTTGCTGCCTTACCATCGGCAGGTTCTACAGATGGCTTTGGATTTTGAAGAGAAATTCTTCCTCCACATTCCTCAGAATAGGAATGATTTTGCGGATGCGCTAGCAAACTTGGCCTCCTTAATCAATATACATGACAAGGAAGACATGCCAACCCTCACATTTGCGCAATAAAAAGTTCCAGCCTATGGGAATTCCATTGAAAAGTATTGGATGACCTACCTCCCACCCAACATCCTTGGTATCAACACATCAAGAAGTACTTACGAGATGGATCTACACCCGCTGAGGCGAGCCCGACTGAGAAAAGGTAGATCCATCAACTTGCTATAAAATTCTACCTGAGCGGAGATGCACTATACGAAAAGAGATGCAGAACGATGTCTCCTCAGATGTTTGGATGAGGACCAAGCTCAGAGGCTATGAATGAAATCCAGGGGAAAGTATGTGGCCCACAAATGAGCAGCCTTTTACTTGTAAAGAAGATCCTACAATAGAAAAGTCCGACTACGGCAGTTCAAACAACATGACTTGGTTTTGAAGAAGATCATTGACAACCAAGCTTAGTCTAAAGGAAAATTCTCCCGGAAATGGGAAGGCCCGTTTGTTGTCAAGGAATTATTGACAGGAGGCGTTTTTAGATTATAGGAAATGGACGACGATGAATTTCCATAGCTTATCAAATCGAACACCGTGAAACGGTACTATGTCTAAGGTTACCATCAAGTGAACATCCTGGTTTTGGATCATCAGATTACTAGTCATTCCGGTTCTTTAACCCTTTACCACATACAACTCTTCCACACTTTTCCCCTCAGGAAAACATCCTTTCAAGCCATCAGCCTGGCTTCACTACGATCATACCACTTAGGTCATATCACCGCGAATTGAACCTCTTATGTTTGCAGTTTGGCTGCCCATACATGGGATCAAACTTTTCACACTTTCAATTTATCCTCAACCTAGGATCAAATTTTCTCTTCCCCGCAGTCTGTCCTGCTCATGGGATCACATTTTTTAACTCGCCTTGAAGGGCGAACTACGTCGACCTGATCTCCCCAATACGGAGGAGTACGTGAAGCGTACCATGTTATATGGTACGGTCTCACCACAAAAAAAAAAAACAAACATACTCATATCCATAACCACATACAGAAACAAGTCCCAAGACACCAAAGATGGTAGGGAATACACACAGATCGACGATCCATTTTTGAAAATCTTGAGACATCTCACTGTCCATCCATCAAGGAGGAGTTCAGAATACATCCAGATCACAAAGTTTTGGAGAAATAAGCGAATATCAAGCAAGTAGCAAGGCACAACTAAAAGGGAAGTGAATCAACATATATTTCCCTGCCATAAATAATGTTGTTTGATATATACAATGTGTACTGTACATGACAAAATGGCTAAGCTAGTCTGTGCAGGAAAATACAAGCCCATCTATAAATCAGTGTATATGCGGGCTATCATGTCCAACATGAATTCCCTCTCAGAAGAAGGAGGTAACACTGTGATCTCTTACCCAAGGGTTTCTACATGAGCCAACAGATCCACTGCCAACTACATGCGATATCTCGGGTGGATATAACGTCATCCCACTCAGCAACAACGATATCCCTATGATTTAGAACATCATCTCTATAACAAAGCCACATCTTTACCAGAAAGAGCTGTCAACATCAAAGCCCACATCCACTACCTGTTAAACAGATGGTACAGATGTATAAGCCTCTTGTGATCTAGGCGTCTTATCAGCTCATCTATCAAAGCAACTATGCCAAACAACAAGCGAGGCTGGGGAAATTTCAAAATTAGTGACAATCGGATAGTGGATCCCTTACAACAAGATTGGGGGCAATCTCGGAAACAGTGACAACTCAACACTGGGGCATTTATCAATCATCCTAAAATGGAAAATGCACTAGTTAGTGCCATCAACACGGTCCATCATTATCTCAATGGCGATTCAGATATTATTCACTCACGACTTCATCAACAAAGCGAGTTTCTCATATGAACCCTCAGCATCAACATGCGAAAGGACTAGGGCATTTTTCCAATTCCAAGAAATGGAAGGAGTTTAAGGTGAGATCAAGCTTCTCATTAAAAGGAAAGGGGTGAACTCCTGAAAGAAATCATAGCGACATAAGCGTGCCCCTACGAAAGAAGGGGAAACTTCTCAAGAAAGTTCTTAACTCAGAAGCAGAAGGTCAACAACGAAAGGCCTAGCAATTTAAATCTACACCATCGACATACGTTAAGTCCTTACAAATCGAGACCTCTACACCGACGTTCAAATATGGGCAGCGAAAGAATGAATTACACCCTCCAAGGATTTTAGAGACATTCAATTCATCAGTTCATTCGGGTTGTGAATCAAATGCTTAAGGAAATGGGGCACAAGCACCCAACAACGAAAGGAAACTCCAAATCACCTCAAGAAGGGTGAGACATCTGGTGGTTGTCATCAATCTAACGTAACATTAGGCGAAGTCTAGTGAAGTAATTCGTGGAATATTACTTCAGCGAAGGTATCAGAAGATCTGGTATTCTAAACCATTGCCATCAACACAGCGCGACATCAACACATTTCAATGATGAAAGCTTCGTTTACCACCGTTCGAGTGGTAACCAAAAAAGTTTGGCGATCAGCAGGATAGTCACCGTTGCAACTACCAGCGAATACATCGGGAGGGTCTGGTGATTTCAGAACATCATCCCCATCAGAGATGTGGAAAACATCTTAACTTATCTTCATCAAACAAGCATCAGTGATTAAATGCCAAACCATTGGAGTCAACACCAACATAGGCATCAACAATGATCGGTAAAGGTAAAGCGATTTGCGAATACATTTTAACATTCATCATAACATTCATTACATTGCGATTTGCGATATGCGATATGCGGTTTGCGATATGCGAAATACGATATACGAAATGCGATGTGCGAGTTGCGAAGTGCGATTTGGCCAAATGCGAAAATGGATGTGCGATGTGTGAAATACGATGTGCGATTTATGAACTGCGATTTGCGAAAACATTGTCACATTCATCATAAACATTCACTACATGGCGATTTACATCATTGAAAATACCTTGTCATGTTTCAAGTGTCTACTAATCTTTATCATGTCCATTCCATTGCATTGCATGAACATGATAAACAGGGGCATCTGTAGACACTCGAATTTTTTTTCTACTGTTACTAACATTGCAGGAGGACAGATTCGTCTTTTAAGAGGGAACCCTGAAAGACAATCCAAATCCATACCGGATACTACCAGAATTTCATCATCAAACCCCGGATCACAATCTGGGAGTAATCAAATCCAACCTCGGAGATAACCCCGAGGCCTGCAGATACAATACCGGACCACACACCGGAGAAGACTGATTAATCTCGGAGATGACCCCGAGGTATCCAGTCTCAGTTCCAACCATGGAAATAGGTCAATACAACCTCAGAGATAACCCTGAAAACACTAAGAGTCAACATCAGGACAACCTCAAAGATAACCTTGAGAAAAGACTGCTACAAATGCACAAAAACCGGAGATAACCCCGGGAGGGGCAAAATGGTCATTTTGCCAACTCAACTTCAAATCACATTAAATCAACTCATCTCAACTCAAATTACTTCAAAGGAAGTCCCACAAGAACCATATCTTAACTCCGAAGAAAGAAACTACATAAAAGCGGCTCAACTGGATTGCTGACGGAAACCCAGGAATGCCATTTCGGTCATGGACCCATTTTCCTGGAATCAAAAAAGGTCAACTCATATATCATTGTGTATCTCTCGAAAAGAGCTTTCCAGAATGGTATGGCACGCTTCCATCGGACTCCTGGATTGAAAGTTATGAGCCAGAGCGAGCAATACAGACGCATTTGACACACGGCGGGACCCCACTTTGCGGGGCACCCGGCAAATCAGCAGTACACTGCTACTAGGTGCCACAGGTAGACCTGCGGCTCCCCCCTCTATAAATATAGGGCTTGGGGTGCCCATTTTAGAAGAGAAAATGACGGGAAAACCCTGCATAATTCGCTCTGCACTCGCCCATACAATGTATTTTCCCACTTTTAAACACCTGTGAGCTCATATATAGCCTCTTTTGTATACACAAAAGCCTGTGTTTACCCACTCTAAAGATATAGAAGCCTTCTTTATCAGTTAGTTGTAAGCCTTCTCACACACTTTAGAGTCTTTCTCTTCATCTTTGCACACACCCTTCACACGTTGAGAGTCGTGTGTTTGCTTTTGCTTGACTTTCGGACTTGTTCAGTGGTTTCATTTCATCAGATATATATATATATATATATATATATATATATATATATATATATATATATACTTATATATATCATATCTGTGTGTAGGACTTTGTTCGATGAGCCTAGATTTGATGCAGTGCGTTCTTCGCTTATATATATATATATATATATTTATATATATATATATAACTATGGTGGGACTCGATTCGATGAGCACAGATTTTATATCCGGTGTGTTTACTCGCTTATATATATATATATATATATATATATATATATATAACTATATATCGATGATTTGGATTTTATCGATGAGCCCGGATTTTACATCTTGTGCGTTTATTGCTTTTATATATATATATATATATATATATATATATATCCCACCTGGAGTTTACTTTGTGGTGGTTGATGCTTTTCTGACTTTATTTACGTTTAAATCACTTTGGAGTTTCCTCCGTGGTGGTTGATAGCTTTAATTAATGACTTCATTTACATTTCGATCCCCGTGGAGGTGCTTCGTGGTTGGTGATCTCATGACTTATATATATATATATATATATATATATATATATATATATATATATATATTTTTTTATATATATATACCGCTATCGCTTTCATATAAACTGCAGTGTTTTGTGAGCGTAGGAATCATGTGATCACAGATTCATCCCATTGGATCTAGATTTGGTTCCCGAGATGGACATTTTCAGCTGTAAGCAACTTGTAAATTATTCTGTGATGTCTGAATTTCCTCAGATGGTTTCCATACCCACGAGGAAGTCGGCATTATTTTTTTACATTATTTTCATACGGAGTGTAAAATAAAATCAATTCAGCCGCTCACTTAATAAAAATAGGAGTGTAAAAGGTCTCAATTCCTATTGAGCATCAGGGTTTGAAAAAACCTCTTTTATAAAACATCACTGCCATATCTTATTAAAAAACTAAATTTTTATATAAATTCAAACCCTGTGTATATAGGTTCGAACGAGGCCTCGCACAACTTCCATATAACAGCACATTGACCCACACACACACACACACTTAGATAATAGTTTCTTGAAAAGAGGCGGTCACCGTGGTAACACGGATGTCGGGGGGTGCCTAACACCTTCCCCCCGTATAACCAAGTACCCGGACCCTAAATGAATATCGGTTTCACCGACCGTATATCAGTGTCACATCATTGGGTGAATGTGCAAACCTTTTCTCAGTTGTGTTGGTACAACCATTTAAAAAACCAACTGGCGACTCTTAACAGTCCATCGTCGACATTATACATGTCAGACCTTTTTCACTTGTTTTTTCAAACAAATCTCACCTAAAATGAGAACACCAAAGAACAAGTAACGGAAAGGGACACGAAAAAAATCCCGACGTCGACAGGTGGCGACTCCGTTGGGGACTCCAGTAAGAGGAATTAAGCCGTTATTACAATCTTTTCAAAACTATTATCTGCTTATGTGTGGATGTTGCATTTATATTGGATGAATGTGTACGAATGCATTTCCTTACTTAGTGCTTCGCACTATAACTGCTTTGTGATATTAGTGCTTCACACCATATCTGCTTGTGATATTAGTGCTTCGCACATGTCATCATTTTCATACGGTGAGACGCGATGTATGTGAATGTATGTTGTGTGGTCCCTCCACCAGGAGGCTATCCCGTCGGTGTTTGATTACTGGACTAGTGAGAAGACTAATTCTCCGAGGCTCAGGAAAGGCACCACCCAAATTCGCTCCAGTTGAAAGACCAGATTAACTTCCCGTCTAGTAGATTGCGATAATTTGGGAACCATCATGACGAAAAGCCGCGAGAATAACCTAAGATAGGTCAGCCTCTGATAAACCCAAAATGGAGGAAAGTCTCTTCATGCTCTCATTTCAAATTACTTGTAAACATAATTACTTGTAATTACATTCCATATCTATCTCCTTGTAATGAGAAATATTAAGAAATGTGTACACATACATATTTAACATGCTACAAACAGCTGACATCAGTTTTGCAGGATAAAAATCTTAAAATGAACATGTCACATAGCATGTTATTATATACATTCCCTAAAGACTAAACTATGTAAGTCTTTCGCAGGGAAGCAATCGGTCCCGTTACTCGTTTAAAGTCCAAGAAGGCACTGATCCCACCGTTAGGCATGGGTACACCAGGCCAGCCTGATCCTACTCCTGTTTCCCGAGAGGAGTTTGAAGGATTAAGGAATCAGATAGCAGAATTTGTTGTCTTTCTAAAAGAACAAAGTAAAAATACGCAGGGCCAGACAATGCCTACTAAACAGAGTCCTTCACACTAGGGGGCAGTCTGGGCATTGGTAAAAAGATGGAAACCCAGATACCTAAACCTCATTCCAATAAAGAAATCACAAATCTCAGGGATGATCGAGAAATTGGGGATATAAGAAAGAAAGTCCAACAAATGGAGGATACCATCCGATCAATTAAAGGGACTGGAAATTATGGGAGTGTCACCTATTCAGATCTTTGTATATTCCCAGTGGCTCAATATCCTACCAAATTCAAAGTCCCAGAGTTTCAAAAGTACAATGGGGCAGGCGATCCCTATACGCACCTAAAAGTGTACATTGGCGAACTGGGGTCTTTATGTGAAAATGAAAGCCTCATAATGCAACTTTTCAAAAGAGTCTCTTTGGAGAAGCTAAAGCACAGTATGCTCGACTTGACAATGCCAAAATCAACAATCGGGAAGAATTGGCCACGCCTTTCTAAATCAAGACGAGTTTTCGATCACAAATGGCACCAGATCGATATCAAGTGACTAAAGTGAAAAGAAAATCTTGAATCTTTCCGAGAATATGCCCAAAAAGGTGGAGACATCTAGCAAAGACAAGTCATTCCATCAGCGATGAAACTGAGATGGTAATGACATTTATTGATATCCAAGAGGCTCCTTACCATGAGAGGATCCTAGTAGGCATAGGAAAGCCATTTGCGGAAATGATCAAACACACGATTTAAATGGCAAAGATGGGCTTGAAGGCATGCAAGATTAAAGACTTCACTGCCTTGGAAGCAGTCGCCAAACATATACAGACTGGCAAGTATGAGAGTGATCCTAAGGGGGTACCCGATAAATACAATAAAGATGTATCCCTTGTTGTATAGGGGCAAGCTAGGAGGCCAAACTACAGTCCCCCCATTTGGAAAATGCAAGACAATCTGCCATCTCAACAATGCATCGCATTCAACCAATACCCAGACATGAAAAGAAAATTTGAAAGAACGAAAAATTGGGTATTCACTCCATTGGGCGATTCCTTGAACATGTATTAGCGATATTAAGGATCATAAGAAAATTACCGAACTAGCTCCACCTCCGGAACCGTGGAGCAAAAGATACAATCCAAGCTAGAGATGTGCTTACCACTGTGGTCTCCAAGACACGATACACAAGGATTATTGGTCCTTAAAACATAAGATTCAAAATCGATCGAAAGTGGCGATTTTGGTCGAACAACCCGACCAACAAAATATCAACACCAACCTTCCGTTCATGCATACATGATACGGAAGAAGTAAACATGATCGGGTCAGAAGTCTTTGAAATGTATCCAATTGTAAATACATACGAAGGATGGAGGAATACCCCAAAAGCGCATAACAAATGTCCTAGAGTGGGAAAACTTGAGGAGGGTATGCGAAATACAAAAATTGGATGCGATCCGAATCAAGTAAACCTTCTTTGGCTAAAGGCGATAGTGCTAACATCAGGAAACAAGGCAATTTTTCACTCAACTATCAGAAAGCCAAGAGAAAAAGGACTCCACGATGAGCCAGATAAATGAAGAAGATCAAAGTAGGCTGGAAATACAAGAAAATGGGGATGATAAAATTGCTAGAAGATCTCGTTAGCGGAAGAACTAATCGAGGGAATGCGAATTCTCAAAGATGAAAGATCAAACAACCTCCAAAAGAGTCCGAAAATTCACCCCTCTGAGTAAATCCAAAGATGAAATGGTACACTTTCTTATAAGCAAAGGAAGGATTACTGAGTTGCTGCCTCCTATAAAACCCAAGATAAAGAGTTATGATTCCACCAAGATATATCTCTACCATTCTAACTCACTTGGGCATACGACTGAAGAATGCTGGTCTTTGCGACATAAAATCCATGATCTCATTTAAAATGGAGAGCTGGATATAGAATTTCCCATGACCAAAAAAGGCGAAAAGGAAATAAAAAGCTTAAGATGTCCATTCAAGACAGGCAGTTCAAATGAGGTGAAGGCTATGAGCGACAATTCTGCCAGAGCACAAGGTGGACCGATCCTGATGCAAGAAGTGACAGAAGAGACAAAGGCATCCCCAAAAGAGATTCCCCCACCAACATCAAACATCCTATGGTTTCAAGATATCAACCACGTTCCTGATCTTATCACCTTGGATGATGCGAAGGAAATACTAATCCTTTCCAAGGAAGAAAAAACCAAAAAGGAAAGTTCTTTGCAAGAAATGCAACAATAGTTCGAGGGAGATTTCATGGTTGAATCTTTTGAAACCCATGAAGAATGCGAAGGCATAAATGAAGAAAAAGGTGGTGAGATTGTCGGGAAATCCAACCCATTAAAGAATCCAGAGTTCATCCCTTTTTGCAATGCGTCCATATCAAGCGTCCCCGAGGAATGTACTGAGTCGGGAAGTGATCAAGTTTTGGCCACAAGCGAAGACATTCAGAATCAAGGGGTAACCTCTATCACGAGCCCTAAAGGCGACATAACCACTGACAACTGGACTATCAAGCCTCAACTAGCCAAAAAGATGTAGATCCAAGGGATGAAGTTGCGAGTTCCAAAAATGTTGGAACGATATCACTTTCTTCGTAGTATGCCTTTTATTTTCCATGCATGTAAATAAATAAAAAAAAAAAAACATCTCTACACTCTTCTCACCACTTACCCCTTTGAACCTTTTCAAACCAAAGCCTGAACTACGAAAGACATGATCTCCTCTTCAATAGGAGTACGTAGGCAGCCAGTGGGTGATAAGTAGTCACACCTCTCAAACCAGCCAGAGGGAGGTAGTACATGCCCGGAGCGTGAGTAATGAAGCTGTATAGTGAGCTAAGCCCCAAACACGGCAATATACTAAAAGGATATCTGATATCTACCATAAATATGGACCAGGACAGAGCATCTATATACTCCGATGGCTGAAACGAGTATGACATAGCTACATCATTGGTGAAGCAATATCCATGCCATCTAAAGGTACCATTCGATCTCAAGTGTGACATAAACCACACATACAGCATGACCGAACTCCCAGTGAACACTCATGTCGGATAAGTGCAACAGTAGGATGCTGACCGCAGGGTCTCTGCTACAATCATAGGTACAATGGTACGACCCTCTCTAAGAGCTCTCACAGCCATGATGACACCAATGTCTATCTCGTCCATGTATTGTGGCATATAGACATACGATAGTATGCACAACAGCAGTACATCAACCCTGGCCAAACGCCAGTGATCCTTTGGTGCGGTGAAATCCCGGAATATCGTGAATAGCTATCCTCCGAGCTAAATCTGTCATACAGAAAATGCTGGGATATCACATGGCTAGATGTCAGCTCATCATGTACTACTCTGCGGCGCAATCCAGTGAAAGTCATGAACCGTCTACTCATGTCTCCCAAAGCCATGTGCACGCAAGGTCTGTCTAATGGCAGCATCGTTAATCATGCATACTCCTCCAGAGTAGGAGTCAACTCATGGGTCTCGAATCGGAAGACCTGCCTATCCGGTACCAAGTGCTCTAGCATCCCGTCCACAAACCCTGCGGAAACCTGAAACATCAATAAGGTCATGGTATGCTGCAGCAAATGATCTACAGTCACCCTGTCTGGTGGTGACATGCTATCATACCACGATCGCATTCCCAATGCCACCAATGATGGTGTGGTATGATCTATACGGCTAACTATCGAAGAAGACATCTGTGCGGGCCGTGTCATAAGACCTTCCAGGGGTCAATGCTGAATATCTCTGGACATACATACATATGCATAACATGATACATGCATAGAAGATAATAGATGGCAATATGATATAGGGAATGAAAAACTATGCATACATTCCTAAGTATATCATCATCTAATACATCATCTCTGTACAGCTACAAATACAGGAAAAGGGGCATAACCGCCCAACAACTATCTGCGGCACCCCTATATGGGCCCCACCCCTCTGGCTCAGTCCAATTTGAGTTGCAAAGGAGTTCTTACGGACTGAAAAAGTTAAATCGGGAATAAAAATGCCACGCGATTGAGCAAAACAACATACAATCATGGTCATCTCAGATGAAACTTTGAGTCTATACATCGCCCATTGGTAGTCACCCAAACATGAGGTATACCTTGCCAATGATCTCATTCGTTACAAATCACATCCGGCAATACCTTGTACAGGTCCGATGCCGCCAACTCCGGGTCATCACCCTAAAAGATTAACGTGATCCCCGACGGGGGTTACAACGTATGTCCGCGGCAGGGGTAACAACGCTTGCTCATCCATTGACACACAAATCAGCGAAGGTCAAGTAGCCTTGACATCATGATAACCGTTGGAAGCAAACCTAACAGAGCATCGAAAACCATCCGATGACTAGTCGCTGCTACACACATCAGCAATGGTTACAACGTATGTCCCTGATGGGGGTTACAACGTGAAGCCCCTGCAGGGGATTATAACGTACATTTAAGCCATTGATACACATATCAACGAAGGTCAAGCAGCCTTGATTTTATCTCAGCCGATAGTGATTAAACCTATCAGAGCTCTAGAGCTATTCGATGATTTCATGCTTGATTGCTCATATTTCCCCAGCAGATCTCCGGCGGGGGTCACCACGCAATGCTCCGTTGATCTACACGACAACGGAGGTCAAACAACCTTGACAATCTACCCATAAAGTATCAGCCGTTGATTCACTCATCAGCGAAGGTCAAGCAGCCTTGACAGTATATCCCACAGGATTTTTCGCATTTGATTCACATATCAGTGAAGTACACGTCAACGAAGGTCATACGTCCCTGACAGCATTCGCCGTTGGCAGTAAATCCAACAGAATCTTGACATATTCTGGCGATACTAACCAGGAAAGGTCAATGTTATCAAAGAGGATAGATGATGGAATATGTTATACACATCCTCAAACAGACCCAGCTTTATCCCCACAGATCTCTTACATATAAGAGGAACATCTTCAGGATCAAGTCATTATCAAAGACACAGGAATTTGGTGATAACTCCAACATCAACATCCTAACAGATTCGGATTACACATCAAATATGGTCATCATTGCCAATCCCAGTTGAAGCAACAGGGAGCCAGCAATCATCCCCAACATGTTGGGCTACAACCCCGTACACATGCATCATACAGTTGCATCATGTTACTACCCATAACACCATGTTTGTCTTATTGCGTTTCAAGTGTCTAGGATTTTTTATCCTACCATGCATTGCCATGCATGAGTATGATAAAGAGGGGCATCTGTAGACACTCAAATTTTTTTTTATACTTGTCACTAACATTGCAGGAGGACAGATTCGTCTTTTAAGAGGGAACCCTGAAAGATAATCCATATCCATACCGGATACTACCGGAAGCTCAGCATCAACCCCGGAGCCCACTCTAGGAGTAATAATTCCAACCTCGGATATAACCCCGAGGCATGCAGATCCAATATCGAAACACACATCGGAGAAGACCGATTAATCTCGGAGATAACCCCGAGGTATCTCATCTCAGTCCCAACCATGGGAATAGCCGCCAACCTTGGTGATAACCCTAAGGAAGACAGTTTTGGCGATAACCCCGGAAATGCTTGTTTCAAATGCGACCAATTTCAATCTCGGTACTCACAATGAGATACACTATACCAGCTCAGAGATAATGCCGGGAGGACAGGCACACCTCAAAGATGACAAGGAGGACCTTCAAACAATTGCAACAGTCCAATCTCAGCGAAGCCTGAGCAACGTCTGCTTTATCAACCCAATCCGGCGATAACACCGGTGAGGGGCAACATCGTCATCTAGCCAACGCGATGCCATGCCATGTCGTCTCAACATCTGTACACAACAATGTCCCATAAGGCTAACCAATCCCGAGTGACTATTGTGCGGGGTAACGGATGGAAGTTGAAGCTTGAAGATCGGAGGGCATCGTCCCATTTTCAATGAATTCGTACAAACTCTAATCCCATGCCATCGTACAACTCTCGACAACGGCGGTCCGAAATAGGTTCTGTATACCTCAAGTGGATGCCCAGATTGCACTTCTGAAAGTTCGAGTGGACATTACAGTGCTCGAGTGCACGTACTACGAGACGACCTGACCCAAAAAACTTGGGCCCACCCGGGTTGCCTCTGGTACACCTGCGGCTACTTCGTCTATAAATAGAGGTCTTGGGCTGCCCATTTTGAAAGGAAAAATGCCGAGGAAGCCCTGCCCAATTTGCTCTGCACTCACCCCATACATTGTACTTTCTCATTTTAAACACCTATGAGCTCACATATAGCCTCTTTTGTACCTACAAAAGCCAGTGTTTACCAACTTTAAAGATATAGAAATCTTCTTTGGCAGTCAACTGTAAGCCTTCTCACACACTTTAAAGCCTTTCTCTTCATCTCTGCACGTTGAGAGTCATGTCGCGTGCGTTTGCCCGGACTTCAATCCGTGGTTTTATTTCAGTTTATATATATATATATATATTATATTGTATATGTATTATATATATTGACTAACATTATCGAGTTATGCCTCGATTGAGCCTAGACTTCGGTCTGGAGCGTTTATTTGCTTTAATATATATATATACATTTATATATATTAAATGTGCATCGAACTTTGTTCGATGAGCCTAGACTTTGATCTAGAGCGTTTACTATTTTATATATATATATATATATATATATATTAACTGTGTGTCAAACTTTGTTCGATGAGCCTAGACTTTGGTCTGGAGCGTTTACTCGCTTATATATATATATTTATATATATGAACTGTGGTCGGACTGCATTCGATGAGCACAGATTTTACATCAAAGGCGTTGTTCGCTTTAATATATATATACTTATATATATTAACTGTGTGTCGGACTTTGTTTGATGAGCCTAGATTTTACATCCGGTGCGTTTATTCGCTTATATATATATATATATAATACTTATATATATGAACTATTGTCGAACCATGTTCGATGAGCACAGATTTTACATCATCCAAATGTTTATCGCTATATATATATATATATATATATATATTTCATCCCACCAGAGTTTACTTAAGTGGTGGTTGATCGCTTTCTGACTTTATTTATGTTTCGTCATGCCTGGAGTTTACTTCGTGGTAGTTGATCGCTTTGTACAACTTTATTTACATTTTGTCGCGCATGGAGTTCCCTTCGTGGCGGTTGACCGCTTTTACAGTTTTATTTACATTTTGTCCCGCCTAGAGATCCCTTCGTGGCGGTTGACCGTATTTACATCTTTATTTACATTTCTAATCCCCCATGGAGGTGCTTCGTGGTTGGTGATCATGTCTGTATATATATATTTATAGCTTTTATATATATACCGCCATCGCTTTCATACAAATTACTAGATCTTATGCTTTAGAATCATGTGATCACAGATTCAGCCCGTTGGATCTAGATTCGGTTCCCGTGATGGACATTTTCATCTATAACCAGCTTGTAAATTATTCTGCGGTGTCTGAATTTCCTTATATGGTTTCCAAACCCATGAGGAAGTCGGCATTATTTTTGTACATTATTTTCGTACGGATGCTTCGCATCTGTCAAATAAAATCAATCAAGCCAAACATTTAATAAAATGGGAGTGTAAAAGGTCTCAATTACTATTGAGCATTAGGGTTTGAAAAACCTCTTCTACAAAATATCACTCCCATATCTTGCTTAAAATTGAATTTTTACATAAATTCAAACCATGTGTGTATATAGGTGCGAACGAGGCCTCGCACTACTTCCAAATAACATCGCATTGACCCACACACACACACATTCAGATAATAGTTTCTTTAAAAGAGGCGGTCACCGTGGTAACACGGATGTCAGGGGGTGCCTAACACCTCCCCCCCGCATAACCAAGTCCCCGGACCCTAATGAATCTCAGTTTCACAGTGCCACATCACTGGGTCAATGTGAAAACCTTTTCTCGGTTGTGTTGGTACAACCATTTAAAAAACCAATTAGCGACTCTTAACAGTCCCATCGTCGACATTATACATGTCGGACCTTTTTCACTTGTTTTTTTCAAACAAATCTCACTTAAAATGAGAACACCAAAGAACAAGTAACGGAAATGGACATTAAAAAATCCCGACGTCGACAAACTTAATCACATTGTCATATAGTTATATCCGTCATTGGATCATAAACAGACATTTGTACATTCAAACTATATAGGTTCAGATCAATTTTTGTAGTATTTTGGTATACCGACGGCTTTATCGAGTTTAAAACTTTATCATGTAGTTTAATATTATCCTGGATATTTTAAATACCAGTTGTATTATTTTTAAATGACTTATAATAATTTTTAAATAATTGTTATAATTTATCTGGATTTTTTAAACTCTAGAATCATTATTAATTAATTTAAATATTAGAAAATTCTATTATCATTAATATTTAAATAATATTAAAATATTAATGCAACCATTGCCAAAATATCAAAGTTATTTTTAATAATTCAAAATATTTTTAAATTATTAATATTACCCTTAAATGATTTTTAAAACATTTAAAATCATTTTAAACATTTGCAATTAATATTTAAATATTAAGATATTATTCACTAAAATGTTAAAAGTCATTTATAATAACTTAAAAATATTTTAAACCATTTATATCCTTTTAAATGATTTTTAAATCAATAAAATCATTTTAATCTATTTATTGAATATAATTATTAAATAAATCGAATATCAATAATATTTAAATAATTAATGAAATTTACTTTAAAATATTGAAAGTTACATTTTATAACTTAAAATATTATTAAATACCTTATTATCATTTAAAATGATTTTTAATATAATAAAATGATTTTTAATTAATTTATTTAATGCATTTATTAAATATCAATAATATTCAAATAATTAATAATATTTATGAAAAATATGCCAAATTATTAAAAGTTAATTTTTATAACTTAAAATAATTTTTAAAACTTATTTTATAATTTTCAGAAATTGTTTTCTATTTTTTAAATGATTTTTCAAATTTATTTCCATTTTTAATCATTTTCCAGAAATTAGAAAACTAAAAATAATAGAAACCGTCGCTATTGGCTATAGCGACACTTTCTGTCGTTGTTGGTGTTCTTGAGCTCAAGAACATTGACAAGGCAGTGTTCAAGGGGTCATGTTTGACCACCAATATCTGACAGATCATAAAGCTTCTGGGTGCGATATGCCTTTGATCTTGTAGTATTAATGTAATACTTCAAGTATCAGCAACATCATAATCAAACAACATAACACAAATGAGATTTGGGCTTCCCAAGTGGCTGTCAGAGCGCTTCTGGGTTTTCTGGGTAACCCAGAAACCCAGGCAGTTCGAGTGCCTACTTTCTAGCTCGATTTAATCTAGGTTCTGGTCATCCACTGGTCAATCTAATCGTTCATAAATGTAGTGCACATGTCAAGGAACAACAACATACCATGATATCAGTCCAACTATAACAGAATCATAAGTTATAACTTGGTCAAACCCTGTTAGAGGGCTTGTTCATACGTTTTCTGGAATTTCCAGAAAATAGAAAATGATACCAGATGGTCTACTTTGACCATCCACTACAACCGATCTGTTTGTTGTTTAAGATATATAAAGGCGTGGTTCTAGAGTTAATACTACATGCTACAAACTGGAAACAACAACATCAACAAAATGGTTAACATCTGACAGCTCAAGGCTTTAGAAAATCATGTCAGACACTGATGCACACTTTCTGGGTTACCCAGAAAGTTATGGTCATGCTCGGTCAACTCAATTTGACCATGAATAACACGAAATCTACACATGATCTAAGCATAATTTCAAGTCCAGATCAAAAGTCCTTCTAGCATACTACAAGTCCAAAACATAAAACACACAAAATCATAAACATAGAGAGATCTACAGCCCCTGACATTCGTTGTCAGAGCACAGTTTTAAATTTTTCTAGATTTTGTAAATTTTTAAATTCGAGCATATAAATGTTATGGATCCACTATTTAGCAACCCGGATCACTTATTCACACCTTATAAAACATATTTAAACATGTATGCACCAAATCCAACATAGCATACAAGATTAAAATTTTGGTTTAGGGTTATACCTGTCTATGAACCAATTCTTGATTCTGGCTTTCTAATTTGATATAAGTGATAGTGGGGCTTGTTTTGTGACTGATCTAGCAAGGTAATTACAGAGGTTTGGGTGAGAGAGAAGTTAGTTAAGTGTTTGTGTGATGCCCCCAAAATAGGTATACATCACCTATTCTGAGTCGCCAAATACATGGTACAGAATACAAATACAACCTTAAATATACAACATGAGCTATGAGTTTTAATACAAATATTGTCTTCTAGACAGTATTCAAACTCAAAATAAGTCCTCAATACATTTATTATCACATTATTTCATAGAATAGTGAGGACTACTAATGATATCATCTGTGTGACGACCCCGAATCCAGGTCCTAAGTCACCTCGGATCCGGTTCGATCATTCTATACAACTATTACTATTTGCGGAAGATATAAACATAAATTGTTTATACATTACATTACACACTATTCCCCAAGGTCGAGTAACCTTAACTTAATACACAATACATAACTTAACTAACACATAACAACATTATCAAACAACACTATTACAAATCTAATCGCTACATTAACTTTAAGCTGAAACTTTCTTGGACTTTTCCTTGTATCCGACGCGTTCGTCTTAATCTGCAATGTTTTATCATGATATAGCAAGGGTGAGCATGAAAGTTGCCCAGTAAGTTTAAATTCAACAATATAACGATATATCATGATTTGAATAATTAGCTGGCTATAATTCAACAATATAATTGTGAACTAGCAGGAACAAATTTATGACTGAACAAGTATTATACATGAACAAATATATCTGAAACCAACTGGTAATGAAGGTGATCAGCCTTTCATACCTAACTTATACATGCAATATGTACAGAGTACAATTATACATGGCAATCAGCAATGATTAACCATAAGCTTATCCGAATGAGACACTCTTAGTAGAGTTAAGTAAAAATAAACTTGCCTGAACCGTTGATTACCGCAACGCAATTTATAACGCTTTATCCGAAGACCTAATATTAGTAATATAGATCTCCAATATTAGAATAATATCATCACAATATAATACTATTATATATATAGACACAGAATAACCTAAACACATAACACATAACCCTATCAGTCTATAACACACATAAGAATCAGTATCAAAAAAAACTATTTCAGTCTGACTTGAGTTCGACAAAGTTCTAACATCACGACGGTCTGGTCGGACTTTTATCGAGTCTAAGTTCAATTAAACTCTGACTTAACATTTAACAATTAACTCAGATAATTTTAATAACGGTCGAAATATTTTTCAAAGACTTATAATAATTTTTTAAAATAATTATTATCATTTATCGCGTATTATTAATCATTAATAACGTATTTCAATGAATTAAATACCACATAATTGTTTTATCATTAATATTTATTTAATATCAAATATTAATGAAATACATATCATAATATTGTAATATATTTTATAATATCACAAAGTATTTTTAATACTTTAAAATCATTTAAATATGATTTTTAAACACTTAAATTCATTATCCAGATAATTTAAAATATTAATATTAAAATATTAATATTTTAATGGCAAAATATCAAAAGTTATATTTTATAACTTGAAATATTTTTCTAATACTTAAATAATTTTTATATGATTTTTAAATCATTTATTCTATTTTTCCATAATTTATTTAATATATTTATTAAATAAAATAATTATCATTAATGTTAATTAATTAATGAATTTCATCATAAAATATTAAAAGTCACTTAAAATAACTTAAAATATTTTCTTTTATCAAAATATTATTTTTCATGATTTTTCATGTATTAAAATTATTTATTTAATATTATAATTAAATAAATTAAATACCATTTATATTCCAAAATATTAAATATTTATGAAATATACTTAAAATAATTAAAAACTATTTTTCCTAATTTAAAATATTTTTCGTAATTTATTTAGTATTTTTAATAATTAAAATCTATTTATTTCATTTTATTTAATAATTTCCGGAAATTAGAAATTAAAACTGTCACTAAAGGGCCTATAGCGACAGAACCGTCGCTATAGGTGTTCTTGAGACTGTTCTTGAGCTTCATGTCAGTGTTTAAGGTATGAGGTTTGACCAACATTAGATTCATGTTCATGCTATTTTCTGGGTAGCTAATGGTATCATAAGTGTAGTATGCGTGTAATACTACAATTCCAACTCGAGTTCATAGCTAAACAACATAACAACAGAGAGATCTAAGCCCTTACAAATCGTGTTAGACCTGTTCTTCATTTTCTGGGTTACCCAGAAATGAAGAACAGTCCCAGTGACTACCTTTCGATCCTTATACCTTGCATTCTGTAGCTTGTTCGTGTGAAATAAAGGTTCTATTTTGTAGAAAACATGTCAGGGTATGACTACATAACCTTATATCAGTCTAATAAACATCACATGTGAGAGATTGAAGCCGGTCAAAGTGATGTCAGGAGCTGTTCTTCACGATTTCTGGGTTTTCCAGATTTCGTCAATAACAGTTGGTCAACGATATTTTGACCATCATTATTTTTGATCCTGTTAAGGATCTAGGTGATCTAAATGCATGAGTGTGTAGTCCTTATACCAGTCTACAAGATTCCAACAACAACTTGGCTAAACTAACAAATAACAGAAAGATTCATGGCCTGCAAAAATGTCGTCGGTGACATACGGGTTTCGGGTAACCCGTAAACCGATTTCGTATCGGGTCAACTTGATTTGACTGCTTATATCTTGAAATATACACATGATCTAGCTCTGTTTTCAGTTCCAGATCACATACAACATGGCATACTACAAATCTATAACATCAAACACAAGAGATCATTAACACACAAAGATCTATGGGCCCTGACATATGGTTGTCAGGCCAAAAATTTCTAGTTTTTCCAGATTTTGAAAAATGCTTGATTCGTGCATCTAAGTGTTATAGATCCATGATCTATCAACCCAGATCACTTATAGACACCCTATTACACATATCTAACCAATCAATTACAACATCTAACAACAAATCATAATATTTCAAAATTTTAGGATTTTATACCTTTTAGGTTTTGATTTCTTGAATCTGACTTCTGATCCTGATCTTGGAGAGCTAAGAACTGATACTGATTTATCTTTACACTCCATTTCACTCTCCATTCGAAAAGTTAGAGAGAGAGTAGTCTTGGAGGATATGGAAAGTAAAGTAAGTCATTTTCTTACTTTTAATCTAATGGATTCATTGCATCTAATTGCTAGGTGTCACCCAAAATCAGATTGTTGCTGAGATATAGGGCACAAGGAAACTTTAGTTGGTGACTTACCACTTATATGGCAAGATTTGCACTCCATCTAATAAAAAAAATAATACAAAAAGGGTATAATGGTCTTTTCCAATTAATATTAATGGCATTTATGTAAATGGTCCAAATCCTTAGGGTTTAGGGTTTGGTTAGGGTTTGCAATTTAATTTCTAAAATTTCCAAATTAGGTTTTCAAAAATAGAAAATTAATATTTCTAAATTATAATTAGAATTTTCTAATTATATTAAAATTTCTTAATCACAATTTAAATATTGCTAATTAGGATTAGTATTTCCTAATTAAAATCGCTATTTAAGGTATTAGGGTCAAAATCGCGAATTAGGGTTTATAACCCAAAAATTAGGGTTTCTAATAGAAAAATAACTTCCTAATTTAGAAAGTAGATTTCGTAATTAGATTAGGGTGTGCTAATTAATTAAGCGTTACCCTAATTAATATTATAATTATTTACACTTACGCCATTAAGTTCCCGATTTAGGGTTTCATGTAATTAGAATTAGGGTTTGATTTCCTAATGTAAATTGGGGTTTCCGTAACCCATTTTTTAGGGTTTCTTGTTAATCGTAAGAATTTCCTAACCGAACGCTGACGTTCTTAATATATACTTATGGTTTGTTACAAATATCGTTTATCTGGTCAACCCTTGACCCTTAACCACATACTGTACACATATACACATAACATAATCACGTATTCATTTAATCATGAATAATTCACTTAAATCCTTAACAAAATTTTGAAATCCTCAAAATTCTATCTTAAAAATATCAAACGCATACACTTATTTTTTGTCTAGGTTCTAATTTTGAACCTTAAATCAATTAATAAAAATTTTAAAAATATTCAAAATTCTCGGGTTGTCACAATCTGGATCGTAACTCCGTTCCCCGACTAGTCCCTGTAACGTTCTCATTTTCTTAAGAGAACAATGAAAGTAAAAGGGTGAGATCAACTAGCCCAGTAAGAAATATTATGACTAAGAAAATATAGAATAAATTATCATTATCCTTCAACAGTGTTAAATTGATAAAATATAACAAACATCAAGTTTAACATCAGCGGAACAAGAAATCCATTAGAAGAGTCAAGTAGAGAATAAAATCTACTATCTTCTATGATTTAAAAAGTTTTTCATTACTTTTATCGCTGAGACTCATCTTAATAAATAATCCACATCATCCCTGCACTACGGCCAAAGATATTCATTAGTATCACGACCACAAATTATCCATGCACTACGGGCCAAGGATATTCATGTATTCATCAATGGTCATGATCATGCCAACAACTGTTCATCAATGCACTACGGCCAATGAGGATTTTTACCACATCATTTGTAACATTACGGTCATGATTATACCGAATAATCCTCGGTCATAACTATACCAATTCCATCTATGCACTCTAAAGCCATGATGACTTTCAACATATTATAAACATGAGGATGATGACAATGATATAATAATTCAATAAAACAAGTTCAAGGATACATTTTTAAAGATTTATAATTTAATTTATCCAGAAATCAATAACGTCCAAATTGTCAACATGATACTGTTTTGTGGGGTAAACTTAAAGAATGCTCAGAAGAATATTTCCATGAAAAGATACTGGATGAAGTGCAAATATCAAGGATATTCCACTAATTTCATGGAGTATACAAGCCAAAACTTTAACCAACTGGGTATAATAGAATATATGAAACTGCAAATGGATTTTTTCCCACCATGCGGTAATTCACGTAGACAGATCATTTTCACAATTTAATAAGGAATGAATACGAAGGATCATTCACTTTGCATGCGGTAATCCACATAGACAGGTTATTCCAACTAAATAATAAAGAATGGAATAACAGAAGAATTCACCAGCGCATCGTAATTCAAGATGCATGAAAGTTATTCTAAGAATAATAAAGAATGGAACTGTGTCATACGTAACCCATACATGCATGTGATATTCCAATGTAATAATAAAGAATGGAACTAAAGTCATGCGAATCAAGACAGCACAGGATATTCCAATGTAATAATAAAGAATGGAATAACAACCCTTACGAGTATTAAAAGAAAATAACTTTCTTCATGAATACGAAAGAATAATACCCCTTACCTTAAAAAGAAGAGTATTTCGACGGGTAGGGCAGAGATTTACTTGAAGAAAACTTGCACTATTTTCTACGCTCAAAGCTTTCTTAAACTCTAAAGAAATACGCTCAAGATTATAGAAGAAGAATTCTCTGAATTTCTGGTGTGATTTTCAATTCTAACTAAGCATCCTATTTATAGGAGAATGGAAATGATACTATGTTGCACTATGCCATAAAATATAAAATATTTTATTTATAATCAAATAAAACAAAACTTTATAAAAAGTACTCTGTTTTATATAAAAAGTTTTTACTATGCAAACACTATGCATAATAAAATATAATATATTCTATTTATAATCAAGTAAAACAAAACTTTATAAAAAGTATTCTGTTTTATATAAAAAAAAATTATGCAAACACTATGCATAATAAAATATAATATATTCATTTATAATCGAATAAAACAAAACTTTATAAAAAGTATTATGTTTTATATAAAACGTTTTCTGTTTTATTACATTTATAATAATAATAAAACAATATTTATCACCATTATTATAATTCAAAATATTAATCGACCGTGTCGTTCCTGTGAAGAGGGGTTTCAATAAGGATTTCTCCCTATTGGCGCGCAATTAGGTGACCAAACCTCTCATTGACAGAACTTCTAGACATCGTTAATATTGTAAATAATAATATTAATAACTTTGTCGTCTCAATTATTGATTTAATAGTATATAAAATATTGACAATAATTGAATCAAATAACGTGAGATACTATGCATCAATTACTTTAGCAATAATTGAACAAAACTGAGTGACTTCTCACATAGGCATCAATAATCAATACCATGTGCTACTATGCAACTACACGTATTACTGTACTTTTAACACCGGGTGTTTCAATAGTTAACGGTAAAACTTTCGCCGTTATTTTCATAAAATATTTTTATCGTTTTCTCAATTCGACAATAATTCCGTTGTGTGGTTCACCAATGATTGTGCCGTTGTACGAATATTCCCCGACCAATTGAATATTATATAACAACTTGCGTACTTTGTAAAATTTATAAATATTACCCACAACTATAACATTATATCAAAACAACAACATAATATTCAAAAAAATATTTTGAGAAATTTAAATCTTTAATCATAAAATTTGGGATCTCACAATCTCTCCTCCTTATGAAATTTTGCCCTCGAAATTTACGTACGTACCTGGTATGCCGAAGAGATGAGGATACCATGACTTCATTTCAGATTCTAACTCTTGAGGTATAACCTTTGAGTGTTGAATACGATCCCTCTTATCCAAGATTTTAACACGTATCTCCTCAAACATTAAATCTTCTACTATCTCGTCTATTTCTAATTTAATAACGTGGTTCGGGTCATCCACATATTTACGTAACATCGATACGAAAAAAAAATGTTATGAACACGCGACATACTTGGCGGTAAAACGAGTCTATAGGCCACAGTTCCTACTCGATCGAGGATTTCAAATGGGCCAATTAAATCAAGGTTTGAGATTTCCTCTCTTCATTGACTCTTGCTTCTAGAATAACGCCTTCTTGAACATTCTTCTTCGGATTCATCAGCTCCAGGTGTGTAGTTTGAGCGGCTTTAACTTTATCAATTAAAGTCGATTCTAATCGTATTTTCGTTATCTTCACATGGGTCCCTAGAGTCTTTAACTCTATCTTCATCATTTGTAAGTTACACGAAATGGGTTTTTGTGTTAATAACATCGCACTCGTAAACGCATACGATCTTCTATTCAATGTGTCAGCTACCACGTTCGCTCTTCCACAATGATATTGAATGGTATGATCGTAATCTTCAACAGCTCGAGCCAACATCTTTGGCACATTATACGATCATTTTAGGTAAAGAAATATTTGAGAGTTTTAGAAATGGGTTTTGTACTGGGGTCAATACAAAATTCGATTTCACGTTCTAGGGGTAGGCTAAGAAGTCTTCAAGAATACATCAGAAAATTTATTAACGATAGAAATATCATTCAAAACTATGACTCTCATCCAAGACTTGGATAGCACGTCACATTGATACCTATGAACTTTCCATCGTCATTCACAGCGTCGCCTACAGAAAGTCTGGCTTCGGTGCATTCCACACAAGGAAGTCAACAACGAAAGGATCGGGGCTCTTTACTTATGGCTTGATATAACAGTGATTAACTTTAGTGGTTTGGTTGCTTGAATTCGCATGATAGGTTGATTAAGAATATGAAAGCTAACAACCTTACGAAAAGCATGATGAGTAGTTAACCAATCGATTCCTAAAATCACATCAAAGGAAAGTATTTTCAAAGAGATAAGATCGACAAGTAACGTGAAAGTGTTGATTTGAATCAAACAAGATTTATAAATAGTGGAGGTAACGAAGGTTTCTTCCAACGTAGTTTCAATAGATAAGTGAAAGTCTAATTTCTCCAGAGCCAAGTTCAAACGTTGAACACAACTAGGTGAAATACAAGAGTGGGTAGAACCGGTATCGAATAAGGTATAGACTTCGTAAGAGTTTATGATTAACTTACCCGTGATAACTTCGTTTGGGTTCCTCGATAAACGCTCACTTAAACTACCGAATTTGATTTTTCTGGGACATCATTTGGCGTCACCATCCCAGTTGGACTTAACTTTGTTATAGAGTACATTCCAGCCTTAATTGCTTTGTCATATTCCTGATCCATGATTCGAATCATTACTCTCCGATCCATATTGAATTGAGGTTGACCGCTCTGCACAGGGTAATTCCGAACTCGATGTTGGATTCTCCCAATTTTTGTCTAAAAAATGAAATCCATTTCATCTATTTTGCCCTATCAATATCAATGCATCATCTATTCTCATTCGTTTAGTTACTTCTTCTTTCATCAGAACTTTGATCATAGCATTCTCAGATTCCAGCTCTAATATCTTATACTCTGCCAAAGAGTGCTTCTGTTCAAGCATCACACATCGGATGACAGAATTTTGAATTATTACATCTCTTTGCTCCACGACCGCCAGCCGTTCTTCAGCTTGCTCTTCTAACTCATAAATACGATTTTGTAATTCTAAATTTTGATCATCAAATTCTTCTAATAAATTTTCCTCAGGTTCCTCTTCTTCCACTTCTTCCTCTTCTTCCTCGCTCTCAGCTGCTACCTCTACAACTAGCTCGGGTGCAACTATTAGTTCTTCACTCACCACGTAGATATCTCTAATTTCTTCTTCTTCTGACATCACATTAACCTGGTTAGTGATTAAAGGCGTCTCAACGGTCTCATTCACTCCATTGTTAACATTTTCAGCTGTCATTTTTAAACACTGCCACAAAACAAGGGTTAATTAACATGTCACATATTATCCATATACTCTGACCGACCAATTAAATACCAAATAAACTTAGGTCGGTCATACAGTGAAGGAATTCCCCGTCTCTCCCATCCTAGTTCTAGTCTCACATCTTAGCCAAGGATCATATCCCTAAGCTTTGATACCAACTGTGATGCCCCCAAAATAGGTATACATCACCTATTCTGAGTCGCCAAATACATGGTACAGAATAAAAATATAACCTTAAATATACAACATGAGCTGTGAGTTTTAATACAAATATTGTCTTCTAGACAGTATTTAAACTCAAAATAATTCCTCAATACATTTATTATCACACTATTTCATAGAATAGTGAGGACTACTAATGATATCATCTGGACCGTCACTTCGTTCCCCGTCTAGTCCTTGATACGTTCTCATTTCTTGAAGAGAACAATGAAAGTAAAAGGGTGAGCTCAACTAGCCCAGTAAGAAATATTATGACTAAGATAATGCAGAATAAATTATCATTAGCCTTCAATGGTGTTAAACTGATAAAATATAACAAACATCAAGTTTAACTGCAGCAGAACACGCAATCCATTAAAAGAGTCAAGTACAAAATAAAATCAACTATCTTCTATGATTTAAAAGTTTTTTCATTACTTTTATCGCTGAGACTCATTTTAATAAATAATCCACATCATCCCTGCACTACGGCCAAGGATATTCATTAGTATCACGACCACAAATTATCCATGCACTACGGGCCAAGGATATTCGTGTATTCATCAATGGTCATGATCATGCCAACAACTGTCCATCAATGCACTATGGCCAATGAGGATTTTTACCACATCATTTGTGACATTACGGTCATTATTATACCGAATAATACCTGGTCATAATCATACCAAGTCCATCTACGCACTACAGGCCACAGATGACTTTCAACATACTATAAACATGAGGATGATGACAATGATATAAGAATTCAATAAAACAAGTTCAAGGATAAATTTTTAAAGATTTATAATTTAATTTATCCAGAAATCAATAAAGTCCAAATTGTTAACATGATATTGTTTTGTGGAGTAAAATTTAAGAATACTCAGAAGAATATTTCCATGAAAAGATACTGGATGAAGTGCAAATATCAAGGATATTCCACTAATTTCATTGAGTATAGAAGCCAAAACTTTAACCAACTGAGTATAATAGAATATATGAAACCTTAAATGGTTTTTGCTTCGCCATGCAGTAATCCACATGATGCATCATTTCCATAATTTAATAAGGAATGAATACGAAGGATCATTCACTATGCATGTGCAGTAATCCACATACACAAAGTTATTCCAATGTAATAATAAAGAATGGAATAATGAAGAATTCACCAGCGCATGTAATCCGCATATGCATAAAAGTTATTCCAATGTAATAATAAAGAATGGAACTGTGTCATGCAGAACTCAAGATGCATGTGATATTCCAATGTAATAATAAAGAATGAAACCAGTCATGTGTAATCCGTGACAAACAAGATATTCCAATAGAATAATAAAAATGGAATAACAATGTAATTCACGGCATGCGATAGATCAGATGCAGACAAAGTTATTCCAATGTAATAATAAAGAATGGAATAACAACCCTTACGAGTATTGAAAGAAAATAACTTTATTCATGAATACGAAAGAATAATACCCCTTACCTTAAAAAGAAGAGTATTCCGACGGGTATGGCGGGGATATATTTGAAGAAAACTTGCATTATTTTCTACTCTCAAAGCTTTCTTAAACTCTAAATAAATACGCTCAAGATTATAGAAGAAGAATTCTCTGAATTTCTGGTGTGATTTTCAATTCTAACTAAGCATCCTATTTATAGGAGAATGAAAAGGATATTATGCTGCACTATGCAATAAAATATAATATATTCTATTTATAATCAAATAAAACAAAACTTTATAAAAAGTATTATGTTTCATATAAAAAGTTTTTACTATGCAAATACTATGCAGGCACTATGCAAACACTATATATAATAAAATATAATATATTCTATTTATAATCAAATAAAATAAAACTTTATAAAAAGTATTATGTTTTATATAAAAAGATTTTACTATGCAAATACTATACAGGCACTATGCAAACACTATGCATAATAAAATATAATATATTCTATTTATAATCAAATAAAACAAAACTTTATAAAAAGTATTATGTTTTATATAAAAAGATTTTACTATGCAAATAATATGCATGCATTATGCAAACACTATGCATAATAAAATATAATATATTCTATTTATAATCAAATAAAAAGTATTATGTTTCATATAAAAAGTTTTTACTATGCAAACACTATGCAGGCACTATGCAAACACTATACATAATAAAATTAAATATATTCTATTTTATATAAAAAGTTTTCTGTTTTATTACATTTATAATAATAATAAAGAAACATTTATCACCATTATTATAATTCACAATATTAATCGACTAGGTCGTTCCCAAGAAAGAGAGGGCTTTCTAATAAGGATTTCTCCCTATTGGCGCGCAATTAGGTGACCAAACCTCTCCTTGACAGAACTTCTAGACATCGTTAATATTGCAAATAATAATATTAATAACTTTGTCATCTCAATTATTGATTTAATAATATATAAAATATTGACAATAATTGAATCAAATAACGTGAGATACTATGCAACAATTATTGTAGCAATAATTAAACAAAACTGAGTGACTTCTCACGTAAGCATCAATAATCAATACTGTGTGCTACTATGTAACCATGCGTATTACTGTACTTTTAATACCGGGTGTTTCAACAGTTAACCGTAAAACTTCCGTCGTTATTTTCATAAAATATTTTTGTCATTTTCTCAATCCGACAATAATTTCAAGTTAATGGGTTCACCAATGATTGTGTCGTTGCATTTAATATTCCCTGTTAAAATGAATATTCCCCGACCAATCGAATATTATATAACAACTTGCGTACTTTGTAAAATTTCTAAATATTACCCACAACTATAACATTATATCAAAACCACAACATAATATTCAAAAAAATATTTCGAGAAATTTAAATCTTTATTCATAAAATTTGGGGTCTCACAGTTTGTAAGTAAAATGAGCAAGTTAGTAACATTTCTCTCTCTTGATCAATATATAGGACATAGATGCAATGCACTTGGATGTGAAAGTGGCTAATTTGTATGGTTTATAGGCACATGACTAGCTAGAGTTGGTCACAACTAAAGTTATGGCAAGTTATACAAGTTATCTATTAAAATAATGCAAAGGACAATTATGTCATTTGGTTTTAACTTTTAGTGGCAAAGTTTACAATTTATTCTAACCAATAGGGTTTGACCCTTAGGGTTTAACCCTAAAGTTCCATAAGTCCAATTTCTAGGATTTTGTAATTAAGGCTAAAATGGGAATCTTAGTTTCTAAAAATGTGAATTAGGTTTCTTAATCACCTAAGATTTGTAAATTAGACTTTATAATATACTAATTACCATTAACCTTGCTAAATTAATAATTAGGGTTAATAACTTAGAAATTACGGTTCTAATTTAGTAATTAGGGTTTATAAATATTAATTAGGGTTTACCTAATTAACATTAAATCTATAATAATTTCCATAAATTACATTACACAATAACTTACCAAATCTTATAGTCGTAATTGACTTATGTACTAGAGTTTATCAGTAATGCTAGGGTTTTGTACTATTTTACTATGACAACCCGAGAATTTAGGAAATTATTTAAATCTTAAAATATTGAATTAAGGTTAAATAATAAACCTAGACAGAAAATAAGTGAATGGATTTGAGATTTCCGGAAAGGAATTTTGTGAATTTAATTTTTTTATGGTTAATTATTCAGGATTAAGGGTTTAGGTGTATATGCTCTGGGAATATGATTGTATACTTGTACAGTATATGGTATAAGGGTCAAGAATTGACCAGATAACCTATATTGGTGGCAAACCCTATTATTATATTAAGAATGTCAACGTTTAGTTAGAAGCTAGTATAAGGTTTAAACGTTATTAATGATAACCTAATTAGGGATAACCCTAATTGATGTAGAAAAACCCTAATTTCTAGATTAGAAACCCTAATTGATGTAGAAAAACCCTAATTTCTGGATTAAAAACCCTAATTTATAATTAGGAAAAACCTAATTGTTAGTTTAATAATTTTTATGTTAATTAGGAAATATTAATCCTAATTTTCACGTTATAAGTAATTAGGAAACCCTAATCTAATTAGGAAACCTAATTTCTAAATTAGAAAGATTATTTTTCTATTTATAAACCCTAATGTACAATGATGACCCTAATGTTAGGTTTGTAATATTCATGAAGCAATCAAATTGCATAAAAAGTGCGGAAGCGTGTAAAATCAGAGTTTAAAAATTTTACAAACCATATGCCCGGATCACCCTTTATGCATAATTATTAATTAAACGAAAAGATAAAGAATAAAATCATACCCTTGAAGATCGAGCTTCCTCAGGTACAAGTTCACCTCCAAATCCTTTCGCGTTCAACTTAAATCCACCGGGTTTGGTTCCTTCCTTTGATCAACGTTAGCCACCCAAATGTTTGGCCTCTAGAGGTGATCCACCAAGGAAGAAGAAAATTCAAGAAGAAGGGGTGGTTGGCTAAACCCTAGTTTTTCTATCTCTATAGAAAAGGTGTACTCCCAACAACTTGGAATTATTACGTAGTTGTTAAAGTCAACAACTCCCTACACCCATAATAAGACTCCTCTTATTTATAGATGTGGGCAACCCATCTTAATAATTAAGGAATTGGGTTTTATTTAATTAATTAAATTCTTTTAATTAATTAAGCTCCCTAATCTTATTAGGGATAATTAATTAAACTCCTTTAACTAATTTTCCTTCCTAATCCAATTAGGAATAAATGAGAGTACTTATATTAAATTAATTCCTAAACTCTTTTAGAAATTAAAATAATAATAATTGTAATAATATTAATAAGACTCCTCTTATTAATTTATATTTAATATTTCTAAAATATTAAATAATAAATATTAAGCTATTTAATTTATTCTATCACCATAGATTAAATTAAATATACATAACATATTATTACGATTATGCCATTAACTTCTTAAATAATTATTCTTCCTTTTAAGGTGTGACCCTTTAGGTTCTCCATATTAAACCGGTTGTGAATAAATCAATTAGAACAATTCTAATCTTATTTAAATAAATAAATTAAACAATTAATTTATTTAAATAAATAATATTTATTCTACAATAGGGATAAGTTCTCCCCTAGCGATCAACGACTTTCCGGATAATATAGATTTCAACATTAATCATTAAAGAACCTTTGAGTAAATAGTTACCGCATAATTCAATCCTTCCACCATACAATGTCCCAATTAAATATAAGACATGGAATTTATGTCAAGTCTTATTTTATTTAATTATATGTATTTCGACTCTTAAATGCACAACTCCAAATAATGCAAATTAGAAACTCCTTTCTAATTTCATTCCGCCGCCAAGGACTCATTGGGTTGTCATTTATCGAATCACATAGGACATTCTCTTCTTTTATTAGAAGTGGTAGATTCTTTATTGATCATACATTATCTCCATGTACAACTTATTATACCCAAGCATACCCTTTGATATACCCTAAGGGTCTTAAGGAATAAGTCAAAGTATAACTCATCATACACAAGATACTATGATGATCTCAAGTCCAAGGATTACTTGTACTACTATCACTACAGTGAATTCCTATCGACGAGCAAATAAAACTCCATTAGGTATTCCTTAGCGAGCCAACGCTCAATTGAACTTATTCTCTAATAAGCACCTACATACTTGCTTTAGTGTCTCCACACAAATGATCATGAGATCAATCATCCTCATCCAATGAGCAAGTTAACGTATGTACCAATCTATCCCGATTCACTAATCCCCAATTTAGGAATCCAATGATTGGAAACTATTTTAGTTTTTAAGCTTTCTAAGAATTTAGATCTCATTAGAATGATCATCATCATTATTCTAAAAGCATTGCTTAAAACTATGGGTTTATCACATATTATAAGACGAGATCATGTAGATAATTCAAAGCCTTTAATAAATTAATACTTTTATTAATAAATGAATAAGATTGTTACAAAGTATATGCTTTATCATCAAACATGATTGGCTTGTGTGCATACTACTTTCAATCTCCCACTTGCACTAAAGCCAATCGCCATGGTATCTTATACTCTTCTTCTCTAAGTGACGATTATCCTGTTCGTTGGATAAGCTTTAGTTAATGGATATGTAATGTTGTTCTTGAGAGTCCACTATCTCTATAGTGATTTCTCATCTTTCAATGATTCTAATAATCAAATGAAAATGCCACAACACATGTTTAGATCCAAGATGAGACTTAGGAACTATTCCTAGTTCTGTAATGAACTTTTAATCCAAACAATCAACTTGCAGCTTCATTTATAGCTATATACTTTGTCTTTATCACTAAACCAGAACTTTTTATTGTTTGGAACCTTTCCAATTCACTACACCACTTTATTCAAGGTAACACTTTACCTTAAAGTGGATTTTGATCGTCTTGGTGCATCGAATAACTTGAGTCCAGTAAAGCCCTCTAGTTTTAATTCAGACCCACCATGTATGCTCACATCCTTAGTGCCGGTTAAGAACTTTAAGATGTTTTTCACTGTCTTATAGTGATCTTCTCCAGAATAAGACTGATCAACATCAGGTCTCGTACATTTCATTGCATACATGATAGTTACTCATGTGATCTCTCTTTTATGGAGTCTGTGGGGACTATTACGAGAGATACACTCCATAGCTCATCAACATGAGACATCTCTTGAGTTTTCCATGGCTAAACGACTTTAGCATCAAATGAATATACGTTTCTTAGGTTAAGTTGAGCATCCTCTTAAATCTATCTATATAGATTTATATCCCCAATTAAGATACTCTTCCAAATCATTCATTGAGGAATGTTTAGACAACTTTATCTTTTCTTGATTGTAGCATTGGTATGTAATTCCTCATCCGTAGTATATCAACATATAATACTAGAAATTTCATGACGCTCCCATCGACCCTTTTTGTACACACTAGAAGTCTTACCTCATCGAATGTAACTCTGGATCATCATCTTCTATGATGTGTACCTCATCATCATCATCCATGATGAATCCATACCTCCTAGGTATCTTTGGTACTATTCGCATTCTGATTTATCTTTGTGGTATAATAGGTCTATCTACTGAGTTTCCTTATTTGACTTATAGTATTTTGTGGTTCTTGAACTCTTCAAGATCTATTATCCTCCCACTAGCCCCTTTAATGATAAACACCTTTATCTTAGAAGGAAGCGTGTTTTACAACAAACACCTTTTGCTAAGTAGAATTATAGAACATATACCCTAAACTTACTTTAGGATGTCCCACAAATCGACACTTGTCAAATCTTGTCCCAAGCTTATCCTTGAAACCTTTTTCACATAAGTTGGACAACCCTTATCTTAACATACTTAAGATTAGGAATCCACCCCATCCATAACTTTTATGGAGTCTTGAAATTTGGATTTTGAGGTTACCATTTTAAATGAGATATGCTGACCATTTCTAGGACATTATCCCAGAAAGATACTGGAATGTCGGTAAAATCATTATGGACCGCACCATGTCCAACAAGGTACGATTTATCATTCAGATACATCAGTCAATTATTGCGTATCAAGATGTGTCCATTATGAGAAAACCATTTGAGATGATCTAGAAACTTATTGCACAAGTATTTATTCCTTGATCTAATCAAAGAATCTTAATACTTTGCCAATTTGTTTCATTTCTGAATTCTTTGAACCTTTCAAATAATTCACACTTGTATTTCAACAAATACATACATTCAACTCTTTGAATGATCATCTCCTTTTCTTATACTAGTTTGTTCAATTTGTAAAATTATTTTCATGTAAGTCAAGTATACAAAATCCATTAAGTAATATTTCAGTTCTATACAAAACATTATTATTATAAATAGAACAACAATTGTTCTTAAATATAATACCAAAGATTTCATTGTCCAACAATAAAATGGAAATAATGTTTTCAACGAGAACTGGAATACAATAACAACTTATTGACTTAATAGATTTGCCCGTAGGCATTGCTAAACTATAAGTTTCTATGGCTAATGCAGCAACCTTTGCTTCATTTCCCACACATAGGATTACTTATCTTGTTTAACTTTCTACTTCTGCTTGGTCCCTTCATAAATCTCTATTTATGATAACCAAAGTCGGTATCCAATACCCAAGTAGAACCTTGACTTAAAGAAAAATTTATTTTAATCATGAACAAAAACTGTATTGTAACCGAAACTTCACTAAGCTTCTTTGGTTAGCCTCTGCAAGATGCTTCTCGCAGTTTCTTTCAGTGTCCAGGCTTATTGCAGTGGAAGCAAACTCCTTTGCTATCCGTATCAGTTTTGTTCTTATTATCCTTTGTTTACGCCTTTCTGTTTACCTTCTTTGAATCGTTCTTCTTTTCAGAAGATCCTTTGGCCCCTACCAGTAAGACATGGTCTTTCTTGGATGAAAAGTGACTCTCAACATTTTTCAACATGTTAAGCAAATCAGCGAGGCTGATATCTAGCTTGTTCATATGAAAAATTCACAACAATTGTGAAAGGAGTCCGGGAGTGAGTGCAAGATCAAATCTTGGCTCAACTCTCCATCCATGACAAAAACCAGTTGTCCTAATTGATCAATCAAATTGATTATGTTAAGAACTTTTTGTCTGTACTATAGTGCTATTGGCCATTCTAGATCGGAAGAGCTCCTTAGATATCTGATATCTATCAGTCCTACTTTCCTCACCATCAACTACTTGATGTGCAGGAATATAGTAGGAGCATCCATAGTTTCATCTTCGACGCTTAAAGCTCGTTACTCATAGATGCGAGCATGATGCATTGAGCTAATTGTGCATCATTTTGCCACTTTTAAAAGTAGCAATCTCTTCCTCAGAGGCATTATGCGCAACCATTGCGAGGGATAGACGATTAAGGACATAAGATAGCTTTTCGACCATGAGAACTATTCTCATATTCCTTAACCAATCCGATTTAATTCGGCCCCATTAAATTTAGCATCTAATATGCTTCGCAATTGATAGTAATTTTAGACATTGTAAAATTACAGTAAATGAATTTGTAATTAACAACATTTTAACATACATTCTTTTATTAATTACCAAAATAATTTAGGTCTTGTTTTAAATTGGTATCTCCCACTATTTTTTTTCAAACTATATTACCTCACTTATATAGTTCGCCAAAATCTAATTAAAGATTTGCTAGTGAGAATAAGGATCCCATTTCAAATGTATATAGCCTTGTGGTGACACAACAAACTATATATAAATAAATAGGTAGACAACTTTTGTCAATTACATCAACTATGCAACTCCTTTTCTTTTGCCTCTTAGATTATTTTGATCAAGTGGTGGCACATCCGAATCAAAATTATCCAAGTTAAGTCCGACCTAGCACTCCATATATTCAAAAAGAAAATATCATCCTTGTGGTGACACAACAAAACAATATTGTTCAATTTCTTTTATAAGCATCAAATGTGATAAATTAACATCTTAAATACTTAATACTTGCCTTGTGGTGACACAACAAACTCATATTAAATATTTAATACTCTATTAATTTTATCATGCTAGAAGGCTGACGTTCGATATTCCAAATATCTTTGAACGCTTAGGACTTAATATAAAAATTGAGGGGTTTGTTATTAATTTGTCTCATCTTGTTTTTAGCGGCAGCATGCACATATATATATAAAATACGCGTTATATTAATGAACATGCGAAGCATGTTTGCATAATATATAATATATATAGTATAAGCATGCATTATATAGAATACTATATTCTACCCGAATTGATTATAGACTTTTATTCTAGTTCGGTTCACTAGAGCCACCAAGTGAACGAAAAAGGTCAAACCCTAGTGGTGCAAGAAATAATATTTAAATATAACTATTACATTTAAACGGGCTCCATTACAAACGGGTCTTCAAGCGCTCCTTGCTCCTTGATCTCCAATTTTTCAAAATAATTCTAACTATTCCTATTACAAAACTATTTAAAATAAATAGAAACCTTGATCGAAATAAGGGAAGTACATAGGAGGAGATAGAATTTACATTCGGTAAAAATTAGAGAAGGCGAGGTACTGTGAGACCCATTTAATAAAACCCATACATTCATGCATCCGACTAAAATAAAATCCAATCGCATTGGTGATAGTCCATAATCAATCCCATTTATTATCATACACATCACCATATGCATCAATAAATAACATTCATCTCATGAATAATAAACATTTAATATATATATTGATATCATTTAATGGGCAAATTTAGTTAGTATAAAATCTAATTTTTTGAATCAAAATAAACTCCTTTATTTTAATCCAAATTTAAATCAAAATAAAACTATTTTATTTTAATTTATCCAATTTTGAATAAAATAAACTATTTTATTTTAATCAAAATTTTAATCAAAATAAACTCCTTTATTTTAATTAATTATGGAATCCAATTCCATATATAAAAAAATCTTTAATTAAAATAAACTCTTTTATTTTAATTAATTATGGAATCCAATTCCATGTAAAAAAAACTTTTATTAAAGGAAACACGGATATTCTTTCCCATTCACAAATAAACTCTTTTATTTTGAATAATATGAAATCTTATTCCATATTTAAATAAACTCCTTTATTTAAGGAAATTAGGATTCTCTTTCCTATTCACAAATAAACTCTTTTATTTTGAATAATATGAAATCTTATTTCATATCTAAACAAACTCCTTTATTTAAGGAAAGATGGATTTACTTCCCTATTCACAAATAAACTCCTTTATTTTAGGAAAAATAAAATCCAATTTCAACTCCAATTAGTTATTATGGAATCCAATTCCAACTCTAATTAGTTAGCATGAAATTCTAATTTTAAAATTAAAATAAATCTATTATTTTAAAATTAAAATAAACTTTTTATTTTAAAATTAAAATAAATCTTTTATTTTAATTATAAAATTATTGAGAATAATATATTATATATATATATAACTATTATATATATATATATATAATAACCGTATATTATCATATATATATATATACTAATTCCGTATGATATATATATATATATATATATATATATATATATATATATATATAGCATCCGTATGTATTCCTGTTGCTCAAAAAAAAAAACGTGGCCTTGTCATTTCTCGGTGAGAAGTTTGGTTATCCTATTAGGATATTTCTTATATGGCCCTCACAGCTTGGAACCTTGGTTCCTTTGGGAGGAACTTTTGTTCAGTATAAAAAGACATGTAATTACCAAACACAAATTCTGGATAACCTTGAACCGACTCTTTTTTTTTTTTTTTTTTTTATTCCGTGCATTTGCATCAAAAAAAAAAATTTACTGCCATTTCGTTTTTTTTTTTTAAATTTTATACAATTAAATTATGCCCAATTAAATTGTTCTAAACACATATCAATATATAAATTAAAACAATTAATAATTCGCATAAAGGTTTGGCTCTGATGCCACTGTTAGGTTTGTAATATTCATGAAGCAATCAAATTGCATAAAAAGTGCGGAAGCGTGTAAAATCAGAGTTTAAAAATTTTACAAACCATATGCCCGGATCACCCTTTATGCATAATTATTAATTAAACGAAAAGATAAAGAATAAAATCATACCTTGAAGATCGAGCTTCCTCGGTACAAGTTCACCTCCAAATCCTTTTCGCCTTCAACTTGAATCCACCGGGTTTGGTTCCTTCCTTTGATCAACGTTAGCCACCCAAATGTTTGGCCTCTAGAGGTGATCCACCAAGGAAGAAGAAAATTCAAGAAGAAGGGTGGTTGGCTAAACCCTAGTTTTTCTATCTCTATAGAAAAGGTGTACTCCCAACAACTTGGAATTATTACGTAGTTGTTAAAGTCAACAACTCCCTACCCACCCATAATAAGACTCCTCTTATTTATAGATGTGGGCAACCCATCTTAACAATTAAGGAATTGGGTTTTATTTAATTAATTAAATTCTTTTAATTAATTAAGCTCCCTAATCTTATTAGGGATAATTAATTAAACTCCTTTAACTAATTTTCCTTCCTAATCCAATTAGGAATAAATGAGAGTACTTATATTAAATTAATTCCTAAACTCTTTTAGAAATTAAAATAATAATAATTGTAATAATATTAATAAGACTCCTCTTATTAATTTATATTTAATATTTCTAAAATATTAAATAATAAATATTAAGCTATTTAATTTATTCTATCACCATAGATTAAATTAAATATACATAACATATTATTACGATTATGCCATTAACTTCTTAAATAATTATTCTTCCTTTTAAGGTGTGACCCTTTAGGTTCTCCATATTAAACAGGTTGTGAATAAATCAATTAGAACAATTCTAATCTTATTTAAATAAATAAATTAAACAATTAATTTATTTAAATAAATAATATTTATTCTACAATAGGATAAGCCTCCCTAGCGATCAACGACTTTCCGGATAATATAGATTTCAACATTAATCATTAAAGAACCTTTGAGTAAATAGTTCTTAGATAATTCAATCCTTCCACCATACAATGTCCCAATTAAATATAAGACATGGAATTCTTTCACAAGTCTTATTTTATTTAATTATATGTATTTCGACTCTTAAATGCACAACTCCAAATAATGCAAATTAGAAACTCCTTTCTAATTTCATTACGCCGCCGAGGACTCTTGGGTTGTCATTTATCGAATCACATAGGACATTTCTCTTCTTTTATTAGAAGTGGTAGATTCTTTATTGATCATACATTATCTCCATGTACAACTTATTATACCCAAGCATACCCTTTGATATACCCTAAGGGTCTTAAGGAATAAGTCAAAGTATAACTCATCATACACAAGATCTTATGATGATCTCAAGTCCAAGGATTACTTGTCTTACTATCACTACGAGAATTCCTATTGACAGCAAATAAAACTCCATTAGGTATTCCTTAGCGAGCCAACGTTCGATGAACTTATTCTCTAATAAGCACCTACATACTTGCTTTAGTGTCTCCACACAAATGATCATGAGATCAATCATCCTCATCCAATGAGCAAGCAACGTATGTACCAATCTATCCGGATTCACTAATCCCCAATTTAGGAATCCAATGATTGGAAACTATTTTAGTTTTTAAGCTTTCTAAGAATTTAGATCTCATTAGAATGATCATCATCATTATTCTAAAAGCATTGCTTAAAACTATGGGTTTATCACATATTATAAAACAAAGATCATCGTAGATAATTCAAAGCCTTTAATAAATTAATACTTTTTATTAATAAATGAATAAGATTGTTACAAAGTATATGCTTTATCATCAAACATGATTGGCTTGTGTGCATACTACTTTCACCTAATTGCTAAATTAGCTATTTTAATTAGGAAATATTAATCCTAATTAGCAAGCTTGAATTATGATTAGAAAATTTTAATATAATTAGAAAACCCTAATTTTAATTTAGAAATATTAATTTTCTATTTAGAAAACCTAATTTTAGAAATCCTAGAAAATAAATTTTTTTAAGAACCTTAGGTTTTAACATTAAGGGTTAAACCCTAAGGGTTATAGCAAATGTCCATTATGCCATTAAATTTATAAGCCAATTGACCAATTTGCCCTTTGTGCATTATTGGAGGAAACTTGTGAATCTTGCCATATAATGGAGTGGGTGACCAAATAAGATACAACATGTGTTGAAAATCAATTCATATCAGCCAATTCATTTCAGCCAACATATATGTAGATTGGAGAGAGAGAGAGAGAAATGCCACTTTATTTCTCATTTTCTCCAAGAACTTCTCTCTCCTTAAATTTTGAAATCTAGAAAGAGTGATAAACAAAGTTAGGATCAGTTCATAGCAAGCCTATAACAGATCAACAAGTTCAAATTCAAAGATCCAAGCTTAGAATGTATAAACCCTAAAATTGTGATATGATGTTATTTGTTATGATTTGTTGTTAAAATATTTTCATAAGGGTGTCACTTAGTGATCTGGGTTGTTAGATCAAGGATCTATAACATCTAGATGCACGATTTTGAAATTTTTAGAAATCTAGAAAATTAGAAAAATAAGTCATGACAGCATAATGTCAAGGCCTCTAGATTCTTCTATGTTAGATGTTTTTTGTGTTTTATGTTTTGGATCTATTCTATGCCATGTAGGCTTTGATCTGAAACTTGAATTAGGGTTGGATCATGTCTAGATCTCTTGTTATATGCAGTCAAACTGCGTTGACCAAGCACGAAAACGGGTTTCTGGGCAACCCAGAAACCAGAAGTTCTCTGACAACGTTTTGCAGGAGCTAGATCTTATTGTGTTTTGTTATTTTGGTCATGTTGTTAGTTTGTTGTTGTAGAGGGGTATATGAACTACAATTACATGATATACGATCACCTAGATTAACTGTAGAATCAAAGTTGTTAAGGGTCAAACATAGGTTGACCAAACTGCTCGAGAACATTTCTGGAAAACCCGAAATGTTCAAAAACAGTTTTTCTTGCCTACTTTGACCGGCCCAGATTTTCTTTTGGTGATGTTGTTATGTTCAAGATTGAACCTTTATATCGCACTAAGTGAATCCTTAATGCAAGCTATGAAGATTTAAAGTAAGATATTATATCGTTTCTTCGTTTTCGAAAACCCGTAAATGAAGAACGATTGTTCCACAATCGTTTATGAAGCATGGATCTCTCTGATATGATATAGAATGACCGTGGAACTTGTTTACAATTATGGTACTACACTTATACTACAAAAATAACAATTTAGCTGCCCATAAAACATAAACATCACGAATATAGAACCGGTCAAACCAAGCACCTTTTTCACTGGCATGAAGATATTAGGCAGGCTCAAGAACGGCTCAAGAACACCTATAGCGACGATTTTGTCGCTATATGGCCATTTATTAATAATTAATTTCTGAAAAATAATTATTTTTAATAAATAAATTGAAATAAATAGTTTTTAATTATTAAAAATACATAATAAATTCCTAAAAATTATTTTAAAGGCTGAAAATTAGTTTTTAATTATTTTTGATATATTTTATTAATATTTAATTTTTTGGAATATTAAGGGTATTTAATTTATTTAATTATAATATTAAATAAATTATTTAAAAATTATTTTAATACATAAAAATCATGAAAAATTATTTAATGGTATAAGAAAATATTTTAAGTTATTTTTAATGACTTTTAATATTTTGGGATGAATTTCATTAATTAATTAATATGAATGATAATTAATATATTTAATAAATATATTAAATAAATTATGAAAAAATATAATTAATAATTTAAAAATCATATAAAAATGATTTAAGTGTTATAAAAATATTTTATGTGATGCCCTCAAAATAGGTATACATCACACATCTTGGGTCGTCAAATATATGATACATAATACAAATACAAACTTAATTATAAAACAAGAGATGAGAGTTGTTACACGAATATTGTTTCATAGACAGTATCCAAACTCAAATTCAATCCTCATTACATTTATTATCACACTAAATAGTGAGGATTACTAAAACAACCATCTCGAACCATCACTCCATTCCCTGACTAGTCCCGGCTATGTTCTCATTTCCTGAAGAGAATGATGAAAGCAAAAAGGTGAGCTCAACTAGCCCAGTAAGAAATATTATGCCTAAGATAATGTAGAATAAGTTATCCTTAGCCTTCAACAATGTTAAACTGATAGAATATAATAGACAACAAGTTTAATTGCATCGGAACAAGCAATCCATTAGGAGAGTCAAGTAGAGCATGATATCTACTATCTTCTATAATTTAAAAAGGGTTTTCATCAACTTTATCGCTAAGACTCAGCTTAATAAATAAACCACATCATCGAATCATCCCTGCACTACGGGCCAAGGATATTCATGTAATCATCAATGGTCATGATTATACCGAATAATCCCTGGTCATAATCATATCAATCAACAGTCCATCTATGCACGTAAGCCAAAGATGACTTTCATCATAATATAAGCATGAGGATGATGACAATGATAAGCATTTAATTAAATGAAAGCAAATGATAAATTTTAAGGATTTATAATTTAATTTATCCAGAATTCAATAATGTCCAAATTGTCAACATGATACAGATTTGTGGAGTCAAATTCAAGATTAATATCCATGTATCAAAAATAATTTTGACAAAAAAGAAATAAATTTTGCGATTAATAGTTCCCCGTGAATAGTACTTCAGGAATAGTAACCCGTGAATAATAACTCGTGAATAGTACCCCGGCATAAAAAGTGCCCCGAATACCCGAGTGAATAATATTTTAGTGAATAGTAACCGGGTGAATAGTAACTCATGAATAGTACCCCGATGAAAATATTGATATTTAATAAGAAAGTTCAGATCAATATTCCAACGAAACGATACTGGATGATGCGCAAAACTTCAAGGATATCCCACTAATTTCACGGATTATAGAAGCAATACTTACCATAGTAAGTTTAGATTTAAGAATATGAAAAGAAATAACATACGAAGCTGCAAATGGATTTTCACCCGTCATATGGTACGTAATCCGCGTAGACAGGTTATTCCAACGTATTAAAGGATGAATACAAAAAAAATAGTATTCCTTATGAATACGAAAGAAATAATATCCCTTACCTTAGTAGAAGGGTGGATACTGCAATAGTGAAGTAGCAGAATACTCTGCTTCTTGCTCTCTATAGTTTCTCTCTCTATAGTGTCTCTTGTGAATCTCAGTGAATTGGTGAGAATGAAAGAAGAATTAAGCTTCTATTTATAGGAGAATGGAATAAATAGTAACTTATTCATGAACGGTCCAGATTGATTTACTATTAGAACGGACGGCCCATATTGATTACTATTATAACCACAACCGACGGTACAGATTGATTTACTTTTAAAACCACCACCGACGGTCCAGATTGATTAATATTAAAACCACCATCAATGGTCCAGATTGATTTACTATTAAAACCACCATCAATGGTCTAGATTGATTTACTATTAAAACTACCACCAATGGTCCAGATTGATTTAACTTATTACACTTTGGTACCCCTAAAATTTTCCAAGTTTACATTATTCCCCTCTAACTTTTGTAATTCACTTATCTTCAATAAACACATTCTTAATACTTCAACAATTATTCATCACTAATATTATAACTCACAATATTTAACAATTAGATTATTCCAAGGAAAGAGGGGGCTTTCCAATAAGGATTTCTCCCTATTAGCGCGCAATTAGCTGACCAAAACTCTCCTCGACAAAACTTTATAGACATTATCAATATTGAAAATAATAATATGAATAACTTTGTTGTCTTAATTATTGATTTAATAATATAAAATATTATGTAGATGATACTGTGACAATAATTGAATCAAATAATGTGAGATATTATGCAACAATTACTATAGCAATAATTGAGTAAACTGAGTGGCTTCTTACATAAGCATCAATAATCAATACCGTGTGCTACTATGCAACCACACGTATTACTGTACTTTTACCACTGGGTAGTTCAACACAACAGTTAACGGTAAAACTTTCGCCATTATTTTTATAAAAATATATTTCTGTCATTTTCTAACTACGACAATACTTCCGTTGTGGGGTCCACCAATGGTTGTACCGTCGTACAAATATTCCCTATTAAAAAGAATATTCCCCGACAAATCGAATATTCTCTGACACAACGAATATTTTATATCAACTTGCTTACTTTGCAAACTTTTCAAATATCACAATTAACTTTAACATTTTATTAATTTAACCATTTATTAAATAGAATACTAATTATAAGAAAATTAGATATTTCATTTCATATAATTCGGGGTCTTACAACCTCCCCTCTTTCTGAAATTTTTTCCTCGAAATTGGTGTACGTACCTGGTATGACGAAGAGGTGAGGATACTTTGATTTTATTTCAGATTCTAACTCCCATGTCATTTCCTCAATAATGTGGTTTCTCCACAAAACTTTGACTTGAGGTATAATCTTGGAGCGTAGAATATGTTCCTTCTTATCCAAGATTTTAACAGGTACCTCTTCATACGTTATATCTTCCGTTATTTCGTCCGGTTCTAACTCAATAATGTGGTTCGGGTCTTCCACATATTTACGTAACATAAATATATGAAAAACATTATGAACATGGGACATACTTTGCGGTATCGCAAGTCTATATGCCACAGTTCCTACTCGATCGAGGATTTCGAATGGACCAATGAATCGAGGATTGAGCTTTCCTCTCTTTCCAAATCTTGTAACTCCTTTCCATGGAGCAACACGTAACAACACATGATCTCCAACATTGAACTCCACATCCTTTCGTTGAAGATCAACATAACTCTTTTGCCGATCTTGTGAGGTTTTTATATGTTATCGAATCATTTGAATCTTTTCTGTAGTCATACGTACCAACTCCGGTCCCAACAACATTACTTCACCCACCTCATCCCAGCATACTGGAGAACGACACTTGCGTCCGTATAACACCTCAAATGGAGCCATGCCAATACTTGCTTGATAACTGTTGTTGTAGGAGAATTCCCCTAATGGCAAGAACTTATCCCAACTTCCTTTGAAGTCAAGGACACAGAGTCTTAATAAATCCTCAAGAGTTTGAATAGTCCTCTCCGACTGCCCATCCTTTTGAGGATGATATGCCGAAATAAATTGTAAATCCGTGCCTATAGCTTTTTTCAAACTAACCCAAAATCGTGAAGTGAATCTTGGGTCTCGATCAGAAACAATGGATACTGGCATGCCATGTAGTCTTACAATCTCATTTATGTACATACGAGCAAGACGTTCAAGTGAATATGTTTCTCGTATAGGTAAGAAATGAGCAGACTTGGTCAATTTATCAACAATGACCCAAATCGCATCTATGCCTTGAGAAACCTTGGGAAAACTAGTAACGAAATCCATGGTAATGTGCTCCCACTTCCATTCTGGAATTTCAAGTGGTTGCAATGGACCTTTTTGCACTTGATGCTCCGCCTTGACTCGTTGACAAATTAGACACCTTGAGATAAACTCCGCTACCTCTCTCTTCATATTGCTCCACCAAAATGTATGTCAAAGATCACGATACATTTTGGTACTCCCAAGATGGATTGAAAACGATGTATTGTGCGCCTCCATCATGATCTTATACTTTAAATCAGGGTCGTTTGGAACACAAAGTCTGGAGTTGACTCGAAGTATTCCTTCCTCATCAATTCTTGCTTCCGGAACAACACCTTCTTGTACTTTCTTCTTCATACGCATCAGCTCCAGGTCCGTAGCTTGAGCAGCTTTAACTTTATCAATTAATGTTAGTTCTACTCGTAAATTTGCCATCATCATATGGGTCCCTAGAGTCTTTAACTCTATCTCCATCCTTTGCAAGTCATACAAAATGGGCCTATGCATTGACAATATCGCACTCGTACCCGCATATGATCTTCTACTTAATGCGTCAGCTACCACGTTCGTTTTTCTAGGATGATATTGAATGGTATGATCATAATCTTTCAACAGTTCAAGCCAACGTCGTTGCCGCATATTGAGTTCCTTTTGAGTGAAGAAATATTTGAGGCTTTCATGATCCGTATAGATCTCCACTTTCTCCCCATACAGGTAATGCCTCTAGATTTTAAGTCCGAAGACGAAAGCTGCCAACTCTAGATCATGAGTAGGGTAATTCCTCTTATATTCTTTGAGTTGTCGTGAGGCATAGGCTATGACTTTCCCATGTTACATGAGAACACATCTTAACCCTCTGCCTAAAGCATCGGTGTAGATGACAAATCCCTCCGAGCCAGATGGTATTGTCAGAAAAGGTGCTGAAATGAGTCTCCTCTTGAGTTCTTGAAAACTCTTGTCACATTCTTCGCTCCAACCGAATTTTGTATCTTTTCTAGTCAGCTGAGTTAATAGAGTAGCGATTTGAGAAAATCCTTCAACGAATCTCGATAATAACCAACTATGCCCAGAAAGCTACGTACTTCGGTCATTGACTTAGGTTGGTCCCAGCTTTGAATTGCTTCAATCTTTATCGGGTCAACAGATATTCCATGATTTGATATCACATGCCCAAGGAATGTTACTTCCTCAAGCCAGAACTCGCATTTCTTTAACTTTGCATATAATTTGTTCCGACGAAGCTTTTGTAGTATCAGCCTTAAGTGTTTCTCATGATCTTCACGACTTTTGGAGTAAATGAGAATGTCATCAATAAAGACAACAACAAAATGATCTAAATATTCCTTGAATACTCGGTTCATCATATCCATAAAGGCAGCAGGAGCATTAGTCAATCCAAAAGACATGACTAGGAATTCATAATGCCCGTACCGAGTTCTGAAAGTAGTCTTTGGAATGTCATCAATTTTAATCTTTAACTGATGATATCCGGAACAAAGATCGATCTTTGAAAAGAACTTGGTGCCTTGCAATTGGTCAAATAGGTCATCAATGCGAGGCAACGAGTACCTATTTTTGATGGTGACATGATTCAACTCCCGATAATCAATACAAAGTCGCATACTCCAATCTTTCTTTTTACGAATAGAACAGGAGCACCCCAAGGAGATGTACTAGGACAAATGAAACCGATGTCTAATAATTCCAGTAGTTGGGTCATTAACTCCTGAAGTTCAATAGGAGCCATTCGATATACGGCTTTGGAAATGGGTTTTGTACCAGGTTCAAGGTCGATACAAAATTCAATTTCACGCTCTGGGGTAGGCGGGGAAGTTCTTGAGTGGAATACGTCGGGAAATTTATTAACAATAGAAATATCATTCAAAACTGACGTATTTTTGTTTAAATCCGTGACATGAGCTAAGAAAGCTTGACATCCGTTTTTCAATAAACGAATAACTTTATGGCTTGAAATGACAGTGATTGAATTTAATGGTTTGTTTTCTTGAATTCGCATAATAGGTTGGTTAGGAACATGAAAGCTAACAACCTTACGAAAATAATCAATTTTAGTATGATGAGTAGTCAACCAATCAATTCCTAAAATCACATCGAATACAAGTATTTTTAAAGAGATATGATCGACAGGAAATGTGCGATTCCTGATTTGAATCAAACAAAACTTAAAAATAGTGGATGTAATAAAGGTTTCCCCCAACGGAGTTTCAACCGATAAGTCAAATCTAAATTTTTCGGAGTCAAATTTTAACGTTGAGCGCAAGTAAGAGAAATAAAAGAATGGATAGAACCGGTATCAAATAAGGTATAATCTTCGCAAGAGTTTATGATTAGCTTACCAATGATCACCTCGTTTGGATTCCTCGCTTTTTGGGAGGTTACGACAAACGCTCTCCCTTGAACTACCGGTTTTGTATTGTTTGGGACTGCCTTTGATGCCTCCATCCCAGCTGGACTTGACTTTGGTGCCCGATAAAATCGGGCTAGGTGACCTTCTCTTCCACAATTATAATATACTTTGGACTGCTGCGTACAATTTGGACTGATGTGTCCCTCCCCTCCGCATTTGTAATATACGACCGACGATCGTTCTCCTTCTTTAACAACAGGTGCTGGTACTGACGTCTTTCCATCATTATTGAATCTTCTCTTCTTGAAATTTCCACTTCTATTATCTTGGCCATGATTACCACCGGAGTGGTTACCATTTCTGGCATGTTGATTCCCTCCACGTTTATTGTCACTGCTTCTATGACTGCAACCATTAGTATTATCGACTTGTCGGCTGCTCTCTCTGGGTTGGGTTGAATCATTATCGCGCTCCAATAACTGAGCCATATTTACAACATCTGAATACAAACACAGTTTGTGAGAAATTAAGTATTGACGTATCTTGGGTTTCAAACCCCTTAGAAACATCTGTGTCATTCTCTCCTCATTATCAACCAAGTGGGGCGCAAACCGGGACAACTCAGAAAACTTAACTTCGTACTGTGACACGATCATATTGTTTTGCTCCAACTTGATAAACTCCACCTCATCCATGTGACGAATACTTTCGGGAAAGTACTTGTCATTGAACAACTCTTGGAACTTATCCAAAGACATTTTTAGTGCGGCAGGTTGAGTACGCTTTACAGATTCCCACTAGTAACTTGCCTCTCCTTGCAACATGAAGGTGGCAAAGGGAACCTTTTGCTCCTCGGAGCATCCCAAGACATCAAATATCTTGGTGATCTGCTTTATCCACGTCTCCACCTTAAGTGGTTTTAACTCTCCAATAAACTCCGGTGGTCCCAGCTCCTTGAACTGCTTAGCGGTGACCGTCGAGAGATGCCAGTGTTTCCACCTGCATTTTTGATAGGAGCCGCTGCTCTCGCCTGATGTTGCATGAATTGCATAAAGCTTTCGAACATCCCATCATTCATTATTTGATCGGTGTTGTTGTTTACCTGAAGATTATTGTCTTCCTATTGCACATTATCCTGGGTATTGATCGTTGGTGACTCAACGGTCTCATGTGCTTCATTGTTGATCTCAACATTTTCATATGCCATTTTCAAACACTGCCACAAAATAACGGTTAATTGACATATCACATATTATCCCTATACTCTGACCGACAAATTAAATACCAAATAATCTTAGGTAGGTCATACTAACGAAGGAATTCCCCGTCTCTCCCCTCCTAGTTCCTGTTTCACATCTCAGTCAGGGATCATATCCCTAAGCTTTGATACCAACTGTAATGCCCCCAAAATAGGTATACATTACCCATTCTGAGTTGTAACTGATCTTGCTTCTGGAATAGCACCTTCTTGTACTTTCTTCTTCATACGCATCAGCTCCGGGTCGGTGGCTTGAGTAACCTTAACTTTTTCTATTAAAGTTGGCTCTATGCGTATACTTGATATCATCGCACTCATTCCTGCATATGATCTTCTACTCAACGCGTCAGCTACCACATTCGCTTTTCCAGGATGGTATTGAATAGTGTGGTCGTAGTCTTTCAATAGCTCGAGCCAACGTCGCTGCCGCATGTTGAGTTCTTTTTGAGTGAAGAAATATTTAAGGCTTTTATGGTCTGAATATATCTCCACTTTCTCCCCATATAGATAGTGCCTCCATATCTTTAGCGTGAAAACAATCGGCCGCTAACTCTAGATCATGAGTAGGATAATTCCTCTCATACTCTTTTAAGTTGTCGCGAGGCATAGGCTATGACTTTCCCACGTTGTATGAGAACACATCCTAACCCTTTGCCTGAAGCATCACTGTAGATAACAAATCCAACCGAACCGGATGGTATTGTTAGAACAGTCTTAGAAATAAGTCTCCTCTTAAGCTCTTGGAAACTCTTCTCGCATTCTTCGCTCCAAACGAATTTTATATCTTTCCGAGTCAGCTGAGTTAATGGAGTAGCGATTCGAGAAAATCCTTCCACGAATCTTCGATAATAACCAGCTAAGCCCAAAAAGCTACGTACTTCAGTCACCGACTTCGGTTGCTCCCAACTTTGTATTGCTTCAATCTTCGCTGGATCAACAGATACTCCATGTTTCGACACCACGTGCCCAAGGAATGCTACTTCCTCAAGCCAGAACTTGCATTTCTTCAATTTGGCATATAGTTGGTTTTCACGAAGCCTTTGAAGTACCAGCTTCAAATGGTGCTCATGATCTTCACGGCTTTTGGAATATATGAGGATGTCATCAATAAAGACAACAACGAATTGATCCAAATATTCCTTGAATACTCGATTCATCATATCCATGAAAGCCGCAGGAGCATTAGTCAATCCGAAAGACATAACTAAGAATTCATAATGCCCGCATCTGAAAGTTACAAGGCGGTCTTTGGAATATCCTCGGTTCTAATCTTCTTTTGATGATATCCGTAAGCTAAGATCGATTTTGAAAAGAATTATGCCCCTTGCGGTTGGTCAAACAAGTCATCAATACGAGGTAGAGGATACCTATTCTTGATGGTGACATGGTTCAATTCCCGATAGTCAATACAAAGTCGCATACTCCGTCTTTCTTCTTTCTGAATAAAGCAGGAGCACCCCAAGGAGATGTACTAGGACGAATGAAACCGATGTCCAAAAATTCACGTAGTTGGACCTTTAACTCACGAAGTTTAATAGGAGCCATTTGATATGGGGTTTTAGAAATGGGCTTTGTACCGGGTTCAAGATCAATAAAGAATTAAACTTCACGCTCGGGGTAGGCGAGAAGTTCTTCGTGAAATCGTCAAGAAAGTCAATAACAACAGAATATTATTCAAATTTGGCGTGTCTTTATTCAAATCCATAACATGGGCTAAGAAAGCTTGACATCCGTTTTCAATAAGCGAATAGCTTTATGATTAGATATGACGGTGATTGATTTTAATGGTTTAGTTGCTTGAATTAGTATAATAGGTTGGTTAGGAATATGAAAACTAACAACCTTACGAAAACAATCAATTTTGGCATGATGAGTAGTTAACCAATCAATCCCTAAAATCACATCAAAAGCAAGTATCTTTAAAGAGATAAGGTCAACTGGTAAGGTGATGGCGCCCAACTTGAATCAAACAAGATTTATAAGCGGTGGATGTGATGAAAGTTTCTCCTAACGGAGTTTCCACGAGATAGGTTAAAGTCTAATTTCTCTAGGAGTTAAATTTAAGCGTTGAGCACAAGTAGGAGAGATAAATGAATGGGTATACTTAGGGTATCTAGTAAAGTATAAACTTCACAAGAATTTATGATTAGCTTACCCGTGATCACCTCGTTTGGGTTCCTCGCATTTTGACCAATCACAACAACAAACGCTCTTCCAGAACCGTTGACTTGATTTTTAGGGACGGTCTTTTGAGTCACCGTCCCCATTGAACTAGGTTTCGCATTCACCGTATAATCTCGAGAGATATGTCTTTCCTTTCCACAATTATAGCATACCTTGAAGCTGTTGTGGGCGTTTGGTGATATGTCCCTCTTTCCGCATTTATAGCATATGACCGGTGGTCGTTTCTCCTCCCTTAGAACCGATTCACAAGACCGCATCGTCTTCACATGGTCGTTGTTCGTTTTTAAAATCTCCTCCGACTCGCTTCTTCTATTTTCATGGCCATGATTACCACGGAGTGGTTACCATTTTTGTCCGTCTGTTTTTCTTTCTCTACATTTGGTTATCGTTATTACATTGATCGCTATCTCTCGGTATAATCTCGTTATGGTCCCTCGATTGAATATACTCGTTATCTCGATCTAATAATTGAGCCCTATTAACAACATCTGAATAGAGAGAAAATTTATGAGAAATGAGATATTGTCGTATGCCGGGTTTCAAACCTCTCAAAAACATCCGTCATACGTTCCTCATTCTCCACCAAATGAGGTGCAAACCTGGATAACTCTGCAAACTTTGTCTCGTCTTTGGGACACCGCCATGTTATTCGCGCCCGGTCTAATAAACTCCACTTCCTTCATATGACGAACACTTTCGAGGAAAGTATTTGTCATTAAATAGTTTCAAACGTCTCCCAAGACATCTTTGAGTATTTGGATGGGTACGCTTCATGAGACTCCCACCCGATGATCCGCCTCGCCACGAAACATAAAGGTGGCGAATGGAACCTTCGTTTCTCCGTGCATCCCAAGACATCGAATATCTTGGTAATTTGCTTGACCCATGTTTTTCGCCATGATCGGATCTGGCTTTCCCTTAATTTCGGTGGTCCCAACTCTTTGAATCGCTTGGTGATGACAACCGTGAATTATTATCATTTCCTCCCGTATTTTGAACACAAGTCTCCCTCGTTTGATTTTGCATGAAGCGCAAAAAGCTTCTAAACATCCCCTCGTTCATCATCTCGCTCAAGTGGTGTTGTTCACGGGAGGAACATTGCCACTGTTGCACGTTCTCCTCGTTGGTGAGTACAAAGCGTCTCCATGGTCTCATTTTCATTGTTAATATTCTCGATCGACATTCTCAAATCTTGTCATAAAACAAGGGTTAATTAAGGAAATCAATATATCACATAATATCCCTATATCTTGACCAACTAACAAATAAGCTTAGGTAGGACACACTAGCGAAGGATTTACTCGTCTCTCCCTCCTAGTTCTATTCCCGATCTCGCCGGAGATCATATCCTAAGCTCGATACCAACCGTGGCGCCCCCAAAATAGGTATATATCACCCATTCCGAGTTGTCAATACATGGTACGTAAACAACTACAACTTTATTATTACAACAAGAAATTGTGAGTTTGAATACAAATATTATCTTCTAGACAATATCTATACTCAAATAAATCCTCATCACATTTATTGATACATTATTTTACAAAAATGGTGAGGACTACTAAACAACTCTCTCTAGAACCTTCATTCCATACCCCAGGCTCGTACTTTTATATTCTCGCCTCCCGAGAAAAATGGAACAAAAAGGAAAAGCGGTGAGCTCAACTACCCCGGTAAAGAATATTATGACTAAGATAATATACAACAAATTATCGTTAGCCTTCAACAGGAAAAAATCTAATAGAATACAATAGACAACAAGTTTTAAATCAATATTCGCAGAGGAAATAATAATTCATTAGAAGAGTTAAGTAGAGAATGCAAACTACTATCTTCTATGTATGAATTTAAAAGTTCATTGTCTATCTTTTATCCCTGTAACAATAATCAATATACATCTGGAATCAAATATTCATCTTTGCACTTCTGAAGCCAAAATATATTCATCGATTGGTCATGTTCATCTAAACACTGTTCATCTTTGCACCACTGGGCCAAAGATATTCATCGAAATCATTCATCTTTGACTACTGGGCCAAAGATATTCAATAATATCATCATTTAAGACTGGGGATAATGAAAAATATTTTTAAAGAAACGAATCTAGTGAAACAAAATGACAAGGATTAAGGATTAAGGATTCGTACTTTGTTTTATCCATGTCCAACAATACCTCAAAAATAATCATAGTGATGTAAAATTCAAGAATGATCAAAACATGGATACAATCAAATCTAGTATCCAGGATAAATATTTTGGGACGAAAAGGAAAATTTTCATTTTTCGATGAATAGTGTCGTATTCGTGAATAGTGTCGTATACGTGAATAGTCGCCGTATACGTGAATAGTAACTCTGACACCAAAAGTTCCAAATTTGATAAAAACTTCAGATCAATATTTCAAAGATAATGATATTGAAGAAATAATATCATTCTGAAAAAAAATATCCTTGCCTCGAAAGATCGACTTCTTAATTTGAAACAGGATATAGGCTATGACTTGAACTTGCATAGTATAGCAATACTCAAAATACTCACAAGAATAAGCTCGATAATATAGAGAGAAAACTTCAGTTTACGGTGTAATTTTCAATTCTAACCTAGCACACCTATTTATAGGAAATTGCTTAGAACACCAAAGCGAGAAAATTTAATATAATATTAATAAATTTATATAAATCATATGCAAACTTGGAAATTCGATTTGAAAGATATTTGCAACACATGTGCTCACCAACCAACCTCAAAAATGTTTTTGTTATTTTAAACAATTAAAACTTCCAAAAATCAATTATTTGAACTCAAGAACTTCAATAATTCACAATAAATAGCCCTTTTTTAGAAAATTGAATCTCGCGATCTTTATAGGAAATTCAATTTCTCTGACATAGAAGAAAGTTTTCCAAATTCTAAATGAAATTGGAAGAAATCCATAAAGCGGGTGATTTTACAGCTATAATCAATTTTAATCAATAAATGGGGTCCACAAACATGTTTAACATGTTTTTAAACATTTATTGCAACAAAAATACTCTTCCTCCTCGTATACTCATATATCCCACATTAGATTTGTAAAAATATCACCATTATTATATTATTAAAAATATAATAATATATTTAAATGAATTATTTTATCGAGAAAAAGATAAAATTTCAATTTTCAACAATTGTCACATTAAAAATTTTCTCCATCTATATCCACATAAAATAAATATTTTCCTCATCATATGAATCAATAATTAATTATTCACAAATAATATTACAAAATCACAATATCGATAACTAGAGGCGGTTCGAGAGAAGAGGGGCTTTCAATAAGAATTTCTCCTTCTTGGTAATGCGATTAGGTGACCAAACCTCTCCTTAGAGCAGAACTTTCTAAACATTACCAATAATGTTATCTAATAATATTATTAGGATAATATGAATTATTATTTCGATAATAAAAATAATCGTGTAATGACAATTATTGAAACAACAACAATATAAAATATCAACACAAACAATTATTAAATCAATAAAATAAAATCTTTGAGCAAATAATTACTATAACCATTCTTGAGTAGTGCCTTCTTACATAAGAATCAATAATTGGTGCAATACTGGTGTGCTCACGTGTGTTTTAACCACTTTTAGTATTTTAACAAAGATAATAAACAGTAACAACTACGCCAATTATTTTTAAACAACTTATATTTGTCGTTTTCTTCATCCAATCGCTTTTCGTTATGGGGCCCACACATGGCTACATATCGTCATACAAATATTCCCAAACGATTTAATATTCCTCGACTAAAATGAATATTCCCCAAACAACAATGAATATTTTATAACCACTTGCTTATTTTGAAATATTTACGTATTTTACCCATAACTATCCACATTAATCAAATCAACCCTTACTATTTCAAAATAATAAATAGAGAAAATTAAATTTCATTAATAATAAGTTGGGGTCTTACAGATTTACTATTAGAACGGACGGTCCATATTGATTACTATTAGAACCACAACCGACGGTCCAGATTGATTTACTTTTAAAACCACCACCGACGGTCCAGATTGATTACTATTAAAACCAGTATCAATGGTCCATATTGATTTACTATTAAAACCACCATCAATGGTCCAGATTGATTTACTATTAAAACCACAACCAATGGTCCATAATTATTTAACTTATTACACTTTGGTACCCCTAAAGTTTTCCATGTTTACATTATTCCCCTCTAACTTTTGTAATTCACTTATCTTCAATAAACACATTCTTAATACTTCAACAATTATTGATCACTAATATTATAACTCACAATATTTAATAATTAGATCATTCCCAGGAAAGAGGGGGCTTTCCAATAAGGATTTCTCCCTATTAGCGCGCAATTAGGTGACCAAACCACTCCTCGACAGAATTTTCTAGATATTGTCAATATTGCAAATAATAATATGAATAACTTTGTTGTCTCAATTATTGATTTAATAATATAAAATATTATGCAGATGATACTGTGACAATAATTGAATCAAATAACATGAGATACTATGCAACAATTACTGTAGCAATAATTGAGTAAACTGAGTGACTTCTTACATAAGCATCAATAATCAATACCGTGTGCAACTATACAACCACACGTATTACTGTACTTTTACCATCGGGTAGTTCAACAGTTAACGGTAAAACTTTCACCATTATTTTTATAAAAAGATATTTATGTCATTTTCTAACTAAGACAATACTTCCGTTGTGTGGTCCACCAATGATTGTACCGTCGTACGAATATTCCCTGTTAAAAAGAATATTCCCCGACCAATCAAATATCCCCCGACACAATGAATATTTTATATCAACTTGCTTACTTTGCAAAATTTTCAAATATCACCCTTAACTTTAACCTTTTATCAATTTAACCATTTATTAAATAGAATAATAATTATAAGAAAATTAGATACTTTCATTTCATATAATTCGGGGTCTTACATTTTAAGTTATAAAATATAACTTTTGATATTTTGTCATGAAAATATTAATATTTTAATAATAATAGCAATTAACGGATAATGGATTTAAAGGTTAAAAAATCATATAAACATGATCTTAAGGTATATTATAATGTTATGATATGTATTTCATTAATATTTAATATTCAATAAATATTAATGATAAAAGAATTATGTGGTATTTATATTATATAAATACGAGATAAGTGATTTAAAAATAATGATAAATGATAAGAATTATCTGAAAATTATTACGAGCTTATGAAAAATATTTTGACTCATAATATAATTATCTATGATAATTGTTAAGTGTTAGGCAGAGTTTAATTGAACTTAAACTCGATAATTGTCCGACTAGACCGTCGGGATGTCAGAATTGTACTGAACTCGACTCAGACTGTAAAAGTTTGACTTGAGGTTAAGTCTTATGTGTGTTATAGACGGATAGGATTATGTGATAATGTGGTTAGGTTATTTTAAATATTGTGATGATATTATTCTAATTTGTATATCTATATTATTTAATATTAGGTCTTCAGACAAAGCTTATTAAAATGTGTAACGATAATCAACGGTTCAGGCAAGTTTTTCTTAACTCGGCCACGAGTTGTATTATTCAATTATACTTGTGGTTAATCATTTCTGATTGCTATGTCTAAGAATTATTAAATCGCACTCTATGCATCTTTGCATGTATTCTGATGATTGGGTAATATACCCAATATAGAATTAATTATGATTTAATCTTAATTTGTTGTGTGTTAGGTAGTGAAGTAATTTTAGAATTATTTTATCTTAATTTTTGTGTGTTGTGTTTTAGTGTGTTGTGGCGAGGATGGTGCGTTTTGGAGCAATTGGGAGCAATTAAATTGAAAAAAAAGGGGCAAGATTCGGGTTTACATTCAATAGCATAGCGAAGTATTATCCCAGAACTATAAAAGCAATGGCAAGGCGCTAGTCCTCGGTTGATTTCGGGAAGAAGCGTAGCGTGAGGAACAGGCGTGAAATCCTATTGACTTCTTTGTTGACTTTAGTTAATGAGTATTGGAAGCCTAATTGAACAAGGATTGTTGGAATTGGATGAAATATATAAATTGATTTATTTTTATTGAATTGGGGGGATTCTACACAATTGGAGATTGGAGGAAGGAAGAAGAAGCGGATCTGAAGGCTCTGACTTGGAGTTTTCTTCTCCTTTATTCTTTTAAATTGTGTAACTTCTTAGAGATGATTTATCAAGTATTTGTGGTTTTTATTTTCATCATGAACTAATTCTTTTTATTAAGATTCAATGGAACCTTTTATGTTTATGAATTGATTATTTAATTTATTCAATTATTTATGTTGAAGTGAATTGTTCATCATGCCTTGTATTTATTGATTAATTATCTGGCAAATAATTACCTTGTTACTCTAGAAGGAATTGAGAAAGGAATTCTAGGGTTAGAAGCTGGGCATGGTGACATGTGACTTAGTTATTTGCCTGATGAATAATTAGGTTTGTGAATAGAATGAGAATATCTATTGTGCGCATGTAACACATAAGGAATTGGGTTTATAGCGAGTTTAATTCAATTGTTTTGCATAGAGATATAGCAAAATTAATCTGGGTTAAATAGAAGGCAATTGATCACTCGAGAGAGGGCTTTTGGCGCTTGAGAATTCACATTAACAATTGATGAGACATAATAATTGGGATAGTTGAATAATTGATTTAATAATCATAATTGGGGAAATTGGAGTCTTAATTATCATTCATCTGCATTCAAATAATTCTTAATTTTTTTTTTGTTTTCTTTTGGCATAATTTCTTAATTATATTTACAATTAGTTTTCTTAGTTTTAATAATCATAATTTTTGGGTGTTTAAATAAAATTGAATTGATCTGATACTAGTAGTTGGAATTTATTAATTAGAATTCTCGAGGGATCGACACTCTAATTTATCACTATATTACTTGTTGATCGTGTATATACTTGCACGTTTGCCTTGATTGAGAAATCAACCAACAAGTTTTTGGCCTTGATTCTTAGGGATTTCTTTGTTAAAATTAATTCCATATTAGTTATAATCAATTCGGTCTTAATTTAAGCGTTACTTAATTTTTCTTCTTCTTTTTCGCGAGAATTCTTTGCAAGTGTATGCACACTAGATCAAGGCAAGAAGAATTTTTTCCTTATATCGGCGAGATTGAAAGGAAATTAGGAAAAGGCGATCGACTAGTGCGTTATCACGAGGAAGAAAAAGCGGAGGAACAAGAAATTCCGATGAACATGGCGGGGAGCGATCGAAATCACTTGAGACTATGCCATGCCCAATGTCACGGATATCTGATCAAGCATTAGGAGGCCAGGCTATCAATGCTAACAATTTTGAGATCAAGCCGCAACCATTCAAATGCTTGAGAATCGATGCCGGTTTGGGGGTGGTCCATTAGATGATCCGAATGAGCATATCTTGAGTTTCTTGGAAGTTTGCGACACTTTTAAATTCAACAATGTGTGGGAAGATGCTACAAGATTGAGAATGTTCCCATTTACTTTGAAAAGACAAAGCACTTGATTGGTTATATGCTCGACCTCGGGACTCGATCCACACTTGGGATGACTTGGCTCAAAAATTTCTAGCTAAGTTTTTCCCTGACCCGAATCGGCAAAACTACGGAATGACATTCATACCTTCACATACAGTTTGATTCGGAATCGTTGTATGAGGCGTGGGAAAGGTTTAAGGATATGCTCATAAGTGCCCACATCATGGAATTCCACGGTGGATGCGATTAGCGATATTTTGCGATGGTTTAAAAGCATCCACAAAGGGCAAGTATTGGCCTTGACGGGAGGAGCGATTATGTCTAAAAACCTCGAAGAAGCATTTCGGTTGTTAGAAAGCGATGGCCACCAACAATTATCGATTGGCCCGTGGCGAGGTCAAATCCTCAAAGCGGTGGGGAAAGTATGATGTGGATGCGATAACATCTTTACAAGTGCAAATGTCATAATGGCTAAGCGAGATAGAATTAATCGTCCACAATCCACTCGGCGGTAGCTATGGTATGTGAAATTTGTCTTTGGGGTCATACTACGGATCAATGTGCCATCAATCTTTGAAGCGACACAATATGTGGGGAGTTATAGTAGGTCTACTCGATCTTATCGAAACAAAAATATATATAATCGGGGTGGAGAAATCATCACAGGTTTTCATGGAGCAACAACCAAGTGCGGAGAACAAGCAAGAGAATGACAAAACAATTAGGGTTTCAAAACCGGACCACAACAACCCGTGCGAAAAAAAGCAAGTGGGAAGAAGCTTTGGAAAGATTTGTTAAACACAATGAGAAAAGGTGCGATGAGAGTGATAAAAGATTGAATCAAGTGGAGTTGAGTATGAAAGTCGAATTGCGAGTATACAAAGTCGATTGCATCGATCAAAAACTTAGAAAATCAATTGGGACAATTAGCACATGCGTTGAATAGCCGACCACTTGGAACACTTAGAAGGCGACAAGAGAAAAACCGAGGCGAGAGATGAGCATTGTAAGCGGTAACTCTACGTAGTGGGAAAGAACTACAAGACTTCGGTCGCGGATAAGGAAAAGGAGGACAAGCCACAAATCGAAATAGAAAGTGGTGGATACAGAAAAGCATCATGAGGAGATCTCACGGCGAGAAAAATTGAGAACCAACCATTCTGATGCCTCCCATACAAGTATCGCGAGAGATTTGAAATCAAGTTAGATAAGTAGTTCTCACGATTTTGGATATCTTGAAATTGCACATCAACATCCCCTTAATGAAGCCTTGGAGCAGAATCTTAGAGTTATGCGAAGTTTATGAAGGAGATTTTGTCAAAGAAGAAGAAAATTGGGTGAATTGAGGTAGTAGCATTGACGGAAGAATGCGAGTGCTATCATTGAGAATAAGTTCTGCCAAAGCTCGAGGACCCGGTAGCTTTAATATCTGCGTGCGAGATTGGAAATCGGTTTTACGGGCCGAGCCTTATGTGATTTGAGGGCAAGTATTAATCTAATGCCGTTATCAAATCTCTGATCGATTCGGACTTGGGCTCCACGCCCAACAAATATCGGTTTGCGACTAGCGGATAGATCGGTTACATATCCATGAGGTATAGTTGAAGATGTGCTAGTAAAAGTGGATAAATTTATCTTCCCATGATTTCTTTATTCTAGATTGTGAAGTGGACGGTGAGATTCCGATCATTCTTGGCGACCATTTTTGTACAGCGAGAACAACGATTGATGTTCAAAAAGGTGAATTGACAATCGAGTTGAAGATCAGCGAGGTCACCTTTAATGTCTTCAAGTCGATGTCGTATCCTAAAGAAAAAGGTGAATGTATGTGGGTTGATATCTTGGAGGAATTGGTGAATCATAAATTCAAAACAACTTTCTCGGAGGACCACTTGAATCTATTTTGCTCGGGGCGGAGCGAATATGGTATTGAAGAAGATATCGAATCGTCAAATGGCTAGACACACGGCAGTTTTTTGGAAAAGCATTGATCCTTGACACCATAGAGAGGCCCGGTGAAGGTAAAAGTTTAAACCATCGATAGAAGAGCCACAGGTGCTAGAATTAAAGCCACTACCATCCCATTTTTGCAATATGCTTATTTGGGAAAAAAGGCGAGACCCTACCGGTTATTGTTTCCACGAGAATTGGTGATACACAAAGGAAAGGAAAAAGCACTTTCTACGGGTTTTGCGGGAATTCAAAAGCAATGATTGGGTGGACTATAGCGGACATTCGTGGAATTAGCCCATCATTACGCATGCATAAAATCTTAATGGAAGAAGAAAGCGAAACCAACCATCGAGATGCAAAGAAGGCTAAACCCCATCATGAAGGAGGTGGTGAAAAAGGAGATTATAAAATGGTTGGACCTTTGGCATTATTTACCCGATCTCGAGATAGTTTGTGGGTAAGTCTGTACAATCGTACCAAAGAAAGGGGGTATGGCGGTGGTGAAGAATGAAGCGAATGAGCTCATTCCTACTCGAGCGATTCTGAGGATGGAGAGTGTGCATGGACTACCACAAGCTAAATAAAGCCCGCGCGTAAGGATCACTTTCCCTTACCATTCATTGATCGGATGTTGGATAGGCTAGCGGGACATCAGTTCTATTGTCTCTTGGATGGTTATTACGGATATAATCAAATTGCTATATGCCTTAGGAGGATCGGGAGAAAAGCGACATTCACATGCCCATACAGATGCGTTTGCGTTTGGTGAATGTCTTTTGGTTTATCTGCAATGCAATGACCTTTCGGTGATGCGTGATGGCAATTTTCTCAAACATGGTCGAGAAAAATTTGGAGGTATTTATGGACGATTTTTCGTGTTTGGTGATAGCTTTGATCGTGGCTTGAAAAATCTAATGTTAGTATTGAAGCGATGCGTGGAGACTAATCTGGTTCTTAATTGGGAAAAATGTCACTTTATGGTGAAAGAAGGATTGTTCTCGGGCGTAGAGTTTACTGCTGCGGGGACTAGAGGTGGATAAAGCAAAGATTGAGACTATTGAGAAATTACCACCTCCATCATCTGTGAAGGGAATCCGGAGCTTCTTGGGACATGCGGGTTTCTATAGACGTTTCATCAAAGATTTTTCAAAAATTTCAAAACCCTTGTGTTCCCTGCTAGAGAAAGACGTGCCTTTCAAAATTGATCAGTCATGTATCGAAGCATTCGAGATTCTAAAGAAGAAGTTGATATCTGCTCCGATCATTGTGGCGCCCGATTGGTCTCTACCCTTTGAATTGATGTGCGGCGGCGGTGTGACTATGCGATGGGAGCTATTTTTGGGTCAACGTCACAACAAAATTTTCCCACAATCTATTACTCAAGCAAGGCGTTGTGGATGCTCGGTTGAACTACTGACCACCAAGAAAAAGAACTACTTGCGGTTGTGTTTCGCCTTTGACAAATTGAGCATACCTCGCCGGAACCAAGGTCATTGTCTCTATACGGATCATTACGCAATAAAATATTTGATCGAGAAGAAGGATGCCAAAGCAAAGGTTAATACGGTGGGTATTATTCTTCTTTGCAAGAATTTGATTTGGAGATTCGGGATAGAAAAGGTACGAGAAAATCAAGTAGCGGATCATCTTTCGCGGTTGGAAAATGATGAGGTGCGAGAGAAAGGACAATGCATTGATTAACGAGAAATTTCGGATGAACAACTTCTACAGTGACCACAACATTGCCTTGGTATCTTTGATTATGTGAATTATGTGGTTTGCTAAGGTGTTACCACCGGATTTGAATTTGCAACAACGAAAGAAATTTCTCCGTGGCGTGAAGCGATACTATTGGGATGAACCGTTCTTGTTTAAAACTGCTGTGGATCAAATGATTAGGCGTTGTGTGTACCACATGAAGAGATGGATAGTATCTTGGGTCATTGCCATTCATCCGATTATGGAGGTCATTATTAGGTGATCGAGCTGCGGCGAGGTGTTACAATCGAGATTTTCTTGGCCTTCATTATTTGAGGATGCGTACCTATATGTGCTAAAGTGTGTGAGATGCCAACGCGTTGGTAATATCTCAAGCGAAATGAAATGCCACTTAACTCTATTTTGGAGGTAGAATGTTCGACGTTTGGGGAATCGACTTCATGGGACCGTTCCCTCATCTTTCGATAACCAATATATTCTTCTTTGGCGGTGGATTATGTCTCCAAGTGGGTAGAAGCCACGACTTTACCCTAAGCGATGCTAACGTCGTCTGCGATTTTTAAAGAAAAATATTTTCACGCGATTTGGGACTCCACGGGCAATAATAAGCGATGAGGGACACACATTTTTGCAACAAGCGGTTCACAAAATTCTTGGTGAAGTATGGGGTTAAATCGTAAAATCGCATTGCGTATCACCCCCAAACCAATGGCCAAGTGAGGAGGTCTCGAATAGGGAGGTCGAGAGAATTCTAGAAAAGGTGGTCAATCCGTCACGAAAAGATTGGTCTTTACGTCTTGCGATGCTCTATGGGCATATCGTCTGACATATAAAATCCGATCGGTATGTCACCTTATCGAATGGTTTATGGAAAAGCGTGTCACCTCGGTCGAGCTAGAACATAGTGCACCTTTGGGCCATTCGGAGCTCAATTTTGATGAACAAGCGGCGGGAGAGAAAAGGTTCTGCGGTTGAGCGAGATGGATGAATTCGATTTAGCGCTTATGAAAATGCAAAACTCTACAAGGAGAAAGTCAAAGCTTGGCATGATAAGAAAATTATCGATAAAACATTTGAACCGGCCCAACAAGTCTTTCTATTCAACTCTAGATTGCGTTTATTTCCAGGGAAACTGAAATCACGTTGGTCGGGTCCTTTTACAGTCGTATCTGTTGCACCACATGGTAACATTGAGATCGAAAAACCAAATTCAAATTGCACATTCAAGGTTAACAGGCAACGACTCAAACATTCTTTGGAGTGGACCTATTGAAAGGCAAACTACGGTCATAAATCTCTCAGACCCATTGAACAATTGAGCAAACTAGCAAAAGTCGGGGACGTCGACGATAAACAGCGCTTATTGGGAAGCTGACCCAATCAATTTTATTTTATTTTATTTTATTTCTTGGAGTATTTTTTTTTATTTTTTTTTATCTAGTGCATATCATTTCTCTATTTTAGTATTAGAAAGTGGAGTTACTCATCATGGTGGGTGGTTGAGTTTTGAGTGAATATTGGTAGCACAAGTTGTTAATTAATTAAATTTCATGTTGCAGGTGAAAGGAAGTGTGAACGAGGGAATTCTTGAAGCCACTGCTTAATAGCGCCCCGGCGCTGCGAATTGCCCATAAAATAGCGCCCCGGCGCTAAGGAGATATTGAACATACTGCTTCATAGCGCCCCGGCGCTGTGCTGTAGTACAAAGTTAGCGCCCCGGCGCTAAGGCGTTTCACCAGATTCTGATCAACAGCGCCCCGGCGTTGTATTCCTAGTCTAAAATAGCGCCCCGGCGCTAAGGGGCTCCTGAACCTACTGACTAATAGCGCCCCGGCGCTGTTTTCCCATACAAACACAGCGCCCCGGCGCTAGGCTGAAGGGGTCGACAAGAGTCTATATGGGTTATAAGCTTCTTTGAGCAGTTACACTCCTTCCTTCTATTGAGCATCACGCCTCCTCTCCTCCATCTCATACACAATTTTTTTCTCTCTACTTGGATACACCAAACCTTTGTGTAAAGCTTATTCTCAAATTCTAGGGTTCGATCCTCGATAGTGACATAATTCTCATCTCTCTCACGATCATCTACCAAGGTATGTTGTATGTTTTAATTCCATTTTGTACCACTAAGCATGGGTATTGATATATTTGGTAAGTATTCTATATCCAGGATGTGTATCTCATCTAGATATAAGAGTTTCTTGTTTTATCTTGCCTAATGGCCATAAATTGCTTACTTGGAAATAGAGATTGCATTCATGGTATATTTTTGACTAATAAGGGGTAGGAATTGCTAGTAACTTGGTGAAAATCTAAGTGATTGATGAGTTGCCTCTTAGATGTTTGATGAATTGCACGAACCATTGATCTTACCCACATGCACTTATCACTCATATGTTCAAGCACTATCACTCTAGACCCATGTGCTACCACTTTGAGTTCAATCTCTTTGTAGCACTTGTTCTTGGTTACCATCACACATAGTGAATTAGAGTGGGGAGAATTAGACTATATTGATCCATGCATGTCTCTAAGGCAATCTATAATCGAGTCTTTTAGGCGTCTCTTGTGTTGCATGTGCTGACTCTATAAATGGATGAGCCCATGACTCAATCGGAATACTTGTGCATATATATGTGTTCTTGTGTAAAGCACCACCCCCCAAATGTGCTCGATGTCCACATATTTTTCAAAGTTTGGGGGTGAGTCATACATACACTCCTAAAGTTTATTGAAATTCAAAAATCTTTTCAATCTAATATATACATGCTTGTACTTGCAGATTCTCGATATGGCATCGAAGCGTCGGCGTGGTGAAGGATCGAGAACCGCCTCGACTCCACCTCAGAAATTTGACGGACCGTAGTTTTGTTAGTCTTGCGGCTCGGGAAAGATATAATAGAATGGCTACTCGATCATTGATTAGGAGCGTGGGTTGAATCCGGATCCGTGAAAAGGATGGCGACATGGCGGTGATGATAGCGAGAAAGCTAGGTTCACACTCTCAAAGCGACCCGATCCGGTGATAATTGCCGTGGTAAAGGAATTTTACATAGCGTGCGAACATGATCATTATCTGATGTTGTAAGGGAAAACGGTGGAAATTGGCGAAGAGGACTTCAATGAGTGTTACTGTTTGCCGATGGGGTTTTCATGATGAATATGCTAGTTTTGTGAGTGATGGGCGGACTATGGCGGATAATTCGTGAGCTTTGTCACCGGGCACCACATGGACGATCGTGAGCAGCGGAAATATAGCGTTCCCACTCGCGAGTCTAGAAACTTATATGGGAAGGCTTGGTATGCGTTTATTTGCATAAAACTCATACCATGTACCCATGTGAGTCGTGTTACCGGGGCGTGCCGTGCTTTTATACTCGATCATCAAAGGCTTTAAAGTTGATGTGGGACATCTCATTTTGCAATCATCCTCCGAGCTTCTCGTGGGAGTACCTTTGGAGGATTACCACATCCGTCTCTCATCTGCATGTTATGTGACAAGTTAGGCGTCAAATGGAAGTCAAGCGAGATGATCCAAAAGCCTATGCGGTGTTGGACCACAAGTTGATCGGCCGGTACAAAGTATGGGTGGTGGAGCAAAACACCCTAGGGGATTGGGTTTCATAATTCCCCAAAGTGAACAATCTCGACTCTCTAGTCGGGCTCCATCTATCATACGGTCCCTGCTGCTGGCGTATAGAGGTGTGGTTCCGAAAGGCATTCAACGAGAAATCAATAGTTGGTTCTACAATCTTGAAGCCCAAAATGTCACTTTGTCAAAGCGCTTGAGCGTTATCTTTAAGTATTTGGTTGACGGTTTGCCGCCTGAGAATCGATGAATGCCCAACAATTTCAAATGTTAGTCTTAGTCGGTTTCCATACCTTTGATCCTGCCAGATTTTTCCCGTCGATCTAGAGATGGCGAGATGATGATGATGATCCAGCGCTTAAGCTCATCGAGGGGAGTCCTCTACATTTTATTTTGTTTTATCTTTTCGCATGAGGACATTGCTCTAAATAAGTTTGGGGGTGGTTGTTAAGTTTTATTTTTCTTAGTTGCATGAGTAAACTTGTTTTTTTTTTTTTTATGTTGCATTTAGGATTGCATGTTAATTCCGAATTTTTGATAGTGAGTATATTTGAAGGCCGATGATGAACTTAAAATTGCATGAACAAGTCTAGTAAGGATTGTTGAGTCAGTAATATGATGTTCTTGACATGATTTGAATCCTATCTGTTTGACAACGATGTTTTAAGGATAGCACTTTTGGAAAGATAACCATATTAGGCATTTGTGTTAGTTTGAATGGATAGATAATAGAGTCTCGAGGTTGAATGCCGGTGAAATGAAGGAACAAGTTAAGTAGCTAGTGAAAGGTGAATTTAGACTTGAACTTAAGTTGGGGAAAATATATGGAATATATAAGCTTGAGCTAGCTATATATATATATATATATATATATATATATATATATGATGATTCTTCTTGTTTGGGGCCTTTGTTACTTGAAATGCATAGAAATATCTTAAAAAAGTATCTTAAAACCTAAGCGCCCTAAGGTCTTATATGAGACATTGCATAGTCATGGTTACAATATATATATATATATATATATATATATTGGTGAAAGCTTTACGCTAAGGGGTATATCTTATTAGCCTAATGGAATGAGACATTATTGCGATCGTGGTTAAAAAAAAAACAATAAAATGGTTAAAAAAAAAAAAGCGGGAAAAGAAAATGCCCCCATTTAGCAAAAATAAGCATAAGTATTCCATGTTGAATCACGAATTTTGGTGATTGTTTAATTTCGGTTGAATTTAGTTTATTTAATGCGTTCTTGAGTTGAAGCGTGTATGGCGCTTATTAAGAACTTTATTATCTTTGATTTTTGCTTGTCATTGGTTAGCATGGTTGTTGAACACACACTCATGATATCGGTAATATGATTTTGATTGATTGATTGTTGGGATATTGTTGATCTGTTTGAACATGAGGTATTAGCATGTTTTGTGATTTTTAAAGAGGCTATGGATATTAGTTAACTATTGAATTCTTTGGAATTAAGGTCCTTTAGTTAGTTTGCATTTGCATGATGTTTAGTTAATCGTGTTTTGTGTTTTTGTTGCTGAGGACATGCGATGATTTAAGTTTGGGGTATTTGATGATTGGGTAATATACCCATGAATTAATTATGTTTAATCTTAATTTGTTGTGTGTTCAAAGCGTTTTAGAACTATTTTACTCGTTTTAGTGTGTTGTGGCGAGGATGGTGCGTTGTTGGAGCAATTGGGAGCAATTAATTTTGAAAAAAAGGCAAGATTCGGTTTACATTCAATAGCGCGTAGGTATTATCGAACTATAAAAGCAGCTTAGGTATTTAGTCCTCGATTGACTCGGGAAGAAGTAGCGTGAGAAGCAGGCGTGAAATCCTATTGACTTGATGTTGACTTTAGTTAATGAGTATTGGAAGCCTAATTGAACAAGGATTGTTGGAATTGGATGAAATATATAAATTGATTTATTTTTTTATTGAATTTGGGGGATTCTACACAATTGGAGATTGGAGGAAGGAAGAAGAAGCGGATCTGAAGGCTCTGACTTGGAGTTTTCTTCTCCTTTATTCTTTTAAATTGTGTAACTTCTTAGAGATGATTTATCAAGTATTTGTGGTTTTTATTTTCATCATGAACTAATTCTTTTTATTAAGATTCAATGGAACCTTTTATGTTTATGAATTGATTATTTAATTTATTCAATTATTTATGTTGAAGTGAATTGTTCATCGTGCCTTGTATTTATTGATTAATTATCGCCGATAATTACCTTGTTACTCTAGAAGGAAGGAATTGAAAGGAATTCTAGGGTTAGAAGCTGGGCATGGTGACATGTGACTTAGTTATTTACACGATGAATAATTAGGTTTGTGAATAGAATGAGAATATCTATTTTTGCATGTAATAACATAAGGAATTGGGTTTGTAGCGAGTTTAATTCAATTGTTTTGCATAGAGATATAGCAAAATTAATCTAGGTTAAATAGAAGGCAATTGATCACTCGAGAGAGTACTTTTGGCGCTTGAGAATTCCTGTTAACAATTCAGTAGACATAATAATTGGGATAGTTGAATAATTGATTTAATAATCATAATTGGGGAAATTGGAGTCTTAATTATCATTCATCTACATTCAAATAATTCTTAATTTATTTTTTTTTGTTTTCTTTTGGCATAATTTCTTAATTATATTTACAATTAGTTTTCTTAGTTTTAATAATCATAATTTTGGGTGTTTAAATAAAATTGAATTGATCTGATACTAGTAGTTGGAATTTATTAATTAGAATTCTACGAGGATCGACACTCTAATTTATCACTATATTACTTATTGATGATATACTTGCACGTTTGCCTTGGCTATGCTAGACTCAAAATTTTTGACATCAAGCTAAATACGCATTATGTGCTTTTGAAAATGAATTTTTATTCTCAAGTCTTGGCGACTATTATGTTTTAATGGACTTCAGGCCACCTACACCTCGTTACCTATTGAGATGATAAAACTAATTTGTGATGATTTTTGAACGGTTTAAAGAATAGTCTATGCTACTTGTTTCAGCTAGACGATAATGATTTGAAATATCAAAATATATTTTTATTTATCACTTATGTACCATGTAACCTGGTGCAGATCGTTGGCTAATTTTAAAATCTTAATTTGCCAACGGGGTTTGGCTATACCTAAATATTTCGATTGAATTGAATTATTGATATGAGTATAAGCTATTAGATTCGGCTAGACCAACGTTTATGAAAATTCTAAGCGTTCTTTGAAAATTTTCCCGAACTGAATTATTTTGGTGAGGAATCTGATAAGACTGAGGTATAATTTTTATGCCTATGGAAGTGACGAGAAACAGATTCGACCAGTAATACTTAATAAGTACAGGGCATACCAGGCTAATTACCCACTATGTCCATAAGTTATGACGATTTGCGAATGAATTTCCATACAACCTTTGCGAAAATGACAGACAATAGTCTATATAACTCCTTAGCAATATTTATAAAAAAATTACTCTTGTGAGGAATGTATTGGGAGCATGTGATGATGTGTATGAATGGTGTATGGTGCATGGTGCATGGTGTAAGGTGTAAGGTAAATTTTGGGGACGAAATATTTAGAAGAAGGGGTAAATGTGATAACCCGAGAATTTAGAAAATTATTTAAATCTTAAAATATAGAATTAAGGTTAAATAATAAACCTAGACAGAAAATAAGTGAATGGATTTGAGATTTTCGGAAAGGAATTTTGTGAATTTAAAATTTTTTATGGTGAATTATTCAGGATTAATGGTTTAGGTGTATATGTTCTGTGAATATGATTGTTTATGTGTACAGTATGTGGTTTAAGGGTCAAGGGTTGACAAGATAGTCTATATCAGTGGCAAACCCTATTATTATATTAAGAATGTCAACGTTCAGTTAGAAAATTTTATCTATTTATAAGAAACCCTAAAACCGATTCTAGAAACCCTAATTTCAGTTCCAAGAATTTGAAACCCTAATTTGGGAATGCAAATGCTAGTATAAGGTTTAAACGTTATTAATGATAACCTAATTAGGGATAACCTTAATTGATGTCAAACCCCTTAATTTCTAGATTTGAAACCCTAATTTATAATTAGGAAAAACCTAATTGTTAGTTTAATAATTTTAATGTTAATTAGGAAAGATTAATCCTAATTTACAAGTTATAAGTAATTAAGAAACCCTAATCTAATTAGGAAACCTAATTTCTAAATTAAAAGATTATTTTTCTATTTATAAACCCTAATGTACAATGATGACCCTAATTGCTAAATTAGCAATTTTAATTAAGAAATATTAATCATAATTAGCAAGCTTGAATTATGATTAGGAAATTTTAATATAATTAGAAAATCCTAATTATAATTTAGAAATATTAATTTTCTATTTAGAAAACCTAATTTTGGAAATCCTTGAAAATAAATTTTTTTTAAGAACCTTAGGTTTTCACCCTAAAGGTCAAACCCTAAGGTTCAAACCCTAAGAGTTAAACCCTAAGGGTTGTAGCAAATGTCCATTATGCCATTAAACTTAGAAACCAATTGACCAATTTGCCCTTTGTGCATTATTGGAGGAAACTTGTGAATCTTGCCATATAATGGAGTGGGTGACCAAATAAGATACAACATGTGCTGAAAATTAATTCATATCAGCCCAATTTTATCAGCCAATTCATTTCATCCAACATATATGTAGATTAGAGAGAGAGAGAGAAATGCCACTTTATTTCTCATTTTGTCCAAGAACTTCTCTCTCCTCAAATTTCGAAATCTAGAGTGAGAGAGAGTGATAAACAAAGTTAAGATCAGTTCATAGCAAGCTTATAACAGATCAACAAGGTCAGATTCAAAGATCCAAGCTTAGAAGGTATAAACCCTAAAATTGTGATCTGATGTTATTTGTTATGATTTATTGTTAAAATATGTGTATACGGGTGTCACTTAGTGATATGGGTTATTAGATCAAGGATCTATAAGATCTAGATGCACGATTTTTAAATTTTTAGAAATCTGGAAAATTGGAAAAATAAGTTCTGACAGCCTAATGTTAGGGCCTATAGATTCTTCTGTGTTAGATGTTTTGTGTGTTTTATGTTTTGGATTTGTTCTATGCCATGTAGGCTTTGATCTAAAACTTGAATCATGGTTGTATCATGTTTAGATCTCTTGTTATATGCAGTCAAACTGCGTTGACCAAGCACGAAAACGGGTTTCTGGGCAACCCAGAAACCCAAAAGTTCTCTGACAACGTTTTGTATGAGCTAGATCTTGTTGTGTTTTGTTATTTTGGTCATGTAGTTAGTTTGTTGTTGTAGATGGGTATATGTGTTGGTTGATTTCACAATCAATAAATATGTGCAAGTGTACACGGTCAACAAATAATAAAGTGAAAGTAGAGTATCGTTTCCACGAGGAATTATTTAATAAAATTCCCCAAGTACTAGTTCTTAACCAAACTAATTTTATTTAAACAACTGCAATTTGTGATTTTTCTAATTAAGAAAAATAAATTAACTAAATAAACTAGATTACTTTATAAGTGAATTTCAAATAAATACAGATCAAGACTACAATATCCCCAATTATGAGCTACAAACCAATTATCCAACTATCCCAATTATTATGCCACCTGAATTGTTAATAGGAATTCTAGTTGTTAAAAGCTCTTTCCCAAGTGAACAAATAACTTTTATTTAATTCAATTAATCCTGTGATATTCCTATATAGAATAATTAAACCAAACCCGTTAAGTTCCAATTCCCAATTCGTTACATGCAGTGAACATATATTCTTATTCAATTCACGACCCTAATTATTCATCTCTTGCAAATAATTAAACATACATGTTATCATGTCCAGTTCCAACCCTAGATTTCATCTCCCGATTCCTTCTAGAGTAACATGGTAATTACTGGCCAAATAATTAATCAATACGTACAAGACATGATAAACAATTCACCTTGACATAAATAATTGGAATAAATTAAATAATTAATTCATAAACATAAAAAGGTTCAATTTGTAGTCTTAATAAAAGAAATTTAGTTCATTGTCATTGAATTAAAATCAAGAATCCACAACTGAATAAACATTAAAAGATTAAAGTAAAAGAAGAGAAGAGAATAGAATCTGTTATCAGTAGTCTTGAGACTCCTCTTCCGCTCCTGCTTTGAATCTTCAATGATCCTCAAGTTGCTTCAATCTCCAACAATCCAATATAAACTAGGGTTTATGTTCTAATCTAATGGAGTATTTTATCTAAGCTAATCTATGTAATCCCCCTTATTCTATGCCTCACATCATATATTTATAGGTTACAAGTCCAATTTTTAGCTTAAGAACAAACCCAATCCAATTTGGAGTCAAAAAAGTGTCAAAATTCGCCCCAAAACGCGTCCAAGCTTGAGCACGGCCGTCCCCAGCGCCCCAGCGCTGCTCACGGCGCTAGGATTCTTCCCCTAGTGCCCCGGCGCTAGAAATGGCCTAGAAATGGGCGCCCCCGAGCTGGAATGTTTTCTGGAATTTTTCGCTTTGACGTCCTTTGGGAAAATGGCCATAACCTCTTCATCTGTACTCCGATTTTGATGATTCAAGATGTTCCGGAAAGACGAGATGTAGATCTACAACTTTTATTCTTTGAGTGTTTAGAAATAAGGTCCGGACCAATACTAAAATTTGCCCTGAAGTGGGTGTTATGTGAATGGCAAGCCGAAACGCGAATCTAACAACCCCAAACGTCGATCCAAGTAACTTTGGTTCCAATTCCTACAAAACAACATAAAACATGCATGAATAGATACAAACATTTCAAAACATCGAAAAGATTAAGCTCAAATGCACTCAATTATTGGTATAAAACTCACTCATCAATATGAACTACAATTACATGTTATACGATCACCTAGTTTAACTGTAGAATCAAAGTTATCAAGGGTTAAACATAGGGTGACCAAACTGCTCAAGAACATTTCTGGAAAACCCAAAACTGTTCAAGAACAGTTTTTCTTGCCTACTTTGACTGGCCTAGATTTTCTTTTGGTGATGTTTGTATGATGATATAAGTTTATAGAATTGTACACTGACATTAGTACTACAATAATGAACCTTTATATCGCACTAAATGAATCCTTGATGCAAGCTATGAAGATTTAAAGTAGCATACTCGTACTGTTCTTCATTTCTGGAAAACCTAAAAATGAAGAACAGCGTCTGACAATCGTTTCTGAAGCATGGATCTATTTGATTTGATATAGAATGACCATGGAACTTGTTTACAATTATGGTACTACACTTATACTACAACAATAACAATTTAGCTGCCTAGAAAACACAAACATTACGAATATAGAACTGGTCAAACCAAGCACCTTTTTCACTGCCATGAAGATCTGGGCAGGCTCAAGAACGGCTCAAGAATACCTATAACAAAGGTTCTGTCGCTATAGGGTCATTTATTAATAATTAATTTCCAAAAATAATTATTTTTAATAAATAAATTGAAATAAATAGTTTTTAATTATTAAAAATACATAATAAATTCCTAAAAATTAGTTTTTAATTATTTTAGATATATATCATTTATATTTAATATTTTTGGAATATTAAAGGTATTTAATTTATTTAATTATAATATTAAATAAATTATTTAAAATGATTTTAATCATAAAAAATCATGAAAAATTATATTATGGTATCTGAAAATATTTTAAGTTATTTTTAATGACATTTAATATTTTGTGATGAATTTCATTAATTAATTAATATTAATGATAATTAATTTATTTAATAAATATATTAAATAAATTATGGAAAAATAGAATTAATGATCTAAAAATCATATAAAAATGATTTAAGTGTTATAAAAATATTTTAAATTATAAAATATAACTTTTGATATTTTGTCATGAAAATATTAATATTTTAATATTAATAGCAATTAACGGATAATGGATTTAAAGGTTTAAAAATCATATAAATATGATTTTAAGGTATTAAAAATACTTTGATATATTATAAATATATTATAATGTTATGACATGTATTTCATTAATATTTAATATTAAATAAATATTAATGATAAAGGAATTATGTGGTATTTATATTATATAAATACGAGATAAGTGATTGAAAAATAATGATAAATGATAAGAATTATCTTAAAATTATTACGAGCTTATGAAAAATATTTTAACTGATAATATAATTATCTAAGATAATTGTTAAGTGTTAGGCAAAGTTTAATTGAACTTAAACTCGATAATTGTCCGACTAGACCGTCGGGATGTCAGAATTGTACTGAACTCGACTCAGACTTTAAAAGTTTGACTTGAGGTTAAGTCTTATGTGTGTTATAGACGGATAAGATTATGTGATAATGTGGTTAGGTTACTTTAAATATTGTGATGATATTATTCTAATTTGTATATCGATATTATTTAATATTAGGTCTTCAGACAAAGCTTATTAAAATGTGTAACGATAATCAATGGTTCAGACAAGTTTTTCTTAACTCAGCCTCGAGTTGTATTATTCAATTATACTTGTGGTTAATCATTTCTGATTGCTATGTCTAAGAATTATTAAATCGCACTCTATGCATACTGCATGTATTCATCAGGTATGAAAGGATGATCACCTTCATTACCATTTGGTCCAGATATATATATCATGTTCAATGTTCGTTTAGCTGTGTAAAATTTGATCATGCTAGTTCATAATTATATTGTAGAACTGTAGCTAGCTTTTGTTCAATTCTTTCAATCATGATATATCCTTAATTTATTGAACTTAAAATTGATGGGCAAACTTATTGCTCACCATTGCTATATCATGGTAAACATTGCAGATTAAGACGCATGCGTCGGATACAGGAAAGGTTAAAGCCAAGTTCAGCTTGGGACTATGTGTGCAGCTAGATTTGTAATAGTATAGTATGATAATAATGTTATAGGTTAGACAGTTTTTGAATTATGTATAAGTTAAGGTTACTCGACCTTGGGGGAAAATGTTTAAAGTTATTGTATAAACAATTTATGTTTATATCTTCTGCAATAGTTGTAGAATGATTGTACCGGATCCGCGATGATTTGGGACCCGAATTTGGGGCTCTCACATTTACTATAACTGTTACACACATTAACATTACACACATATTAGGCATGTTTATATTACTAAAATATAAATAATATTATATTAATATTCTCATTCCTTATTCAAAATCCAGAATTAGGGTTTTGAATCCATATCCGACATAACCTTCATATAAACCATTATTAATTAAGATAAAATATAACTTAACTAATATAATAAAATACATATAATAATAATCCTTATAATCATATCATATATATAATAATCATATCTTCATGAAAAATAAATAATAAATATTTTTATTACAAAATTAATTTTTAATAAGAATATAATCTATAATGATCGATAATTCTTAAAAAGAATTTATTTACAATTATTCATGTAATAAATAAGTTTTATTTATCACATAAATATATATACTTTTCTTTTGCACATAATCCCACCTTTATATAAAAAAAAATTAAATGCAAAATTTATTATTTAATTATATTGAAAATATTGGGTTATTACAATACTAACTATGTGCAAATGAATTGAATATATGCAAGCATGTGTAGTAAAGGTTGTTTAGCATTATTATTTGGTTTAATAGGTAATATGGTTAGTCTTCTACATAATGAACTCTCTTAGCTTTGTAAAACGAAAACCTTGCGAATAAATCTATTAATTGTTTTAAAGTAAATAGAAGGGACCAAACCTAGTCCAAAACCCCTTAACATATATGTATGAATGTCTTAAGCTTAATGCATGTCTTAAGTGATGTTTTAAGTATACAAGCATGTTATGGCTATATATGTGACGCCCCCAAAATTAGGTATACGTCACCCATCTTGGGTTGCCACTTACATGGTACATAAATTCAAATACAAATTAATAATACAACTGTCGTGTACAATACGACAAAGCATAAACTGTGAGTTTGAATACAAATATTGTCTACTAGAGAGTATACAAACTCAAAAGGAATCCTTATTACAATTATTATTACACTATTTCACAGAATAGTGAGGACTACTAATGCTATCATCCAATTAAAGTCACTCCGTTCCCGACTAGTCCTCGCTACGTTCTCATTTTTCAAGAGAACAATAAAAGTAAAAGGTGAGCTCAACTAGCCCAAGAGGAAATATTATGACTAAGATAATGCGAGAATATATTATCGTTAGCCTTCAATGATGTTAAAGCGATACAATATAACAACCATCAAGTTTAACTACGGTAATGAACAAGCAATCCATTAAAAGAGTCAAGTAGAGAATAAAATCTACTATCTTTTATGATTTAGAAGGTTTTTCATCACTTTTATCGCTGGGACTCAGCTTAATAAATAATCCACATCATTGAATCACCCCTACACTACGACCAAGGATATTCTTTAATATCACGACCACAATTATCCATGCACTACGGGCCAAGAATATTTGTGTATTCAATAATGGTCATGATCATGCCAACAACTGTCCATCAATGTACTACGGGCCAATGAGGTTTTTTTCCACATCATTTGTAACATTACGGTCATGATTACACCGAATAATCCCTGGTCATAATCATACCAAGTCCATCTATGCACTATAGGCCACATATGACTTTCAACAAAATATAAACATGAGGATGATGACAATGATATAAGAATTCAATAAAACAAGTTCAAGAATTAATTTATCCAGGAACTAATAACGTCCAAATTGTCAACATGATACTGCTTTGTAGAGTAAAATTTAAGAATGCTCAGAAGAGTATTTCCAAGAAAAGATACTTGATGAAGCGCAAGTATCAAAGCTATTCCACTAATTTCATGGAGTTTAGAAGTTAAAACTTTAACCAACTGAGTATAATAAGGAATGGAATAACAAAAGAAATCACCGGGCACACGATAGGCGCCTTGACAGTGAGTTATTCAACAGAATAATAAATAACGGAATCGGTCCGGCCAGAAACGCATAACAGGATATTCCTACAAAATATTAAAAATGAGAATAATAAGTCCCGTAAAGAGCGAAATGATATTCCGAGAATAATAAAAAGCGCAGTAAAACGATGCATGTGAGGATATTCAACGAGAATAATAAAGAGCGGAACCGGTCCGTAGAACGCATGTGAACATGATGTTCCAACAGAATGATAAAGAATGAAACAACAAAAAAATTTCACGACGTATAGGGTAGCCCGCGTATATAGGTTATTCCAATAGAATAATAAAGAATGAAATAACAGAAGTTCTCCTCATAGATAAGAAAGAAATAATACTCCCTACCTTGGAAAAACTGAATATTGGAATAGTGAGGTAGCAGATTTCTCTTCTTCTTTCTCTCTATAATTTCTCTCTATAATAATTGCTCTAAAGCTTTTGTGAATTGGTGAGAAATGAAGGAAGAATGAGCTTCTATTTATAGGAAAATATAGTTTCGATAATTGCACGTTTTGGGGCTCAAAAATTACAGTACAATACCTCTAACTTTTCTTTCATTTATAATTTAGTCCTGCAAGTATTATCAATCTTGCACCAACTCCCCTAATAGTAAATTATGTGAATCAATAGTTTAATCATGTGAATCAATAGTATAATCATGTGAAAAATACAAATTTCAGTATAGTACCTCTATCTATACCTCCATTTTTAATTTATTCATGCAAGTATTATCAATCTTGCACCAACTCCCCTAATAGTAAATAATGTGATTCAATAGTACACATATGTGAACAAATAGTTATATAAGCATGTGAATTAGTAACAATTAATTACTCATTTATCCGATAAATTATCCGATTTATCAATATAACCCCTAGACATCAATTATCATCGGAATAAATGTCAATTTTCACTAACACAAATAATTCCAACATAATGAAACTATTTTTATCAAAAAATATAAAATTTGAAATTTTGAAGTTTGACTTTTCCCGAAAAAGACAACTGTTGACTTTTTGACCAAATAGTGAATCCCGAAAATTTTTGTGTTTATAGACTATTTTTACTAATTTCGTCGTTTCGGACTCAAATATCACGTCCGCGTCTCCAAATTCAACTCCGAACAACATTCATTATTAATATTATAACTCACAATATTTATCAACCAAGTCGTTCCTAGGAAAGAGGGGGCTTTCCAATAAGGATTTCTCCCTATCAAGTAGCCTTGATTAGGTGACCAAACCTCTCGATGTGAACTTCTAGACATTGTCAATATTGCAAATAATAATATGAATAACTTTGCCGTCTCAATTATTGATTTAATAATATAATATATTATATAGATGATACTGTGACAATAATTGAATCAATAATATGAGAGATATGATGCAGCAATTACTGTAGCAATAATTGAGTATAACTGAGTGATTTCTCACGTAAGCATCAATAATCAATACCGTGTGCTACTATTCAACCACGCCAGACATTGTACTTTTAACTTTGGGTGTTTCAACAGATTAATGGTAAAACTTCCGCCGTTATTTTCATAAAGTATTTTTGTCGTTTTCTCAATCGACAATAATAATTTCGTTGTGGGGTCCACCAATGATTGTCTTAGTTATACGAATATTCCTTGTTAAAACGAATATTTCCCGACCAATCGAATATTATATAACAACTTGCGTACTTTGTAAAATTTGTAAATATTGCCCACAACTATAACATTATATCAAATCCACACCATAATATTCAAAAATATATTTTGAGAAAATTTAATCTTTATTCAAAAAGTTGGGGTCTTACAATATAGAACCAAGATTTGACATATTTCATTAAGGTTTGCAAAAGTAAGAACAATGTGGAATATACAAGTTTTAAATGAGTATCAAATACATTGATAGACATGTGTATATTGATATATATTGCAAGTATGTGTGACTAATGTATACATATACATAAGTTAATGGAATAATATAGTTCCTTGAGGTGATATTAAGCTATAAGTTGGTAATCGACGCGAAAGGCAAGTTCCCTAACTTTCATAACTTTGGATATTGTGCAAGGTTATGATTATTGTTATATCAACTATTTGTTTGAGCAAATCATTCATGTGATATCTAAACTCTCAAAAATTATCATTCCTACTCAAAAGCTTAGTTTGATTTTGCTATTATATTTTTGAATCATATTGCAAGTATGAAACTTATAAATTATTCCTAAGTGTATTGAGAAAGGCGTCTAGGCCATTTGATTCAACTATACTAGTATCTATAAATTTAGAAAGCTATCCAAACCAATTACTTTGGTGCGGAATCTTATAAATCTACTGCGATGAACAACCCTCTTAGAAGGGGAAATTTTATATTATCAGGAAACCGACGTGCACACAAACATCATGTTTAAATGTTATGCAAAACGTAGGGTAAGCTAATCATAAACTCTAGCGAAGTCTATACCTTATTTGATACCGGTTCTACCCATTCTTTTATTTCTTCTACTTGTGCTCAACATTTAAATTTGACTCTGGAGAAATTAGACTTTGATTTATCTGTTGAAACTCTGTTGGGAGAAACCTTCATTAAATCCACTGTTTATAAGTCTTATTGGATTCAAATCGGTGACCGCATGTTACTTGTCGATCTTATTTCTTTGAAAATACTTGCATTTGATGTGATTTTAAGGATTGATTGGTTAACCACTCATCATGCAAAAATTGATTATTTTCGTAAGGCTATTAGCTTTCATATTCCTAACCAACCTATTTTGCGAATTTAAGCAACCAAACCACTAATGTCAATCACTGTCATATCAATCCATAACGCTATTCGTTTATTAAAAAATGGATGTCAAGCTTTCTTAACCCATGCCACATATTTAAACAAAAATACTTCAGATTTGAATGATATTCTATTGTTAATAAATTTCCTGACGTATTCCCTGAAGAAATTCCTAGCCTACCCCTAGAGCGTGAAATCAAGTTTTGTATTGATTTTGAACCCGGTACAAAACCCATTTCCAAAGCCTCATATCGAATGGCTTCTATTGAACTTCAGGAGTTAAAAACCCAACTACAGGAATTGTTAGACATCGGTTTCATTCATCCTAGTACATCTCCTTGGGGTGCTCCCGTTATATTCATAAAGAAGAAAGATGGAAGTATGCGACTTTGTATTGACTATCGGGAGTTGAATCACGTTACCGTAAAAAATAGGTACCCGTTACCTCGAATTGATGACCTGTTTGACCAGTTGTAAGGTGCTAAATTCTTTTCAAAGATCGATCTTCGTTCCTGATATCATCAGTTAAAAGATAAAATTGATGACATTCCAAAGACTGCTTTCAAAACTCAGTATGGGCATTACGAATTCCTAGTCATGTCTTTTGGATTGACTAATGCTCATGGGCCTTCATGAATATGATGAACCGAGTATTCAAGGAATATTTGGATCCTTTTGTTGTTATCTTTATTGATGACATTCTCATATACTTCAAAAGACGTGAAGATCATGAGCAACACTTGAGGCTAATACTCCAAAAGCTTCATGAAAACAAGCTATATGCCAAGTTAAAGAAATGCGAGTTCTGGCTTGAGGAAGTAGCATTACTTGGGCACGTTATATCAAATCATGGAATATCTGTTGATCCGGCAAAGATTGAAGCAATTCAAAGCTGGGAGCAACCTAAGTCAGTGACCAAAGTACGTAGCTTTCTCGGCTTAGCTGGTTATTATCGGAGATTCGTAGAAGGGTTTTCTCGAATCGCTACTCCATTAACTCAAATTGACTCGGAAAGATACAAAATTCGGATTGGAGCGAGGAATGTGAGAAGAGTTTTCAAGAACTTCGAGAGGAGACTCATTTCAAAGACTTGTTACGGCAATACCATCCGATGCAGCGAGGATATGTCATCTACATCGATGCTTCAGGAAGAGGTTTAGGATGTGTTCTCATGCAACATGGGAAAGTCATAGCCTATGCCTCACGTCAACTCAAAGAATATGAGAGAAATCCTACTCATGATCTAGAGTTGGAAACTTTCATTTTTTGCACTTAAAATCTGGAGGCATTACCTGTATGGGGAGAAGGTGGAGATCTTTACGGATCATAAAAGCTTGAAATATTTATTCACTCAAAAGGAATTCAATATGCGGCAATGACGTTGGCTTGAACTGTTGAAAGATTATGATCATACTATTCAATACCATCCTGGAAAAGCGAACGTGGTAGCTGACGCATTGAGTAGAAGATTATATGCGGGTATGAGTGTGATATTGTCAACGCAAAGGCCCATTTTTTATGACTTGCAAAGGATGGAGATAGAGATAAAGACTCCAGGGAACCACGTAATGATGGCAAATATACGAGTAGAACCGACTTTAATCGATAAAGTTAAAGTTGTTCAAGCTACGGACCTGGAGCTGATTCGTATGAAGAAGAAAGTGCAAGAAGGTGCTATTCCAGAAGCAAGAATTGATGAAGAAGGAATACTTCGAGTCAACTCCAGACTTTGTATTCCTAATGACCCTGATTTAAAGTATAAAATCATGATGGAGGCGCATAACACACCATTTGCAATCCATCCTGGGAGTACCAAAATGTATCATGATATTCGACATACATTTTGGTGGAGCAATATGAAGAGAGAGATAGCAGAGTTTATCTCAAGGTGTTTAATGTGTCAACGTGTCAAGGCGGAGTATCAAGTGCCAAAAGGTCCATTGCAACCACTTAAAATTCCAGAATAGAAGTGGGAGCACATTACCATGGATTTTGTTATCGGTCTTCCCAAGGTTTCTCAAGGCATAGATGAAATTTGGGTCATTGTTGATAAATTGACCAAATCTGCTCATTTCTTACCTATACGAGAAACTTATACACTTGAACGTCTTGCTCGTATATACATAAATAAGATTCTAAGACTGCATGGTATTCCAGTATCCATAGTTTTTGATCGAGACCCAAGATTCACTTCACGATTTTGGGTCAGTTTGCAAAAAGCTATGGGCACGAATTTACGATTTAGTTCGGCATATCATCCTCAAACGGATGGGTAGTCGGAGAGGACTATTCAAACTTTGGAAGATCTTTTAAGACTATGTGTCCTTGACTTCAAATGAAGTTGGGACAAGTTCTTGCCATTGGTGGAATTCTCCTACAACAACAGTTATCAAGCAAGTATCGGCATGGCTCCGTTCAAGGCCTTGCATGGAAGAATATGTCATTCTCCAGTATGATGGGATGAGGTGGGTGAAGCAACGTTGTTGGTGTAATGCCCGAGAATTTCGAATTTTGAATGAATTAAATTTTTATTTGATTATGTGGATTAAATGAATTTAATTGAGTTATTATATGAGTAAGATGTTCGAAGGTCGTTCTATGACCTAGAATGTGCAGATGTGGTTAGTATTCTGACTTTGTGCTAGAATTAATTGTTGTGAATTATCAAGATGAAAATGAAGGTTTTTCGAGAATGTTTGCATAAAACACTATTCATTCGATTTTGTTCGGAGCTAGGGTTTGAGATTCTGAGAAACGCGTAATGATAGAATACGAATTTAGTATGGAATATTCAATAATAATTCCGTTATGGCAAATGAAGTTTTTGCTTGCGGACGTAAAACCTAGGGGTTTGTGAAAGAGGTTTCCAAAAGGGAAATGCAATGCGTATAGTCGTTTCGGATATTATACGTATAAAATACGAGTATTATATTAGTATAAATACGAGTATTGTATAAAGAATAGTAAGACGTATAATATGAATATCGTATGAGTATTAGACGAAGAGATGTCGTGAGTAATACGCGTAGAATACAAGTCGTATTAATGGAGTATGAGTTAAAGGTTGGTATAACTTAATTGGACTTAAACCAATAGCAAGCCCAATGAATTATATGAGAAAGCCCAAGTTAAAGCCCAACGTTTATTAAAGTCAAGCCCAATCCAAAGAATTGAACCGCGGGTCGAACCAGTGGGTCATGGGATGGGTATAACCCATGTAGCAACCCATACGGTGATCCACAAGAGAGTGGGCCGGCCACTTGGTGGCCAAGAAAAGTGACAACTTGCTCACCAAGTACTTTACTTGGTGGCAAAGTTGACAAAGGAGGTGGAATAGTAAGGAGGTGGGAGTTGGACATTTTTTCCCTCACTTTGGTTTTCTATATATACAAAGCTAGAATTGCCATTTTATGGTTTTACAAAGCTTGTCCAAAGATATTTCTAAGAGAGAAAGAGCTAGAATCATATAATCCTTCTACTTCTAAGCAAACCAATAGGCGTTTAACAAGAACGTGAACTACTTCAAAGGTAAATTCTTATAAACCGTAATCTTCATCTTTTTCGATTTCTTTCTCGTAGAAGAATCATAGATTGGTGGAGCATGTTTATTGAAGGGATATAAGGATGCCTATTAATGGCCAAATCATTAGTAGGTCATGACCAATTAGAAATCGTAAGTGTTTACGTGAGTTAAAAACCATAAACTTCTTTAACGTTAACTTAGTTATTAATGAATGTTTGGAAAATCGTTATAGCTAAGGAATGTGCCTATTGTTTGGTTAGGATGACTATGATGAATCAATGGAGTTTTCCATTTGATTTGGCTTATAGAACACGAGTAACGAAGTTATGGCGAATTTTGTGAAAATAGACGTTAAACATCAAAAACGTAAAAGGCCCGGATTAAGGGTTAAAAGTTGTCGTGTGACTTAAAAACATTAGTTTCCAATGTCAACATGTGAGATAAGGTAATTAAGAGTCGTTGGCAAAAGAATCGTCGCATTCTGACTTATAACGAAGAAAACAAGTATTGAACGGACGAAAACGTTAAACGAACGCTTAAAAATGAACTTAAAGGTGAATTCTAAGTTAACAGATTAGAAAATAGGAAATTATTATATGAACATGTAAAGGATGCGATTTGTGACTTATAGGCTTTCGAATGGGTCAATTCGGATATAAAACGAACAAATTAGGAAGCCGGGAGTTTAGTTAGGAAACCAAACTATTTTGGCCAACTGGTGCACAAGCTCGGCGCCGCATCGCCAAAAAACCAAGAAAGTGGTGGGTAGCCGCATGCCGAGACTTCGTGAGAACCACCTGCTAACTTTCATGTCTTTGCGACGCCATTAGAATACTAGGGATGTCGCGTCGCAGCGCCGTCAGTAGAAAAAGGTTGACCAAGTTAGGTTTTATTCCATTTTGAATGTAGACCTAAAGTAAGACGTTAAAGGTACTTAAAGTACATAATAAGACTTACCTTAAATCACTTATAAGGTTTTAATGTAAGAAGATCTGATAAGGTTTAATAGAAATTAAACAAAGAACGCGAAGACGTAATAAGTAAACTGTGAATAACTTTAATGTTGGTATTTAACCAATATTGATCGAATGTCGGATAATGACGTAAGATCGTTAATGAGACGTAACAAAGTATAGGAAGTTGAATCGACTTTAGTAATGAAGTTAATACAAATAAGATATAGAAGAGAAAGAAGTTGGTTAAAATCGTAAAGTTAGTTTGTTTGATAACAAATTGCAGTGTGCTATGTGAATGTATCATGTAGATCCTGTAAAGACTGAGAATAGTTGAATTGTTTATTCGAAGACGCTTGAAGACAAGTCTTTCTTAAACGCTTGTTTAACCTTCGAGTTAGCCAAGTTTTTACGTGATGCATGTTATACAATGCATGAATGATTTTAAGGAAAGAGTCTATGTCTGTTTTTACTCGTCTAGACTAATACTGAAGAGTTGATTGATTTATTTACAAGTCTTTTGATATAGAACTTTTAACGTTATCCTTTGTCAAGTATTTGGTACGGATGAGAAGGTAAGTTTGTCTATGTACAAACAAAAGTATTTTTCATCGATTATTCGATGGGCACGCGAGGTTGCCAAATGTTGAACGTAAATGCGTTTAACGTAAGAGTGTTGATCAACATAGAGTACAATAGGCTGATCACCTAGAAGTGCTCATAAGTAAAGACGGGTGGATGGCCATAGTACCGGATATCCTTTTCAAGTATGGAAATGAAAATAATATGTTCATGGTCTATTGACCGGTTCATCATTCCTAAGCTATTCTATATACTTTGGAATTGTTGTTATGAGATGAGAAGTAATAGTCAAATGTTTCGTAGTGCTTCACAGACAATTGTTCAAATATGGAATTAAAGCATGAAAATGTTATTGTGATATTCATATGATTCTTTATTAAGACTTGCTGAGCTAGTTATGGTCATTCTTGCTTGAACCATATGTTCGCAGCTAAAGCCGAAAGAGGTGAGAGTTCTAAGAGAGATAAAGGCAGGGCTAAGATGGACAATTAATCGTCCTATAATAGACTAGTGTATTTGTATATAATATACTCATGAAGAACAACGAATGTATTCGGTTAATGAACCTGGGAAAGGATTGTATGGATTGTAGTATCATGAAACACCATCTGTAATGATTGTAATTACACTCATTTTGTTGTTATCTCAATGGAATGATTGTATGGATTGTAGTATCGTGATACACCATTTGTCAGGTTGGAAGATACCCGGATTTGGGGGCGTCACAGGTTGGTATCAAAGCAATAGGTTATAAAACTTAAGGGGGGAAGAACCTTAGGCTAATAACCTCGTTAGGAAAGGAAGAGTCCGAAGAAAGCTAACTCGAGTCAAATGAGTTAATAAGGTATTGAGGAAACTTAGTACCGAAAGATTTAAAAGATGGAAAGTAACCCTAAATGGATTAAATGTGATTTGTGCTTATATTATTGTGTATTATGTACTAATCAATTTGTTATGTGTTATTGTAGATGTCAATCGATAGCCTAATGTATAGGGATATACATGTGGTCTGCGAGGAGTCCGTGACCCAGAAGTTGAGACGAAGACATGTTCCTATAGTGAGAATCACCCGGTAGTGATTCTAGAAGAGTCAGAGCCCGAGGAATATTACTAGGAGGAGGACTATTCTGAGGAGACTATGGGAACATCATCATATTTAAATATGATGATTGATGTGGAGGATGATATGGAGATGACATCGATTAATACGGTGATTCCTGCCCTAGAGTCGACACCTACAGAGACTATGAGGGCAATGCACCTCGATTGCTTGCCAAGTAGTAACGTGCGTGAATTGCACAATATGGTGCAACACCAGAAGGAAGAGATCGCTGATCTCTATGGAGCGAAAGAGTCTGCAGAGTTAGACAATGAGATAGAGCATGATGAGAAAGTGCTCATGACTAACAAGGCTAGGGACTATAAGAACGAGGTCGTAGAACTTCGTAAGAAACTGGTTGAAAAAGACCAGAAGATAGCACGAATGTCATATATAAATGACAGTGCGTACGAGGATTTCAAGCTTAAGATAGCTTGTTATTCTATTGAGTCGAGACAGACTCGACATACTATAAGTTGAGATATTGTGTCGATATTGGCGAACCAGAAGCATGAGAATGATGTTAGGAAATATTAGGAGTAGTATGGTAAATACTTTTGTGTAGTGATGTAAAACCCTCTTTTGTATAATTAAAGGGTAGTCTTTTTGTAAATCCCATTTTTTGTAAAAGTCAATCACGGGATAAATATGTAATAGCTTTTGGTCTATGGAAAGCAACTTGTAAATAGTTTTGAACTATAAAGAAGCATTTTAATATAAGGAAGTTTTTATTTTAAATTGCTTTGCTGTGTATGAGTTATTGTTTAGTTGTTTGATGACTAATAAAGAAGTAAGCAAATAAGTAATAATGGAACTTTATTTATTTAATCAGAAATGCCGCCAAGAAGAAGGCAACGTGACCAAGAGGAGGAATCACATAACGATAACGATGGGGGGTCCTAATAACCCAATGCAAGAGTTCGTTAATTTAGAAAGTAGTATGCACACAAGCCGATCATGTTTGATGATAAAGCATATACTTTGTAACAATCTTATTCATTTATTAATAAAAAGTATTAATTTATTAAAGGCTTTTAATTATCTACATGATCTTTGTTTTATAATATGTGATAAACCCGTAGTTTTAAGCAATGCTTTTAGAATAATGATGATGATCATTCTAATGAGATCTAAATTCTTAGAAAGCTTAAAACTAAAATAGTTCCCAATCGTTGGATTACTAAATTGGGGATTAGTGAATCCAGGATAGATTGGTACATCGTTGCTTGCTCATTGGATGAGGATGATTGATCTCATGATCATTTGTGTGGAACACTAAAGCAAGTATGTAGGTGCTTATTAGAGAATAAGTTCCTTTGAGCATTGGCTCGCTAAGGAATACCTAATGGAGTTTTATTTGCTGTGTCGATAGGAATTTTCTGTAGTGATAGTAGTCAAGTGATCCTTGGACTTGAGATCATCATAGTATCTTGTGTATGATGAGTTATACTTTGACTTATTCCTTAAGACCCTTAGGGTATATCGAAAGGTATGCTTGGGTATAATAAGTTATACGTGGAGATAATGTATGATCGATAAAGAATCTACCACTTCTAATAAAAAGAGAAATGTCTATGTGATTCGATAAATGACAACCCGGTAGTCCTTGGCAAAGCGAGAATGAAATTAGAAAGGAGTTTCTAATTTGCATTATTTGGAGTTGTGCATTTAAGGATCGAAATACATATAATTAAATAAAATAAGACTTGTGCGGTAATTCCATATCTTATATTTAATTGGGACATTGTATGGTGGAAGGATTGAATTGTCTGGTAACTATTTACTCAAAAGGTTCTTTAATGATTAATGTTGAAATCTATATTATACGGAAAGTCGTTGATCATTGGGAGGCTTATCCTATTGTAGAATAAATATTATTTATTTAAATAAATTAATTATTTAATTTATTTATTTAAATAAGATTAAATTATTCTAATTGATTTATTCACAATAGGTTTAATATGGAGAACCTAAAGGGTCACACCATAAAAGGAAGAATAATTATTTAAGAAGTTAATGGCATAATCGTAATAATATGTTAAGTATATTTAATTTAATCTATGGTGATAGAATAAATTAAATAGCTTAATATTATTATTTAATATTTTAGAAATATTAAATATAAATTAATAAGAGAGTCTTATTAATATTATTACAATTATTATTATTTTAATTTCTAAAAGAGTTTAGGAATTAATTTAATATAAGTACTCTCATTTATTCCTAATTGGATTAGGAAGGAAAATTAGTTAAAGGAGTTTAATTAATTATCCCTAATAAGATTAGGGAGCTTAATTAATTAAAAGAATTTAATTAATTAAATAAAACCCAATTCCTTAATTGTTAAGGTGGGTTGCCCACATCTATAAATAAGAGAGTCTTATTATGGGTGGTATGGGTTGTTGACTTTTAACAATCGTAATAATTCAAGTTGTTGGAGAGTACGCCTTTTCTATAGAGATAGAAAAACTAGGGTTTTGCATAACACCCATCTTCTTGAATTTTATTCTTCCTTGGTGGATCACCTAGAGAGGCCAAACATTTGGGTGGCTAACGTTGATCGAAAGGAAGGAACCAAACCGGTGGATTCAAGTTGAGCGAAAAGGATTTGGAGGTGAACTTGTACTGAGGAAGCTCGATCTTGAGGTATGATTTTATTCTTTATCTTTTCGTTTAATTAATAATTATGCATAAAGGGTGATCGGGTATATGGTTTGTAAATTTTTAAACTACGATTTTACGTTTCGCATTTTTTTTGCAATTTGATTGCGTTATGAATATTACAAACCTAACGGTGGCATCGAGCCGAACCTTTATGCGAATTATTAATTGTTTTAATTTGATATATATATTGATATATGTTTAGAACAATTTAATTGGGCATAATTTTATTGTATAAAATTTAAAAAAAAAAAAAAAAAAAAAAAAAAAAAAAAATGCATTTTTTTTTTTAAAATGGACGTTAAAAAATGTATTTTGTTAAAAAAGGAATTTAATTGAAAAAATTTAAATATAGTAGCAAAATTCGATTATTAAAAAAAAAAAAAAAAATAAGCTATATTTATGATTGGAATATTTTTATATATTTTAAAAATTTTCAAATAAAAATATTATATATATTATATATATTATATATATATATATATATATATATATATATATATATATATATATATATATATATATATATATATATATATATATATATATATATTATTATATATATATATATATATATATATATATATAATTTTAATATAAATATTTATTTAATATTAAAATATATATATATATATATATTTTAATAATTTTATAATTAAAATAAAAAAGGTTTATTTTAATTTTAAAATAAAAGGTTTATTTTAATATTAAAATAAAAGATTTATTTTAATTTTAAAATTAAATTTCATCTTAACTAATTAGAGTTGGAATTGGATTCCATGATAACTAATTGGAGTTGAAATTGGATTATATTTCCTTAAATAAAGGAGTTTATTTAGATATGAAATAAGATTTCATATTATTCAAAATAAAAAGAGTTTATTTGTGAATAGAAAAAAAAATCCAATTTCCTTAAATAAAGGAGTTTATTTAAATATGAAATAAGATTTCATATTATTCAAAATAAAGGAGTTTATTTGTGAATAGGAAAAAGGAGTTTCCTTTAAAGGAGTTTTTTTTTATTTAAAATAAAGAGTTTATTTTTTAGGATGGAAAGAGAATCATAAGTGTTTCCTAAAAAAAGTTTTTTTTATTTGATTTTTTATATACATGAATTGGATTCATAATTAATTAAAATAAAGAGTTTATTTTAATTAAAGATTTTTTTACATGGAATTGGATTCATAATTAATTAAAATAAAAGTTTATTTTAATTAAAGATTTTATATACATGGAATTGGATTCCATAATTAATTAAAATAAAAGAGTTTATTTTGATTAAAGATTTTGATTAAAATAAAATAGTTTATTTTATTCAAAATTGGATAAATTAAAATAAAATAGTTTTATTTTGATTTAAATTTGGATTAAAATAAAGGAGTTTATTTTGATTCAAAAATAGATTTTATACTAACTAAATTTGCCCATTAAATGATATCAATATATATATTAAATGTTTATTATTCATGAGATGAATGTTATTTATTGATGCGTATGGTGATGTGTATGATAATAAATGGGATTGATTATGGACTATTGACCCGATGTGATTGGATTTTATTTTAGTTGGATGCATGAATGTATGGGTTTTATTAAATGGGAATTCTGCGTACCTCGTCTTCTCTAATTTTTCTTAATGTAAATTCTATCTCTCTCTATGTACTTCCCTTATTTGGCGATCGAGGTTTTATTTATTTTAAATAGTTTTGTAATAGGAATAGTTTAGAATTAATTTTGAAAAATTGGAGATCGAAGAAAGAAGAGGCGCTTGAAGACCCGTTTGTAATGGAGCAGGGTTTAAATGTAATAGTTATATTTAAATATTATTTCTTGCACCCCCAGGGTTTGACCTTTTGGTTCACTTGGTGGCTCTAGTGAACAAACTAGAATAAAGTCCATAATCAATCGGGTAGAATATAGTATTCTATATGTGCATGCTTATATATATATATATTATATATTATGCAAACATGCTTCGCATGTTCATTAATATGACGTATTTTATATATATATATATAAATGCATGCGCTAAACAAGATGAGACAAATTAATAACAAACCCCTCAATTTTTTATATTAAGTCTAAGCGTTCAAAGATATTTGGAATATCGAGCGTAAGCCTTCTAGCATGATAAAATTAATAGAGTATTAAATATTTAATATGAGTTTGTTGTGTCACCACAAGGCAAGTATTAAGTATTTAAGATGTTAATTTATCACATTTGATGCTTATAAAGAAAATTGAACAATATTGTTTTGTTGTGTCACCACAAGGATGATATTTTTTTTTTTTGAATATATGGAGTGCTAGGTTGGACTTAACTTGGATAATTTTGATTCGGATGTGCCACCACTTGATCAAAATAATCTAAGAGGCAAAAGAAAAGGAGTTGCATAGTTGATGTAATTGACAAAAGTTGTCTACCTATTTATTTATATATAGTTTGTTGTGTCACCACAAGGCTATATACATTTGAAATGGGATCCTTATTCTCACTAGCAAATCTTTAATTAGATTTTTTGAACTATATAAGTGAGGTAATATAGTTTGAAGAAAATAGTGGGAGATACCAATTTAAAACAAGACCTAATTTATTTTGGTAATTAATAAAAGAATGTATGTTAAAATGTTGTTAATTACAAATTCATTTCTGAGAATTTTACAATGTCTAAAATTACTATCCTTTATGAAGCATATTAGATGCTAAATTAACGAGGGCCAAATTAAGCGGATTGGTTAAGGAATTTGAGAATAGTTCTCATGCATTTGAAAAGCTATCTTATGTCATATCGCCTATCCTGCAATGGTTGCGAGACAATGCCTCGAGGAAGAGATTGCTACTTTTAGAAAGTGGCAAGATGATGATACTGATTGGCTCGATGCATCATGCTCGCATCCATGAGTACTTGAGCTTGACGTCGACGTGAAACTATGGATGCTCTACTATATTCTGCACATCAAGTAGTTGATGGTGAGGAAAGTGGGGTGATAGATATCGAGATATCTAAGGAGCTCTTCCGATCTAGAATGCCGATGGCACTATAATGCAGACAAAAGTTCTTAACATAATCAATTTGATTGATCGATTAGAATGATTTGGTTTTGTCATGGATGGAGAGTTGAGCGAGATTTGATCTTGCACTCACTCCGGACTCCTTTCACAATTGTTGTGAATTTTTCATATGAACAAGCTAGATATCGACCTCATTTGATTTGCTTAACATGTTGAAAAATGTTGAGAGTCACTTTCGACCAAGAAAGACCGAGTCTTCTTGGTAGGGGCCAAAGGATCTTACGAAAGAAGAGCGATTCAAAGAAGGTAAATAGAAAGGCAAAAACAAAGGATAATAAGAACAAAAGCGTCTGGATAGCAAAGGGTTTGCTTCCTTTGCAATAAGCTTTGGACCTTTGGAAAAAAGCTGCGAGAAGCATCTTGCGAGAGGCTAACGAAGAAGCTTAGTGAAGTTTGATTTACAAATCTGATTTTTGTTCATGATTGAAATAAATTTTTCTTTAAGTCGAGGTTCTACTTGGGTATTGGATACCGACTTTGGTTATCATAAATATAGATTTATGAAGGGAAGCGAAGTAGAAAGCTAAACAAATATAAGTAATCTATGTGTGGAAATGAAGCAAAGGTTGCTTTGCATTAGCTATAGAAACTTATAGTTTTAGCATTGCTACTGGCAAATCTATTAAGTCGATAAGTTGTTATTGTATTCGGTTCTTGTTAAAATATTATTTCCATTTTATTGTTGGATGATGAAATCTTTGGTATTATAATTAAGAACAATTGTTGTTCTATTTATAATAATAATGTTTTGTATAGAAGCTGGAATATTACTTAATAAATTTTGTATACTTGACTTACATGAAAATAATTTTGCAAATTGAACAAATTAGTATAAGAAAAGGAGATGATCATTGAAAAGAGTTGAATGTATGTATTTGTTGAAATACAAGTGTGAATTATTTGAAAGGTTCAAAGAATTGAAGTGAAACAAATTGGCAAAGTATTAAGATTCTTTGATTAGATCGAGGAATAAATACTTGTGCGATAAGTTTCTAGATCATCTCAAATGGTTTTTCTCATAATGGACACCTCACGATCGTAATAATTGATTGATGTATCTGAAAGGAAAAATCGTACCTTGTTGGACATAGTGCGGTCCATAATGATTTTCTGAGCATTCCGGTATCATACAGGATCATGTCCTAGAAATGCATTTGCATATCTCTGAAAATGGTAACCTCAAAATCGGCCCCAAGACTCCATAAAAGTTATGGACGGGGAGGATTCTAATCTTAAGTATGTTAAGATAAGGGTTGTCCAACTTATGTGAAAAGGTTTCAAAAGGATAAGCTTGGGACAAGATTTGACAAGTGTCGATTTGTGGGACATCCTAAAAGTAAGTTTAGGGTATATGTTCTATAATCTACTTAGCAAAAGGTGTTTATTCTGAAACACCATGCCTTCTAAGATAAAGGTGTTTATCATTGAAGGGGCTAGTGGGAGGATAATAGATCTTGAAGAGTTCAAGAACCACAAAACACTATAAGTCGAATAAGAGGAACTGTAGATAGACCTATTGTACCACAATCGAGATCGTAAATCTGGAATAGTAAGAAGATACCTAGGAGGTATGGATTCATCATGGATGATGATGATGAGGTACGCATCATAGAAGATGATGATCGAGTTACATCGATATTCTCAAATATGGAACATTCGTTTTGATGAGGTAAGAGTTTAGTGTGTACTGAAAGGTCGATTTTTGGGGCGTCGTGACATTCCTAGTATTATATGTTGATATACTACGGATAAGGAATGACATACCAATGCTACAATCGGTAAAGATAAAGTTGTCTAAACATTCCTCCATGAATGATTTGGAAGAGTATCTTAATTGGGGATATAAATCTATATAGATAGATTTAAGAGGATGCTCGACTTAACCCGAGGCGTATATTCATTTGATGCTAAAAGTCGTTTAGCATGGCAAACTCAAGAGATGTCTCATGTTGATGAGCTATGGGTGTATCTCTCTTAATAGTCCCCATAGACTCCAAGAAGAGAGATGCATGAGTGACAATCATGTATATGCAATGAAATATCGAGACACGATGTTGATCGGTCGTATTACGGAGAAGTTCAACATGAGTCGGTGAAAAACATCTTAAAGTTCTTAGCAGGCACTAAGGATGTGATCATATTCATGGTGGGTGCGAATTAAAACTAGAGGGCTTCTGAGACTCAAGTTTTTGAGACGAGACCAAGATGATGAAAAATCCACTTTAAGGTAAAAGTGTTACCTTGAGCAGTGGTGCGAGTGAATTGGAAAGGTTCAAAGCAAGCAATGAAAGAGTTCTTTGGTTTAGTGATAAAGACAAAGTATATAGCTATAAATGAAGGCTATGAGTTGATTGTTTGGATTAAAAGTTCATTCTGAGAACTAGGAATAGTTCTAAGTCTCATCTTGGATCTAAACATGTGTTGTGGCACTTTCATTTGATTATTAGAATCATTGAAAGATGGGAAATCACTATAGAGATAGTGGACTCTCATGAACAACATTACATATCCATTAACTAAAGCTTATCCAATGGCGGGATAATCGTCACTTAGAAGAAGAGTATAAGATACCATGGCGATTGGCTTTAGTGCAAGTGGGAGATTGAAAGTAGTATGCACACAAAGCCGATCATGTTTGATGATAAAGCGTATACTTTGTAACAATCTTATTCATTTATTAATAAAAAGTATTAATTTATTAAAGGCTTTTAATTATCTACATGATCTTTGTTTTATAATATGTGATAAACCCATAGTTTTAAGCAATGCTTTTAGAATAATGATGATGATCATTCTAATGAGATCTAAATTCTTAGAAAGCTTAAAACTAAAATAGTTCCCAATCGTTGGATTACTAAATTGGGGATTAGTGAATCCAGGATAGATTGGTACATCGTTGCTTGCTCGTTGGATGAGGATGATTGATCTCATGATCATTTGTGTGGAACACTAAAAGCAAGTATGTAGGTGCTTATTAGAGAATAAGTTCCTTTGAGCATTGGCTCGCTAAGGAATACCTAATGGAGTTTTATTTGCTGTCGATAGGAATTCTGTAGTGATAGTAGTACAAGTGATCCTTGGACTTGAGATCATCATAGTATCTTGTGTATGATGAGTTATACTTTGACTTATTCCTTAAGACCCTTAGGGTATATCAAAAGGTATGCTTGGGTATAATAAGTTATACATGGAGATAATGTATGATCGATAAAGAATCTACCACTTCTAATAAAGAAGAGAAATGTCTATGTGATTCGATAAATGACAACCCGGTAGTCCTTGGCGGCGAGAATGAAATTAGAAAGGAGTTTCTAATTTGCATTATTTGGAGTTGTGCATTTAAGGATCGAAATACATATAATTAAATAAAATAAGACTTGTGATAATTCCATGTCTTATATTTAATTGGGACATTGTATGGTGGAAGGATTGAATTATACGGTAACTATTTACTCGAAAGGTTCTTTAATGATTAATGTTGAAATCTATATTATCTGGAAAGTCGTTGATCATTGGGAGGCTTATCCTATTGTAGAATAAATATTATTTATTTAAATAAATTAATTGTTTAATTTATTTATTTAAATAAGATTAAATTATTCTAATTGATTTATTCAATAGGTTTAATATGGAGAACCTAAAGGGTCACACCATAAAAGGAAGAATAATTATTTAAGAAGTTAATGGCATAATCGTAATAATATGTTAAGTATATTTAATTTAATCTATGGTGATAGAATAAATTAAATAGCTTAATATTATTATTTAATATTTTAGAAATATTAAATATAAATTAATAAGAGAGTCTTATTAATATTATTACAATTATTATTATTTTAATTTCTAAAAGAGTTTAGGAATTAATTTAATATAAAGTACTCTCATTTATTCTAATTGGATTAGGAAGGAAAATTAGTTAAAGGAGTTTAATTAATTATCCCTAATAAGATTAGGGAGCTTAATTAATTAAAAGAATTTAATTAATTAAATAAAACCCAATTCCTTAATTGTTAAGGTGGGTTGCCCACATCTATAAATAAGAGAGTCTTATTATGGGTGGTATGGGGGTTGTTGACTTTAACAACATACGTAATAATTTCAATTGTTGGGAGTAGTACCTTTTCTATAGAGATAGAAAACTAGGGTTTAGCCATAACCACCCATCTTCTTTGAATTTTCTTCTTCCTTGGTGGATCACCTCTGAGGCCAAACATTTGGGTGGCTAACGTTGATCGAAAGGAAGGAACCAAACCGGTGGATTCAAGTTGAGCGAAAAGGATTTGGAGGTGAACTTGTACACGAGGAAGCTCGATCTTCAAGGGTATGATTTATTCTTTATCTTTTCGTTTAATTAATAATTATGCATAAAGGGTGATCAAGGGTATATGGTTTGTAAATTTTTTAAACTACGATTTTACTGCGTTTAGCTTTTTTTTGCAATTTGATTGCGTTCATGAATATTACAAACCTAACTATTTATTTATTGATTTAAGGTTCAATATTAGAACCTAGAATTTTGAAAATAAGTGTAATCGTTTGATATTTTTAAGATAGAATTTTGAGGATTTCAAAATTTTGTGAATGATTTAAGTGAATTATTCAGATTAGGAATAAGCGTTTATGTTACGTATATGTGTGCATGATGTAGTTAAGGGTCAAGGGTTGACTAGATAAACTATATCTGTATCAAACCCTAATTATATATTAAGAACATCAACGTTAGGTTAGAAAACCCTAGTGATTAATAAGAAATCCTAGAAACCGGTTCTGGAAACCCTAAATTCAGTTCCTGGAATCTGAAACCCTAATTCGGTGTATACAATCCTAAATTGGGAACTTAATGGCGTAAGTGTAAATAATTATAAGATTAGTTAGGGTAGAGCTTAATTAATTAGCAAACCCTAATTTTCAAATTTAGAAATTTATTATTTTTCTATTAGAAATCCTAATTCGTGGGTTGTAAATCCTAATGACAATTTTAACCCTAATTGCTAAATTAACGATTTTAATTAGGAAATGCTAATTCTAATTAGCAATATTTAAATTATGATTAAGAAATTTTAATATAATTAGAAAATTCTAATTATAATTTAGAAATATTAAGTTCTATTTTTAAAACCTAATTTGGAAATCTTAGAAATTTAATTACAAGTTATGGGTTAAACCCTAAACTCTAAAATGGCTCAAACCCTAAACCCTAATCCAAACCCTAAGCCCTAAGGGTTTGGCCTTTTACTAGAATGCCATTAAAATGTTATGCAAAATGACTAAAATGCCCTTTTCTTAATCTTAAGCAAAAGATTTTGCAAATCTTATGAGTCATCACCCTAATGTTTATCCCATGTGCTCTATATCTATTTTATATTAGATAGGTATGACAACTAGCAACTAGATAAATTAAATCATGCCATGTATATTAGATTAAGAGAGAGAAAATGCATACTTTCATTTTCATTTTTCTCCAAGTCCCTTCTCTCTCTAACTTTTCAAAATCTAGTGTGAGAAGGAGTGAAAAGCTAAGCCATGATCAGTTTATAACTTACCAAGATCAGATCAAAAAGTCAGAAATCAAAGATCAAGCTTGAAAGGTATAAGAACCCTAAAATTTTGAAATTTTGATATGAAGTTAATGTTGTTGTTTGTTGTTTAGATATGTGCTAGAGGGTGTCACTTGATGATCTGGGTGGTCAAAACCTAGATCCATATCATTTTGATGCTCGGATTTGATGATTTTAGAAATCCAAAAAATGTTAAAAATGATGGCCTGACAGACATATGTCAGGGCTTGTAGATCTGTGTGTATTAAGTGTTATGTGTGTTTTATGTTATAGACTTGTAGTATGTTATGTGGTCTTTATTCTGCAACTTGAAACATGGTCTGATCGTGTCTAGAACCCATGTTATGATCGGTCAAAGTGGGTTGACCGTTCACGAAAAATGCCTTCATGCGAATTTCGAAATCCCCGAGTAGCTCTGACAACTTCTTTTCGGCCTTTGATCTGGCAACTGTTAAGGTTAATAGCCATGTTTATGCATATATCTTGTAGTCGGACATCAGTACTACACATCTCAACCCTTAGAACAACCAGATCCATAACAGGATCAAAGATAATCGTGGTCAAACCCACGTTGACTAACTGGCCGGAAGGAGATTCTGGGAAACCCAGAATCTTCAAGACCCGTTTTCTGACTACCAGTTTGACCAGCTTAAATCCGTCTTGTGTGATGTTTTTGTTATGATCTAGCATTATGAAATTGTACTATGACATCATTACTACATGTAGGGACCATTAAATATCACAAAACAAACCCAGATTCCAAGTTATAAGGCTTCAAAGTAGGGCCTATCAACTGTTCTTCATTTCTGGAAAACCCAGAAATGAATAACAGCTCTGACATGATGTTCTAGAACCTAGATCTCTCATGTATGATATGTTATGGACATGAAATTGATTAATGATGGTAGTATTACAATTATACTACAATCTAAACATTTTTATATGGACAGAAAACCTTAGGATCATAGATCAAATGATGGTCAAACCACCAACCTCGAACACTGACATGCGTTTTCTGGGCAGCTCAAGACCTCAAGAACACCTATAGCGACGGGTTTGTCGTTATAGGGCCCTTTAGCGACGTTTTTATTATTATTTATTTTCTGATTTTCTAGAAATTATTTAAAATAGAAAAAAAATAGTTTTTAATTATTAAAAATACATAATAAATTCTAAAAAATTATTTTAAATTCTGAAAATTAGTTTTTAATTATTTAAAGTATATTTCATAAATATTTAATATTTTTAGAATATAATTGGTATTTATTTATTTAATTTATAATATTAAATAAATTATTTAAAATGATTTTAATACATGAAAAATCATGAAAAATAATATTATTGTAAAAGAAAATATTTTAAGTTATTTTCAAAGTGACTTTTAATATTTTGTGATGAATTTCATTAATTAATCAATATTAATGATAATTAGTTTATTTAATAACTATATTAAATAAATTATAGAAAATAGAATTAATCATATAAAAATGATTTAAGTGTTAGAAAAATATTTTAAGTTATAAAATATAACTTTTGATATTTTGTCATGAAAATATTAATATTTTAATATTTATAGCAATTATCGGATAATGAATTTAACTATTTAAAATTATATTTAAATGATTTTAAGGTATTAAAATTACTTTGATATATTATAAATATATTATAATATTATGACATGTATTTCATTGATATTTGATAATAACTAAATATTAATGATAAAGGAATATTATGGTATTTAATTCATTTAAATACTTGTTTAATGATTGAAAATTTATGATAAATAGTAATAATTATTTAAAAATTATTACGAGACTTCGATAAATGTTTTAACTGTTAATAAGATTATTTGAGTTAATTATGAAGTGTTTAGGCAGAGTTTAATTGAACTTAAAATCGTGAATTGTCCGAGTAGATCGTCGGGATGTCAGTTTTGTGTCGGGTTCAACTCAGACTACAATAGTTTGACTTGATACCGAGTCCTATGTGTGTTGTAGACTGATAGGGTTATGTGTTATGTGTAATGTGTTTAGGTTATTTTATAAATTATGATGATATTATTCTAACTTAGCAATCGATATTATTTATATATTAGGTCTTTGGATAAAGCGTTATAAATTGCGTAGCGATAATCAAAGGTTCAGGCAAGTTTATTTTTACTTAAACTCTATTAAGAGTTGTTTCATTCGGATAAGCTTATGGTTAATCATTGCTGGTTGCCATCAATTGTACTCTGTACATATTGCATGTATAAGTCAGGTATGAAAGGCTGATCACCTTCATTACCAGTTGGTTCAAATATATTTGTTCATGTTCAATACTTGTTCAGTCAAAAGTTTGTTCCTGCTAGTTCACAATTATATTGTTGAATTATAGCCAGCTTATTATTCAGACTCTTTCAATCATGATATATCGTTATATTATTGAACTTAAACTTGCTGGGAAACTTTCATGCTCACCCTTGCTATATCATGATAAAACATTGCAGATAAGGCGAATGCGTTTGGATACAGGAAAAGAATAATGTTAAGTTCAGCTTGGGATAAAATGTGCAGCTAATTTATAATAGTATAGTTTAATAATAATGTTATGTGTTAAATAAGTTATGACGTGTGTATTAAGTTAAGGTTACTCGACCTTGGGGAATAGTGTGTAATGTATTGTATAAATAATTTATATTTATATATTCCGTAAATAGTAATAGTTGTATAGAATGATCGAACCGAATCAGCGGTGATTCGGGACCTTGGATTCGGGGCCCTCACAAGGAAGATATACCTAAGACGGCGTTCAGAACTCGTTATCGGCATACCGTGTTTTTGGTTATGTCGTTTGGGTTGACGGATGCCCCAGCCGCATTCATGGATATGATGAACAGAGTGTTCAAATAGTATTTGGACAAGTTCGTCGTAGTGTTCATTGATGATATTCTAGTCTATTCTAAGACGCCAGAAGATCATGCTGAACATCTAAGAATAGTGTTGGAAACATTACGGAGGGAGAAATTGTATGCGAAATTCACTAAGTGTGAATTTTGGCTCGAACGAGTGCATTTTCTAGGACATGTTATAGACAAAGATGGCATATCCGTAGATCCAAGCGAAGGTGAAAGTGGTGAATGAGTGGGAGAAACCAAAAATGCCGACCGAAGTTAGGAGTTTTCTGGGGTTAGCGGGATACTATAGAAGGTTCATTCAGGACTGTTCTAAATTAGCTACTCAGTTGACAAATCTCACACGAAAGTCGGTGAAGTATGTATGGACAAAAAAGTTTGAGGATAGTTTTCAAGAACTAAAAAGGAGGTTGAGTGAGGCACCTATATTATCTTTACCAGATGATACGGGGAATTTTGTAGTTTATAGCGATGCTTGGAATAGGGGACTAGGTTGCGTGCTTATGCAGCATGGCAAGGTCATTGCGTATGCGTCACGTCAGTTAAATGATTATGAGAAGGTCTATCCTACTCATGACCTAGAATTGGCAGCTGCAGTGTTTGCTCTAAAAATATGGAGACATTATTTATATGGGGAAAAATGTGAGATATACTTGGACCATAAAAGTCTGAAATATATCTTCACACAGAAGGAGTTGAATATGAGGCAGAGAAGGTGGTTAGAGTTGATAAAAGATTATGATTGTGATATCTTATATCATCCGGGGAAGGCGAATGTAGTAGCCGACACGTTAAGTCAAAAGGGTAGAGAAAAGCTATCAATGTTAACGACTCAGAATGAGTTAATAACAGAGATGGCCATGATGGAATTAGAAGTTAAGTTGCCAAGTGAAACAGCAGAGATGTTATTCTCAATAGAGACGCGACCAACAATAGTAGAACAGGTTAAGGAAGTACAGATAAGTACTGAAGAATGCAAGCGTGTGAAAAAGATAATGAAGGATGACGTAAAAACTAAGTATAACCTTGATAAAGAAGGTTTACTTCATTTTGAAGGAAGAATTTGGGTTCCAAATAATTCTGAGTTGAAAGAAGAGATTATGTGTGAGGCCCATAGTTCGAGGTACTCCATACATCCTGGTAGTACTAAGATGTATCAAGACTTTCGTCAGAACTTTTGGTGGCCGAACATGAAGAAAGAGATTGCAGAATACGTTAGTAAGTGCTTAACTTGTCAGAAAGTTAAAGCTGAACATCAAAGATCGAGTTGATTGATACAACCACTGGAGATTCCGGAGTGGAAATGGGAGCATATCACCATGGACTTTGTGGTGGGACTTCTGTGATAACCCGAGATTTCGAATAATTAAAATTTTATGAATAAATTTTTTTTTATTATGGATTATTAATTTGGTGACAAGTTTCTGTAATACGAGTCTCGAGAAGGCCAATTTGTGTATTGACTAATAATTTTAGAGTAGAGTTGTGCTTAACGAAGAATAGAAACCCTAACCCTAATTTCTGGATAGGGATTCGGTAGAAAATATAATAAATATAATTATATTAGTGAGTGTGTGTTTGTACCGAAAAGATTTATTGATCAATGATTGATCAGATGAGGTTTGTAATTAATAAACCCTAATAAGGGATTAGGAACCATAATCTCAGATTTAGAAAATCAATTGTATAGTTAAATACCCTTATTGTACGCCAGGAAACCCTAATTTCATATTCGGGAATCCTAAACCCTAAATTAAGAAACCTAAATCCTAATTGGCAAGCCTAATATGTGTATTAAACTTTAATATGATTAGAATACCCTAATTATATTTTAGTTATATTAATTTCTATTTTACAAACCCTAATTGTACTTTAGAAATTTTAATTTTTCTAATTAAAACCCTAATTTCATATTCGGGATTTATAAACCCTAATTAGGCAACCCTAATCCTAATTGGAATGCCTAATATATTTATTAAACATTGATATGATTTAGAAAACCTAATTTTAGTTTTAAATTATTAATTTTCTATTTTTAAACCATAATTAGAAAATTCTAGAATTGGAGTATTTTAAAACTTAAGGGTTAGAACCTTAGGGTTAAACCCTAACAGTTAAAATCTAAGGGTTAAACCCTAAGGGTTTGTACAAATTCCAAGTATGCCATTAAAAATAAAATACAAATGACCAAAATACCCTTTTTCATTTTTTTAAATGGTAACTTGTAAAAATGCTAGCAACCTTTAATGGTTTACCAACTAAGTTGACTTTGTGAGTGCAAATCATCAGCTACCAGCCAAAAATGCCAGCCATACATTGTATCTAAGCTTATATAAGATATTTAGAGAGAGAAAAGTACTACATTTTGATTATTTTTCAACCAAGCTCCTACCAACTCCCTCTCACACAAAAACCTCCGAATTTATCAAGTAGACCAGTCACATATACAACCCTAGATCACCCAAAAATAGATTGGAGAGTATAGATCAAGGATTGGAAAGCTAAAAGGTATAAACCCTAAAACCATTTTGATCTTGTATGCTAAGACAAAGTTCGTGTTTTTGTGTTTAGATGTTTGCTAGAAGGTGTTTTATGATGATCTATGGTGATATACCATAGATCCATAGCATCAAATGGCTTTAAAAATGAGTTTTAAAAAACTTCTCAAGAACAGTCAAAGTCGTCTGACAAGCTAATGTCAGTTGCTGTAGAGCTTTGTGTATTTATGATTTTTGTTGTTTGATGTTTTGGATTCCGTAGTCTGGTAGGAGGTCTTTGTTATGAAATTGAAATAATAGTTATATGATGTCTAGATTTCATTTTATACATGGTCAAACACCGTTGACCGACGTTGACCAACTGAAATCTGGGTAACCCAGAAAGTTCAAAGTAACGTCTGACAAGATTTTTGAAACTCGATTAATGTCAAGTGTTGTGTTGTTTGTTGTTAATGTTGTACCGATAGATGGACTATAGACCCATATCTCTGGATCTCTTAAAAAACAAATTAGTTGGACGAAATAGATGGTCAAAGATGCCCCTCTGATCGAAAAGTCATTTTCTGGAATTTCCAGAAATCATTAAGAACACAGTTTCTGACATTGTTTGACCGAGATTTATCTGGAGAATTTATTGTTTTTGGACTGCTTTGTTATACTATATATGTTCTATGTTATGAGTAATAGATCTATGATCCAAGAAACCACCTATCTACGGACCAGAACCTAACTTAAAATGGACATGAAAGTGACCAGACGAAGTTCTGGGTTTCTGGGGAAACCAAGGTAATGTTTGACAAAATATTTTGAAGCTTGAATCTCGTTGTTGTGTTGATGTATGACTTATCTGTTGGTTGATAGTTGTAGTGGTGTATACATACTACAAGATCAACGTTTAAACATGACCCAAAAACATCTTTAAATGAGAGTAGAATCCGGTCAAACAGGGCACCTGGAAAATGAAGCTGTCGAGTGTTCTTGAGGCTCAAGAACACCAACATCGACGCTTTTTGTCGCTAAATCCCTTTAGCGACGGTTCTATTTATTTTATTTTCTGAATATTTCGAAAAATTCTTAAAAATAGATATAAATTATAAAAATTACTAAAAATGGTTTTAAAAATCATTTTAAATTCTGAAAAATAACTTTTAATTATTTGCGACATTTTTCTTTAATAATTATAATTATTTGAATAAAAATGATATTTAATTTATTTAATTAGTATATTAAGTAAATTAGAGAAAAATGATTTAATGGATACCCGAGAAAGTAGAAGTTCTAGATACCCGAGAAACTAGAAGTTCTAGATCCAATGGATCGCTCAGCATAAATCTGGAAAACATTTCCACTTTGTAATTGCGTAGAATTGATTCTTGATTATTCAATAGAATATCGTAGAAACTTTGAAAGCGTTGTACTCTTTCACTATCAAATTATTGTGTTGCCTAGAATATGAGAAGACTTGTTATTGATTAACGATTTGTTCAGCTATTTCAAAGTTCACCGAACTTTGGTTTCATTCTATCAAAATAGATAGTATGTTATTATTGATTCGTATACATTTACTGTATGTCTTAACTTGCGGGGCAAACTTGTTGCTCACCCTTGCTATAAATAAAATATTTCAGCTAGGAACGAAGAGGCCAGCGGGTCAAAGAAGAACAAAGGCAAAGGCAAGATGCTGGAGTAGTTATAAAGAACTTATTATTATGTTGTATTTGTAAACCCTTTTTGTTTATCTAAGGGGTATGTTTGTAATTTTAAGGTTACCAAACCTGGGACTTATGTATTAACACCTTATGTTAATGAGTTATGTATTCCTATTTCTATATGAATGGGTAGTTAGATGTTATTATATTGTGGATCGTGAACACCAAACTCGGGGGTCAGGTAAACCGGATTTGGGGGTGTCACAGGTTGGTATCAAAGCTATAGTGACCAAGGTGTCACAAGTTGTTAGAAGAGCTGTAGGTTATAAACCTTAAGTGGGGTGGGGGAAAACCCTAGGATTCTAACCATACACGAGATAGAGAAAACTCATTTAGAGTTCTAAGTGAGCGATTGACGAAGTGCATCAATAATAAGATATGTGGACACATAGTGTGAGAATTTTTGTACTGGTGAAGTACTAATCAAGTTATTTAAACTGATTATAGGATGTCTGGAGAAGATCAGATGAGTACGGAGAAGCTAGCAGCTGTTACACTGGTGACAGAAGCCGAGGTGCCAGTGCAAAGTGAATCAGTTGAGAAGATGGGAGAAGATGAACCCATGGTTAATCTCAGGAGCGATCATGACGATTATCCTGAGATGTATCTGAATGGAGATGAGGAGGCAGAGTCTGAGCCAGCTAAGGTAGAGTTAAAGAATAATACTAAAGTTGAAGAACAAGATCAGCTATCTGCAGAAGTTCAAGAACTTCGGAGCAAAGTGTTTCTCTTGGAGGAACTGTTGAAGACGGAGCGAGCGTTATGCGAAATGACTGAAGAAAGTAACTAGCTCAAGGCGCAGGTGGACAGAATGAAGGCTGAAGGTGGTGGATCATCTGAAGGAACCAGAAAGAAGGACAAGAAGAAGAGGAAGAGGGACAACGACAGCCCTAATTCTGAAAATTCAAGCCTGAAGAAGAAGCAAGCCTGTATCAAGTGTGGAAAGACTCACACTGGAGAATGCATGATGTGGAAGAATGTTTGTTTTAACTGCAAGCAGGAAGGACATATTTCTCTGCATTGTCCTAAGCCAAATTTGAGGAAGTGTTTTTCATGTGGCCAAACGGGTCACGGATCCAAGAAGTGTCCCAACAAGAAGAAGACTGGTGAAGGGAGTGGTCGATAGACAACCTAGATATATGTAATAGTATCTTTTGGGTAGAAGTTTATGATATTAAGTGTTGTAATATCGAGAATGATGTTTAAGCATATGTAAATATATATGTTGTATGAATGAAATCTTTATTTTCTATATGAATATAAGATTAAGATTAAATTGTGTGTTCTTAAAACTCATACTTATGGTAAGTTAATGAATCATAATTATATGAAATGTTTTGAACCCCTCAGCGAATGGACGCCAAAGGTCTGACTAGGATAAATTCATACACTCATATAATTGTGGCAAGTTCCTGAACTCATAAGTGTGGTAAGTTTGATAAACTGGTAATAACTGTGTGTGAATGGAGAATAACAACTTTTTGTGTAAAGTTGTGTTGTTAATCCTGTTATAATTTAAAAAGGAATAGTAATATGTGGTAAGTACTATGTGCTATTTGAATAAATATGCAATTATATGTTGAATTCTTATTGTATTAAGAATTTTTGTAAAGAAAGATAATTAATATAAGATTTTTATTTAAATCAGATAATGCCGCCTAGACGACATAATCGAAACCAACGAGAAGAACAGTCAGTGAACAACGAAGGAGGTCAAGCTGACCCGATGCAAAACTTTGCGGATATGATAGCCCAAGCTATGGAGAATAGAGCTCCCGCAGGAAGAGGAAGAGTGAGAAATCAGCCAGCTGATAGATTGGATAACTTCAAGAACTTTAAAGCGGTAGGACCGCCAGAATTCAAAGGAACCACAGATCCGATTGAAGCCCAAACATGGGTGAAGGAGATGGAGAAGGCATTCATCATTGCGCGAGTGGCGGAAGAGCAAAAGACGGCTTTTGCAACTTATCTGAGGAAGGGAGAAGCTAATTACTAGTGGGAGATGAACCAAGCTAGAGCTGGTACAGCAGTGGTGACGTGGACAAGATTTAAAGAAATTTTCTTTGAGAATTACTTTTCAACAAGTATGCAAGCTCGAATGGAAGTCAAGTTTCTAGAACTAAAGCAGGAGAATATGTTTGTTTCTGAATACGCTGCTAAATTCAACGAATTAGCAAGGTTTGCACCTCATTAGGTGGATACAAAATTACGAAAAGTTAGAAGGTTTGAGAATGGGTTGAGACCGAGTATATACAACAAAGTAGCTGTGTTGGAGATCAATACGTTCACGACGTTGATGGAGAAAGTGTTGATTGCTGAATGAGGGAGCGAAGCTGCATCTCGATTTCATCAAGATAAGAAGAAGAAGACAAACGATGGAGGAAGTAGTGGTGGTAGTAATCCGAATAAGAGGAAATGGAATGAGAATACCCAGTCAGGTAATAAGACAGAAGATAATAGGAAATGAAGGGAGCCATGTTCGAATTATGGGAAGAACCATGTTAGAGTTTGCCTGAAGAAGAAGGGAGTCTGTTACAATTGCGGACAAGAGGGGCACATGTCACCCAATTGCCCCAGTACGAAGAAAATTCAAGGTTGCTTTGGATGCGGATCGACTGATCATTTGGTTCGGAACTGTCCGAAGAAAAATGCGGAAAAGAAAAGTGGCAACAAGGGACCCAGTGGCGGAGCCTTGGCAACTCGAGGACCTACACAGCCAGGAAGACCAACGGCCCTTACATTCAACATGACGACGCATGATGCAGTAGCTACTCAGGAGGTGGCACCAGGTAACGATTTTGCTTAATACTTAAATTACGCAAGTAATGTGAGTTAGATATTTCTGTGAACTGTTTTCTTTTATAGATTCAAGTCACAGATTAGAACTTAAAACACAAATGAATATTGTGTTGATAAGAATGAATTGATGATACAACTTTAAAAGATTGTAGAGAATAAGAAATCGGTGATTCCGAGGACGGAATCCTTTTAAGGAGGGGTGAATGTGATAACCCGAGATTTTGAATAATTAAAATTTTACGAATAGATTTTTTTTTTATTATGGATTATTAATTTGGTGACAAGTTTCTGTAATACGAGTCTCGAGAAGGTCAATTTGTGTATTGACTAATAATTTTGGAGTAGAGTTGTGCTTAACGGAGAATAGAAACCCTAACCCTAATTTTTGGAAAGGGATTTGGTAGAAAATATAATTAATATAATTATATTAATGAGTATGTGTTTGTACTGAAGAGATTTATTGATCAATGATTGATCGGATAAGGTTTGTAATTAATAAACCCTAATAAGGGATTAGGAACCATAATCTCAGATTTAGAAAATCAATTGTTCAGTTAAAAACCCTAATTGTACGCCGAGAAACCATAATTTCATATTCGGGAATCCTAAATCCTAAATTAGGAAACCCTAATCCTAATTGGCAAGCCTAATGTGTGTATTAAACTTTAATATGATTAGAAGACCCTAATTATATTTTAGTTATATTAATTTCTATTTTACAAACCCTAATTGTACTTTAGAAATTTTAAATTTTTTTAATTAAAACCTTAATTTCATATTCATGATTTATAAACCCTAATTAGGCAACCCTAATCCTAATTGGAAGGCCTAATATATTTATTAAACATTGATATGATTAAGAAAACCTAATTTTAGTTTTAAATTCTTAATTTTCTATTTTTAAACCCTAATTAGAAAATTCTAGAATTGGAGTATTTTAAAACCTAAGGGTTAGAACCTTAGGGTTAAACCCTAAGGGTTAAAATCTATGGGTTAAACCCTAAGAGTTTGTACAAATTCCAAGTATGCCATTAAAAATAAAATACAAATGACCAAAATACCCTTTTTTCATTTTTTAAATGGTAACTTATAAAAATGCTATCAACCTTTAGTGGTTTACCAACTAAGTTGACTTTGTGAGTGCAAATCATCACCAATGAAATTGAAAATGCCAACTGTTCAATAGAAATTTAGAGAATTTTTGTTTTGCCGCTTTGTTAGGCCAATTATTTAGATATAAGTTTATGCCCTAACATTATTTGATATAATAACATTTTGATATTATATTTGATTGAATAAATGAATGATTTTATTATGGTTTTTATATATCGCGTTATATAAATGTTAACATAATAAAATTCCTTAGAATAGTGATACAATTTATATAGTTTCAAGTATGTGACTTGAATATGAGATTATATAATTACATTAGTATCATTGTTCTTAAATGTCCCTAGTCGAGTACCATTGTTGATAGGACAACAATGATGCATCGAGACTAGTATGTGGATCGACCGATGACCAAATCTCATTGGTCATAAATATATGAGATATTAAGTCAATGCATAGGTATGTGTTAGAGAACGATGTAATCGGATGGACTCCACCATGAGAATTCTATGTGGAGCATTATGCGAAGTGTCATTAGCAATTCTCATAAGCGACAATGATGTAATGGTCTCGACCGAAATCACTATATTACTACACGAGAATTTATGTACTTTGATATCATCAAATGTCACCTTTAATATGGTGGACTATAAAGATGATTATTGGGTACATCATGAATCGTGGTGAGGAATATGAGTGATCTAGATGGAATTTAACCTCCTATATATTAGGGTGATATCCATAGGCCTCTTGATCGAAAGTAGACTATGAAATGCATGGCCATGCTCAAATATTGATTTGTTTCATATAGTCTACTCATTGATCAAGAAAACTCAAATTAAATTATGAAGAGTATGACACATTCCATGACTCGAAGTTTAATCTAGGATATTAAGGTTAAAAGGATTAAATTACATGAAACATTGGTCACTAAAAAGGTTAGATCGAATCATCGATCTTATTATTACTGGGTAGCAAGTGATGCATTACTAGATGTCGCCAACGCTTATAATTTTATAATATGATTTTAAAATTATTGCCAACGTAATAATAACCTATAGGTCACACACATGTAACGTAATTTAAAAGGGAATTAATTTAAATTTTAAGGATTTAAATATATTAATATGATTAATAGTATTTAAATCACTTAATTTAAATTAAAAGGATAATTATATATATATGTATATTAATTAAGTAAGACTTAATTAAGAGATATATATATATAAATTGATTTTATGAAATTAGGTTTTGATTTGATTAATTCTTTTTAACTACTATATATATGATATATAGCAGTACTACTTAGGGGATGATCATAATTGAAAAAACCCTAGCCGCTTCTTAGAGAGAGACTAGAGAGAAAACAGCTTCATAATCGTTCCTTTGGTGGCTAGTACCACAAGTCCCTCTTATTGCGTAATCGCTCGACGCTTAGGTCAAGTGCTGCTTTCGTGTGGATACCGAGAGAGGCGTGGTTCTAATTGGATTAAGCGTAAAGGATTTCGATCGCGCATCATTTTCATAATCCAGATAATATCTAAACCATCAATTAATTTCAATTTCATTGGATCCTTGTTTTGGGGTTTTTAATTGCTTTGATTATTTTTAAATTTTCATTGCGTTTTTGTGTCGAAAACCCAACAAAGGGTATCGTAGCTACTTTGTAAACGATTAATTCGTATAACGTGTTTAATTTTTTCGATATATATGATATGTGATGATACAATTTTACCGATTCTAAATTGATTATATTATTTTTCGATATATATGATATATGATGATACAATTTTATCGAATCGTTAATCGAGTATATGATATTCTATAATCGATATATTCTCGTATTATGAATATCGTAATAGATATGCATGTATATGATGTGTTCGTTAATCAGATCTTATATGGCGTAATAACAAGTATACAACTTATGTTCTAATTCGATTAGAAGTATATACGCAGATTCATTAGATTTAATATGATTAATTGAAATGGACATATATGATATGTATCGTGTATTGTTATTATGACTATTTTGGTGGATTAAATATATGATTTCAAAACTGTTTTTAGATTCGTATGGAAAAATTTCGCAATATAGATTGTAGTTCAAAAAAAATTTTTCGTGGGCGCCGCTATCGACCCATTTCATTCCGACCAATGGGGAGATTTCATCCCTGGACCCCCCGTCAGAAAGCAGACGATGGTCGTGTCCCCTATATGTTATATATAGTTTTCTTTAATTATATATAAATTGTTATGTGCTTATTGGATATGCATGGTGCATGCTTATGGCCTTTTCAACCCATAGGTTAGTGGTTTTGGTTTTGAAATACGGCTTGCATGTCGTGCCTTTCTATAAATTCTAATGTAATATTCTTTTCTCATCTAAATCCCCTCGAATGTAACTCGAGGTTTCTTTTATGTCATGTAATAATCAGAATCGATGAAGATGTCAAGATGGAGAACACTATGGAAAGATGATGATGGAGAGGAGGCACATGCTAGAGGAAGATCCAAGGAAGCTATTTATTTTAAGATCTTTTACCACCTTAGATTGCCCTTCAATCTTTCATTAGCTTGAAAAGATCGACAAGTGGATTGGGCCATAATCATGATGACACATTTAATTTCGCACTTTATTTATGCTTGTATGTGATATGATATGATAAATAATTTGCATGCTTAATAAGATTAAAATTGGTGAGATCTAAATTAATTAAAAAAATCCCTCATTAAATTATTAAGTCTAAATCAGATGCCTTCCAATGAATAACACTCATCAAGACCTTTGATCAATAGATGTAGGTTTGCCAAAGTAAAGTACCCTATTTATCTAGGTAAGATGCGATAGGATAATTGTGATATCCAAACTGTTAAAATCATTGGGCCCGACTTAACTAAGTTATCTCAATAGGATTGTGGACTTAGAGGCATAGAGTTTGGTAGGTACCATTAGATGGATTAGAAATAATTGTTGTTTACCAAACTATCCAGGAGTTATATATGATATAATTGATAAAGGGTTGTCTACCTAAATAATTATGTTTTAAGAGATTAGCCAAAGCTAACTTAAGGCATATTGAAATATGGATCTTAGCTCACTAGAAAGATTTAATAGAAAATGCTTTCCAAATTAATGGTGAGGGCTATTAATTTGAATAAAATAGTGGGAGGTATATTTTGAATGTACTATTATCAATTACATAATATCAACTCTATAATTTGACTTATTATTTTTTGCACTTATAAATTGTAGATATCAATGGCAAACAACAACATCACAAATAGTCTTTCATTGCGACCAGTCTTTGAAAAGGACAAGTCGAGTGGAATTAATTTCCTCGATCGGCATAGAACTCGAGGATTGTCCTCAAACAAGAGCGCAAGCTTTATGTCCTCGATGGGCCCATTCTCGCAAAGACTGTACCGTCATCGCACCACGCATGGAGCATAATGCTTACAAGAAGCATCAAGATGATGCTCGGACGTGAGTCAGGTCATGCTAGCAACCATGAACGCAGAGCTTCGTAAGCAAATATGAGTTGATGGATGCTTATGAGATGATCGAGCATCTCAAGAAATTATTCAAGGGCATGCTCGACAGAGAGAGGTATGATACAAGCAAGGCGTCAGATCACCTACAAGATGGGTGAACGTGATCAGCTTGGTCCACATGTCTTCAAAAATGATTGGGTATATTGAGTACCTTGATAGGTTGGGTTTTCCAATCACTCCGAAGCCCAAACCGATCTTGTTTTGTAATCTTTAAACAACAACTACTCTCAATTTGTTATGAACTATCTTATGAATGAAATTGAGAAACCCCTCATCGAAATTGTTGAGCATGTTAAGAACCGCCGAGAACAACATGAAAAAGAAAGGACCCGCCCCATAATGATGGTGCAAAAGGGAATGCTAAGGGAAATTGGAAAGGCAAGAAGAAGATAGATCTAAATCTTTGCCAAACCCAATTCCAAAACCAAACAGCTTTAAAACCTAAAGGTGGGGTGGCTAAAGAAGGTGAATGTCACTTCTATGGAAAACCGGACAATCGGAAGAGGAACCATCATGCTTATTTGGAAGAAGTGAAGAAAAGAAAGGAAATACGACTTCGATTCGTGTATATATGTTATAGAAGTCAACTTGTCTACTTCTACATCATGGGTATTGGATATCGGATGTGGTTCTCACATTTGTGTTAATGTGCGTGGACTCAAGGAGTAGGACTTTGCGAAAAGGAGAGGTTGACCCACGAGTTGGGAATGGAGCAAAAGTGTTGACCGGCCGTAGGAACTTATCATTTATCTTTGCCCACCGGGCTAGTTTTAGAATTAGAAGATTGTTATTTTGTGCCTCGCTATTAGCAAAAACATTATTTCGCTTTCTTGTTTGGACAAGAAAGGTTTTTCATTTATAATAAAGAACAATCGTTGTTTGTTTTACTTAAATGATATTTGTTATGGTGTTACAAAATTGTTTAATGGTCTCTATATTCTTGATTTAGAAATGCCTATCTATAACATAAATACAAAACGATTTAAATCAAATGATTCAAACCGACATATCTCTCGCATCGCTGTTTAGGCCATATAAATGAGAAACGATATCCAAACTCCATAAAGATGGGTTCTTGGATTCATTTGATTTTGAATCATATGAGAAATGCGAAGTCTTGTTTATTAGGCAAGATGACTAAAGCCCCTTTCATCGGACACACGTTGAACAAAAGCTAGCGATGTATCGGGACTTATACATAGTGATGTATGTGGACCCATGAGTTCTTTAGCAAGAGGTAGGTTTTATTACTTCATTACATTTATCGACGATTTTTAAGAGATATGGATATGTGTATCTTATGAGACACAAATCCAATCCTTTGAAAAGTTCAAGGAATTCAAGAATGAAGTTCAAAACCAATTTGGCAAAAGCATAAAAGCCCTTCGATCCGATCGAGGAGGTGAATACTTAAGCCAAGACTTTGATGACCTTCTAAAGGAGTGTGGTATTATATCACACTCACTCCACCGAACACCACAATGGAATGGTGTATCGAGAGAGGAAAACCTTGTTGGACATGGTACGATCAATGATGAGTCATGCAGATCTTCCAATAAGCTTTCGGGGTCATGCCCTAGAGATAATGTGATTCACACTTAACCGTGTTCCTACAAAGACGGCTCGTAAGACACCATATGAAATGTGGACCGGGAAACGCCCTAAGTATGTCGTTCACGAAGATTTGGGGTTGCGAGGCATTCAGAAACGCCCGGATTCGACAAGCCTGGACCCAAATCGACAAATGTAATTTTGTGGGATACCCAAAGGAAACAAAAATGGTATTATTTCTACAAACCTTCCGAGAACAAAGTGGTTGTTGCTCAAACCGGTATTTTTCTAGAAAGAGAATTTGTCTCTAAAGGAAACATTGGGAGGAAAGTAGAACTCAAGAAATTCGAGAACCACAAAATATCATTGAACTCGAAGTTGAACGTGAGCAGAACCACAAGATATTGTGGAAAGTGAACCCGCTTCAAATTACACAAGGCATTCAGAGATCCGTAGGACACGCCAAGAGAGCCGAGAGATATTATGGATATCTTGTGACTCAAAAACTGGCGATGTGATGCTCATAGATCAAGATGAGCCCGCTTCCTACCAAGAAGCTATGAATGGACCAGATTTCGAGAAATGGCTTGAAGCCATGAAATCGAGATGGACTCCATGTATACTAACCAAGTATGGACTGGTTGATCCACCAAGGGGTAAAACCAATCGGTGCAAGTGGGTTTTCAAGAAGAAAACCGATATGGATGGTAATGTACAAACCTATAAAGGCCGATTGGTAGCAAAAGGTTTCAAACAAATTCAAGGTGTCGACTATGATGAAACCTTCTCTCCAAAGGGCAATGGTTAAATCCATCAGATCTTACTTGCTATCGCAGCTTTTTTATGATTATGAAATCGCGATGGATGTCAAAACCGCTTTCCTTAATGGAAATCTCCTCGAGGATGTGTATATGACACAACCGAGGGTTTTGTCAATCCAAAGGATGCCGGAAAGGTATGTAAGTCGCAATGATCCATTTATGGATTCAAGCAAGCCTCTCTGAGTTGGAATCTTCGATTTGATGAAGCAAACCAAAGAATTTGGCTTTATAAAAATGAAGATGAACCTTGTGTATATAAGAAGGTTAGTGGGAGTCACATCAGTATTCCTAGTATTATATGTTGATGACATATTAATTATTGGGAATGACATTCCTTCTTTACAAGTCAGAAAAACATGGTTAGGAAAATGTTTCTCCATGAAAGATTTGGGCGATCTCGCCTTACATTTTAGGTATCAAGATCTATAGAGATAGATCGAAAAAAATGCTCGGCCTAAGTCAAAGTACATATATTGATAAAGTGTTGAAACGGTTCAGCATGCAAGAGGCTAAAAGAGGAAACCTACCTGTGACTCATGGTGTAAAGATCTCTAAGGCCCAATGTCCTAAATCACAAGATGATGAGGAGCGTATGAGAAAGATCCCTTATGCTTTGACAATTGGATCTATCATGTATGCAATGATATGTACTCGTCCGGATGTCTCGTATGCTTTGAGCATGACGAGCAGATATCAGTCGAATCTAGGTGAAGGTCACTGGACAACAGTCAAGAATATCCTCAAGTACCTGAAAAGGACTAAGGATTCATTCTTGGTATATGGAGGTGAAGACGAACTTGCAGTAAAGGGTTACACAGATGCTAGTTTCCAGACTGACAATGATGACTATAAGTCTCAACCAGTTTTGTGTTTTGCCTTAATGGTGGTGTGTTAATGGAAAAGTTCAAGCAAGAGACAGAGTCGATTCTACACAACAGAGGTCGAGTATATTGTCGCTTCTAGTGCAAACCAAGGAGGTGTATGGATTAAAAAGTTCATCACTAAACTTGGTGTTGTTCCAACCATTGTTGATTCGGTTGCTCTATACTGTGATAATAATGGAGCCATTGCACAGGCTAAGGAACCCAGATCTCACCAACAATCCAAGCATATACTTAGGCGGTACCATCTCATCCGTGAAATCATTGATAGAGGAGATGTACATATAGGAAGAGTGCCAACAGATGATAATGTTGCAGATCCACTGACCAAGGCTTTGTCGCAGCAGAAGCACGACAGTCACACTAGTTCCATGGGTATTAGATACATGAGTGATTGGCTCTAGTGCAAGTGGGAGACTATTAGAGTTTATGCCCTAGAGGCCAATTATTTGATATCATTGCTTAACATTTTTATATTATATTTGATTGAATAAATGAATGATTTTATTATAGTTTTATTTACTACGTTATATAAATGTTAACATAAAAAAATTCCTTAGAATAGTGATACAATTTATATAGTTTCAAGTATGTGACTTGAACGTGAGATTATATAATTACATTAGTATCATTGCTCTTAAATGTCCCTAGTCGAGTACCATTGTTGATAGGACAACAATGATGCATTGAGACTAGTATGTTGATTGACTGATGACCAAATCTCATTGGTCATAAATATATGAGATATTAAGTCAATGCATAGGTATATGTTAGAGAACGATGTAATCGGATGTAACTCCACCATGAGAATTCTATGTGGAGCATTATGCGAAGTGTCATTAGCAATTCTCATACTGACAATGATGTAATGGTCATCTGACCTGAAATCACTATATTACTACACGAGAATTTATGTACTTTGATATCATCAAATGTCACCTTTAATAGGGTGGACTATAAAGATGATTATTGGGTACATCATGAATCGTGTGAGGGATATGAGTGATCTAGATGGAATTTAACCCTCCTATATATTAAGGGTGATATCCAAAGGCCTCTTGATCGAGTAGGACTATGAAATGCATGGCCATGCTCAAATATTGATTTGTTTCATATAGTCTACTCATTGATCAAGAAAACTCAAATTAAATTATGAAGAGTATGACACATTCCATGACTCGAGTTTAATCTAGGATATTAAGGTTAAAAGGATTAAATTACATGAAACATTGGTCACTAAAAGGTCAGATCGAATCATCGATCTTATTATTACTTGGGTAGCAAAGTGATGCATTACTAGATGTCGCCATCGCTTATAATTTTATAATATGATTTTAAAATTATTGCCAACGTAATAATAACCTATAGGTCACACACATGTAATGTAATTTAAAAGGGAATTAATTTAAATTTTAAGGATTTAAATATATTAATATGATTAATAGTATTTAAATCACTTAATTTAAATTAAAAGGATAATTTTATATATATGTATATTAATTAAGTATGACTTAATTAAGAGATATATATATATATATATATATATAAATTCGGATTTTATGAAATTAGGTTTTGATTTGATTAATTCCTTTTAACTACTATATATATGATATATAGTAGCTACTTAGGGGATGATCATAATTGAAAAAACCCTAGCCGCTCTTAGAGAGAGACTAGAGAGAAAACAGTTTCATAATCGTTCTTTTGGTGGCTAGTACCGCAAGTCCCTCTTATTGCAGAATCGTTCGACAGTTCGTGCAGCGTTCATGTGGATACCGTAGAGACGTGGTTCTAATTGGATTACGTAAAGGATTCGACCGCATCGTTTAATCATTTTCATAATCGGTATAATATCTAAACCACTGAATTAATTTCGCCATGGATCCTGTTTTGGGTTTCGGAATTGCTTTGATTATTTTTAAATTTCCGCTGCATTTTTGTGCCGAAAACCCAACACTATGAACCAAGAAACCACCTATCTACGGACCAGAACCTAACTTAAAATGGACATGAAAGTGACCAGACGAAGTTCTGGGTTTCTGGGGAAACCCAGGTAATGTTTGACAAGTTATTTTGAAGCTTGAATCTCGTTGTTGTGTTGATGTATGACTTATTTGTTGGTTGATAGTTGTAGTGGTGTATACATACTACAAGATCAACGTTTAAACATGACCCAGAAACATCTTTAAATGAGAGTAGAATCCGGTCAAACAGGGCACCTGGAAAACGAAGCTGTCAGTGTTCTTGAGGCTCAAGAACACCAACATCGACGCTTTCTGTCGCTAAAGCCCTTTAGCGACGGTTTTATTTATTTTATTTTCTGAATATTCCGGTAAATTCTTAAAAATAGAAATAAATTATAAAAATTACTAAAAATGGTTTTAAAAATCATTTTAAATTCTAAAAAATAACTTTTAATTATTTGGGACATTTTTCTTTAATAATTATAATTATTTGAATAAAAATGATATTTAATTTATTTAATTAGTAAATTAAGTAAATTAGAGAAAAATGATTTAATATTATGAAAAATTATTTTAAATAAGAATAATGTATTTAAAAATATTTTGAGTTATAAAATGTGACTTTTAATATTTTTGGAGAATTTTCATTAATACTAATGATATTAGATTTATTTAATTATTAAATTATAAATATAAGATAAAATGATTTTATTGATTTAAAAATCATTTTAAATAAGAATAAAGTGTTAGAAAATATTTGGAATTATAAAATATAATTTTCAATATTTTTGGAGAATTCTCATTAATAAATTAATATTAATGATATTAGATTTATTTAATTATTATATTAAAAAATGAATTAAAAATGATTTTATTGATTTAAAATCATTTAAAAATGAGAAAATATTTTAAAAATATTTTAAGTTATAATTAGTGACTTTTAATATTTTGATAATAATTTCATTAATATTTAAATATTAATGGTGATGATTTAAAATGATTTTAATTATTTTAAAAACCATTTAAGTAGAATATTAATGATTTAAAAGTATTTTAAGTTATTAATAATAACTTTAATATTTTGACAAGTATGTTATTAATATTTTTATATTATTAAATATTAATAATGATAAGATTATTTGATAATTAAATCATTTAAAAATGATTTATGTGTTTGAAAAATTATTATAAATTAGAATAATTATTTATAAATTATTAAAAGCTTCCAAAAAATATTATAAACGATATTTGACTTATCTAAAATAATATTGAAGCTTAGAGACCTAGTTTAATTGATAATCAATATGTTAATTATCGGATAGGGTGACCAGAACACCGAGAATGGACCAAAGTCCAACCAGACTTAACTAATTAAACTTGATAAGTGTTTATATAGGTTATAAACATTGATGTGGCTATGTGGTAATGTGCCTAGGAGAAGTTTTACTATAGAATACAGTGTTACGTGTTATAAATGATTGTGCTAATTGTGAGACCGACATTGTTGAATATAGGTCTTACAAACGCAGTTAATTATATTATGTAGCTGTAATCAACGCGGAAGGCAAGTTTCCTAACTCAACCTTGAATTATATTCATTCAATTATTATAATGGTTAATTATTGCTAATTATACCATGTCCAGGGAATTTATTGTTGATTATTCGCAGTTAGTGCATAATTAATAATTCAAATTGAATTACTGATTCGGAGAATATACCATTATAGAATAACTGTTGTTGGATATTCATATTCGTAGAAGATAGAATTGACAGTACAAATAATTCCTGTTTATTGTAAAATTATGTTGAGAAATGTCTTAGCTAATTATTATGGCTAGACGAATATTTGTTAGAACTTTATAAATTCGAGAAGAGAATTCAATTGTTATTGATAGATCGATGCCAATTATTTCGGTTAGATCGATAAGTAAATAGAATTTGAAATCACTGTATTTCGTTGTTAAATCAAAATCTTGATTCTGAGACTGAGAAGAACAACCTTTTATATAAAGGGAACAAAATTTTTAAGTCGTAATTCGACCATTGTACGCGACCTAATTATTATGCATAATATAGGGTACAAGGAGTTGGCCAACTCTAAGTACTTGCAGAGGGGTATGATTTAATCTTTATGGTTATTTGATACTCCTGCGTATGTATCAAAGTAAATCTTTGATAGATACCCGAGAAAGTAGAAGTTCTAGATCCAATGGATCGCTCAGCATAAATCTGAAAAACATTTCTACTTTGTAATTGCGTAGAATTGATTCTTGATTATTCAATAGAATATCGTAAAAACTTTGAAAGCGTTGTACTCTTTCATTATCAAATTATTGCGTTGCCTAGAATACGAGAAGACTTGTTATTGATTAACGATTTGTTCAGCTATTTCAAAGTTCACCGAACTTTGGTTTCATTCTATCAAAATAGATAGTATGTTCTTATTGATTCGTATGCATTTATTGTATGTCTTAACGGGTGGGGCAAACTTGTTGCTCACCCTTGTTATAAATAAAATATTTCAGCTAGGAACAAAGAGGCCAGCGGGTCAAAGAAGAACAAAGGCAAAGGCAAAGGCAAGATGCTGGAGTAGTTATAAAGAACTTATTATTATGTTGTATTTGTAAATCCTTTTTGTTTATCTAAGGGGTATGTTTGTAATTTTAAGGTTAGCAAACCTGGGACTTATGTATTAACAACTTATGTTAATGAGTTATGTATTCCTATTTCTATATGAATGGGTAGTTAGATGTTATTATATTATGGATCGTGAACACCAAACTCGGGGGTCAGGTAACCCGGATTTGGGGGTGTCACAACTTCCGACAACGAGAAAAGGGTACGACGCTATTTAGGTAATAGTGGATCCGTTAACTAAATCGGCTCATTTTCTACCAATAGGAGTTAGGTATAAGTTAGAGCAATTAGCTAAGCTTTATGTTAAGGAAATCATTTCCAGACATGGAGTACCTATTTCGATTGTGTCCGATCGTGATCCACGATTCACGTTTAACTTTTGGAGGAGTTTGCAAGAGCAAATGGGAACGCATTTGAGATTGAGTACGGCGTATCATCCACAGACGGATGGACAAAGTGAACGAACGATTCAAACGCTAGAAGATATGTTAAGATCTTGCGTTATGGATTTCAAGGGGAGTTGGGACGAGCATCTATCTTTGGTAGAATTCGCTTATAACAATAGTTTTCACGCTAGTATAGGCATGCCGCCTTACGAGGAGTTGTATAGAAGGAAGTGTCAGAACACCACTTTGCTAGGATGAAGTAGGTGAACGTCGAATGTTAGGACTTGAGATGGTACAATAAACGGCAGACATGGTAAAGCTAATAAGAGCTCGATTAGTAGCGGCTCAAGATAGAAAATGGAAGTATGTAGATCCTCATCGAGAGAAGAGGGAGTTTGAAGTAGGTTCGTATGTTTTTCTAAAAGTATCGCCTTGGAAAGGGAAGATACGTTTTGGAAAGAAAGGGAAGTTAAGTCCAAGGTTTGTAGGACCTTTTGAGATTTTAAGAAGGATAGGGGAGGTAGCTTATGAAGTAGCCTTACCTCCAGAAATGGAAAGAATGCACAATGTGTTTCACGTGTCTGTGTTACGTCCTTATAAACCGGACTATAAACACGTAATAGAGTATAAATCTATTCATGTATAAAAAGACTTAACATATGAAGAAATTCCGATTTAGATTATTGATAGGAAGGAACAAGTCTTGAGAAATAAAGTAATACCTTCAGTAAAGGTAATTTGGAGTAACCATGATGCTGAAGAAGCAACGTGGGAGCTCGAAAGTAAAATGAAGGAAAAGTTTCCTCATTTGTTTATATAAGAATAGCGAGATTCTGGAGATAGAATCCTTATAAAGAGGGAAGATTGTAACGCCCGAGAATTTCAAATTTTGAATGAATTAAATTTTTATTTGATTATGTGGATTAAATGAATTTAATTGAGTTATTATGTGAATAAGATGTTCGAAGGTCGTTCTATGACCTAGAATGTGCGGATGTGGTTAGTATTCTGGCTTTGTGCTAGAATTAATTATTGTGAATTATCAAGACGAAAACAAAGGTTTTCTGAGAATGTTTGCATAAAAACACTATTCATTTGATTTCGTTCGGAGCTAGGGTTTGAGATTCTGAGAAACGCGTAATGATAGAATACGAAGATAGTATGGAATATTCAATAATAATTCCGTTATGGCAAACAAAGTTTTTGCTTGCGGACGTAAAACCTAAGGGTTTGTGAAAGAGATTTTCGAAAGGGAAATGCAATGCGTATAGTCGTTTCGGATATTATATGTATGAAATACGAGTATTATATTAGTATAAATACGAGTATGATATGAAGAATAGTAAGACGTATAATATGAATATCGTATGAGTATTTGACGAAGAGATTTCGTGAGTAATACGCGTAGAATACAAGTCGTATTAATGGAGTATGAGCTAAAGGTTGGTATAACGTAATTGGACTTAAACCAATAGCAAGCCCAATGAATTATATGAGAAAGCCCAAGTTAAAGCCCAGCGTTTATTAAAGTCAAGCCCAATCCAAAGAATTGAACCGCGGGTTGAACCAGTGGGTCATGGGATGGGTAAAACCCATGGGGCAACCCATAGGGTGATCCACAAGAGAGTGGGCCGGCCATTTGGTGGCCAAGCAAAGTGACAACTTGTTCACCAAGTACTTTACTTGGTGGCAACGTGTACAAAGGAGGTGGAATAGTAAAGAGGTGGGAGTTGGACATTTTTGCCCTCACTTTGGTTTTCTATATATACAAAGCTAGAGTTGGCATTTTATGGTTTTACAAAGCTTGTCCAAAGATATATATATATAGAGAGAGAGAGAGAAAGAGCTAGAATCATATAATCCTTCTACTTCTAAGCAAACCAATAAGCGTTTATCAAGAACGTGAATTACTTCAAAGGTAAATTCTTATAAATCGTAATCTTCATCTTTTTGATTTCTTTCTCGTAGAAGAATCATAGATTGGTGGAGCATATTTATTGAGGGGATATAAGGATGCCTATTAATGGCCAAATCATTGGTAGGTCATGACCAATTAGAAATCATAAGTATTTACGTGAGTTAAAAACCATAAACGTCTTGAACGTTAACTTAGTTATTAATGAACGTTTTCAAAACCATTATAGCTAAGGAATGTGCCTATTATTTGGTTAGGATGACTATGATGAATCAATGGAGTTTTCCATTTGATTTGGCTTATAGAACATGAGTAACGAAGTTATGGCGAATTTTGCAAAAATAGACGTTAAACGTCGAAAACGTAAAAAGCCATGATTAAAGGTCAAAAGTAGCCGTGTGACTTGAAAACGTTGGTTTCCAATGTCAACACGTGAGATTAGGAGTGATCATTCGGTTATAACCGAACCAAATAAGCTATTCGGTTATAACCAAAATCCGAATTAGTAACAATTTTACTATCCGAAATAATAACCGAAATTTGAAAATAACCGAATTATCGAATACCGAATTACCGAATTGTAATTTCGGTAATTCGGGTAAAAACCGAATTAGCATCCAAGTCTAGCAACAAAGTTAAAATTATAGCAGCAAACCATGAATTTGTCTCCCCATTTCAAAATCTAAAGTGTGAACACATGCCTTAAGAATGGACACCAATATCCACGAATAAAGAAACAAAAGCATATTCTTGTTAGCATAATGGCGCTTTTGCATTTCTACAAACAAAATTTACAGCTTCACTATATTCACCATTGTTCATGTAACCAGCCTATCATTTCGCCCATGAATTAGAATCTTTCACGAGCATTTTATCAAACACTTGGCGGCGTGATTCCATAAACCCACTGATTTGGGAAGTCATCCATAGTGCAATTTAGTGCCTGAAAGACCCTTTGATGATACCGAACTTGCAAGTCTGGTCCAAATCGAGATAATTGTCCAATCACATTAATAGTAGCCCATCGTACTCGAGCATGGGAAATTGATTTGAGATCCGAGACTTGAATCGGAGACAATTCACACTTCACATTTCTGATACCGAGAGAGTCGAGAGAGGCGGAGGTCTGGAAAGTAGATTGAGTCTGAGTGTTCAGATCGGCGATATATGAAAACAAATCGTACTTATTGTGTGCTCGAGAGAGAGGGAGAAGAAGCAAAAAACCTTGATTATTCTACAAAGGTATGGAGGAAGATAGAATTGGCTCGGACATGGTGAGATGGCGAACGCCCTTTGGATAGATGGGCAAGATCTCTTCTTCTTCTTCTTCGCTCGACTAATTAAACAATCTGTGATTAATTTCGATCGAAGAAGATCTCTTTAATAACGACTCACGCTGCTCTCTCTCAATCATTTGAGCTTTTGATTTGAGATCTGGGACTTGGGAGCGGCGGCTAGTGTAGGGCAAAAAATGACTGAATCAAGTGAATTAAGTATTAAATTTTGATTATTCGGGTATCCGAATAACCTATTTTTGAGAACCGAAACCGAATATGGAATAATAATTCGGATATAACCGAAATTCCAAAAAAAACCGAAAAATCGAAATAATTCTGTTAAAATAATTCGGTTCGGTTCAATAATTCGGTTTTATCCGTTTTTTACTCACTCCTACGTGAGATAAGGTAATTAAGATTCGTTGGCGAAAGAATCATCGCATTCTTACTTATAACGAAGAAAACGAGTATTGAACGGACGAAAACGTTAAACAAACGCTTAAAAATGAACTTAAAGGTGAATTCTGAGTTAACAGATTCGAAAATAGGAAATTCTTATATGAACACGTAAAGGATGCGATTTGTGACTTGTAGGCTTTCGAATGGGTAAATTCGGATATAAAACGAACAAATTAGGAAGCCGAAAGTTTCGTTAGGAAACCAAACTGTTTTGGCCAACTGGTGCACAGCTCTGGTGCGCAGTCACCAAAACCAAGACAAAGTGGTGGCACGCAGCGCCGCACTTCGGCCGAGTACCACCGCTAACTCCTGACCGCAAAGGCCACTAGAATACTAGGGATGTCACGCCGCAGTGTCGGTAGTAGAAAAAGGTTGACCAAGTTAGGTTTTGTTCCATTTTGAATATAGACCTAAAGTAAGACGTTAAAGGTACTTAAAGTACATAATAAGACTTACCTTAAATCACTTATAAGGTGTTAATGTAAGAAGATCTGTTATGGTTTAATAGAAATTAAACAAAGAACGCGAAGACGTAATAAGTAAACTATGAATGACGTTCAATGTTGGTATTTAACCAATAATGATCGAATGTCGGATAGTGACGTAAGAACATTAATGAGACGTAACAAAGTATAGGAAGTCGAATCAACTTTAGCAACGAAGTTAATACAAATAAGACATAGAAGAGAAAGAAGTTGGTTAAAACCGTAAAGTTAGTTTGCTTTGTGAATGTATCATGTAGATCCTGTATCATGTATCATGTAGATCCTGTAAAGACTAAGAATAGTTGAATTGTTTATTCGAAGATGCTAGAAGGCAAGTCTTTCTTAAACGCTTGTCTAACCTTCGAGTTGGCCAAGTTTTTACATGATGCATGTTATACAATGCATGAATGATTTTAAGGAAAGAGTCTATGTCTGTTTTTACTCGGCTAGACTAATACTGAAGAGTTAATTGATTTTTTTACAAGTCTTTCGATATAGAACTGTTAACGCTATCTTATGCCAAGTATTTGGTACGGATGAGAAGGTAAGTTTGTGTATGTACAAACAAAAGTATTTTTCATCAATTATTCGATGGGCACGCGAGGTTTCCAGATGTTGAACGTAAATACGTTTAACGTAAGAGTGTTGATCAACATAGAGCACAATAAGCTGATCACCTAGAAGTGCTCGTAAGTAAAGACGGGTGGATGGCCATAGTACCGGATATCCTTTTCAATTATGGAAATGAAAAGAGTATGTTCATGGTCTATTGACCGGTTCATCATTCCTAAGATATTCTATATACTTTGGAATTGTTGTTATGACATGAGAAGTACTAGCCAAATGTTTCGTAGTGCTTCATAGAAAATTGTTCAAATATGGAATTAAAGCATGAAAATGTTATTGTGATATTCATATGATTCTTTGTTAAGACTTGGTGAGCTAGTTATGCTCATTCTTGCTTGAACCATATGTTTGCAGCTAAAGCCAAAAGAGGTGAGAGTTCTAAGAGAGATAAAGGCAAGGCTAAGATGGACAATTAATCGTCCTGTAATAGACTAGTGTATTTCTATGTAATATACTCATGAAGAACAACGAATGTATTCGGTTAATGAACCTGGGGAAGGATTTATTATAAATGTAATATAAAGATAGTAATTACACTCATTTTGTTGTTATCTCAATGGAATGATTGTATGGATTGTAGTATCGTGAAGCACCATCTGTCGGGTTGGAAGATACCCGGATTTGGGGGCATCACAGTTGGGACCAGAACTGGTACGTATTGTGATGCCCCCAAAATAGGTATACATTACCCATTCCGAGTCGCCAAATACATGGTATAGAATACAAATTAAATCTTAAATATACAACATGAGCTGTTAGTTTTAATACAAATATTGTCTTCTAGACAGTATTCAAACTCAAAATAAGTCCTCAATACATTTATTATCACACTATTTCACAGAATAGTGAGGACTACAAATGCAAACATCTGGACCGTAACTCCGTTCCCCGACTAGTCCCAACTACGTTCTCATTTCCTGAAGAGAACAATGAAAGCAAAATGGTGAGCTCAACTAGCCCAGTAAGAAATATTAGGACTAAGATAATGCAGAATAATTTATCGTTAGCCTTCAATAGTGTTTAAACTGATAAAATATAACAAACATCAAGTTTAACTGCAGCGGAACAAACAATCCATTAGAAGAGTCAAGTAGAGCATAAAATCTACTATCTTCTATGATTTAAAAGGTTTTATCACTTTTATCGCTGAGACTCAGCTTAATAAATAATCCACATCATCGAATCACCGCTGCACTACGACCAAGGATATTCATGTATTCATCAATGGTCATGATCATGCCAACAATAGTCCATCAATGCACTATGGGCCAATGAGGACTTTTACCACATCATTTGTAACATTACGGTCATGATTATACCGAATAATCCCTGGTCATAATCATACCAAGTCCATCTATGCACTACAGGCCACAAATGACTTTCAACATAATATAAACATGAGGATGATGACAATGATATAAGAATTCAATAAAACAAGTTCAAGGATAAATATTAAAAGATTTATAATTTAATTTATCCAAAAATCAATAACGTCCAAATTGTCAACATGATACTGCTTTGTGTAGTAAAATTCAAAAATAATATTGTACCAAAAATAATTTGGACCGAAAATGAATCAATTTTTATCATGAATAGTACCCCAGGTGAATAGTAACTGAGTGAATAGTAATTTTGGGAATAGTAACCTCGTGAATAGTACCCCGGCATGAAAAAGTTAAAACTTATCAAGAATGCTCAGAATAATATTTCCATGAGAAGATACTGGATGAAGCGCAAATATCAAGGATATTCTACTAATTTCATGGAGTATAGAAGCCAAAACTTTAACAAAATAAGTATAGAATTCGGAATCTGGAATGAAATAATATTACTTACATACTACAGAGTATGGAAGAAAATATTATTTTATACGAATACTGAAAAAAAAAATATCCCTTACCTTGAAAAGAAGAGTATTCCAACTGGTATAGCGGGGATATTCTTGAAGAAAACTTTCACTGTTTTCTACGCTTAAAACTTTCTAAAACTCAAAAGAAATACGCTTAATATTATAGAAGAAGAATTCTCTGATTATGGTGTGATTTTCAATTATAACTAAGCATCTTATTTATAGGAGAATGGAAGGATACTATTTAGAAAAACTCACGGACAGCACAAGAAAATAATCGAACGAAGTTCACGGGTTTATCAATATTTGGTGATGGCCAATTAGAAAAATTATCACATGCCAACTTAAGGACATGAACCAATGAGGAAATAGCCTCATTCATATGTTATCAACAGTGATAACATTATGAAGTTATTCAACCAATAAGCTTAAAGCTTTGAAAAATAATACATATCCTGCCAAACTTAGCTTCATCCACCATCACCACCCACTCAGCCACACAAATGCTATATATTATATAATATATATATATATATATATACTTTATAACTTCCTTCCGATTATTTTGAAAAAATGGGTAAATGAGGGTCCATAAAATAAGCAAAATTTATATCAAATACTTCATAAAAAACCCCTCAATATTTTTAACAACATTTATCATCATTATTATAATTCAGAATATTTAACAACCAGGTCGTTTCCAGGAAAGAGGGGGCTTTCCAATAAGGATTTTTCTCTATTGGCGCGCAATTAGGTGACCAAACCTCTCATTGACAGAACTTCTAGACATCGTCAATATTGCAAATAATAATATTAATAACGTTGTCGTCTCAATTATTGATTTAATAATATAAAATATTATGCAGATGATACTATGACAATAATTGAATCAATAATATGAGAGAATGATGCAACAATTACTATAGCAATAATTGAGTATAACTGAGTGACTTCTCACGTAAGCATCAATAATCAATACCGTGTGCTACTATCCAACCATGCGTATTACTGTACTTTTAACACTGGTTATTTTAACAGTTAACGGTAAAACTTTTGCCGTTATTTAAAAGATATATTTGTCATTTTCTCATTCCGACAATAAATCAGTTGTGGGGTCCACCAATGATTGCGCCGTTGTACGAATATTCCTTGTTAAAACGAATATTCCCCGACCAATCAAATATTTTATAACCACTTACTTACTTTGTAAAATTTATAAATATTACCCACAACTATAATATTATTTCAAATTCACATCTTAATATTCAAAAATGATATTTATAGAAAAATTCATTTTTATTCATAAAAGTTGGGGTCTTACAACTTCCCCTTCATATGAAATTTTGCCCTCAAAATTAGGGTACATACCTGGTATGACGAATAGGTGAGGATACCTTGATTTCATTTTAGATTCGAACTCCCAGGTCATTTCCTCAACATCGTGGTTTCTCCACAAAACTTTGACTTGTGGTATAACCTTGGAGCGTAAAACATGTTCCTTCTTATCCAAAATTTTAACAGGTACCTCTTCATACGTTAAATCTTTCGATATCTCATCTGGTTCTAATTTAATAATGTGGTTCGGGTCTTCCACATATTTACGTAACATGGATATGTGAAAAACGTTATGAACACGAGATATACTTGGCGGTAAAGCGAGTCTATAGGCTACAGTTCCTATTCGGTCAAGGATTTCAAATGGGCCAATGAATCGAGGATTAAGCTTTCCTCTCTTTCCAAATCTCGTAACTCCCTTCCATGGAGCAACACGTAACAACACATGATCTCCAATATTGAATTTCACGTCCTTTCGCTAAAGATCAGCATAACTATTTTTTCGATCTTGTGAGGTTTTTATACGTTTTCGGATCATTTGAATCTTTTCCATAGTCATAAGTACCAATTTTGGTCCCAACAACGTTGCTTCACCCACCTCATCCCAGCATACTGGAGAACGACACTTTCTTCTATACAATGCCTCGAATGGAGCCATGCCTATACTTTCTTGATAACTGTTGTAGAAAAACTCCACCAATGGTAAGAACTTGTCCCAACTTCCCTTGAAGTCAAGGACACAAAGTCTTAATAGATCTTCAAGAGTTTGAATAGTCCTTTTGACTTCCCGTCCGTTTGAGGATGATATGCCGAACTAAATCATAAATCTGTGCCCATAGCTTTTTGCAAACTAACCTAAAATCTTGAAGTGAATCTTGGGTCTCGATCAGAAACTATGGATACTGGCATACCATGCAGTCTTATAATCTCATTTATGTACATACGAGCAAGACGTTCAAGTGTATAAGTTTCTCGTATAGGTAAGAAATGAGCCGACTTGGAAAATCTATCAACAATAACCCAAATTGCATCTATGCCTTGAGAAACATTGGGAAGACCAGTAACAAAATCCATGGTAATGTGCTCCCACTTCCATTCTGGAATTTCAAGTAGTTGCAATGGACCTTTTGGTACTTGATGCTCCGCCTTGACTCGTTGATAAGTTAAACACCTTGAGATAAACTCCGCTATCTCTCTCTTCATATTGCTCCACCAAAATGTATGTCGAAGATCATGATACATTTTGTTACTCCCAGGATGGATTGCAAACGGTGTGTTGTGCGCCTCCATCATGATTTTATATTTTAAATTAGGGTCGTTAGGAACACAAAGTATGAATTTGACTAGAAGTATTCCTTCTTCATCGATTCTTGCTTCTGGTATAACACCTTCTTGTACTTTCTTCCTCATACGCATCAACTCCAGGTCTATAGCTTGAGCAGCTTTAACTTTATCGATTAAAGTCGGTTCTACTCGTATATTTGCCATCATCACGTGGGTCCCTGGAGTCTTTATGTAACACCCCCTTCCCGAAAAGGAAAGGGAGGTCACATTCAAAGCACAACAAACCTCAAAATAAGTAACAGAGCACTAATAACTTCAAAATATTAATAGTGATATCCATCAATGAAGTACTAAATACAATTCTCCAACTAGAGTCAAAATAATCACAACTAAAAAAAATTGAATCAACCTAGATGGTCAAAGGCAATACTCTCATCACACTAATCCTGAATCACCCCTGCAAACCTGCCGAAAGAAAAACACAGCATGAGCCAATTGCCTAGTACGGATACAGATATACAAAAGATATACAACTGATATACGAAAACAACCGAGACAAAATACTGAACAAAGCCTCAAGTGTAAATATGGACGAAAATATAATCTCCAAAGATCTGAATGGAATATATCTGAATCAACAGAATTGACGAAACCAATAAAAGAATAAAGAAATAATGAACTGAAGTAACTAACTCAATGAATTGAACTGAACAGAAACCAACAAAACTAATACAATAAAATAATAGGCTGAAACAAATGGCTGGAGTTATTTCATACTGAATGAGCTCAGAAATATACATTGCCACATAGGCAAGTCAAACTAATGCCACACAGGCAAATCAAATGATGCCACATAGGCAACCAAAATAATTCCACACAGGCACATCAAAATAATGCCATACATGCAATCACACATTGGACCGTGAATCCAAATGTATGCAAATCGAATAGGTGTGTTTGACACAACATCACAAATCTGCAGAATAGAAAACTAGTGTTAACCCATACGCCTCCCACGACAAAACACCAAATGACCCACTTCCTCCGGAGCCCAAACAGAGACGTCCGTGGACTAATCACACTACCACGAAAAGTGTCATGCCTCTCGTACCAAGACGACATGTCTGTGGTACCCCCACAGGTGGTTATAGCTTAGGTATACCCTACGGTATATTCTATCAAAAATACCATGTCACAATACATGCGACATAATACCAACAAAAGGGTTCTATATGTACATGTTGAACCAAATCAAATTCTAGTCACAAGGTTTCAAAAAGAAGGTAGCAACATGTACCGCTCTACAATTATCAAAATAAATAGTACCAAACATGATAACCTAATTCAAAGAGTACAAATACGAGTCATATGTATCAACTCTAAAATGAAACTAATATATTTATTTCACAGGAAACAATTATGTGAAATCATAACAGAATTTGAAATAAGGAAATAAATGAACAAATCAAATCTAACAAGAGTATCGCTGAAAGAGTACGGAATCCGTACCTGGATTAAGCAATGTAACACTCAAAATTATATTCCAAATTGTAACTCCATAAATTCCTTCCGTTCAAACTAATTAAACAAAATAATAATAAATATAAGTTACTTAATAACTATAATTTATAATAACATGAATTTATTTGCTAATTTACATCAGTTTTATGACACAAATCCAAATAAAATTATAATTGATGTTTTAATCATTTCTATTTTTTTATTGGGACCAATCAAGTAATTCTATATATATATATATATATAAATAAATATATATAGACTATGAATGTTGTAATAACAAAGAGGTTTTTAAAAGGTTACGATTTATTTTTTTGGCTCATATTATTATTATTTTCATGTAAATTCCCAATTCAATCTTTCAAATAATTCTATATAAGACCATAACCTTATTAAGAATCTAAATTATTAATTTGATGTAGATAATCCTTATATACCATTTATCTATATATATATATATATATATATATATTAAATAAATAATGTATCCTTCGATCCAAACCAGGATATTCATACTGCATAATATAATCAATTCACTCTTTTACTTTATATTATACTTAATATGATGACCGCCCATCACTATTATATAACAGTTTTCGCCATTCTTAGTTGTAAATTAAAAGAAATTAAAACATAGTAACAATTGATACACATAAGGGTAGCAAAATGAAAAGAAACAAAACAAAACAAACCTGTGCTACTTTTCTTATTATTCCGTTACGCAATTCTCTCAAAAATACAATAAGAGACTGCTTCCTCCTCTTTCTCTTTCTCAAGTTGTATAATGAAAATAAAATTAGGTTTAGTTATTTATTCACTTAAAACAGATTTTATTAATTAATATAATATATTATTAGCTCTCCAAATTTTAATAGGATTTTAAAATTACACAATTATAAATTAGACCCACTTAGTTTAAAGCCCAATTTTACCAATTTAATTTATCCATCACTTATTAATATCTATTAGCCCATGTAAATTAAATGACCACTTTGACCCAAATAAAATACAAAGTCCAATTAATATGTTTTAAAACAAAATAATTTTATTATTTAATATTTATTTATTTATTATTATTTAATTTTTTTTTCCGGGTATTACACTTTAACTCTATCTTCATCCTTTGAAAGTCATACAAAATGGGCCTTTGTGTTGACAATAACGCACTCATACCTGCATATGATCTTCTACTCAATGCGTCAGCTACTACGTTTGATTTTCCAAGATGGTATTGAATAGTATGATCATAATCTTTCAACAGTTTGAGCCAACATCATTGCCGCATGTTGAGTTCCTTTTGAGTGAAAAAATATTTGAGGCTTTTATGATCCGTAAATATCTCCACTTTCTCCCTATACAGGTAATGCCTCCAAATTTTAAGTGCGAAGACAACAACTACCAACTCTAGATCATGAGTAGGATAATTCCTCTCATATTCTTTAAGTTGTCGAGAGGCATAGGCTATGACTTTTCCATGTTGCATGAGAACACATCCTAACCCTTTTCCCGAAGCATCACTGTAGATGACAAATCCCACGGAACCAGATGGTATTGTCAAAACAGGTGCTGAAATGAGTCTCCTCTTGAGTTCTTGAAAACTCTTCTCACATTCCTCGTTCCAACCGAATTTTGTATCTTTTCGAGTTAGCTGAGTTAATAGAGTAGCGATTTGAGAAAACCCTTCACGAATCTCCGATAATAACCAAATTAAGCGAGAAAGCTACGATTTTATTAATCGATTTAGGTTGCTCCCAGCTTTGTATTGCTTCAATCTTTGCCGGGTCAACAGATATTCCATGACTTGATACTACGTGCCCAAGGAATGCTACTTCTTCAAGCCAGAACTCGCATTTCTTTAACTTGGCATAAATCTTGTTATCACGAAGCTTTTAGAGTATCAGCCTCAAGTGTATCTCATGATCTTCACAACTTTTGGAATATATGAGAATGTCATCAATAAAGACAACCACAAAAGGATCCAAATATTCCTTAAATACTCGGTTCATCATGTCTGTTAGTTCCCAGTAGACATAATACATCTAGAAGGGGGGGTTGAATAAATCCTTTTTAATTTCAAATACTTTTCTGGTTTATTTTGTAATGCTCGTAATTTAGTATATAAAAAACATGAGAATCCTTTCAAGCACAGTGAAATAAGTAAAAGATCCCCTTAATTGATATATTAATAATCAAACATACATTGTTCATAGAGTTAGTTCGGTTGTAAGCAGTTAAAACATACATAGCAGTTATAGTACATAATGTAAATGACATAATATAAAAGACACAAGGGGTTTTAAGTGGTTCAGAGACTTAAGCTCTTAATCCACTCTTCTACTTTCAACTAGCAGGATTTCCACTAAGGAAGGGCAGCACCCTGAATCACTAAGATTCCTTCAGGGCCAGCAGCCTTGGGACTTCAGTTCACTAAGAACTCTTCAAGGCCAGTAGCCTTGGAACTCATCTAGTTCCCTAAGAACTCTTCAAGCTCAGCAGGCTTGGAACTTCATTTTGTCCATCCGGACAAGGACCCCTCAGGCCCTGGCTTCTTGTTGAGTTGTTTGTTTGTTTGTTGGAGTTGCTAAGATGTCTTCATGCTCTGAACATCTTCTGTACTTAGTAGTTTTGCGAGATCACCCTTGAAGTGCAGTTAATTGTTGCATGATGCTCAACTTCTTCAGTTACTCAACAACTTCGGATGATCCCTTCATGACTACCTTGAAGATCATTCCTCTTGATACATGATGGATATACATGATGGGTTTCTAAGATGACTATAAGCTCTTCTGCTAGGTACTTATAAACTTTCTCATGCTTACCACCATGATGACGTTTGTGATCTCCCTTCTTGATACTTGATGTCTTCCCACGATGGACTTGCTAAGATGAATGTGAGCTCTTCTCTATGGTACTTAGAGTCTTCCCATGATGGACACCAAGATGACATGATGCTCTTCTTTCTCTCGGCAGTTCAGAACACTCTTCAAGTAGTAGAACTCTCACTTCTACTTCTTTCTTTGTCTGACTCTAAGTGTTCTTGGTGGATCGTAGAGTGAGCCTTCGGACTCACTATCTTACATGGTTTAGAACAGTCCACCATTACTCCAAACTCGGCAACTCCAACAACCTTCAATCTTTGAAGATCTAACAGATTTATACTCCTTCCCGATCCTTCCACTGGAAAGTAGCCGTTGAAAGCTATTCAAATATCTTCACAGATCTTGAGTTGACAGAGGTAGACTGCTAATGTGACAAGTCATACTTTCTCTGACATTGCAGTCTACTATTTCACCTACCCTTCAGAGATGTCACTTTAATGTCTTGGGCAGGTCGAAGACTTTATTTCCTCCTTCCGATTTCTAGATCAGAGGTTGTCCTTTTGCATCGATGTTCTCAATAAGCTTTTGTCCTAATATTACCCTTCGGATTGAACCATTGTCAATGCATCAATCTTCAGTTATTCAAACTCTACGATTTTGATGCATGTCTTCAAAGACCTTATCGTAGTATCATGTTGACTGGTAGAGACAACACTACGATCTTGAAGAGTGTTAATTGGATCTTTAATGTAGAACACCTCTTCCTTCTTTTGTGTAGTGCTTCAACACTTCTGTTTGCTTCGACTGTTCTCAGATGCTGATGGCCTAACTCTTTCCTCTGGTCCCATCTGAATATCAAGACATTTCAGATTTGTGGCGCGTTCAGCTCGCTTTCTCCTTGTGATCTCCCGTTCACTTATCATCAATGGACTGACCCAATACTTAATCACTTTAGCCTTATTCTTGAAGTTGACCAAAGATCGGCTATGTGTACTCCATCAGTTCTTTCTTTGTTTGGCAAACACTACGATCCTGAATACTTCCAAGATCGTTGTCATCTTATCACATACGATACCATCGCACTTGGCCGACTTTCTTTAGTCGGGCCATCAAGTCTTCTTCCGATCAACTTGTGGAATACTTCATCTTGAATGTCTTCTTCAACTCAATCTTGATCTTCGATTGGGTTGATGTTTAGATCTTCTATTAGCATACATGCCATTCGTTGAGTGCTCTCCGGTTCCCCTTGGTGGGATGTATCTTTGCAGTGCCAACCAGAGGCTTTGTTCCTTTGGATATTTTGGGAGTGCTCATTTGTTGAGAATCGTATTTGCTCTACGATTCTGCCTTGGCATTGTAAGCACAATGGTTGAGGTCATAGTTAAGACTTCTACGATTCAACTTTCTACCGTGGCACATTCACAACTCCTAGATCAGATCTTGACACTTTACGATTTTTGCATTTTTCTTGTTGTCTTCATCTGATCTAGCTCGACTACGATCTCTTCATGTAATCTGTAGAGCCCCCAAATCTGGGTACTTGAAACCCGAACTCGGTGCTTTACGATACCATTTCTGTGAGCGGAATAATACTAATAATAATAACAATAATATAAAGATCAACTTAATTTACATATCATCAGAGTCTAAATCCCAATTACGTAACCTTTAAACATTCATTACAACCCATGATAGATAATATATATCATATTTGTCTTAATATAGTTAACTATTACGTAACATAGCATTTTCGTTCATTCAACAACCTTTCCCTTTCCTTTGTTCTTAGCAGAGCTCTCTGGTCGTTCACACTTAGCTGAAAACATTTAAATTAAGCAAGGATGAGCATTTGAGTGCCCAGCAAATAATAACAATTATATATATATAAGCTGAAAGAATTTAAATGTTTTCTTTATACTATGCTTCTACAACGATTCAATAATTGTGAAGTAATATGTACCAATGATAATAATATATCAATTCTATACCAAATTTTTGAAACTAGGTACTGACTATAAATAAGGTTAATGTGACATACTATGAACATTGTTTTCATTTTTGAAAAGGTTAAGCGAAATTCATCCGCAAACCTTCATAACTTACGGCACGGGGTGATCAAATTGTTATGCCCTACATCGATCAATACTACATGCAAGAAACGAGGGTATCGTTTCACTCCGCTCCACCTTGGGTGCATAAAAAGTTTTCCCGTGTAAGAGATGTTCATACTAGTCTGGGTTCCAAATCAAAAGTTTTATCTTGTTCAACAATAATCTATAATTCAACATATATGTATACGGGTAATTGACAAAGTTATATCAACATGTGATTAAATACAATGATTATCCAAGTGGGGACACTTGTATAACCATTTATAGAAATTAACGAACAAAATATATATATCTCGAATTACCATATACTAACATGTTGATAATCAATGAACATATATAATATAAGGTTAATAATCTGTACAGTAATAATATAGTTTAGAAACATTCTTACTCATGTCCATTGCATAAAGAAAATGCAAAGGTAAGATACTTGCATGATGCGTTGCTTACAATTTGCAATTTAGATTTATCATTTATATCACGACCTATCATTAATCAGATCATTCGTTTGATTAGAACAATATACTATAACACATAAGATCGCATTTCGTGAAAGTCAGCACATAACCTAATCACATTATTACCCATGTTTAACAAACTCGAATCAAAAATAATCACATATCTAATTAAATTATCTAAGTCCAGATCAATTTTGAAATATGCTCTGGCACCGACGCTTTTATCGAGTAATTATTTAGTTCAAGACTCTATTCTCAGAACTCAATATCTATAAATATCGGTCATCTTATTTTTAAATGATTTAAATATTGAATAATTCTATTATCATTAATATTTAATTAATATTAAACTATTAATGAAATCATTTTCAAAATGTTAAAGTTATTTATAATAACTTAAACTACCTTTAAAAAATATTAATACTACCCTTAAATGATTTTTAAAATAATTAAAATCATTTTAAATAATTACCATTAATATTTGAATATTAATGTACTATTTATCAAAATATTAAAAGTCATTAATTATAACTTAAAATATTTTTAATTCATTTATATCCTTTTAAATGATTTTAAATTAATAAAACCATTTTAAAACTATTTATTTAATATAATTATTAAATAAATTTAATATCATTAATAATTATTAATATTAAATTATTAATGAAATTATCCTTTAAATATTAAAAGTTATATTTTATAACTTAGAATATCTTTAAACACTTTATTTTCATTTAAAATGATTATTATAATATTAAAATCATTTTTAAACTAAATTATTTAATATAATTATTAAATAACTTTAATATCATTAATAATAATTAATTAATTAAATTTATCTTGAAATATTAAAAGTTATATTTTATAACTTAAACTATTTTTAAATACCTTATTATTATTTAAAATGATTTTAATATAATAAAATCATTTTTAATTAATTTATTTAATTCATTTATAAATAACTTAATATTCATTAATATTAATTTATTAATGAAATTTAGCACAAAATATTAAAAGTCATTAACAATAACCTAAAATATTTTCTTATATCATAATATAATTTTAAATGATTTTTCAAATATAAAATCATTTTTAAATGATTTATTTAATATAATAATTAAATAAATTAAATACTTTAATATTTCAAAAATATTAAATATTTATGAAATATATTAAAAATAATTAAAAACTAATTTTCAGAATTTAAAATAATTTTTAATAATTTATTTTGTATTTTTAATAATTAAAAACTATTTTTTTCTATTTATTTAATTAAATTAATTAATTTTCAAAAATTAAATTAATTTAATTATAATGTCTGTCGCTAAAGACCACCTATAGTGACATAACTGTCGCTATAGGTGTTCTTCATGCAAACCCAAAACACCATGTCAGTGATCATGTGGCCTAGTTTGACCAAGATTTATGATCAGATCAAGATGTTTCTGGACTATCTATTGCTCACAGATTATAGAACTAATGTAGTACTACATGATACAGCAACAATCATAATCATATAATACATAACAAAGCAGATCTGATCGTCCAAAGTGAATGTCAGAGCATTTTAAAATTAGTACACGAATTTCAAGTTGTGGAAGCCCAAAGTAGGCCTCACGAACTATTCTTCATTTCTGGGTTACCTAGAAATGAAGAACAGTTCGTGAGGCCTACTTTGGGCTTCCACAACTTGAAATTCGTGTATTAATTTTATGATCTATAAGCTGCAGTGTGTAGTCGGTATGACAATGAAGAGATCTACTATCTAAAACACGTCTAAAAATAACATATCAAGAAGATATAGCCCGGTCAAAGCATGTCAGGGGACACGTTCAAACATTTTCTAGGTTACCCAGAACAGAAAACGTGAACTGTGATCAATCGAAATTTGGTTTGACCTTCATCCTTAATCCAAAGATATTTGATATATAGAGGTTATAAAAGCATGAATATCAAGTTAACATAACATACTACAACTTAGACTCAATATCCATAACATATCATCAAAGTACTGTCAGATCTAATGCGTAGAATATCTTGTCAGACGCTGCAAACTACTTTCTGGGTTACCCAGATTTCCTCCGGTCATGCCCGGTCAACGGGGTTTGACCAAGAATAACTAACTATCTAGACATGTAATCACAATGTTTCCACTTCAAGATTAAAGAACACATAACAAGCTACAGATTACAACCTTAAAACATCAAAAATAAAAAACATGAAGAGATATACAGCCACTGACATTCACTGTCAGACCACAAAACAAACTTTCTCCAGATTTTGAAGAACATCAAATTCGAGCCTATAGATGTTATGGATCTAACATCTATCAACCCAGATCATCATTATACACCTTAAACAACATATTTTAAGACTTAATCATAACATCAAACATGCAGATCATGGTCAGATTATAGCTAGGGTTTTTATACCTATCTAAGAAAATTTTTGATTCTGGCCTCCTGATCTGTTAGTGATAAACGTGGGGCTTGTTTATGGAACTGATTTAGCTTATACTTTCATGGGTTTTGATTTGAGAGAGATAAGTTGAGAGTTGGTACAAAAATGAGCATGCAAATGAATCTCTCTCTCCAAATCTATTTATACAAAGCTAGATGCAATGTAATGGCTGATTGAGTGGCCGAGTTGCTGTCATTTTTGAGTCACATTTGTCAAACAAGTTGGTCACCCACTCTATTTTGTATAGATTTACAAATTATCTCAATAAAATATCCAAAGAGGGGTATCTTAGTCTTTTCGCATGGAATTTTAAGGGCAATTTTGTAATCCTTGAAAACCCTTAGGGTTTGACCCTTAGGGTTTAACCCTAAGGTTTTCCAACATTAGCTTTTTTAGAATTACATTTTAGGGTTTACACAAAATAAAAAAAAGTAAAAATAAAAATTTTAGTTTCTAAAATTAGACAATTAGGGTTTGTTAATTAGATTAGGTTTCTAATTAATTTATACAGGAACATTAGGGTTTAATATCTCTAATTATAATTAACTTTGCTAATTTAGCAATTAAGGTTTTAAATTATTAATTAGGTTTTATAATTTCTAATTATGGTTACTAATTATAAAAATTAGGGTTTCTAGAAATTAATATTTCAAAATGTTAATTAGGGTTTACCTAATTATTCATAAAATCATATAACATCGTTACATAATAATCTCGAACTCATAATTGAGTTTCAAACTAGGGTTTAACATTTAAAATTAGGGTTTTTAATAATTTAGGGTTTTCCAAAAATTATTTAGGGTTTCTAGAACTTTAATTAGGGTTTACCTAATTAATCACTTAATACACAACATAAAACATATAACACCGTTAAATAACCGTCTTAAACCCACAATTGATTTTCAAATTAGGGTTTTCCCTAGTAAAATTAGGGTTTAACCAATTAATATAAGGTTTTTGAAATTAAACACCATAATTGACCAACCATCCTCAATACGTATATACAGTACATATATATAGCACTGAAAAATCAAAATATAATATTATTATATTATTATTCTCATTCCTCGATAAAAATCCAAAATTATGGTTTGAATTCCATATCGATTTATTCCTCATATTTAACCTTAATAATTAAGGTAAAATAATTAACTTAATAATATGTACAAAAATTCATATAATAAAATAATTATTCTAATTATTACTCCATTTATTATTTAAATAATATATAATTATATTTTCATGGAAAATAATTAATAAAAACCTTTCTACTATAAAATTAATTATTATAAGAATTTACTTTATAATAATCAATAATTCTAAAATAAAATTATTTGTAAATATTCATGTAATAAATATATTTTTATTTATCACATAATTACCTATATATACATTATCTTGTATAAATCCTCATCCTTAAAATAAAATAAAAAATTTATACGCAAAATTTCTGATTTATTTATATAGAAAATATCGGGTTGTTACATTCACCTCCCTTATAAAGATTCCGTCCTTGGAATCACCGTTTTAGAACCTATACATACCAGGTATACAAAGATATACAATCATTACAATCATTCATAAAGTAGATCTTCGATCATAATTTGATCGAATTCCTCCCTCGATCTTTTAACTATTCATAAGCACATATAATTAAAAGTCGAATAATACACGGAATTTTCGATAAAGCGGAAATTTGATTTTTACAAAGAACTCAAATTCCTCCTCAAAATTTCTTTATATAATAATTTACTATATATAGGAAAACATGTATAATAAAATAAAAGTTACTTATGAATAATACCCCCAGAGTGGAATTCCATCCATTTTTTTCTTTACAATGTACACTTCCAAAATTGCTCCCCTTCCTCTTGCTACTACCATAGTATCACCTTCCCAGCTCCTTCCTTTCTTTACCCTTATTCTTCCTCTCTTTCATGTGTAGACCTCACTCCCCTCAAATTTATAATCGCTTTCTCCATTCTTTGTTGATTTTGTTGGTTTGTTTGACAAAGTTGGTCCGGTAATTGCTAACGTCCCACCGCTTGTTGATTTTGTTGAAAAGTTGGTCCCAGAATTGCTAACGCCCCACCGTTTAGTGTTCACACTTCCTATATCCGCCCTCCTCTTCAGATAATCCTTCACCTTGTGCTCAATCAATCCGCACAGAAAACATCCACTATTCATCCTAGGATTAGGGCAGTTGGGAGAGATATGGCCCTCCTGCCCATACTTATAGCATACAAACTTCCCTTTCAAACACTCCCCAGAGTGGTTCTTTCCACATGTCTTACATTGCACAGTCTTTTTCTTTACACCTTCTTGCTTCACTTGTACACTTCCAAAATTGCTCCCCTTCCTCTTGCTACTACCACCCCTACTTCCACTATTAATTTTCACCTTCCCAGCTCCTTCAGTCTTACCCTTATTCTTCCTCTCTTTCTTGTAGAGGCTCATGACCTCACTCCCCTCCTCAGCTATAATCGCTTTCTCCATGAGTGCTGTAAATGTAGGAATTTGCAACACCGCCACCTTGTTGTAGAGCCAGCGTTTTAATCCCAGCTCAAACCTCCTTGCCTTTTTAGCCTTCGTATCAACTTGATGCGGGGCAAACCTAGCTAACTCATTGAATTTTGCGGCGCAGATTTCGACAATCATGTCATGTTTTCCTGCTTCAATTCTAAAAATTTCACCTCCATCCTAGCCTGCATACTAGGTGAAAAATAATTTTTGAAAAACAGTGTTTTGAACCTATCCCATGTAACTATACCTTCTCCTGCCCTCGCCTAGTTCGCTTCCCACAAAAAATTTGCCTCACCTTTCATCATATAGGTGGCAAAAGCGGTCTTTTGCCCCTCAGCTACCCTAGCTATTACGAACGCCTTCTCAATTTCTTTAACACAAATCTGGGCTTCAACAGGGTCAGTTGTACCTTTGAATTCTGGCGGTCCTACAGCCTTAAAGTCTTTGAAGTTTGCTAAGTGATTATCCGGCTGATTCCCAACGACTGGTATTCCTTGCTGCATAGCTTGTGCTACCATGTTGGCAAAGTGTTGCATCGGGTCTGCTTGTTGTTGTCCCTCAACGTTGTTGACAGATTCTTTTGCCCTTTGATTGCGAGTTCGATGTCTTGGCGGCATTATCTAATTAAATGAAATCATAAATTTAACTTACATTCTAAACCTTATCATATAAGTTTAATATATTAAACTTGTTTCATTACTTAAACATAGATTCATATTCATTTAACGAATATTTTACATAACATAACACATAATGCCTTAAACATCGGTTATCCCTTTATGACCGCAAAAGTCGGGATTTATAGTCTTGACTAACACAAAAGTCGGGAACATTACAATAAACAGACATACTTATCATATATATTATATTAAACACACCTACACAACAGAACCTATACTACCTATTTATTACACCTTTTCCTTGGACAACTTTTCGCCTGATGACCTTCTATCCCACAGATAAAACATGCTCCTGGTTTGTAGTCGGGACAATACAGAGTAGTATGTCCTTCATAACCACAAAGATAACAAATTATTTTCCCTTTCTTCTTATCAGGTTTTCCTAAGTCATGGTCTTCTATCTTTCTTTTTCCCTTCTTGCTCGGAGCTGCACACGTTGTGTTGCTTGTGGCTCCCATCTGATCAATTTGGATTTCAAGCTTATCTTGTTCTTCCATTGTTTCTATTAAAGCTTGATGCAATTGACTATTTAACAGCTTTTCTGTGAGACCCCAAATTTTTTAAATAAAGATTAAATTTTCTCGAAATAGATTTTCGAATATTATGGTGTGGATTTGATATAATGTTATAGTTGTGGGTAATATTTACAAATTTTTCAAAGTACACAAGTTGTTATATAATATTCGATTGGTCGGGGAATATTCGTTTTAACAGGGAATATTCGTACAACGGCACAATCATTGGTGGACCCCCACAACAAAATTATTGTCGGATTGAGAAAACGACAAAAATACTTTATGAAGATAACGACAGAAGTTTTACCGTTAACTGTTGAAACACCCGATGTTAAAAATACAGTAATACGCGTGGTTGCATAGTAGCACACGGTATTGATTATTGATGCTTACGTGAGAAGTCATTCAGTTATACTCAATTATTGCTACAGTAATTGCTGCATCATATCTATCATATTATTGATTCAATTATTATCACAGTATCTTCTGCATAAAATGTTTATGTATTAAATCAATACTTGAGACAACAAAGTTATTCATATTATAAATTTCAATATTTACAATGTCTAGAAGTTCTGTCAAGGAGAGGTTTGGTCACCTAATTGCTCGCCAATAGGGAGAAATCCTTATTGGAAAGCAACGTACCCAGCCTGACACACTCAAGATGTCTTGGGAGAAGTTCCAAGAGCTGTTCAACGACAAGTACTTTCCCGAAAGTATTCGTCACATGAAGGAGGTGGAGTTTATCAAGTTGGAACAAAATAATATGACCGTGTCGCAATACGAGGTTAAATTTTCGGAGTTCTCCCGGTTTGCATCCCATTTGGTCGATAATGAGGAGCGAATAACACGAATGTTTTTAAGAGGGTTGAAACCGGAGATACGTCAATACCTCATTTCTCACAAACTTTGTTTATATTCAGATGTTGTGGATAGGGCTCAGTTATTGGAACGCGATAATGAGTCAAGATACGAAAAGGCAACAATCAACAACAACACGATAATAATCGCATTGCAAAGGGCAACGACCATCGGGACAATGATAACCATCGTGGGGGAAATTATCATGCCAAGAATGGTAACCACTTCGGTGGTAATCATGGCCAAGATAATAGAAGTGTCAAGTTCAAGAAGAGAAGGTTCAATAATGATGGAAAGACAGCAGCACCAGCACCCATTTCAAAGGAAGAAGAACGACCACCGGTCGTATGCTTCAAATGCGGAGGGGAGGGACACATCAATCAAAACTGCGCGATGTCGTCCAAAGCATGCTATAATTATGGAAGAGAAGGTCACTTAGCCCGATTTTGTCGTTCACCGAAGACAAGTTCAGCTAGGATGGAGGCACCAAAGGATGTCCCAGACAAGCCAAAGCCATTAGTTAAAGATAGAGCATTTTTTTTCATGACGAGGAACCTGAATAAAATTATCACGGGTATGTTAGTCATAAACTCTTGTGAAGTCTATACCGTGTTAGATACCGGTTCTACTCACTCATTTATTTCACTTAGTTGTGTTCAATGTTTGAATTTAACTCTGGAGAAGTTAGATTTTGATTTATCTGTTGAAACTCAGTTGGGAGAAACCTTCATTACCTCCACTATTTATAAATCTTGTTCAAATCAACACTTTCACGTTACTTGTCGATCGTATCTCTTTGAAAATACTTGCCTTTGATGTGATTTTAGGAATCGATTGGTTAACTACTCATCATGCTTTCCTCAGGTTGTTAGCTTTCATATTCCTAACCAACCTGTTATGCGAATTCAAGCAACCAAATCACTAAATTCAATCATGGTCATATCAAGCCATAAGTAAAGAGTCCCGGTCCTTTCGTTGTTGACTTCCTTGTGTGGAATTCACCGAAGCCAGACTTTCGGTAGGCGACGCTGTGAATGACGATGGCAAGTTGATAGGTATCAATGTGACGTGTTACCCAAGTCTTGGATGAGAGTCACAGTTTTGAATGATATTTCTATTGTTAATAAATTTCCTTACGTATTCTTGAAAACTTCTTAGCCTACCCCTAGAGCGTGAAATCCAATTTTGTATTGACCCCAGTACAAAACCCATTTCTAAAACCCTCAAATATTTCTTCAACTAAAATGAACGTAACATGCGCCAAAGACGTTGGCTCGAGCTGTTGAAGATTACGATCGTACCATTCAATACCATCGTGGGAAAGCGAACGTGGTAGCTGACGCGTTGAGTAGAAGATCGTATGCGTTTACGAGTGTAATGTTGTTAACACAAAGACCCATTTTGTACGACTTACAAATGATGAAGATAGAGTTAAAGACTCTAGGAACCCACATGAAGATAACAAATATACGAGTAGAATTAATTGACTTTAATCGATAAAGTTAAAGCCGCTCAAGCTACACACCCGGAACTGATGAATGTGAAGAATTAAGAAGGTTCAAGAGGGCGTTATTCTAGAAGCAAGAATCGACGAAGAGAAGAAATCTAAACCCTAGATTTAATTGGCCCATTTGAAATCCTCGATAAAGTAGGAACTGTGGCTTATAGACTCGTTTTACCGCCAAGTATGTCGCATGTTCATAACGTTTTTAACGTATCTACATTACGTAAATATGGGGATTACCTAAACCACATTATTAATTTAGAACTGGACGAGATAGCGGATGATTTAACGTATAAGGATGTACGTGTTAAAATCTTGGATAAGAAGGGTTATATTCGATACTCAAAGGTTATACCTCAAGGTTAGAATTTGAAGTGAGGTCAAGGTATCCTCACCTGTTCGGCATACCAGGTACGTACGTAAATTTTGAGGGCGAAATTTCATAAGGAAGGGAGATTGTGAGACCCCAAATTTTTTTAAATAAAGATTAAATTTTCTCGAAATATATTTTTGAATATTATGGTGTGGATTTGATATAATGTTATAGTTGTGGGTAATATTTACAAATTTTTCAAAGTACGTAAGTTGTTATATAATATTTGATTGGTCGGGGAATATTCATTTTAACAGGGAATATTCGTACAACGGCACAATCATTGGTGGACCCCCACAACGGAATTATTGTCGGATTGAGAAAACGACAAAAATACTTTATGAAGATAACGACGGAAGTTTTACCGTTAACTGTTGAAACACCTGGTTTTATAAATACAGTAATACGCGTGGTTGCATAGTAGCACACGGTATTGATTATTGATGCTTACGTGAGAAGTCACTCAGTTATACTCAATTATTGCTACAGTAATTCATGCATCATATCTATCATATTATTGATTTAATTATTGTCACAGTATCTTCTGCATAAAATGTTTATGTATTAAATCAATACTTGAGACAACAAAGTTATTCATATTATAAATTTCAATATTTACAATGTCTAGAAGTTCTATCAAGGAGAGGTTTGGTCACCTAATTGCGCGCCAATAGGGAGAAATCCTTATTGAAAAGCCCCATCTTTCTTGGGAACGACCTGGTTGATAAATATTGTGAGTTATAATATTAATAATGAATGTTGTTCGAAGTTGAATTTGGAGACGCGAACGTGATATTTGAGTCCGGAACGACGAAATTAGTAAAAATAGTCTATAAACACAATTTTTCGGGATTCACTATTTTGTCAAAAAGTCAACAGTTGCCTTTTTTGGGAAAAGTCAAACTTCAAATTTTTAAAATTTATATTTTTGATAAAAATAGTTTAATTATGTTGGAATTGTCTGTGTTAGTGAAAATCGACATTTATTCCGATGATAATTGATGTCTAGGGGTTATATTGATAAATCGGGTAATTTATCGGATAAATGAGCAATTAATTGCTACTAATTGACATGCTTATATAACTATTTGTTCACATATGTGTACTATTGAATCACATTATTTACTATTAGGGGAGTTGGTGCAAGATTGATAATACTTGCATGACTAAGTTATAGATGGAGGTACTATACTGTAATTCATATTTTTCACATGATTATACTATTTATTCACATGATTGAACTATTGATTCAAATTATTTACTATTAGGGGAGTTGGTGCAAGATTGATAATACTTGCAGGACTAAATTATAAATGAAAGAAAAGTTGGAGGTATTGTACTGTAATTTTTGAGCCCCAAAACGTGCAATTATCGAAACTATATTTTCCAATAAATAGAAGCTCATTCTTCCTTCATTTCTCACCAATTCATAAAAGCTTTAGAGCGATTATTATAGAGAGAAATTATAGAGAGAAAGAAGAAGAGAAATGCTACCTCACTATTCCGGTATCAGCTTTTTCCAAGGTAGGGAGTATTATTTCTTTCTTATCTATGAAGAGAACTTCGTTATTCCATTCTTTATTATTACATTGGAATAACTTCATGATATCATGCAGGCTACCCTATACTTGGTGAAATTCTTCGTTGTTCCATTCTTTATCATTACATTGAAACATCACGTCTGCATGCGTTTCTACATGGGGCTCGATTCTCATCTTTATTATTACATTGGAATATCCTCGTTTATGCAATTTACGCCTTGGGACTCGATTCCGTCTTTATTATTACATTGGAATATCACATGCATGCGTTTCTACGTCGGACTGATTTCGTCTTTATTATTCATTGGAATATCCTGCTCACAATGCTTTTGCGTTTTACATGGGACTGATTAAAATCTTTATTATTCATTGGAATATCACGTCTGCGTGCATTTTCTTACGGACTGATTCCGTTATTTATTATTCATTGGAATAACTTTTGCTTTGTGCGGTCTCAAGCGCATGCTGGTGATTTCTTTTGTTATTCCATTCCTTATTATACTTAGTTGGTTAAAGTTTTGACTTCTATACTCCATGAAATTAGTGGAATATCCTTGATATTTGCGCTTCATCTAGTATCTTTTCATGGAAATATTCTTCTGAGCATTCTTGAATTTTACTCTACAAAGCAGTATCATGTTGACAATTTGGACGTTACTAGATCCTGGATAAAATAATTCTTGAACTTGTTTTATTGAATTCTTATATCATTGTCATCATCCTCATGTTTATATTTTGTTGAAAGTCATCTGTGGCCTATAGTGCATAGATGGACATGGTATGATTATGACCAGGGATTATTCGTGTAATTATGACCGTAGTGTTACAAATGATGTGGTAAAAGTCCTCATTGGCCCGTAGTGCATTGATGGACAGTTGTTGGCATGATCATGACCATTATTGAATACACAAATATTCTTGGCCCGTAGTGCATGGATAATTGTGGTCGTGATACTAAAGAGTATCCTTGGCCAGTAGTGGGGTGATTCGATGATGTGCATTATTTATTGTCGAGTCCCAAATGATAAAAGTGATGAAAACCTTCTAAATCATAAAAGATAGAAGATTTTATTCTCTACTTGACTCTTTTAATGGATTGCTTGTTACCGCAGCTTAAACTTGATGGTTGTTATATTGTATCGTTTAACAACTTTGTTGAAGGCTAACGATAATATATTCTACATTATCTTAGTCATAATATTTCCCTCTTGGGCTAGTTGAGCTCACCCTTTTACTTTTATTGTTCTCTTCAAGAAATGAGAACGTAGCGAGGGGACTAGTCGGGAAGCGGGTGCGGACGAGATGATAGCATTAGTAGTCCTCACTATTCGGTGAAATAGTGGAAAATAAATGTAATAATATTGAATTTGAGTTTGAATATTGTCTAGACGATAATATTTGTATTAAAACTCACAGCTTATATTTTGTCGTACTTTACACGACAGTTGTATAATTAAGTTATATTTAAATTTATGTACCATGTAAGTGGCGACCCAAGATGGGTGACGTATACCTTATTTTGGGGGCGTCACATTTTCTATCTTCCACAGCCTTTCCAGAGAAGAAACCTTGTTCCTCAGATCCTGCACCTCCGTTGATGCTTGATCAGCTTCAACTTTAGTGTCTGAATCACTATTTGTCAACTTCACCATCTCCGGATCTGGTACTACGTTTTCTATAATAACCACATCGTCCGAGTTGTTTTCATTGTGAGCCTCTATTTTAGCTATTGGCTTCGATATCAGCTCGGGTGTATGGGTTTGACCCTTCTTCATGCTATAAGCATATAACAAGCCTTTTCCACCAGACATTTACACACACAAATTATCCTGATTAGCATATAGTTTATACACACAGCAAACAATAATTTTATATAAATTATCTTTTATTTTGTTTGATGATGAATTTAGTCAATTCATATTTTTTAAACTCTATATGAGTTATTTATATTTTCAACGTTTTCCTCTGTTCTAAGGTTATAGCCTAAGGTCTAGCCCACCTAAGGTTTTTAACCCTAAGCTCGATACCAACCTCAGAGAGCCCCAAATCCGTTGCTTGAAACCCGAGAACTCCTGCTTTACGATACCATTTCTATGAGCGGAATAATACTAATAATAATAACAATAATATAAAGATCAACTTAATTTACATATCATCAGAATCTAAATCCCAAGTACGTAACCTTTAAACATTCATTACAACCCATGATAGATAATATATATCATATTTGTCTTAATAAAGTTAACTATTACATAACATAGCATTTTCGTTCATTCAGCAACCTTTCCCTTTCCTTTGTTCTTTGTAGAGCTCTCTGGTCGTTCACACTTAGCTGAAAACATTTAAATTAAGCAAGGATGAGCATTTGAGTGCCCAACAAGTAATAACAATTATATATATATAAGCTGAAAGAATTTAAATGTTTTCTTTATACTACCCTTCTACAACGATTCAATAATTGTGAAGTAATATGTACCAATGATAATAATATATCAATTCTATACCAAAATTTTGAAACTACGTACTGACTTTAAATAAGGTTAATGTGACATACTATGAACATTGTTTTCATTTTCGAAAAGGTTAAACATAAATTCATCTGCAAACCATCATAACTTACGGGCACGGTGTAAGACCCCGAAATTTTTTAAATAAAAAAGGAATTTCCTTTATTTATTATTTTGAAATAGTAAGGGTTGATTTGATTAATGTGGATAGTAAAAAAGGGTTAAATCGCAAATATTTCAAAATAAGCAAGTGGTTATAAAATATTCATTTTTGTTAGGGAATATTAGTTTGGTCGTGGAATATTTGCATCTTGTGAGAATATTCGTTTGGTCGTAGAATATTCGTGATCGTGCGGAGAATATTAAATGCTGACGGCAGCGGCGACAATGTATGAGCCCCATAACGGAAAGCGATTGGATGAGGAAAGCGACAAAGTTTGGGTGGTTATAAATAACTGGCGTGGTTATTCAGTAAGATTAAGGCGTAGTTATTCTGAATTAAGACTGTTAGAATACCCGGTGGTTAAAATCTTCATGTCTACGCATTGGTTGACACGGTAGCTTACCCGGTATTACGAGTATTGTTGAATTATTGATCCTTACGAAGAAGGCACTACTCAATAATTATTACACGGTGAGTTCTTTGTTCAATAGTTTATTTTATTGATTCAATAATTCTTTGCGTTGGTATTTTATATTATTAACATTTCAATAATTGTCCATTGCACGATATTTCCCATTATCGGATCAATAATTCATATTATTTGAATAATATTATTAGATAACATTATTGGCAATGTCTAGAAAGTTACTGTCTAAGGAGAGGTTTGGTCACACCTAATTGCGCCCGATGAGGAGAGATCCTTATTGGAAAGCCCCTCTTTCCAGGAGCATACTGGTTGTCATAAATGTGATTACGTAATATTATTTGTGAATAATTAATTATTGATTCATATGATAAGGAAATATTTATTTTATATGAATATAAATGATGGATTTATTTATGTGGTTATTAATGAAGGAATTAATGTTGAGGTGTTTTATCGGTATTTTATCGGATTGGAGGTATTAAAAATCAAATCGGGGTTTTGAGATATATTATGGGGTTATAATTTTTAATCCAACCGTTGGATTGTGGTAATTTTTCGGTATGTTATACATACATAAGTTGAGTATATGTCCACAAATTTTGAACCGATTAAAAATGCACGAATGATTTGTTGTGAATTTTAAGAGGTGTTGATTAGGAAATTAGGTTTATAATTGATTTTGGTGGAAAATTCTAGAATTGAGTGGGCCCCACTTGTGGTTGGTGAAGAAATGTGCTAAATTTTATTTCAAATGTGGTGGGTGGCAATAGTAGCGAGGTAAAAGCCATCGGTAGTAGTCGAAGTGCGCTTGGTACGGCTAACATTTTCTTATAAATAGAGGGCTAAGTTAGAATTGAAAATCACACCAAAAACAAAGTTTCTCTCTTTCTCTCTCTATATTATTGAGGCGTATTTTGTGAGTATTTAGATACTTTGAGAGTCATTGTTCAGGTATAAGTTTCATTCAAACATCACTTGAGACTTTTCCTTCCAAGTACTAATTCTTTGAGGTGAGGATGTTATTTTCTTCTCGAGGATGATATTATTTCTTCAATATCATTATCTTTGAAATATTGGTTGGAACTTTTTATCAAATTTGGAACTTTTTCATGTCTGGGGTTCTTATTCATGAGTTACTATTCACGAGTTACTATTCATGAGTTACTATTCACGAAAGTTACTATTCACGAGTACTATTCATGAAGCGTGAAGATGTTTTTTTGTGGAATTTCTATCTTTTGGTGGAGATTTACTATTCACGATCTGGCACTATTCACGTATCTGACACTATTCACGAATATTGGCACTATTCAAGAAAAATGAAAATTTTTCTTTTCGTCTAAAATATCTATTCGGATACTAGCTTTTGATTGTATCCATGTTTTGATCATTCTTGAATTTTACACCACTATGATTATTTTTGAGGTATTGTTGGACATGGATAAAACAAAATCACGAATCCTTAATCCTTAATCCTTGTCATTTTGTTTCCTTTGGATTCGTTTCTTTAAAAATATTTTCATCATCCTCGGTCTTAAATGATGATATTATTGAATATCTTTGGCACGTAGTAAAGATGAATGATTTTGAAGAATATCTTTGGCTGCAAGTGCAAAGATGAGCGGTGTTTAAATGAACATGACCGATCGATGAATATCTTTGGCTGTAGTGCAAGATGAGCAGTGTTTAAATGAACATGAATGGTGATGAATATCTTTGGCCTTTAGTGCAAAGATGAGCAGTGTTGAGATGAACATGACTGGATTGATGAATATCTTTGTTTTGTAGTGCAAAGATGAATATTTGATTTGAGATGAATATTGATTGATGTTACGAGGATAAAATATTGATGATGGTATTAAATTCATAGATTATAGTAGATTTCATTCTCATTTAATAACTCTTCATGAATTATTATTTCATATGCGAATATTGATCTGAAACTTGTTGTCTATTGTATTACATCGATTTTTCCTGTTGGAGACTAACGATAATTTGTTGTATATTATCTTAGTCATAACATTCTTCTTTGGGCTAGTTGAGCTCACCCTTTTCCTTGTTGTTCCATTTTTCTTCTCGTGGAGGCGAGAATGTAGCGAGTACTAGTGGGTATGGAATGAAGGTTACAGAGAGAGTTGTTTAGTAGTCCTCACCATTATTGTAAAATAATGTATCAATAAATGTGATGAGGATTTATTTGAGTATAAATATTGTCTAGAAGATAATATTTGTTTTTAAACTCACGATTTTATTGTTGTGATAATAAAGTTGTAGTTGTTTCTGCACCATGTATTTGGCGACTCGAGAATGGGTGTTGTGTATACCTATTTTGGGGCCATCGCGGTTAATATCGAGCTATAAGTAAAGAGCCCCGAGCCTCTATTTGGTGACTTCTGTTGATGGGGATGCATGCAAAGCCGGACTCTTCGTAGGGGACGCCAAGTTCTGGCGGTGGCAACCGATAGGTATCAATGTGAGTCTTGTCGACCTGAGTTGGTGTCAGAGTCTGAGTTGGTATCGAGCTTTAGGATATGATCTGGCGGAGATGGGGAATAGAACTAGGAGGGAGGCGAGTAAATCCTTTCGCTAGTGTGTCCTACCTAAGCTTATTTGTTAGTTGGTCAATATATAGGGATATTATGTGATATATTGATTTCCTTAATTAACCCTTATTTTTATGGATGATATTTGAGAATGTCATTGAGAATATTAATAGTGGAGTAAATGAGACCGTGGAGATGCATGTACTTAATACTTGAGGAGAGCGTGCAGTGGTGGGCAACGTACCTCTATGAATAACACCATTGGCGAGATGATGAGCGAGGGGATGTTTAGAAGCTTTTTGCGAGTTCATGTAAAATCGACGAGGGAGACTCGTGTTCAAAATCTACAGGAGGAGATGATAACAATTCACGGGTGGTCACGCCAAGCAGTTCAAAGAGTTGGGACCACGAGTGCTGGGGAAAGCGAGATCCGATCATGGCGAAAACATGGGTCAAACAAATTACCAAGATATTCGATGTCTTGGGATGCGAAGGAACGAGAAAGTTCCATTCGCTACTTTTATGTTAAAGTGGCGAGGCGATTCTTGGTGGGAATCGTGAAGCGTACCATTCAACTACACTTTCGGCATGTCGTGGGAGAGCGTTTCAGAAGCAGTTCAATGCCAAGTACTTCACGAAAGTATTAAATCGTATGAAGGAAGTGGAGTTTATTAGATTGGAAGCGAGAATAACATGGCGGTGTCCCAAAGATGCGGCGAAGTTGCGGAGTTATCGGGTTTGCACCTCATTTGGTGGAGAATGAGGAGCGTTATGGCCGCGGATGTTTTGAGAGGTTTGAAACTTTAAGATACGTCGATTATCTCATTTCTCATAAATTTTCTCTCTATTCGGATGTTGTAAATGGGGCTCGATTGTTAGGCGAGATAACGAAATACGTTCAACCGAGGGACCATAACCGAGGATCATACCAAAGATAGTAGTCATCGAATAACGATAACCCGGTGGAGAAAGAAGAATACTGAGACAAAGGTGGTAACCACTCTGGTGGTAATCGTGGCCATGAAAATAGAAGAAGCGAGTTGGGAGGAGATTTTTAAAAGGAGATTCAACAACGACCATGTGAAGGCGTCGGCGCTTGATGGCAATTTGGTTCCAAGGAGGAGAAAAGACCATCGGTCGTATATGCTACAAATGCGGGAAAGATGGACATATCATTCAAGCGCCTACAACAGTTTAAGGTATGCTATAATTGTGGAAAAGAAGGACATATCGCTCGAGATTATGCGATATCGAAACCCAGATCCAGCGAGAATGGTGACTCAAAAAGATGTCCGAGAAAAGTCAAAGTCAGCGGTTCTTGGAAGAGCGTTTGTCGTGGCAGGTCAAAATCTGAGAAACCCGAGCGAAGTTAGCACGGGTTAGTTAATTATAAATTCTTCTTGAAGTTTATACCTTACTAGATCTGGGTTCTACCCATTCTTTTATCTCTCTTGCTTGCGCTCAGCGTTTGAACTTGACTACGGAGAAATTAGACTTTGACTATTTATGGAGACTCAGATTGGGAGAAACTTTCATTACATCAGTTGTTTAAAAATCTTGTTTGATTCAAGTTGGCACCATTACCTTACTGTTAACCTTATTTCTATAGAGATATTTGCTTTTGATGTGATTTTAAGGTTAACTACTCATCATGCCACCAAAATTGATTACTTTCGTAAGGTTGTTAGTTTTCATATTCCTAAGCAACACTGTTATTGAATTCAAGCAATCAAACCATTGTAATCAAACATTTTCATATCAAGCCATGAAGTCATTCGTTTATTACGGATGTCAAGTTTTCTTAGTCCATGTTATGGATTTGAATAAAGAACACGTCGATTTGAATAATATTCCTGTTGTTATTAATTTTTCCGACGTATTTCACGAAGAATTTCTTGGCTTACTCCAAAAGACCGACATCGACTTTGAACCCTAAAAGTACAAAACTCATTTCTAAAATCTCATATCGAATGGCTCTATTGAACTTGAGGAGTTAAAAATTCAACTATAGAATTTGGTACACGAGCCTTTATCTTGTGACTTCCTTTGTGGAATTCACCTAAGCGAGACTCTACCGTAAGGGGCGTCATATTAGATGCGATAAATGGCTGATAGGTGTTATTGTGACGTCTTATCAAGATTGGGATATGAGTCACGATTGAGAGAGCAACCTAAAGTCGATAATCGAAATACGTAGCTTTCTAGGCTTAGTTGGTTATTATCGGAGATTCGTTGAAGGATATTCTCGAATCGCTATTTCATTATCATGTTGGTGACTTCGTAGAGATACAAAATTCGAATGGAGCAAGGAATGTGGGAAGAGCTTGAAGAACTCAAGAGGAGACTCATTTAAAGACATGTTACGACCATGCCATCCTGAAAAGCGAACGTGGTAGTGACGTGTTGAGTAGAAGATCGTATACAAATCTGAGTACAATATTATCAAAGACTCATTTCAGTATAATATACAAATAATAGAGATGGAGATGAAAACTCTAGGTACCAGCGTGATGATATCTGATGCGTGATGATATCACTGATGCGTGATGATATCTGAGTATAATCGACTTTAATCGATAAAGTTAAAAGTTGTTCAAGCTACACAAGATGATGAATTTGAAGAAGGAGTGCAAGAAGTTGTTATTTTAAAAGCGAGAATCGGTGAGGTGAGAAAGCTCAAACCTTTGATTTATTAATCCATTTGAAATTCTCGATCGAATAGGAGGCGTGGCCTATAGACTCGTTTTACCGTCAAGTATAATGGCGTGTTCATAACGTTTTCACACGTGTTCGATGTTATGACCGAACCACGTCATTGAGTTAGAACCGGACGAGATAGGCAGAAGACTTAACGTATGAGGAGGTACTGTCAAGATTTTGGATAGGAAGGAGCATGTCCTACGCAAAGGTCATACCACAAGTTAAAGTTTTGTGGAGGAATCATGCTATAGAGGAAATGACACAGGGAATTGGAAAGCGAAAATGAAAGCGAGGTATCCTCATCTCTTTGAAAACACCATATCGTCGTCGTCAATTTCGAGGACGAAATTTCATAAGGAGGGACGTTGTAAGACCGAAATTTTTTAAATAAAAAGGAATTTCCTTTATTTATTATTTTGAAATAGTAAGGTTGATTTGATTAATGTGGATAGTAAAGGGTTAAATACATAAATATTTCAAAATAAGTAAGTGGTTATAAAATATTCATTTTGTGGGGAATATTCGTTTGGTCGTGGAATATTAAATGCTTTGTCGGGGAATATTCGTTTGGTCGTAGAATATTAAATCTTTGTCGGGGGAATATTAAATGCTGACGGTATGACCCATGTATTGGCCCCATGTGAGCGATTGGATGAGGAAAGCGACAAAGTTTGGGTGGTTATAAATACTTGGCGTAGTTATAAATTAAGGCGTAGTTATTCTGAATTAAGATTGTTGGAATACCGTTGGTTAAAATCTGATGTCTGGCGTGGTTGCCGCGATAGCATTACGGTATTACCGCAGTATTGTTGAATTATTGATCCTTACGTGAAGGCACTACTCAATAATTATTACGGTGAATTCTTGTTGATAGTTTATTTTATTGATTGATAATTCTTTGCGTTGGTATTTTATATTATTCTTTGTTTCAATAATTGTCTTTACTACGATATTTCCCATTATCGGATCAATAATTCATATTATTTGAATAATATTATTAGATAACATTATTGGCAATGTCTAGAAAGTTACATCTAAGGAGAGGTTTGGTCACCTAATTGCGGCGCATGATAAGAGAGATCCTTATTAGAAAGCCCCTCTTTCACAGGAGCGACTGGTTGTCATAAATGTGATTACGTAATATTATTTGTGAATAATTAATTATTGATTCATATGATAAGGAAATATTTATTTTATATGAATATAAATGATGGATTTATTTATGTGGTTATTAATGAAGGAATTAATGTTGAGGTGTTTTATCGGTATTTTATCGGATTGGAGGTATTAAAAATCAAATCGGGGTTTTGAGATATATTGCGGGGGTTATAATTTTAATCCAAGTAGTTGGATTGTGGTAATTTTTGGGTATGTTATACATACATAAGTTGAGTATATGTCCACAAATTTTGAGCGAATTAAAAATGCACGAATGATTTGTTGTGAATTTTAAGAGGTGTCGGATTCGGAAATTAGGTTTATAATTGATTTTGGTGGAAAATTCTAGAATTGAGTGGGCCCCACTTGTTGTTGGTGAAGAAATGTGCTGAATTTTATTTCAAATGTGGTGGGTGGCAATAGTAGCGAGTAAAAGCCATCGAGGTAGCGGTCAAATGCCTTGGCGGGCTAACATTTTTTTATAAATAGAGGGCTAAGTTAGAATTGAAAATCACACCAAAAAACAAAGTTTTCTCTCTTTCTCTCTATATTATTGAGGCGTATTTTGTGAGTATTTAGATACTTTGAGAGTTCTTGCTCAATTACAAGTTTCATTCAAACATCACTTGAGCTTTTCCTTAGAAGTACTAATTCTTTGAGGTAAGGGATGTTATTTTCTTCTCGAGATGATATTATTTCTTGATATCATTATCTTTGAAATATTAGTTGGAACTTTTTATCAAATTTGGAACTTTTTTTCATGTCGGGGTTACTATTCATGAGTTACTATTCACGAGTTACTATTCATGAGTTACTATTCACGAGTTACTATTCACGAGTACTATTCATGAAGCGTGAAGATGTTTTTTGTGGAATTTCTATCTTTTGGTGTCGGAGTTACTATTCACGTATACGGCACTATTCACGTATACGGCACTATTCACGAATACGGCACTATTCACCGAAAAATGAAATTTTTTCTTTTCGTCTAAAATATCTATTCTGGATACTAGCTTTGATTGTATCCATGTTTTGATCATTCTTGAATTTTACACCACTATGATTATTTTTGAGGTATTGTTGGACATGGATAAAACAAAGTACGAATCCTTAATCCTTAATCCTTGTCATTTTGTTTCCTTTGGATTCGTTCTTTAAAAATATTTTCATCATCCTCGGTCTTAAATGATGATATTATTGAATATCTTTGGCTGTAGTGCAAAGATGAATGATTCTGAAGAATATCTTTGGCAGTAGTGCTAAAAGATGATGAGCGGTGTTTAAATGAACATGATTAATCGATGAATATCTTTGGCACTGTAGTGCAAAGATGAGCAGTGTTTAAATGAACATGGCCATAGGTGATGAATATCTTTGGCCTTTAGTGCAAAGATGAGCAGTGTTGAGATGAACATGAATGGATTGATGAATATCTTTGGCACTGTAGTGCAAAGATGAATATTTGATTTGAGATGAATATTGATTGATGTTACGAGGATAAAATATTGATGATGGAATTTATTAAATTCATAGATTATAGTAGATTTCATTCTCTACGTAACTCTTACATGAATTATTATTTATTATGCGAATATTGATCGAAACTTGTTGTCTATTGTATTCTATCAGATTTTCCCTGTTGGAGACTAACGATAATTTGTTGTATATTATCTTAGTCATAACATTCTTCTTTGGGCTAGATTGAGCTCACCCTTTTCCTTGTTGTTCCATTTTTCTTCTCGAGGAGGCGAGAATGTGGCGAGTCTTAGTCGGGGTATGGAATGAAGGTTCTAGAGAGAGTTGTTTAGTAGTCCTCACCATTATTAAATAATGTATCAATAAATGTGATGAGGATTTATTTGAGTATAAATATTGTCTAGAAGATAATATTTGTTTTTAAACTCCGCAGTTTATTGTTGTGATAATAAAGTTGTAGTTGTTTACGTACCATGTATTTGGCGACTTTCGAGAATGGGTGTTGTGTATACCTATTTTGGGGGCGTCACACACGGGGTGATCACCCGTTATACCTGCATTGATCGATACTACGATGCGAGCGACGAGGGTATCGTTCACTTTGTCCACCTTAGGTGCATAAAAAGTTTTCGTGTAAGGGATGTTCATACTAGTCCGGGTTCCAAATCAAAAGTTTTATCTTGTTCAACAATAATCTATAATTCAATATATATGTATACGGGTAATTGACAAAGGTATATCAACATGTGATTAAATACAATGATTATCCAAGTGGGGACACTTGTATAACCATTTATAAAAATTAACGAACAGAATATATATATATATATATATATATATATATATCTGAATTACCATATACTAACATGTTGATAATCAATGAGCGTATATAATATAAGGTTAATAATTTGTATAGTAATAATATAGTTTAGAAACATTCTTACTCATGTCCATTGCATAAAGAAAATGCAAAGGTAAGATACTCGCCTGATGCGCTGCTTATAATTTGCAATTTAGATTTATCGTTTATATCATGACCTATCATTAATCAGATCATTCGTTCGATTAGAACAATATACTATAACACATAGTCACGCATTTCGCGATAAAGACATAACCTAATCACATTATTAACCATGTTTAACAACCATTGAATCACAAATAATCACATATCTAATTAAATTATCTAAGTCCAGATCAATTTCTGAAACATGTTGGGGTACCGATAACTTTATCGGGTAATTATCGAGTCTAAGACTCTATTACGTAACTCAATATCTATAAATATCATCATCTTATTTTTAAATGACTTTATAATAATTTAAAACATTTATTATAATTTATCATGAATTTTCAAAACAGGAATCATTATTAAATAATTTAAATATTGAATAATTATATTATCATTAATATTTAATTAATATTAAACTATTAATGAAATCATTTTCAAAATGTTAAAGTTATATATAATAACTTAAACTACCTTTAAAATATTAATATATATACCCTTAAATGATTTTTAAAACAATTAAAATCATTTTAAATAATTACCATTAATATTTGAATATTAATGTACTATTTATCAAAATATTAAAAGTCATTAATTATAACTTCAAATATTTTTAATTAATTTATATCCTTTTAAATGATTTTAAATTAATAAAACTATTTTAAAACTATTTATTTAATATAATTATTAAATAAATTTAATATCATTAATAATTATTAATATTAAATTATTAATGAAATTATACTTTAAATATTAAAAGTTATATTTTATAACTTAAAATATCTTTAAACACTTTATTTTCATTTAAAATGATTATTATAATATTAAAATCATTTTTAAAATAAATTATTTAAAACAATTATTAAATTAGTTTAATATCATTAATAATAATTAATTAATTAAATTTATCTTTAAATATTAAAAGTTATATTTTATAACATAAACTATTTTAAATACCTTATTATTATTTAAAATGATTTTTAATATAATAAAATCATTTTTAATAAATTTATTTAATTCATTTAGTAAATAACTTAATATTCATTAATATTAATTTATTAATGAAATTTATCACAAAATATTAAAAGTCATTAACAATAACCTAAAATATTTTCTTATATCATAATATAATTTTAAATGATTTTTCAAATATAAAATCATTTTTAAATGATTTATTTAATATAATAATTAAATAAATTAATTACTTTTAATATTTTAAAAATATTAAATATTTATGAAATATATTAAAAATAATTAAAAACTAATTTTTAGAATTTAAAATAATTTTAATAATTTATTTTGTATTTTTAATAATTAAAAACTATTTTTTCTATTTATTTAATTAAATTAATTAATTTTCAGAAATTAAATTAATTTAATTATACTGTTTGTCGCTAAAGACCACCTATAAGACATAACTGTCGCTATAGGTGTTCTTCATATTCTTCATGCAAACCCAGAACTCCATGTCAGTGATCATGTGGGCTAGTTTGACCAAGATTTATGATCAGATCAAGATGTTACTGGACTATCTATTGCTCACAGATTATAGAACTAATGTAGTACTACATGATACAACAACAATAATAATCATAGAATACATAACAAAGCAGATCTGATCGTCCAAAGTGGATGTCAGAGTTGTTCTTCATTTCTTGGTTACCCAAAAATGAAGAACAGTTCGTACGGCCTACTTTGGGCTTCCACAACTTGAAATTTGTGTACTAATTTTATGATCTATAAGCTGCAGTATGTAGTCGGTATGACAAGGAAGAGATCTCCTATCTAAAACACGTCTAAAAACAAAACATCAAGAAGATATAGCCTGGTCAAAGCATGTCAGGGGACACGTTCAAACGTTTTCTGGGTTTCCCAGAAAATGTGAACTGTGATCAACTGAGCTGGTTTGACCGGTCACTAAATCCACTATATTTGATATATAAAGGTTATAAAAGCATGAATATCAAGTTAACATAACATACTACAACTTAGACTCAATATCCATAACATATCATCAAAATACTGTCAGATCTAATGCGTAGAATATCTTGTCAGACGCTGCAAACTACTTTCTGGGTTACCCAGATTTCCTCCGGTCATGTCCAGTCAACGGGGTTTGACCAAGAATAACTAACGATCTAGACATGTAATCACAGTGTTTCCACTTCAAGATTAAAGAACATATAACAAGCTACAGATTACAACCTTAAAACATCAAAAATAAAAAAAACATGAAGAGATCTACAGCCACTGACACTCAATGTCAGACCACAAAACAAACTTTCTCCGGATTTTGAAGAACATCAAATTCGAGCCTATAGATGTTATGGATCTAACATCTATCAACCCAGATCATCATTATACACCTTAAACAACATATTTTAACACTTAATCATAACATCAAACATGCAGATCATGGTCAGATTATAGCTAGAGTTTTTATACCTTTCTAAGAAAATTTTTGATTATGGCCTCCTAATCTGTTAGTGATAAACGTGGGGCTTGTTTATGGAACTGATTTAGCTTATATTTTCGTGGGTTTTGAGTTGAGAGAGATAAGTTGAGAGTTGGTACAAAAATGAGCATGCAAATGAATCTCTCTCTCCAAATCTATTTATACAAGGCTAGATGCAATGTAATGGCTGATTGAGTGGCCGTGTTGCTGTCATTTTTGAGTCACATTTGTCAAACAAGTTGGTCACCCACTCTATTTTGTATAGATTTACAAGTTATCTCAATAAAATATCCAAAGAGGGGTATTTTAGTCTTTTCGCATGGAATTTTAAGGGCAATTTTGTAATCCTTGAAAACCTTTAGGGTTTAACCCTAAGGTTTTCCAACATTAGCTTTTTTAGAATTACATTTTAGGGTTTACACAAAATAAAAAAAAAGTAAAAATAAAAATTTTAGTTTCTAAAATTAGACAATTAGGGTTTGTTAATTAGATTAGGTTTCTAATTAATTTATAAAGGAACATTAGGGTTTAATATCTCTAATTATAATTAACTTTGCTAATTTAATAATTAGGGTTTACAATTAGTAATTAGGTTTTATAATTTTTTATTAGGGTTACTAATTATAGAAATTAGGGTTTCTAGAAATTAATATTTTAAAATGTTAATTAGGGTTTACCTAAGTATTTATAAAATCATATAACATCATTACATAATAATCTCGAACTCATAATTGAGTTTCAAACTAGGGTTTAACACTTAAAATTAGGGTTTTTAATAATTTAGGGTTTTCTAAAAATTATTTAGGGTTTCTAGAACTTTAATTAGGGTTTACCTAATTAATCACTTAATACACAACATAAAACATATAACACCGTTAAATAACCGTCTTAAACCCACAATTGATTTTCAAATTAGGGTTTTCCTAGTAAAATTAGGGTTTAACCAATTAATATAAGGGTTTTGAAATTAAACACCATAATTAACCAACCATCCTCAATACGTACATACAGTACATTTATATAACACTGAAAAATCAAAATATAATATTATTATATTATTATTCTCATTCCTCTATAAAAATCCAAAATTAGTATTTGGATTCCATCTCGATTTATTCCTCATATTTAACCTTAATAATTAAGGTAAAATAATTAACTTAATAATCTATACAAAAATTCATATAATAAAATAATTATTATAATTATTCTAAAATTACTCCATATATTATTTAAATAATATATGATTATATTTTATGGAAAATAATTAATAAAAACCTTTCTACTATAAAATTAATTATTATAAGAATATACTTTATAATAATCAATAATTCTAAAATAAAATTATTCGTAAATATTCATGTAATAAATATATTTTATTTATCACATAATTACCTATATATACATTATCTTGTACAAATCCTCATCCTTAAAATAAAATAAAAAATTTATACACAAAATTTCTGATTTATTTATATAGAAAATATCGGGTTATTACATAATCAATAGATTCTACGACTCGAGTGTAGTCTACGATCCTTGACTTGGCTTCTAAGATCGATGAACTCACGACTCAAAGTGTAGTCTACGTTCGACTTGGCTTGGCGAGATGTTGGTCGGCTCGTGGCAAGTTGTCTCTACGATTACGAACATGACTTCCTCAGCGGACTTTGGTCCCGAGGAAGTTCTACTCGACACTACGATCCTTCATCGTTTCTCTTGGCAGTCTACGAACTCCGAGATCTACTATTTTGCGGATTCTACGATTACGCCTCGGCGACTCTCGAGTTTTCCTTGACTCTCCTGGCAGACCCCGATTTACAGTGCGGTGCTGAAGCGATCAAAAAGCCTATCTATTACATCATAAGATCAACCTAACATGCTTGATCTTTCTACTTTTATAGTCCTTGTACATCATTTCTTTTTAAGGACTTTACAAAGTTGTTTTTCTTATGTAGGATCAACCTAACATACTTGATCAATTCATTCTAGGTCCTTGTATACATGTTTCTATTATCTATCAAAGGACTTTACAGCTTTTGTTAATGCAACCAGACTTGCATATTCATTCATATATATCATAATCAAATCATATATAATTAGGAATAACATTCGTATGCTTATTCCCCACAATCTCCCCTATTTGATTATGACAAAACAATAAGTGCATATCGTGTTATGAATGAATCTTATATACGATGAAAGCAATTTGTATTTCTAAAAGCAGATAATTATGAATGTCATTTATAATGGTGTGGAATTTAATACACTGACATTTTACATCCTGGATCCAGAACATACCTAACTAGTTAGAGAAGTACCTCTTTGGCTCTATGTATGTTTTCAGGATGTCTGTTGATCAACTATTCATCTATTTGTTCTTCTTGCTCTTGGTCCCCTCTGCTTTTTCTTCTTGCTCTTGCTCCCCTTGGGATGATGATCTTATGTCTTTGCTATGCTCCGTTTCAGCTTCTTTCTGAACATGCTCCCCTCAGACTCTGCGATCATGTTATCATCATCTTCTGGCTCCCCCTCAGATGATGATTCTTTTTTTGCAGCTGTTGTCTTCTTCTTTGACTTTTTCTCTCCTTTACTTCTTCCCTTCTTTGAGTGCCTCTTGCTCTTCCTTTTTCTATGCCTCTTTTTCTCCCCCTTTTTGCCATTAATCATTTGGGAGAGCTGCTCAATGTTGGACATAAGCTGCTCCATCAGGTAGGAGGAATTAACAACTTCAAACTTGAGTTCATGTTGGCCTAGCTCAAGTTGCACTGAGAAAGACTGCTTCATGTCGACAATCTTGTCAGAGAGGGCTTGAATCTACTCTTCATTGGCCTTATGTGCTCGTAGAGCATCTGCCTTCTGATCATTCATGACTTTTAGATAGATGTTATCCCTCTCTTTGAGTTTGAGAGATACATCAGCCACAGTAGCTTGAAGCTTGTTCTGGAGTGAAATATCTCTTGTTGTTGTCAGCTTCTGTGACTCTTTAGTAAATAGAGATATTTTCTCACTCAGTTCATCAGAGTTTTTCATTAGCTCCTTCTTCACAGATATTTGATTATCTGGTTTAGCAGCCTCCTGTAGAGCATTAGATTGAACTCTACGATCTGCATTCTTGGACATATTTTCAAAGGTGTTGAGAATCTGAAGAATCGTTGAGTTCCAATCGTTGGTTGAGGATGAAGGAATGTCCATCGGTAGTGCTTGGCGAGATGGAGACTTACGGTTTTGAACTTGAACACCATCACTAGTAGAGTGAACAGACTCTACGATCATCTCCTTGGTCATGATCCTTTTCCCTTAGGAGTCCACTCTACGATCATGGGGAATATAGTTATTTCCAGCATGGCGATAGACTTTGAAGTGGGGCTTGTTTGTGATCATCTTAGTGGGAAAACTCTTTACCCTTGGGAAGTTTTGTGCCACCAGCTCCATGCTTGGAAAATGAGAGTAGCACCAGCTTAAGTAGCTTTCATCTCTTTTAGTATGGACCACCTTGAGCTGCTCATCTCCATGATTCACCAATCTTTTTGGAGGTGTTTCTGGTGGTTCATTTGAGACTTCTACCACTATTCTCCTGGTGCATTTTTCTGGAGAGAGGACAGGATAGAGTTCTGGCTCCTCTGATTCCTGATTTTCAGAATTGGAATCATTCTCCATTTCTTCTTTTTCCGAACCTGAACCATCTTGATCATATCTAACAGTGAATCTTTCTTGCTGCATTTCATTTTCAGAACCTTCTTCAGCAAGATCTTCCTCTGATTCATCTTCTTCACCACTGGTTCCATTTTCAGCACTTTCATCCTTTGATACACACTCATCATCACTCAGTTCAATGACAGCATTGGAGTGATCACTTTTCTTTTTGGAAGCAAATTGAGCAAGTAGTATGTAGCTCTTCCTTCTCCTTGGAGGTTCAGCTATGGGAGAGTCAGACTCTTTTTCCTCTTCAGATTCTGACTCCCCTGGTTTAATAGACAAACTTCCTTGGGGTTCAGCACTAGCAGGGGCATGTTCTTCTTCTCTAGACACATCATCATTTGACTAATCATCTAGGCTTGTTGGAATATTTGCATTTCAGGATGTACCTGAGTCTGCTTGTAGCTTTTCTTCATCATCATCAGAGTGAATGCTCTAAGAGGTAGCTACAGGGCTTGATTATTCTTCTTTATCGCCAGGAAGATTTGCATTTTCATTCATTAATCGACTTCACTCTTCATTCTTTGGATGAAGATTCGAAAGATAGTAGTATACAAGCCAAATCAATCATGTTTGATGATAAAGCATATACTTTGTAACAATCTTATTCATTTATTAATAAAAAGTATTAATTTATTAAAGGCTTTTAATTATCTACATGATGTTGTTTTTTTGTAATATGTGATAAACCCATAGTTTTAAGCAATGCTTTTAGAATAATGATGATGATCATTCTAATGAGATCTAAATTCTTAGAAAGCTTAAAACTAAAATAGTTCCCAATCGTTGGATTACTAAATGGGGATTAGTATATCCGGATAAATTGGTACATCGTTGCTTGCTCATTGGATGAGGATGATTGATCTCATGATCATTTGTGTGGAACACTAAAGCAAGTATGTAGGTGCTTATTAGAGAATAAGTTCACTTTGAGCGTGGCTCGCTAAGGAATACCTAATGGAGTTTTACTTGCTGTCGATAATAGAATTCTGTAGTGATAGTAGTACAAGTGATCCTTGGACTTGAGATCATCATAGTATCTTGTGTGTATGATGAGTTATACTTTGACTTATTCCTTAAGACCCTTAGGGTATATCAAAGGGTATGCTTGGGTATAATAAGTTGTACATGGAGATAATGTATGATCGATAAAGAATCTACCACTTCTATTAAAGGAGAGAAATGTCTATGTGATTCGATAAATGACAACCCAGTAGTCCTTGGTTAAGGAGAATGAAATTAGAAAGGAGTTTCTAATTTGCATTATTTGGAGTTGTGCATTTAAGGATCGAAATACATATAATTAAATAAAATAAGACTTGTGAGTAATTCCATGTCTTATATTTAATTGGGACATTGTATGGTGGAAGGATTGAATTGTACGGTAACTATTTACTCAAAGGTTCTTTTATGATTAATGTTGAAATCTATATTATACGGAAAGTCGTTGATCATTTAGGGAGGCTTATCCTATTGTAGAATAAATATTATTTATTTAAATAAATTAATTGTTTAATTTATTTATTTAAATAAGATTATAATTGTTCTAATTGATTTATTCACAATAGGTTTAATATGGAGAACCTAAAGGGTCACACCATAAAAGGAAGAATAATTATTTAAGAAGTTAATGGCATAATCGTAATAATATGTTAAGTATATTTAATTTAATCTATGGTGATAGAATAAATTAAATAGCTTAATATTATTATTTAATATTTTAGAAATATTAAATATAAATTAATAAGAGGAGTCTTATTAATATTATTACAATTATTATTATTTTAATTTCTAAAAGAGTTTAGGAATTAATTTAATATAAGTACTCTCATTTATTCCTAATAAGATTAGGAGGGAAAATTAATTAAAGGAGTTTAATTAATTATCCCTAATAAGATTAGGGAGCCCATTTAATTAAAAGAGTTTAATTAAATAATACCTTATTTTAAATAGGGTGACATAATATCTTTATAAGAGGGGTCTTATATCAGACATCAATAAAATATACGCAATTCCAATTGTTGGAGAGTACGCCCTTTTTCTATACAGATAGGAAAAACTAGGGTTTGAGCCAATACCCCTTCTTCTTGAAAATTCTTTTTCCTTGGTGGATCACCTCTAGAGGCCAAACACTTGGGTAGCTAACGTTGATCAAATGAAGGATCCAAACCTGGTGGATTCAAGTTGAACGCGAAAAGGATTGGAGGTGAACTTGTACCTGAGGAAGCTCGATCTTCAAGGGTATGATTTTATTCTTTATCTTTTCGTTTAATTAATAATTGTGCATAAAGGGTGATCCGGGTATATGGTTTGTAAAATTTTAAAACTCTGATTTTCCACGTTTCCGCTTATTTTTGCAATTTGATTGCGTTCATGAATATTACAAACCTACTTGATAGCATCGAGCCAAACCTTTATGTGAATTATTAATTGTTTTAATTTGATATGTATATTGATATGTGTTTAGAACAATTTAATTGGGCATAATTTAATTGTATAAAATTTAAATAAAAAAAATAAATTGAAATTGCGATCTGCGTTTTATATATAGTTATATAAAAGCGTTATATATATTATATATATATATATATATATATATATATATATATATATATATATATATATATATATATATATATATATATACGTTTTATATATCTTTGCGTTTTATTGTCTTCAAGATCTGCGTTAATATATATATATATATATATATATATATATATATATATATATATATATCTTTGGTAAGCCATCAAATTATCAATTCAGTAATATATATGCTGCGTTTATTATAGTCTTTCATGATTTTTTTTAATTAAATCAAGTATGAATTACATGACGGTGATTGAACTCGCCACGTTTTTTTTTTGAAAAAGCTAAAGGATACCATGATAATTCTTAATTATGGACAATGAGGTAGATTCTTTGAAAAAGCACGGTTTATATAATATATATATATATATATATATATATATATATATATATATATTAATTATTTTATAATTAAAATAAAAGTTTATTTAAATTTTAAAATAAAAGGTTTATTTTAATATTAAAATAAAAGGTTTATTTTAATTTTAAAATTAGAATTTCATGCTAACTAATTAGAGTTGGAATTGGATTTCATGATAACTAATTGGAGTTGAAATTGGATTCTATTTTTCCTTAAATAAAGGAGTTTATTTTGATATGAAATTAGATTTCATATTATTCAAAAAATAAAAAGTTTATTTGTGAATAGGAAAAAGAATGGAGTCTTTCCTTAAGTAAAGGAGTTTATTTAGATATGAAATTAGATTTCATATTATTCAAAATAAAGGAGTTTATTTGTGAATAGGAAAAAAAATATCATGTTTCCTTTAATAAATGAGTTTTTTTTTATATGGAATTGGATTCCATAATTAATTAAAATAAAGGAGTTTATTTTGATTAAAATTTTGATTAAAATAAAATAGTTTATTTTATTCAAAATTGGATAAATTAAAATAAAATAGTTTTATTTTGATTTAAATTTGGATTAAAATAAAGGAGTTTATTTTGATTCAAAATTAGATTTTATACTAACTAAATTTGCCCATTAAATGATATCAATATATATATTAAATGTTTATTATTCATGAGATGAATGTTATTTATTGATGCATATGATGATGTGTATGATAATAAATGGGATTGATTATGGACTATTGACTAATGTGATTGGATTTTATTTTAGTTGGATGCATGAATGTATGGGTTTTATTAAATGGAATTCTGCGTACCTCATCTTCTCTAATTTTTCTTAATGTAAATTCTATCTCCCTCTTATGTACTTCCCTTATTTTGCTTGATCAAGGTTTTTATTTATTTTAAATAGTTGTGTAATAGGAATAGTTAGAATTAATTTTAGAAAATTAGAGATCAAAGGAGCAAAGGAAGCGTGAAGACCCGTTTGTAATGGAGCAGGGTTTAAATGTAATTGTTATATTTAAATATTAATTCTTGCACCCCTAAGGCTTGACCTTTTTGGTTCACTTGGTGGCTCTAGTGAACCAAACTAGAATAAAAGTCCATAATCAATCTAGATAGAATATAGTATTCTATATGTGCATGCTTATACTATATATATTATATATTATGCAAACATGTTTAGCATGTTCATTAATATAATGGCGTATTTTATATATATATATGTGCAATGCGCTAAACAAGATGAGACAAATTAATAACAAACCCCTCAATTTTTTATATTAAGTCCTAAGCGTTCAAAGATATTTGGAATATCGAGCGTAGCCTTCTAGCATGATAAAATTAATAGAGTATTAAATATTTAATATAAGTTTGTTGTGTCACCACAAGGCAAGTATTAAGTATTTAAGATGTTAATTTATCACATTTGATGCTTATAAAGAAAATTGAACAATATTGTTTTTGTTGTGTCACCACAAGGATGATATTTTTCTTTTTTGAATATATGGAGTGCTAGGTCGGACTTAACTTAGATAATTTTGATTCGGATGTGCCACCACTTGATCAAAATAATCTAAGAGACAAAAGAAAAGGAGTTGCATAGTTGATGTAATTGACAAAAAGTTGTCTACCTATTTATTTATATATAGTTTGTTGTGTCACCACAAGGCTATATACATTTGAAATGGGATCCTTATTCTCACTAGCAAATCTTTAATTAGATTTTGCCGAACTATATAAGTGAGGTAATATAGTTTGAAGAAAATAGTGGGAGATACCAATTTAAAACAAGACCTAATTTATTTTGGTAATTAATAAAAGAATGTATGTTAAAATATTGTTAATTACAAATTCATTCTGAGAATTTTACAATGTCTAAAATTACTATCACTGCGAAGCATATTAGTTGCTAAATTAACCAAACCGAATTAAACGGATTAGTTAAGGAATTTAAGAATAGTTCTCATAGCTGAAAAGCTATCTTATGTCCTTAATAGGCCTATCCTTGCAATGGTTGCGAGACAATGCCTACGAGGAAGAGATTGCTACTTTTAGAAAGTGGCAAGATGATGCACTGATTGGCTCGATGCATCATGCTCGCATCCATGAATGCTTGAGCTTCAACGTCGGCATGAAACTATGGATGCTCCTACTATATTTACGCACATCAAGTAGTTGATGGTGAGGAAAATGGGGCCGATAGATATCGAGATATCTAAGGAGCTCTTCCGATCTAGAATGGCCGATGGCACTATAATGCAGACAAAAAGTTCTTAACATAATCAATTTGATTGATCAATTAGGACAATTGGTTTTGTCATGGATGGAGAGTTGAGCAAGATTTGATCTTGCACTCACTCCGGACTCCTTTCACAATTGTTGTGAATTTTCATATGAACAAGCTAGATACCGACCTCGTTGATTTGCTTATCATGTTGAAAAATGTTGAGAGTCACTTTCAACCAAGAAAGACCAGGAGTCTTCTTGGTAGGGGCCAAAGGATCTTACGAAAGAAGAGCGATTCAAAGAAGGTAAATAGAAAGGCATAAACAAAGGATAATAAGAATAAAAGCGATCACGGATAGCAAATGAGTTTGCTTCCACTACAATAAGCACTGGACTTTGGAAAGAAAGCTGCAAGAAGCATCTTGCGAGAGGCTAACCAAAGAAGCTTAATGAAGTTTTGGTTACAAATACAAATTTATTCATGATTTAAAATAATTTTTCTTTAAGTCGAGGTTCTACTTGGGTATTGGATCTGACTTTGGTTATCATAAATATAGATTTATGAAGGGACCAAGCAAAGTAGAAAGTTAAACAAAGATAAGTAATCCTATGTGTGGAAAATGAAGCAAAGGTTCTTTGCATTAGCTATAGAAACTTATAGTTTAGCGCCTACGAGGCAAATCTATTAAGTCGATAAGTTGTTATTGTATTCCAATTCTTGTTAGAAATATTATTTCCATTTTATTGTTGGATGATAAAATTTTTGGTATTATAATTAAGAACAATTGTTGTTCTATTTATAATAATAATGTTTCAGTATAGAAAATGAAAGATTACTTAATGGATTTTGTATACTTGACTTACGTGAAAAATTATTTTATAAATTGAACGAACTAGTATACGAAAAGGAGATGATCATTCAAAGAGTTGAATGTATGTATTTGTTGAAATACAAGTGTGAATTATTTGAAAGGTTCAAAGAATTCAGAAGTGAAACAAATTGGCAAAGTATTAAGATTCTTTGATTAGATCAAGGAATAAATACTTGTGCAATAAGTTTCTAGATCATCTCAAATGGTTTTTCTCATAATGGACACCTCATGATACGTAATAATTGATTGATGTATCTGAAAGGAAAAATCATACCTTGTTGAACATGGTACGGTCCAAAATGATTTTACTGACATTCCAGTATCCTTCTAGGATCATGTCCTAGAAATGGCTGCATATCTACGAAAAGGTAACCTCAAAATCCAGCCCCAAGACTCCATAAAAGTTATGGACAGGGAGGATTCCTAATCTTAAGTATGTTAAGATAAGGGGTTGTCCAACTTATGTGAAAAGGTTTCGAAGGATAAGCTTGGGACAAGATTTAACATGTACAGATTTGTGGGACATCCTAAAGTAAGTTTAGGGTATATGTTCTATAATTCTACTTAGCAAAAGGTGTTTATTACGAAACACGCTGCCTTCTAAGATAAAGGTGTTTATCATTAAAAGGGGCTAGTGGGAGGATAATAGATCTTGAAGAGTTCAAGAACCACAAAATACTATAAGTCGAATAAGAGGAACTTTGTAGATAGACCTATTATACCACATTTGAATAAATCAGAACGGAATAGTCTAGAAGATACACAGGAGGTATGGATTCATCATAGATGATGATGATGAAAGTACACATCATGAAGATGATGATCCGATTACATACGATGAGGTAAGTGTTGTAGACACTCAGAGAAATGGATTGAAGCAAGTTTCTCAAATATGGAACATTCATTTTGATGAGGAAATCAAAAGAGTTTGATTTTATCAAAAATAAGAATGAACCTAGTGTGTACGAAAGGGTCAGTGGGAGCATCGTGACATTCCTAGTACTATATGTTGATATACTACGGATAAGGAATGACATACCAATGCTATAATCGATAAAGATAAAGTTGTCTAAACATTCCTCCATGAATGATTTGGAAGAGTATCTTAATTGGGGATATAAATCTATATAGATAGATTTAAGAGGATGCTCGACTTAACCCGAGGAGCGTATATTCATTTGATGCTAAAGTCGTTTAGCATGGCAAACTCAAGAGATGTCTCGTGTCGATGAGCTATGGAGTGTATCTCTCTTAATAGTCCCCACAGACTCACGAAAAGAGAGGTTGCATGAGTGACAATCATGTATGCAATGAAATGTACGAACCGATGTTGATCGATCGTATTATGGAGAAGTTCACTATGAGTCGGTGAAAAACATCTTAAAGTGCTTACTTAGGCACTAAGGATGTGATCATATTCATGGTGGGTCTAAATTAAAACTAGAGGGCTTAATGAGACTCAAGTTTTTTAGACAGACCAAGATGACGAGAAAAATCCACTTTAAGGTAAAGTGTTATCTTGAGCGAGTGGTGCGATGAATTGGAAAGGTTCCAAACAAAGAAAGAGTTCTTTGGTTTAGTGATAAAGACAAAGTATATAGCTATAAATGAAGCTCCAAGTTGATTGTTTGGATTAAAAGTTCATTGAGAACTAGGAATAGTTCCTAAGTCTCATCTTGGATCTAAACATGTGTTGTGGCACTTTCATTTGATTATTAGAATCATTGAAAGATGGGAAATCACTATAGAGATAGTGGACTCTCATGAACAATATTACATATCCATTAACTAAAGCTTATCCAACAACGGGATAATCGTCACTTAGAGAAGAAGAGTATGAGATACCATGACGATTGGCTTTAGTGCAAGTGGGAGATTGAAAGTAGTATGCACACAAGCCGATCATGTTTGATGATAAAGCATATATTTTGTAACAATCTTATTCATTTATTAATAAAAAGTATTAATTTATTAAAGGCTTTTAATTATCTACATGATGCTGTTTTATAATATGTGATAAACCCATAGTTTTAAGCAATGCTTTTAGAATAATGATGATGATCATTCTAATGAGATCTAAATTCTTAGAAAGCTTAAAACTAAAATAGTTCCCAATCGTTGGATTACTAAATTGAGGATTAGTATATCCAGGATAGATTGGTACATCGTTGTTTGCTCATTGGATGAGGATGATTGATCTCATGATCATTTGTGTGGAGACACTAAAGCAACTATGTAGGTGCTTATTAGAGAATAAGTTCTTTGAGCGTGGGCTCAGCTAAGGAATACCTAATGGAGTTTTACTTGCTTGTCGATAGGAATTCTGTAGTGATAGTAGTACAAGTGATCCTTGGACTTGAGATCATCATAGTATCTTGTGTATGATGAGTTATACTTTGACTTATTCCTTAAGACCCTTAGGGTATATCAAAGGGTATCTTGGGTATAATAAGTTATGCGTGGTGATAATGTATGATCGATAAAGAATCTACCACTTCTATTAAAAGAAAAGAAATGTCTATGTGATTCGATAAATGACAACCCGGTAGTCCTTGGTTAAGGCATAATGAAATTAGAAAGGAGTTTCTAATTTGCATTATTTGGAGTTGTTCATTTAAGGATCGAAATACATATAATTAAATAAAATAAGACTTGACGGTAATTCCATGTCTTATATTTAATTGGGACATTGTATGGTGGAAGAGATTGAATTGTCACGGTAACTATTTACTCAAAGGTTCTTTTATGATTAATGTTGAAATCTATATTATACGAAAAGTCGTTGATCGCTAGGGAGGCTTATCCTATTGTAGAATAAATATTATTTATTTAAATAAATAAATTGTTTAATTTATTTATTTTAATAAGATTAAATTATTCTAATTGATTTATTCTGTAGGTTTAATATGGAGAACCTAAAGGGTCACACCATAAAAGGAAGAATAATTATTTAAGAAGTTAATGGCATAATCGTAATAATATGTTAAGTATATTTAATTTAATCTATGGTGATAGAATAAATTAAATAGCTTAATATTTATTATTTAATATTTTAGAAATATTAAATATAAATTAATAAGAGAGAGTCTTATTAATATTATTACAATTATTATTATTTTAATTTCTAAAAGAGTTTAGGAATTAATTTAATATAAGTACTCTCATTTATTTCTAATAAGATTAGGAGGGAAAATTAATTAAATGAGTTTAATTAATTATCCCTAATAAGATTAGGGAGCCCATTTAATTAAAAGAGTTTAATTAAATAATACCTTATTTTAAATAGGGTGACATAATATCTTTATAAGAGGGGTCTTATATCAGATATCAATAAAATATACGCAATTTCAATTGTTGGAGAGTACGCCCTTTTTTTATACAGATACGAAAAACTAGGGTTTGAGCCAATACCCCTTCTTCTTGAAAATTCTTTTTCCTTGGTGGATCACCTCTAGAGGCCAAACACTTGGGTAGCTAACGTTGATCAAAGGAAGGAACCAAACCGGTGGATTCAAGTTGAGCGAAAAGGATTGGAGGTGAACTTGTGCACGAGGAAGCTCGATCTTCAAGGGGTGATTTTATTCTTTATCTTTTCGTTTAATTAATAATTGTGCATAAAGGGTGATCCGGGTATATGGTTTGTAAAATTTTAAAACTCTGATTTTCCACGTTTCCGCTTATTTTTGCAATTTGATTGCGTTCATGAATATTACAAACCTAACAGATTCAATCTTGAGATCGTCGGTTCCCTTTGTTTCTTCTGACTCTGTGTTCTCCTCTTCATTAGATATGTTATCTTTAGAAACTGAGACTGGTTTGTTTACCACCTTAGCTTTCTTTTGTGATGGCCCTTGAAGAAGTCTGTTGCTTCTTCTCTTGGTGGTTTCTGCAGATAGGACCTTTTATTCTTCATCCTTGTCTTTGGTGGATAGACTTCTTGATGGGGCTTTGGTTTTCTTCACACCCCTGGATTTCTTTCTGGCTGGTGTGATTTCTGCTGGTATAGAGTCATCAGACTCAGAGCTTTCTACCTCTTCTGCCTTCCTCTTCTTTGTAGAGGCCTTGCTACTGTTTCCAGTTATCAGCCTTCTGTTCTCCTTGGGGTTCTTCTTCCAGTTCACAAACAGTTATGGAGACATTACTTTGTGAACATTCAGAGGTTCTCCCTCATCATCCTTGATTCTTTCTCCTAGCTTCTTCTTCATTACAATGCTCACCAGTCTTCTATGAAACACCTTTGTCAGAGGTTTTTCTATAGACTTCTTTAGCTCAGCCTTTTCTACCCATTTGGAGAGTTGGTCAAACAGGATAACTCCAAAGTTAATCTGTTTCTTTAGAACTATTGCTGATGTTATCTTCAAGCTTGATCGATCAGCACACCATGTCATGTAGTGTCCTTCTTGACGGTATGCATTTCCCTACTATTTCAGCAAGGAATTCGTACTCTTCTGGAAACTCCTTCTTTTTAATGTCTTTCAGACTAGGGTTTCTTTGGTACCCCATGATCTCCTTTGCTTGTTCCGTGTCGACATCATCAAGGCTCTTCAGTCCTTGGTTAGGAAAACGTTGGCATTGATTGAGGTCAGAAGATTTCAGCTTTAGAGACTGACCTTTGACCTTGGTAGAGAGGGTTTCGGAGTTTATGGAAGCATTTAAGTAGAATTCTTTCACCAGGTCAACATATACTCGAGTGCTAGCCTCAAGGCATTCTGAGAATTCAGCTTTCTTTACAAGCTCAAGAATGTCTCAGAATTTCTTTTTGAATTTCTCAAATGACATGGTTCCGAGTTGAATGCCAATGATTACTCGCCAGTTTTCTATTTGAGCAGTTCGGAGAATGTGGGTATTTGATTCAGAGAGGTTTATAAGAGATGGCTGATTGTGATTTGGTAAGGCTCTGGAGTGTTAACCTATTTTGGCTCTTGAGAGGATTTTAGGGTTTGAAAATGGGAGGGAGAAAAGTTCGATAGCTTCTGAAAACTGTTTGCTGATTTGAATTTGTCTTTATGGCAGTTCCTTCTAACTCTGCATAACCAGTGATGTGTCAACTGACCATTGGTTGCATAATGCCCAGTAATGAGCTGTAACTCCCCATGACTTTTTGGTTAGATATTTTCTTTAGGAGAGTGGACGTTTAGTTGACGTGGATTGACAGTTGACCTTTTGGTTCGTAGAGTAGCATGGTAAGCTATGGACTCTACGTTTTCCTTGTTGACTCAACGATCAACTTTTGAGAGATTTGTAGTGGGTGGTTTTGACATCAGTCCTTATCTTGACACAACTCATCTTGACCACTGATGTACTTCATGAAGATTTGAGGGCTCTATTTCTGAGATGAATCTGCGAGACTTCTTTCGAGCTTATGATTGAACTTATCTCCCCATACTCTGAATTGTTTAGCAATTATTCAATTCTGAAAAGTTCCTCATGAGCTAGATTATCCTCTTGTAGAACTGCGATCGTCGAGTTTTCTTATACGATCACTGAGGTTGCACTGCGATCGTGGAGTTCTCTTCAACCTCGACTCTACGATCGTTGACTGACTTGGTCCTTGAGATGAACTTTACTAAGTATTCCTTCTGGGTTAAGGTAGCTCAGGAAGGTCCAACCTCTTAGAGTGGGCTAAGGGTCAGGTTTGTCCCTGAGGCGCTTTCCAGATGAAATACTTTAGAAGTGATTTGCAATAATATCTCATTTGACCTTTTCTGGTGGCGGAGGTCTCCTCTACCAACTTTGGACAATTACATTTGCTGTAATCGTGGTGTCCTTCTGCTTCTGCATTGTGATCAGATATTTGATCGTAGGCACTCCACGATTTTGAGTTAGGTGGCTGATAGGTTATCAGCATTACATTTTGAGACGTTCCTACTGACTATGGATCTTTATTTGGTTCATCAGCCATGAAGTTTTGAGACTCTGTAGCTGGTACATTTCTTCATAGTATATCTCAGTGTTGTTGTTTCTCAACAGATCACTGGCCCCCATGGTTGATGTTGTCTTTCCAGATAGATGTGATTCCCTTTACTTTAGGTTCATTTGAAGGCAGCCTCGCATATCTCCTTCTGACTGGAATCACAATTATCACTTAGATCTCCTTGTATCGTAGGCATGGATATTTTCAGGACTGATCACTCTACGATCTTTTGACAGCACTACGAACGTAGTCTTCTTTGACATTTGTGTGTGTGAAGATCTGTTCCCGTAATGAGTTCCTCTTAACTGATGCTCGATGATCCTTTGATGTGAGCTTCTTTGAGGATTTTTCTCCTATAGAATTCTTTGCTTGCTTTTGAGCACATAAGACCCTTTTCACCTTTGGTTGAATGGCCTGCTTCCATATACAGATTAGCAGCCATGTGAGCTTCATTCTGGTTAGCTCAACGGGTCTTCAAGGACAGGCTTAGACATATAGGAATTTTATCAGAATCATCTCTGAATAGTCCTTAGCCTTCTGCTGGTTGAGTCTTTTTGACTGAAGTCTTCGGCTTTAGCATTCCTTAGTGTGGTCAGACAGACCAGGTAGGTACCTGCAGGTTAGACATATTTCTATTTTTGGTACAAACAATTAAGTGGGTCCTGCTAGGTTAGTTTTCTAAACCCCTGTTCCTCTTATATTTGGATAATCACCACATTTATCGGCAACAGTCATATTCATGCATAAACCTAGTTTTAGAAAATATATTTTGATATGCATGAAGGTGAGTGTGTGTAAGATTTAACATTTAATAACACACTCTTTATCTTTGATGGTTTCATCATTTGTTGGGTTATGTTCACAAAGTTTAAATGGTCACAGAGTGAGAATCAACTCTTACGATTTTAGGAGTATCTAGTTGATTCATGGAGGTGATCAGTTTCCACACATTATCAAGATACTCTTGTAGAACTGATCATACTCGGTGTGTTATCAAACACTTAGAATAGGGATTTGTACATACATACTAACCCACCAGCAAAGATTACTCCACATAAAATTGATTAGGCATGTGGTGCTCTTATGGCCCATTTCAAATTTCCTTCAAGATGTCATCTTCAACCTAAAACTTGGATGGAGAGAAAGTTTATAGTCATTTGAGTTTCCATCCTCAGGGTACTTTCTCTCTTTACCTTTTTAGGTAGATTATGACTCCTTGACAAAATAATGTTATAGTTCATAAGAAGGTACATTTATGATGTATACATTTATAATAGTGAGGAACCGTACCTTTTTACTGTCAGATTCTTAACAGTCATTTATATTTAATATACTGAGTTTAGGTATTGATGTGCATAGCTTCACTTTTGCTCCTGACAGCTTATTGCTCTTATTTGCCATTAATCAATCAGTCGTGGTATTGAAGATGCAGCCTGAGAATCTCAGCATCTTTAGTTCTTTGACATCCTTCAGTTCACGAAGTTTGCACCCAGCCACTTGTTGGCCAGACATATGTATGAGAAGAACTTCTTTCTTCTCTGGATAAGCATTTCTTAGCATGTAGGGCCTTTTCATCTTTCAGGCTGGTGGATGCTTGACTCTACGTTGTTGATGTCTCTTGGGCTATCTCGTCTGGTCTTCAGACTACAAGATTAACTGTAGGCTAGGATTGGTCTTGTTGATATAATATTTGAGAATATGGACCAATGAAAGCGCCAGTGTATATACACATTTACCTATACACAATATTTCCAACGTGTGAGCTCATCTTCATATAACAAGTTACTTACTACTAAACAAAGTTTAGAACAATGTTTGTGTCTGGGATCAGACTCAAAGCGATTAACTTTTGAATATAGCATGAGAACACCTCGCTCGATACCAATTGTTAGTTCGATGAGCACAATAGATCTAGAAGGGGGGTTGAATAGATCCTTTTTAATTTCAAATACTTTTCTGGTTTATTTTGTATTGCTCATAATTTAGTATATGATAAACATGAGAATCTTTTCAAGCACAGCGGAATAAGTAAAAGATCCCCTTCATTGATATATTCATAATCAAACATACATTGTTCGTAGAGTTAGTTCGGTTGTAAGCAGTTAAAACATACATAGCAGTTATAGTACATAATGTAAATGACATAATGTAAAAGACACAAGGGGTTTTAAGTGGTTCAGAGACTCAAGCTCCTAATCCACTCTTCTACTTTCAACTAGTAGGATTTCCACTAAGGAAGGAGAGCACCCTAAATCACTAAGATTCCTTCAAAGCCATCAACCTTGGGACTTCAGTTCACTAAGAACTCTTCAAGGCCAGCAGCCTTGGAACTCCTCTAGTTTCCTAGGAAGTCTTCAAGCCCAGCAGGCTTGGAACTTCATTTAGTCCCTCCGGATAAGGACCCCTCAAGCCCTGGCTTCTTATTGAGTTGTTTGTTTGAATTTGTTGGAGTTTGTGTTGAGCTGCTAAGATGTCTTCATGATCTGAACATCTTCTGTACTTAGCAGCTTTGCATGATCACCCTTGAAGTGCAGTTGAGTGTTGCATGATGCTCAGCTTCTTCAGTTACTCAACCACTTCGGATGATCCCTTGACGACTGCCTTGAAGATCATTCCTCTTGATACATGATGGCTACACATGATGGGTTTCTAAGATGACTGTAAGCTCTTCTTCTAGGTACTTAGAAACTTTGTCATGCTTGCCACCATGATGATGTTTGTGATCTCCCTTCTTGATACTTGATGTCTTCTCATGATGGACTTGCTAAGATGACTGTGAGCTCTTCTCAATGGTACTTAGAGTCTTCCCATGATGGACACCAAGATGACATGATGCTCTTCCTTCTCTCGGCAGTTCAGAACACTCTTCAAGTAGTAGAATTCTCACTTCTAGTTCTTTCTTTGTCTGACTCTAAGTGTTCTTGGTGGATCATAGAGTGAGCCTTCAGACTCAGTATCTTACATGGTTTAGAATAGTCCACCGTTACTCCAAACTCGGCAACTCTAGCAACCTTCGATCTTTGAAGCTCTAGCATATTTATACTCCTTCCCAATCCTTTCATTGGAAAGTAGCCGTTGAAAGCTATTCAAATGTCTTCACAGATCTCGAGTTGACAGAGGTAGACTGATGATGTGACAAGTCATACTTTCTCTGACATTGCAGTCTACTATTTCACCTACCCATCAGAGATGTCACTTTAATGTCTTGGGTAGGTCGAAAACTTTATTTCCTCCTTCTGATTTCTAGATCAGAGGTTGTCCTTTTGCATCAATGCTCTCAATAAGCTTTTATCCTAATATTACCCTTCAGATTTAACCGTTGCCAATGCTTCAGTCTTCAGCTATTCGAACTCTACGATTCTGATGCATGTCTTCAAGGACCTGATCGTAGTGTTATGTTGACTGGTAGAGACAACACTACGATCTTGAAGATTGTTAATTGGATCTTTAATGTAGAACACCTCTTCCTTCTTTTGTGCAGTTCTTCAACACTTCTGTTTGCTTCAACTATTCTCAGATGTTGATGGCTTGACTCTTTGCTCTGGTCCCTTCTGAATATCAAGACACTACAGATTTGTGGCGCGTCCAGCTCGCTTTCTCCTTGTGATCTCCCGTTCACTTATCATCAATGGACTGACCCAATGCTTAATCACTTTAGCCTTATTCTTCAGAAGCTAACCAGTATCTCTATGTGTACTCCATCAGTTCTTTCTTTGTTTGGCAAACACTACGATCCTGAATACTTCCAAGATCGTTTTCATCTTATCACATGATAGCTACTGCACTTGCTGACTTTCTTTAGTCAGTTACTGAAGTCTTCTTCTGATCAACTTGTGGAAGACTTCATCTTGAATGGCTTCTTCAACTCAATCTTGATGCTGATCGGGTTGATGTTTAGATCTTCTGTTAGCATAAAGGTCATTCGTTGAGTGCTCTTTGGTTCCCTTCAGGTGGGATGTATCTTTGTAGTGCCAACCAGAGGCTTTGTTCCTTTGGATATTCTAGGAGTGCTCATTTGTTGAGAATCATAATTGCTCTACGATTCTGACTTGGCATTGTGAGCACAATGGTTGAGGTGAGTTACGCACTCTACGATTGATTAATTTGTGCAAGACATTCGACTCCTAGATCCGATCTTGACACTCTACGATTTCTGCCTTGTGCTTGTTGTCTTCATCTGATCTTGCGCGACTATGATCTATGCATGTAATCAATAGACTCTATGACTCAGAGTGTAGTCTATGATCCTTGACTTGACTTTGGCATCAGTAGACTCTACGACTCCGAGTGTAGTCTACGTTTCTACTTTTATAGTCCTTGTACATCATTTCTTTTTAAGGACTTTACAAAGCTGTTTTGCTTATGTAGGATCAACCTAACATACTTGATCAATTCATTCTAAGCCCTTATACATATGTTTCTATTATCTATCAAAGGACTTTACAACTTTTCTTAATGCAAGCATACTTGCATATTCATTCATATATATCATAATCAAATCATATATAATTAGGAATAACATTCACATGTTTATTCCTGACAATGTCCATGAAGGCAGCAGGAGCATTAGTAAATCCAAAGGACATGCTAGGAATTCGTAATGCCTGTACCAAGTTCTGAAAGCTGTCTTTGGGTTGTCATCGGTTTTAATCTTCAATTGGTGATATCTGGAATGAAGATCAATCTTTGAAAAGAATTTGGCGCCTTACAACTGGTCAAATAGATCATCAATATGTGGCAATGGGTACCTATTTTTGATGGTGACATGATTCAACTTCCGATAATCAATACAAAGTCGCATACTCCCATCTTTCTTCTTCATGAATAGAATAGGAGCACCCCAAGGAGACGTACTAGGACGAATAAATCCAATGTTTAATAATTCCTGCAGTTGGGTTTTTAACTCCTGAAGTTCAATAGGAGCCATTCGATATGGGGCTTTGGAAATGGGTTTTGTACCGGGTTCAAGGTCGATACAAAATTTAACTTCACGCTCTGGGGGTAGGCTAGGAAGTTCTTCAGGAATACGTCAGGAAATTTATTAACAATAGAAATATCAGTGAAATCTGACGTATTTTTGTTTAAATCCTTGACATGAGCTAAGAAAGCTTGACATCCGTTCTTCAATAAACAAATAGCTTTATGGCTTGAGATGATAGTGATTGATTTTAATGGTTTGGTTGCTTGAATTCCCATAATAAGTTGGTTAGGAATATGAAAGCTAAAAATCTTACGAAAATAATCAATTTTTGCATGATGAGTAGTTAACCAATCAATCCCTAGAATTATGTCAAACGCAAGTATTTTTAAGGAAATAAGATCGACAGGTAATGTGAGAGTACCGATTTAAACAAAACAGGACTTATAAACAATGGATGTAATGAAGGTTTCTCCCAACGGAGTTTCAACAGATAAGTCAAAGTCTAATTTCTCTGGAGTCAAATTTAAACGTTGAGCTCAAGTAGGAGAAATAAAAGAATGGGTAGAACCGGTATCAAATAAGGTATATACTTCGCTAGAGTTTATGATAAGCTTACCCGTGATGACCTCGTTCGGGTTCCTTACTTTCTGGAGGTCACAACAAATGTTTTCCTTGAACTCTCTGGGTTTGACTTATGCGGGAATGACATTTGGTGTCACTTGTTCCATCTAGTTTTGGCTTTCGGTGGGGACAAAATCTAGCTAGGTGACCTTTTCTTCCACAGTTGTAACATATTTTGGACTGCTGCGCACAGTTTGAACTGATGTGTCCCTCCCCTCCGCATTTGAAGCATATGATAGGTGGTTGTTCTCCTTCCTTAACAACAGGTGCTGGTGATGACGTCTTTCCATCATTATTGAATCTCCTCTTCTTGAAATGTCCACTTTTATTGACTTGGCCATGATTACCACCGAAGTGGTTACCATTTCTAGCATGTTGATTTCCTCCACATTTGTTGTCACCGCTTCGATGACTGTTACTACTGGTATTATCATTTTGCCAGCTACTTTCTCTTGGTTGGGTTGACTCGTTATCGCGCTCCAATAATTGAGCCCTATTTACAACATCTAAATACAAACACAGTTTGTGAGAAATTAGATATTGACGTATCTTGGGTTTCAAACCTCTTAGAAATATCCGCGTCATTCTCTCCTCATTATCAACCAAGTGGGATGCAAACCGCGATAACTCGGCAAACTTGGCTTCGTACTGCGACACGGTCATATTATTTTGCTCCAGCTTGATGAACTCTACCTCTTTCATGTGACGAATACTTTCGTGAAAGTACTTGTCGTTGAACAATTTTTGGAACTTTTCCCAAGACATCTTGATGCGGCGGAGTTGAGTATGCTACTGAGATTCCCACCCGATGTCTGCCTCTCCTCGCAACATAAAGGTGGGAAAAGGAACCTTTTCTTTTCGGAGCATCCCAAGACATCAAATATCTTGGTGATTTGCTTTATCAAGTCTCCGCCTTAGCGGTTTTGGCTCTCAATAAACTCTGGTGGTCCCAGTAGCCTTGAAGCTGCATTTAGCGGTGACCGTCCGAGAAGTTGCCGGTGTTTCCACTGCATTTTGGACAGGAGTCTCTCTTGCACGATGTTGTGCTGAATTGCGAAAGCTCCTAAACATTACATAGATTAGCCATTTTGGTCGGTGTTGTTGTTCACTTGAGGATTATCGCCTTCCTGATGCACATTATCCTGGGTGTTAATCTGTGGTGACTCAACGGTCTCCTGTGCTCCAATGTTATTCTCAACATTATCGGATGTCATTTTCAAACAATGCCACAAAACAAGGGTTAATTGACATGTCACATATTATCCTATACTCTGACCGACCAATTAAATACCAAATAAACTTAGGTAGGTCATACTAGCGAAGGAATTCCTTGTCTCTCCCCTCCAAGTTCTTGTCTCACATCTCAGCCAGGGATCATATCCCTAAGCTTTGATACCAACTGTAATGCCCCCAAAATAGGTATACATCACCCATTCTGAGTCACCAAATACATGGTACAGAATACAAATAAAATCTTTAATATACAACATGAGATGTGAGTTTTAATACAAATATTGTCTTCTAGACAGTATTCAAACTGAAAATAAGTCCTCAATATATTTATTATCACACTATTTCACAGAATAGTGAGGACTACTAATGAAAACATCTGGACCGCCACTCCGTTCCCCGACTAGTCCCAACTACGTTCTCATTTCCTGAAGAGAACAATAAAAGCAAAAGGGTGATCTCAACTAGCCCAGTAAGAAATATTATGACTACGATAATGCAGAATAATTTATCGTTAGCTTTCAACAGTGTTAAACTGATAAAATATAACAAACATCAAGTTTAACTGTAGTGGAACAAGCAATCCATTAGAAGAGTCAAGTAGAGCATAAAATCTACTATCTTCTATGATTTAAAAGGGTTTTCATCACTTTTATCGCTGAGACTCAGCTTAATAAATAATCCACATCATCGAATCACCCCTGCACTACGGCCAAGGATATTCGTGTATTCATCAATGGTCATGATCATGCCAACAACTATCCATCAATGCACTACGGGCCAATGAGGACTTTTACCACATCATTTGTAACATTACGGTAATGATTATACCGAATAATCCCTGTTCATAATCATACCAAGTCCATCTATGCACTACAGGCCACAGATGACTTTCAACATAATATAAACATGAGGATGATGACAATGATATAAGAATTCAATCAAACAAGTTCAAGGATAAATTTTAGAAGATTTATAATTTAATTTATCCAAAAATCAATAACGTCCAAATTGTCAACATGATACTGCGTTGTACCAAAAATTATTTGAATCGAAAATGAATCAATTTTTATCATGAATAGTACCCTAGGTGAATAGTAACCAAGTGAATAGTACCCGTGAATAGTAACTTCGGGATTAGTAACCCCGTGAATAGTACCCCGACATGAAAACGTTAAAACTTATCAAGAATGCTCAGAAAAATATTTCCATGAAAAGATACTGGATGAAGCGCAAATATCAAGAATATTCTACTAATTTCATGGAGTATAGAAGCCAAAACTTTAACAAAATAAGTATAGAATTCGGAATCTGAAACGAAATAATATTACTTATATACTGCAGAGTATGGAAGAAAATATTATTTTATACGAATACTGAACAAAAATAATATCCCTTACCTTGAAAAGAAGAGTATTCCAATTGGTATAGCGGGGATATTCTTGAAGAAAACTTTCAATGTTTTCTACGCCAAAACTTTCTAAAACTCAAAAGAAATACGCTCAATATTATAGAAGAAGAATTCTCTGATTCTGGTGTGATTCTCAATTCTAACTAAGCGTCCTATTTATAGGAGAATGGAAGGATACTATTTAGGAAAAATCACGGACTGCACAGGAAAATAATCTAACGAAATTCACGGGTTTATCAATATTTGGTGCTGGCCAATTAGAAAAATTATCACATGCCAACTTAAGGACATGAACCAATGAGGAAATAATCTCATTCATATGTTATCAACAGTGATAGCATTATGAAGTTATTCAACCAATAAGCTTAAAGCTTTGAAAAATAATACATATCCTGACAAACTTAGCTTCATCCAACATCACCACCCACTCAGCCACACAATGCTATATATTATATAATACATATATATATATATTTATACTTTATACCTTCCTTCCGATTATTTTGAAAAATGGGTAAATGGGGGTTCATAAAATAAGCAAAATTTATATCAAATACTTCATCAAAATCCCCTCAATATTTTTAACAATATTTATCATTATTATTATAATTCGTAATATTTAACAACCAGGTCGTTCCCAGAAAAGAGGGGGCTTTCCAATAAGGATTTCTCCCTATTGACGCGGAATTAGGTGACCAAACCTCACCTTGACAGAACTTCTAGACATCGTCAATATTGCAAATAATAATATTAATAACTTTGTTGTCTCAATTATTGATTTAATAATATAAAATATCATACAGATGATACTGTGACAATAATTGAATTAATAATATGAGAGATACGATGCAATAATTACTGTAGCAATAATTGAGTATAACTGAGTGACTTCTCACGTAAGCATCAATAATCAATACCGTGTGCTACTATGCAACCATGTGTATTAATGTACTTTTAACATCGGTTATTTCAATAGTTAAAGGTAAAACTTTTGCCGTTATTTTTATAAAAAGATATTTTGTTATTTTCTCATTCCGATAATAATTCAGTTGTGGGGTCCACCAATGATTGCGCCGTTGTACGAATATTCCCTCTTAAAACGAATATTCTCCGACCAATCGAATATTTTATAACCACTTGCTTACTTTGCAAATTTTATAAATATTACCCACAACTATAACATTATTTCAAATTCACATCTTAATATTCAAAAATGATATTTATAGAAAAATTCATTTTTATTCATAAAAGCTGGGGTCTTACACGTATGACTACGGAAAAGATTCAAATAATCCGACAACGTATAAAGACCTCACAAAATCGACAAAAGAGTTATGCTGATCTTTATCGAAAGGACGTAGAATTCAATGTTGGAGAACATGTGTTGTTACGTGTTGCTCCATGGAAAGGAGTTACAAGATTTGGAAAGAGAGGAAAGTTCAACCCTCGATTCATTGGCCCATTTGAAATCCTTGATCGAGTAGGAACTGTGGCTTATAGACTCGCTTTACCGCCAAGTATGTCTCGTGTTCATAACGTTTTTAACATATTCATACTACGTAAATATGTGGAAGGCCCGAACCACATTATTGAGTTAGAACAAGACGAGATAGCGGAAGATGTAACGTATGAAGAGGTACCTGTTAAAATCTTGGATAAGAAGGAACATATTCTACGCTCCAAGGTTATACCTCAAGTCAAAGTTTTGTGGAGAAACCACGATATTGAGAAAATGACCTGGGAGTTAGAATCTAAAATGAAGTCAAGGTATCCTCACCTCTTCGACATACCAGGTATGTACCCTAATTTCGAGGACAAAAATTTCATAAGAATGGGAGGTTGTAAGACCCCAACTTTCTTAAATAAAGATTATTTTTCTCTAAATATCATTTTGAATATTATGGTGTGGATTTGATATAATGTTATAGTTGTGGGTAATATTTATAAATTTTACAAAGTAAACAAGTTGTTATAAAATATTCGTTTGGTCGGGGAATATTCTTTTTGTCGGAGAATATTCGTACGATGGCACAATCATTGGTGGACCCCACAATGTAATTATTATCGGTTAAAGCGATAGAAATATCTTTTAATAAAAATAACGGTGAAAGTTTTTACGTGCACTAGTGGGTAAAAAGTACAATAATCTGGCGTGGTTGCATAGTAGCACACGGTATTGATTATTGATGCTTACGTAAGAAGCCACTCAGTTATACTCAATTATTGCTACAGTAATTACTGCATATTATCTAATATTATTGATTCAATTATTATCACAGTGTCATCTATATAATATTTTATATTATTAAATTAATAATTGAGACGACAAAGTTATTCATATTATTATTTGCAATATTGATGATGTCTAGAAAATTTTGTCAAGGAGAGGTTTGGTCACCTAATTGCGCGCCAATAGGGAGAAACCCTTATTGGAAAGCCGCTTCTTTCCTATGAATGATCTGGTTGTTAAATATTGTGAGTTATAATATTAATGATGAATAATTGTCGAAAGATTAAATATGTGTTGATTGAAGATAAAATGATTTGTGGTAATATTTATTCAATCTTTGATATAAATAAGAAGTCTGTTATGAGACGACTGTGGTAAGTTTGGTTTATTCTATGGGGGACCATATGTATCATCTAAGAGTCACTTTTCTCAATAGTAATTGCCTTTACAAGATGTCAAACCACTTGTTGTTTCATATTACAGGCGTCAAACCAATTATCGTTTCACATTACAAGGGTCGAAACAATTGTCGTTTCACAATACAGGCGTCGAACCACTTGTTGTTTCACTTTACAGGCGTCAAACCACTTTTCTTTTCACATCACCAGTCGTCAAGCCACTTGCCTTTTCACATTGCAAGGGCTAAGCTAGAAATCTTCTATAAATAGAAGTTTAATTCTTCTTTCATTCTCACCAATTCACTACGACTCACAAGAGAATTCTATAGAGAGAGAATCAGAGAGAAAGAAGAAGAGTATTCTGTTACTACACTATTTCAGTAGCCAATCTCCTACTAAGGTAAGTGGTATTATTTCTTTCATATTCATATAGGAATATTATTTTTGTTCAATATTCGTATGAAATAATATTTTCTTTCATACTCTATAGTATATAAGTAATATTATTTTGTTTCATATTCCTAATTCTACACTTATGTTGATAAGTATTGCTGCTATACTCCATAAAATTAGTAGAATATCCTTGAAATTTGTGCTTCATCTAGTATCGTTTCACAAAAATATTTTTCAGAACATTCTTGTTAAAGTTTAATCTTTTCATGTCGGAGTATTATTCACAAAGTACTATTCACGTGGTACTATTCATGACAAAAAATTATTTCTTTTCTGTCCAAATTATTTTTGATACAATATTATTCTTGAATTTTACTCCACATAGCAGTATCATGTTAGCAATTTGGACATTATTGAATTCTGGATAAATTGAATTATAAATATTTAAAATTTATCCTTGCCCTCATTTAATTGAATTCTTATACCATTGTCATTATCCTCATACTTATATTATGATGAAAGTCATCTTTCGCCGTAGTGCATAGATGGACTATTGATTGGTATGATTATGACCAGGGATCATTCGGTATAATCATGACCCAAAATGTTACAAATGATGTGGTAAAAGTCCCCATTGGCCCGTAGTGCATTGATGGACAGTTGTAGGTATGATCATGACCATTGGTGATAAAAATGAATATCCTTGGCCCGTAGTGCGTGGATAATTCAGTGATGTGGAGTATTTATTTAGCTGAGTCTCAGCAATAAAATTGATGATAAACTTTTAAATCATAGAAGATAGTAGATATCATGCTCTACTTGACTCTTCTAATGGATTGCTTGTTCCGCTGCAGTTAAACTTGGTGTTTATTGTATTTTATCAGTTTAACACTGTTGAAGGCTAATCATAATTTATTCTGAATTATCTTAGTCATAATATTTCTTACTGGGCTAGTTGAGCTCACCCTTTCGCTTTCATTGTTCTCTTCAGGAAATGAGAATATAGCTGGGACGAGTCGGGAAATGGAGTGACGGTTCAGATAGGTGGCTATAGTAGTCCTCAATATTATGTGAAATAGTGTGATAATAATTGTAATGAGGACTTTATTTGAGTTTGGATACTCTCTACTAGACTTTATCCGTGTGTAAACTCTCAGCTACGTTTTGTCGTACTATATAAAAGAAGTTTGTATTTAAATTATGTACCATGTATTTGGCGACTCAAGATGGGTTATGTATACCTATTTTGGGGGCATCACAAGTGACTTCCTTTAATCATTTCATAAATTCACATAACCACATACGGTTTAAATAGACTCACAAAACTAACTCATTAAAAATTAAATCACATATTTAATTAAATAAGGAGTTTAAAATTCACGGTCATTACATAGTCTAGCTGAATCAAATGGCATAGACACTTTCACAATATTCAAGAACAATACTAAGTTCAACATGAATAATAGTTTTCTCAAGAGTTTAACATACTAGCTCAATTGAACGAGAAAGTAATATAACTTGCATTCAAAGATATAATTTTGCTTACAATATCCGTTGAATAAAGTAATGCAAGGTTTTAGGATACTTGCATTCAATATACGAATCATATGAAATTCAAGAACTTGCACAAAATTTAAAGTTGTGTAAGTTAGGAAACTTGCCTTAAGTGTAGTCTATCCACGTAATTTAACCAACACTTTGAATCCTATTACAGTGTATTATATATATAGGATGCCCATTAGTTATATAAACTCATATAGGTAAGTTCAACGTACACATAATAGTCTAACTTAGTTGTAACTTCATACACATCACCTATCTTATATTTTCATAATACAAATCAGATCGTAAGACATCACAAATTCAAACAACGTATCATTGCTTTATATCTTGTAAACATTCTTTTGGACTTAATTTTTGAAAATCATAATTAACATTCATCTCTATCATATAGCATGCTTCTTAACACATTACATAGCATATTGGTCATATATTACAAGTTAAAGTAACCATATAAGCATGCCTTGAACTTCAGATGAAAAACAGAAACCATTCATGATTGCGGGATGGATGGCATTTGCATACTGCTCAGGCTTAGGGATGGTAGCAATTGCTTACATCCCCCGGCAGCACTCAAGGTTGAACTTTGAACTTCCTGTTTCTGTCCAATTCTTACACACATATGCATTTATAGTTTAACATATATACATGTTAGAGGTGCTCACATAATCATATGATCGTTCTTGAGTTCACTTATACAAATGTGAACTTACAACTTTCACGGTACTAAAGCATAACAAGATCAAATGGTTACCATATCTTATAACTTGGCTATATGCCCACATAGAGATATTACACAATCTGTAAATACCCATGCTTATAGTATTCATATTGTTTATTCACAACTATCACTGTTTTACACTTTTAATCATGTTTTAAACTCATGTTTGGTCTAGTTATCATCATGTTCAATACATATAAATCATATCTAAGGATATTATAGATATAACATGACATATTAACCCTTTAGAATCTAGATATCCATGTGATGTAACTAGATTTTGAAAATATGTTCAAGTTTGCTTTTGAAACCATTTTAAACTTGAACAATGCAATTTAACACATATAAGACAACTTTAAAGCTTTTATTATGTGTAGTCAAGTCATGTTAACATGCTCGCAAGATCAGAATGTATATCAAGTAGCATTCATGCACCATAGTTTTATTATACCAAGGTTTCTCAAAAAATTCTCTCACACAAGGTATAACGAGTTTGATTATGAACAAAGGAACTATGTACACTATAGCATGCTCATTTATGTGTAAAACCAGTCATGTGTATAGACTACCAAGCTCAAAATTTGCAGAACATGAATTTCAACAAAGTTTGTTTTCAAGACTTAACCTTGTTAAAGATCTTCTACTAAATCATGTTGGACACCTCCTAACTCATAAGGAAACCTTATAACACAAGTTATACCTCTTTTGCAGGTGTACATAAGTCATAATACCATACTAGCAACAATCTAGCATAACAAAATCCAAAGAATCGGTTACGAAGTGCATGTATTCTACCTGCTGCACCCTAGTATAAATAGGGCAATTGCTTGGCGTCGAGTTCGAAGAGCGATGGCAGGACTACATTTTGCGCGAGCAACTACTAACTTGATTTCCAACGATTTAAGCTAGTTCCAACCCATCATTAAAGTGTTCATACATGTTAGTAAACTTCTTGAACACGTTATAACATGTTAATTCCTATCAATTGACATATAAGTTCAAGAAATTTCAAGAACTTCATAAGACCCATTTCAAGAACATAGCTAGGGTTTATACCTTCTCAAGCTTGAATTGGACTTCCTACCCTCTGAGTATGCTTCTATAGTAGCTCAGCAACTTATAACTCTCCAATTAGACTATCAAACAATTTCTAGCAATCACAAAAACTAAATTTAAGCTTGTATTTATAGAAGGAACTTGGACTGAATTTAGGATTTGCATGAAAGGTAGTATCCATGGTGTTTTGGAAGGAAACGATGGTTATTCAAGGGTTGGCCAACCAACCAAATCCTCAGCCATCATCATCTAAGTCTAGCCTTTTGGAAAATACGTGTTTTAGCCTCAAGTCATTATTCATGTACTTTGTGACACTCAATTTGGGACAAGAGCAATTCTCAGCAACTTTATTAACTAAGGCTTAGCTTGGTCCCTTTTAAATTCCCAAAATGTTTTTTTAATGTACAATTGTTACCATATTAGGAATTTAATAATTAGTAATATACTCACATCATATAATCTATGTACATTAAATACACGAAATAAAATAATGCAGTTAGGTATTATTGTTCGGGTATCTCCCATAATTATTTTTACTACTCATAACCACATTATAACATTATTTAATACCAATGTTTATTTAAACATTTAATCTCCTTCCTAGTTTCTAGAATACACAGATATTTTAATTAATTATGTATTACAACTACATGGGATATCATTGTGCTACTAGGTACCTCATTTTATTGCAATATACTCCTATTGTATGGTTTTATTAATGTCACACATAATGCATAAGTGTTCCATTTCATTACTGCATAAGAAAATTAATTTTTTCCAACTGATCATTGGCGCAGCTACGCCAGACCCTGGCACTGCCAAACTAGTTTAGCTTCAAGCCAGTTCCAACTTGTATCGCCATATTAGTTTTACATGACATGAATTAGCTTTCACATGAGTGATATTACTAATCTAAGAGTGTATTCACTCCTTATATGGAATCACATAATCATATACAGATAATCTTTCTAGTTCTCTTTTAACTTGCTTAGTGAATTTCCTCGGTTCACATTATGCCACACAAGGCACTTCACAAATGCTCATCACATTTTCAAACTTCTTAATTCGTACTAATCCAATGCGAATCAATTTAATTACTCAACTTACAAAACATTAACATTAATAATCAATAAATATTTATTCCATTAATATATTCATTTAATAAGATGTGAAAATTCTCGGGGTATTACAGAGCCAATTTCGGCAGTGGCCCTTGTCGAAGATGAGGATGACGAGGAGATGGAGACCAATCCAGAGGAAGAACCAAGGGAGGATGAGACCGTGAGAGATTCTGATGAGACCACCTTTGAGGATCGAATGTTGGGAGAGTACGAGGAGTGAATCCTGGAGTTAAAATGTAGATTCGAGGAGTTGGAGGCTGAGGCTCAGGAGAGACAGACTGAGATGCAGAACCTGAGGACTGAGGAATATAAGGGGAAGCTTGAGATGCAAGAGATGGAGGTAGAAATTTCATATCATAAGGAACTAGGGACATAGCAAGGGACCCTCTTTCACTGTTTGTTATCCAGAAATATGGAGCTGGTAGGAAAGTTAGAAAAATCTGAACAGAGGGAGTTGAGCGAGAAAGCTAAGAAAGAGGCTCTTCGCACACAGCTGGAGTTAAAGCTTATGGAGGGGATCCATTTCGAGGAGAAGTGGGAGGAAGCCAACGATAGGGTCGAAGACTTGGAAGATGAAGTAAGATGCAAGAAGAGAAAGATGAACGAGATGGGCTACGCTTTTTGCAAGGCCATGGATAGATGGATTGATGATGTATACCATTATCCGGTAGACTAGGGACAAACCCAATATACCATGAGTAGGGATTTGATAGCACACATTGGACAGGTTGAGTACAAGAGCGCAATGGAGAACGGGATGTTGGGATAGCTTGTTCAGTTAGATGTCCAATAGTATAGTTATGTTGCGTATGTATTATTGTGCAATCCCAATCTTTTGTGTCAGATATGAGATAGTTTATGTAAACCCTAAATTTCTGTAAATGGGGTAGTATGTTAGGGTTTCCCCAACTTTTGTGATATTAGCAAATAGAAGTTAACATTTATAGAAGTATGCTAGGAAATGATCAGATCGATGTAATGATTTGGCCTATGAATATAAATGTTCTTATTTCAAAAACATGTTATAAAATTTTTCTTTTGCATTAAAGAAACATTCAAAGATATAATGAGATAATAAGAATGAAATTTTATGATGCAAAAAATGCCGCCCAGACGTAGATTAGCATCACCGGAAGAATCAGTCAATGACGTAAAGAACTAAGAAGATCATATACAACGTTTACCAGACCTCCTAGGAGAAGCCCTTCGGGGAAGGAACAACGAACCCATTCACCGCAATCCCCAAGCGGTACCTGTAACAAACTTCAAAGATTTTGAAAGTGTAGGACCTCCAGAATTTAGAGGAACTACCAATCCTATCGAGATTCAGACTTGGATCAAAGAGTTGGAAAAAACATTCACCATTGCTCGTGTGGGTGAAGATCAGAGGACTGCATACGCTACGTATATGATGAAGAGTGAAGAGAACTATTTGTGGGAAGCAAATCAACAAAGAGCAAGAGAAGGAGATATAACCTAGGAAAGGTTCAAGACGTTGTTCTTTGAAAATTATTTTCAGAAGAGCATGAAGAATAGGATGGAGGTGAAGTTCTAAGAGTTAAAACAAGGGTAAATGTCGGTGGCTCAGTACGCGGCCAAGTTCAACAAGCTCGCAAGATTTGCAACGCATCAAGTGAACACCGAAGAGAGGAAAACCCGACGTTTCGAATTAGGACTAAAATCGTGGTTGTTCAACAAGGTGTCAGTTCTCCAAATTGACTCATTCAACATGCTATTGGAGAAGGCCATCATTGCGAAAGGAGGTAACGAGACTTTGAGCCAGTATAACAAAGAGAAGAAGAACAAGAACAATAGAGGAGGAAGTAGTAGTGGAGAAAGCAACTTGGGAAAGAGGAAATGGGATAATAGCAACAACAACAACAACAACAAAAGAAACAACAATCAGACTAGAAGTCATTAGGAGGGTTTAAGAAAAGAACCCAAGCATTTTCAAAGTCCGGGAAGAGTCACCAAGGAGCATGTTGGAAGGGATGCAGTATCTGTTACAACTGCGGCCAGGAGGGGCACATTTCACTGAACAGCCCAAAACCGAAGAATATCAGTAGATGTTTTTCTTGTGGATCGATATAGCATCAGATTAAGGACTGCCCAAAGAAGGGAAGCAGCGAGGGAAGCGACAACCAAGGAGGAGGCAGTAAACTAATGATTGGCAGGACTGCTCAATCAATAATATAAATGCTTACGTATTATTTGATTCGGGTGCTACCTATTCCTTTGTGTCTGAAGACTTTGCTAAATGATTGAACTTACCCCAAGAATGATTAGAAAATCCTTTGAACATAGAAGTTGCAAATAAGGAAATAATCCCCGTAGACTTTGTTTACCGAAATTGTTATGTAAACATTAGATGTCACGAACTAAGCGTAGATTTGATAACAATAAGATTGGGAGAGTTTTACGTAATATTAGGAATGGATGGATTATATGACCACTCTGCGATAATCGATTGTCCGAAGAAAAATGTGAACCTTCAGACTCCTAACCGATCTAAGGTAGTGTTTTATGGTAGCTCATCGCTTAGGAAATCGTGTTGTCTTACGATGATGTAGGCAAAAAAGTTGTTAAGGAAATGATGTGTAGGTTATTTAGTCTATATTGTGGATACTCAGAGAAAGGGAGTGGAAATGAAAGATATATCAGTAGTGAGAGAATTTCAAGACGTATTCCCAAATGATCTGGCTGGCCTTCCGTCAGACAGAGAAATCAAATTTGTAATAGACTTAGCGCTGGTAGAAATGAAAGAATTGATGATACAATTGCTAGATAAGGGTTATATTCAGCCGAGTGTGTCTCCCTGGGGAGCACCAATGTTATTTGTAAAGAAGAAGGATGGATCGATGAGGCTTTGTATCAACTATCAAGAGTTGAACAGAATGACAATTAAGAATAGATATCTATTACCAAGGATAGACAACCTTTTCGATCAACTGAAGGGAGCGAAGTGTTTTTCCAAGATAGATTTACGAACGGGTTATCATCAGTTGAAAGTGCGAAAGGAGGACATACCAAAGACGGCGTTATGAACCCGCTATGGACATTACGAATTTTTAGTGATGTCATTCAGGTTGAATAATGCTCCAGCAGCATTTATGGACTTGATGAACCGAGTTTTCAAGTTATACTTGGATAAGTTCATGGTAGTATTTATCGACGAAATTGTGATTTATTAAAAGACTAAGGAAGAGCACACTGAACATCTTAAAATGGTATTAGAAGCGCTAAGAAGGGAGAAGATGTACGTAAAATTTTCTAAGTGCAAATTTTGGATGGAAAGGTCCAATTTTTAGGACACGTGATAAACTAGAATGGGATTTCAGTAGACCCTGCAAAAGTAGAGCCGGTGAGTAATTGGGAACAATCGAAGATGCCAATAGAGATGAGAAGTTTCTTAGGGTTATCCGAGTACTATCGAAGATTTATTCAAGATTTTTCTAAGATAGCAACCCAGTTGACCAATCTAATGAGGAAGACAGTGAAGTTCATATGGATGGAAAAGTGTGAAGAAGGTTTCCAAGAGTTGAAGAAGAGGTTGAGTGAGGCGCCTATGTTATCCTTATCGGATGATACGAGAGGTTTTGTAGTGTATAGTGATGCATCGCACAGAGCTTCTGGATGTGTGCTAGTGTAACATTGAAAGGTCATTGCGTATGCATCATAATAGTTGAAAGATTACAAAAAGTGATACCCTACCCATAACTTGGAGTTAGCAGCGGTAGTTTTTGCGCTAAAGATTTGGAGGCATTATTTGTATGGAGAAAAATATGAGATATATACAGACCACAAGTGTCTGAAATATGTCTTCACACGGAAGGAGTTGAGCATGCAACAAAGGAGGTGGTTGGAATTAATCAAGGACTACGACTGTGAAATTCTTCACCGGAAATTCTTCACCCCGTAGCGTTGAAAGTAGAAAAGGAAAGGAGAAATTGTTTGTGCTGACATCTCAGGAGAAGCTAATAAGAGAAATGGAAAGGAGAAATAAAAGTGAAGGAACCTGGAATGTCTGAGGAAAAGTTATTTGTAATGGAAGTTCGTCCAACATTATTGGATAGGATAAGGGAATCACAAGAGAAGGATGAAGAGTGCGAGAAGATAAGGAAGAGAATAGCAGTAAATGAAATAGAAAAAATCAGATTATATAATGACGGTATAATAAGGTTCGAAGGTCGAGTGTGGGTGTCAGCCGTAACAGAATTAAGAGAGGAGATTTTGTACAAGGCACATAATACAACATATTATGTTCATCCAACAGGCACGAAAATGTACTGGGATCTTCGACAACACTTATGGTGGCCCAATCTAAAACGAGAGGTCACAGATTATGTCAATAGAGCACTAGAGGCCAAGTGAACTACTTAACCAGTTGGAAATACCATAGTGGAAATGGGAGCACATTACGATGGACTTCATGGTGGGACTTTCGATCACATAGAAGGGTTATGATGCAATTTAGGTTATCGTGGATCGACTATCAAAGACAACTCATTTTCTACCAATCAAGATCCGATTCAATCTGAATCAGTTAGCAAATTTGTACGTAAAGGAAATCATTTCGCGACATGGAGTGTTGGTGTTGATTGTCTCTTATCACGATCGGCGCTTCACGTCAAATTTTTAGGAAAGCTTACAAGAAAGAATGGTAACACAATTGAGATTAAGTACTGCTTATCACTCTCAAACCGACAGACAGAGTGAACAAAACCATACAAACATTGGAGGACATGCTTAGAGCTTGTGTGATGGACTTCAAAGGGAATTAGGACGACCACTTACCATTAGTAGAATTCGCATACAATAATAGCTATCATACGACTATCGGTATGCCATCGTATGAAGCTCTTTACGGGAGAAAGTGTAGAACACTGGTGTGTTGGGATAAACTCGGAGAACGACGACTACTGGGACCGGAATTAGTTCAACAAACGGCCGATGTGGTGATAACGATAAGAGCTAAATTGGTAGCAGCTCAAGATCGTTAGAAGAAGTACGTATATTTGCATCGTCAGAACCGAGACTTTGAAGTCGGTATCTTCATGTTTTTGAAAGTGTCTCCCTATAAAGGAAAGATAAGATTCGGTAAGAAAGAAAAATTGAGTCCAAGGTTCATAGGACCGTTCAAAGTAATGAAGCGAGTAGGCGAAGTGGCGTACAAGGTGGCTTTACCGCCTGAACTGGAACACATACACAACGTGTTTCATGTTTTTGTGTTACGTCCATACAAGCCTGACTATAAGCATGTGATCTCCTCTGAGCTCATTCAAATAGAGAAGAATCTGACATATAAAGAAATTCTTGTCCAAATACTAGATAGAAAAGAACAAACATTAAGAAATAAAGTTATATCTTCTGTAAAAGTAGTTTGGCGAAACCACGATGCCGAGGAGGCTACGTGGGAATTAGAAGATAAGATGAGGAGAGACTATCCCCATCTGTTTGTGTAGCCTTGTATTAATTCCGAGGATGTAATACCCGTGAATTTTATAAATAATATTAATATTAAAAATAGAAATGTTAGAATAATTGTATCGAATACTTATATATTATGTGTGTGTCTCAGAAAGGGAGAATTCAATTTAAATCGAGTTAAATGTGTGATGAGTAAGTAATATTGTGGAAATGACGAAAACCTTAAATTAAGCTTATGTGATATGCCTAGTGTCGACGTCGAGTAAAATTTTCCTTTTTGGAATTTACTCTTTCAGATCTTTCTTACCCTTTATATTTTCTATGTGGTTTGAATTTGGTTTAAAAGGGTGAAATTGACAAAAGAGTCTGACATGAAATGTTGATGATTTGAAAAGATTTGATTTTACAGAGCAGCCAATTGGTAGAAGTGAAATGGTTGTACAAACTCAATCGAGTTTTTGAAAAGTTTTACAAAAGGCGGAATTATTGGACTCTTTGTAACAAACCTTGGAAACCGAGATTCATAGAGTTTGGGGGCTTGCTTAAGCGGGGGGAAGATGTTAGGCACCCCCCGACTTTCGTGAAAACACGGTTACCACGTCTTTTTAATTCCCTACTTTATTTGAAATGTGTGTGTGTGATGCAGTTAAGTGGGCCTAAATGCTTTATTTAGAAGTAGTGTTATGTCTCTTTTTCACCTATATACAAAGGGTTTGACTTGTATAAAAGTTTAATTTTAATACAAGACATAAAGAATGAAGTTTTGAAAATAGGTTTTCAAACCCTTATGCTCACATAGTAATTGATGCCTTTGATACTTCCATTTTATTCCATATTCGGCTTATTTTGATTTTATTATCGAGATGCGAAACATCTTCAACAAAATAATATACATACAAGTGTCGGGCTCCTTATGGGCATGAAAGCCATCAAAGTGTATCCGAGCACCACACATGTAACTTTCAAGCTAGTTATACAATTGAAAAGGGTTCATCATGATAACCGGATCTAGATCCATGGATTTAATCGTAGATCCCGTGATTCCTAGGCTCACAGGATATCATTGAGAAGCTTGCAAAATAAATATTGAAATACACTACAGAATAGAATCTAGACGTAGCAAAACAAAAGATTCATCAGTTAAATCCTTGCATACGCGTAGCCAAGTTTCCCGTTCCCTCTAGATATAGATCTAGGGTCGCGTGGTTGCTTAATATTTACAAAACTAGAAAGAAAACTAGATTTAAATAAATTTTAGTCATTCTAGCTCAACGGTTCCAGTTTTACAACTTTTGAACCGATTAAGAGTTAGATATGGTTAGATTTAGATAAATTTAGTCCATAGATTTAAATATTACCGATTTACATTGAATGAAAAGTTAAAAATGATATTTAATCATAGTATACAATTAATATATATATATATATATATATATATATATATATATATATATATATATATATATATATATAAAGTAGGAAAAGATCACTTAATTAGCAATCAAAACAAAATAGGTAAATATAAAATATATATATATATATATATATATATATATATCTCTCTGTGTGTGTGTGTGTGTGATATATATATATATATATATATATATATATATTAAAAGCGAGGAAAAGGCCATGATTAACAATCCGTGCCAAACTAGTGAAGATAAAATAATATATATATATATATATACTTATATATAAAAGCTAGACAAGCCACGAATTTACAATCCAGCCTAAATAGCACACATAAATATATATATATATATATATATAAATATATATATAAATATAAATAAATTAAAGCAGATAAAAGCTTCGGATCAAAAAAGATCTTATAGTGTGTAGCGATGAAGGCTTTAAACTGCTTTTGAAGCTTGAAAACTCAGTTTCCAACGGTTAAAACTTGATATATTGTAATATATATGTATACAAGTGTTTACAAAGAAGAATATTGAAGTTTGGAACACTGTAGGAGGGGTTAAGAGCTGAAATGAGCATAATTCCCTTTATTTTTCTTTTTTTTCCTTTTTATGGCTGATGGAGGTCTTATTTATAGACCAAAATAGTTGTGGGTCTACCTGCGGATGACCCGGGTGGGCTCGACCCTGTGGGTCCCATTGTCTCGAAGTACATGCACTTGGACCAACGCATTATCTGCTCGAACCTTCATAACTTTCAATTCAGAATTCCGATGGAGGCGTGTTATACTTTTTCGGAAAGCACTTTTATGAGAGCTACACAATGAAATAGGATTTGACCTTCTCTGAATCTGGGAATCCTTCTCTGATTCTGGGAAGACAGATCCATGACCAAATCTTTGAGTCTTTGTAGTCTATCGATTGAGCTATGTTGTGTTGTTTTCCACTCAGGATTGACGTTATGGTCTTGCTTGACCTTCATGGAAGTGATTTGACTTGATTTGATATTGAGTTGGAAAAATTACTATTTTTCCCCACCGGGTTATCTCCAAGTTTGATATAGTTGTAGTCGTCTTCTCTCAGGGTTGTCGCCGAGATTGGATTGTTGTTGACTTTTATTAGTCCTCAGGGTCCTCTATGAGGTTGGTTTATTGTTTCTCGGGGTTGTTTCCCGGGGACTATTGTGCTATTATCATCGGGGTTTGATTTGATCTCCCAGGGTTTGACTTGATCTCCCGGGGTTTGGTTTGATCTCCAGGGGTTGTCACTGGGGTTTGGTTTGATCTAACGAGGTTGTCATCGGGGTTTGATTTGATCTCTCAGGGTTATCACCGGGGCTTGATTTGATCTCCCGGGATTGTTACAGGGGTTTGATTTGATCTCTTAGGGATATCATCGGGGCTTGATTTGATCTTCTAGGGTCGTCATTGGGGTTTGATTTTATTTCCCAGGGTTTTTGTCGGGGCTTGAATTGATGATTTTGATTTCCAGGGTTGTCTCTGGAAGACAAAGGACGATTCTACCCTCTTTCATGGTTAGTAACATGAAATTAAAAATTTTGAATGTCTACAGATGCCCCTCTTTATCATGTTTATGCAATGTAATGGAATGAACACGATACAGATTACTAAACACTTCAAATATGACAAGAGTAAATGATGTCATGAAATGTAGCATAATATGATGTTATGTACTCTAACCGTTTTTGTTTGGAAATACTTCCAACGATATCCTATCACTGATTGCTCCCGTCATTTCTGCTGGGGATGGATTTGTCACTGATGGTCTCCCCTAAACTGCCTTGATGTCTACTCAAACGGTAGTTTATAATGCTTTCATCACCGGATCTTTCCCGATGCTATATTGGGTTGAAGCCAATGGTTTAACATGTCCATCAGTGCTATCGAGACTGATTTGACGTTATGTTGTAGAGATATTTTTCAAGATCCTGCCGAGGAGGATTTCATATGGCTAATACAACTGAACCTTTCTGAATTCGACGTTAGGATTTGTCACCAACGTTCTTTGTTTTCTGATACGTTTTCTGATTTTACCTCCGTGGGGATGTTCCTCTCTTTTTGCGAGTGACTCATTGGGGATTATTAATGCTTATCCTAATGATAGCTCACCTTGGTAGTTATTATTAGATTCTTCCTGCCATTACACTGGGATTATCACCACCGCTTAGGCTTTTGATGTTGATAGTTCTGCTGGAAATAGAACTTTCTATTGCTAGCTTCCATAACATCCTCACAATACCTATTCGAACGGTAGTTTGTGAAGGGTGACCAACACCGAATTTCATCGGTGCCTACTTGAACAATAGTTTTCAATGGTCTAAAAAATCACCAAACCTTTACGGTGCCTCGGCTATGGATTCATATATAAGATTCCATCATCAGTCCTCTCTGAGGAAGATAATTCTCCACGGTTTTCATCATCGGATCTTTCCCGATGCTATGCTGAAATTTTTGCTTGCGATTTGCAATATTAGATACCCTAACCTTCGTTGAAATAGTTTTTAACGGCCTACATTAACGGACCTTTCCCGATGCTACGCTGGAGTTGTCGCCAACGGTTTATATTGTCAATCATTCTGACCTTCGTTGAAGTAGTTTTCAAGGGCTTACATCACCGGACCTTTCCCGATGCTATGTTGGAGTTGTCGCCAATGGTTTACACTGTCAATCATTCTGACCTTCGTTGAAGTAGTTTTCAACAGCTTACATCACCGGATCTTTTTCGATGATACGTTGGAGTTGTCACCAACGATTTACACTATCAATCATTTCTGACCTTCATTGAAGTAGTTTTCAATGGCTTACATCACCGGATCTTTCCCGATGCTACGCTGGAGTTGTCGCCAACAGTTTACATTGTCAATCATTCTGACCTTCATTGAAGTAGTTTTCAACGACATACATCACCCAATCTAACTCGGGTGAGGCTGACCCCGTGGATCTTGTTGTCCCGAAGTACGTGCACTCGGACCAACGAGTTATTTACTTGAACCTTCATAACTTTCAATCCGGGAATCCGATGGAGGCGTGCTATACCTTTCCAAAAAGCATTTTCCGAGAGCTACACAATGACATGGGATTTGACATTTTTTTGAATCTGGGAAGACGGGTCCATGACCTGATCTTCGAGTCTTCGCAGTCCATTCGTTGAGTTGTCTTGTGTTATTTTTTACTCGGGATTGACGTTATAGTCCTGCATGACCTTCATGGCAGTGATTTGACTTGATTTGATATTGAGTTCGCAAAATTACTATTTTTCCCCTTTGGGTTGTCTCCAGGTTTAATGTAGTTGTAACCGACTTCTCTTAAGGTTGTCTCCGAGATTGGACTGCTGTTAACTTTTGTTAATCCTCAGGGTCGTCTTTGAGGTTGGTTTGTTATTTCCCAAGGTTGTCACCGGGTTTTATCTTGATCTCTCGGGGTTGTCTCCAGGGTATGATTTGATCTCCCAGGGTTTTACTTGATCTCCTGGGGTTATCACCAGGGTTTGGTTTGATCTCCCGAGGTTTTCATCGGGGTTTAGTTTGATCTCCCGGGGTTTGATTTGATCTACCGAGATTGTCACAAGGGCTTGATTTGATCTCCCGGGGTTGTCGTTGGGGCTTGATTTGATCTCTTGAAATTGTCGTCAGGGTTTGATTTAATCTCCCGGGGTTGTCGTCGAGGCTTGAATTGATGATTTTGACTTCCAGGGTTGTCTTTAGAAGGCAAAAGACGATTATACCCTCTTGCGTGGTTAGTAACGGGAAATGCAAAATTTTGAGTGCCTACACCTTGTGTGGTGTAGTAATGAACTAATTAATTATTTAATTAAATTAATAAAGAAATGATTAAGTGATATAGTGGACTACTTATCATTTTATTACTAGTATTATTAATATTAACATTATTGAATTTCATTGTTATGTGCAACCATATTTGATATGTGAGTGATAGTGCAAAAAAGTTGCTTCATGTATGAAATATAATGTGGGGTATCAAGAAGGCTTAAATATGATTTACTACCCTAAACTATAGGCCATATTCCACTTCGGTGATCCACCTTTCAATTTTGTCAATTAGGTGATTGAACTATCAATTTTTTTCGATTTCATTCGATTCCGCCACGCCGTCGAGAAATTGCTGACGTGGCATCCTAATAGGCAGCAAGAGTGCTTATGTGTAAAAACATTATATATTTTTAATGAGATCAAAGGACAAAAGGTAAAATAACAAATAAAATAACTAAAATTACACAAATAATATAAATTAGTTATATAATTATTTATTTATAGTTATATAAATAATATAAATTATTATATAAATAATATAATAATTATTTTTATTAAAAATAATTATTTTTATTAAAAAAACTGCGTTTTATTATTTTTTTATTAAAAAAATTGTGTTTAATATTAATGATAATAAAAATAAAAATATTAATGATAATAAAAATAAAAATATTAATGATAATCGTCGAATTCGTAAAATTCTCGAAATAGAAGTCAAATTTTGTGTTTGATCTCGGAACCATTGTTTTCCAATAGAGACAAGTCATCTTTGGCATTTAAGATTTGCGGACTCAAAAATGACCGAATTCTAACTTAGAACGAAGAAACGAGCGTTGAACGTTCACGAACGTTTATCGTTTTCGTTAAAAATGAACCAATAGGTGAATTTTTAGCAAACGAAGTCAAATAGATAAGATTCTTGCATAAACATGTAGATTACGTAATTTGTGAACCGTAGGCTTTCGAACGAGCCAATTCGGGCTTATAACGAAGAAGTTATGCGTCCGGGAAGTTCACAAAATTCACAAACCGAATTTGTTTTACGGTGTAGATGAGTCAGCCGTATGGCCAACCCAAACAAAATTAGTCATCGGCACGAGCGCAGAATAGTGTCCGATCACACTCCAAGAGTTCATGCATTGTATGAACCATAGTCTAATATGTGGCACCGCAGCGGCGCCATGTATAGTACCAAAATCCTCTGAAAGTGTAATGGCAGCCATGTACGACCATTAAGTAAGGACTCGCACCGCATCGCCAAGTCTGGTACAGTGATATAATAAGCTCGCGCCACAGCGCGAGATATAAGTATAAAGATGGCATGCGCATGGCCTTGATCTCGGAACAAGGATGGTAATGAATGTTTCTAAGTACAAAGACAAGAAAGCTAATTGATTTAAAAGTAAACTCAACTTAAGGAAGGTAATGTAACATTGTTTAAACTTTGTTAAACCTTAAGAATGTTGTATAAAGGTTGAGATAACCTAATCGAATATAAATGCAAGGATAATGATAAATCGGAACTAATAGTAATAGAATCTAATACACCATTAGATTGAAATGGAAGGTACGATATAGTCATATGCATACTTGATTATATGTGACCTAATGTAAGGCGTTATGTGATCATGTATTGTAGAGACTTGAACGACTTGAACATAAAGTTAATATACCGTAGCAGATGCTAAAGGCAAGTATTCTAACTCTTGTCTTAGTTCAATCTGAACAAGTTTTTAAGGTTCATGTATTCTTTCGCATGAATTGAGGTATGTTGAAGTTAAAGCCAATTCCTTTGGCTAGACTTGATGTATTAATAATCTATCCATGTATTATCAAATGTTGCTATCTTTTGTCAACTACTTGATATGGTTTTCAAAAGAGGACTGAAATGTTAAACAAATGTTTTGTCGGAAAGCAGCGAGTACGTGAGGTTGCTAAATGCTTAAACGTATACGTTTAATGGATGTAGTGTTGATCAACATATAGTGATAACAGTCGATCACCTAGAAGTGCTCATAAGTAATATCAAGCTTACTGGACTTGTTTCGGGTTGTCCTTTTCCAATAAAGAATGAATACTCGAGGTTTTTGAATAGGAGTGAATGTTTTACTAAATATTGTTATTATTGTAAAATATTTTGAAAGAAAAGATGAAGTGCTATTTTAATTATCAATAGTACTTCATAACTATTGTTCAGTTATTGAAGATATACCATTTGTATGTGTCAAGCATGTTATTATTAAATTGTTATACTTGCTGAGCTAGTTATGCTCACTCTTGCTTGAACCATATGAATGCAGCTAAGACTGAACGTCCCGAAGGATCAAAAAAGGATAAAGGAAAAGCTAAGGCAGATTACTAAGCTGTCTTGTAATAGTATAGGTCTATTGTTGTAATGTAACTGATATTATGACAAAGAACCTTTGTAATGGGTATAGAACCTGGGAAATGTAAATATTACTTTAAATATATAGAAGTTATGTTCGTTCTTTCAGACTTTTCAATTGAATTAATGTATGAATGTTGTACAGTATAGCACCATCTGTCGGGTTGAAAGATACCCGAATTTGGGGGCGCTACATAACCTCAAGTCAAACTTTTATAGTCTGAGTCGAGTTTGGTACAATTCTGACATCCCGACGGTCTAGTCGGAAAATCGTCGAGTTTAAGTTCAATTAAACTCTGTCTAAACACTTAACAGTTACCTTAGATAATTATATTATCAGCCAAAATAATTTTCATAAACTCGCACTAATTTTCAGATAATTATTATCATTTATCATGAATTTTCAATCATTAATATCGTATTTATAAGAATTAAATACCACATAGTTCCTTTATCATTAATATTTATTTAATACTACATATTAATGAAAATCATAACATAATATTATAATATATCAAAGTATTTTTAATACCTTAAAATCATATTTATATGATTTTAAACCTTTAAATCCATTATCCGATAATTTTCATTAATATTAAATATTTATGTTTTTGACAAAAATGTCAAAAGTTATATTTTAAAGTTCAAATATTTTATAACTTTAAATAATTTTTATAACCTTTAAATAATCTTTATATGATTTTTAAATCATTAATTCTATTTTGCCACAATTTATTTAATATATTTATTAAATAAATTAATTACCATTAATATTAATTAATTAATGAAATTCATCAAAAAATATTAAAAGTCGGTAAAATAACTTAAAATATTTTCTTATACCTTAATATAATTTTTCATGCATTAAAATCATTTTTAAATAATTTATTTAATATTGTAACTAAATAAATTAAATACCATTATTATTCCAAAAATATTAAATATTTATGAAATATATTCAGAATAATTAAAAACTAATTTTTAGGCTTTAAAATAATTTTTAGAAATTTATTATGTAATTTTAATAATTAAAAACCATTTTTCTATTTATGTAATAAAAATATTAATTTTCCAAAATTAAGTGTTCCTAAAGGGCCCTATAGCGACGAAACTGTCGTTATAGGTGTTCTTGAGCTATTCTTGAGCCTGCCCAGAAACCCATGTCAGTGAAAAAGGTGCTAGGTTTGACCAGCTATAATTTATGGATCATGAGGTATCTGGGTTCGATTAGGTGTTTAGATTATAGTATTGATGCAATACTACAATCCTAATCAAACATCATAACCATTCTATATCAATTCAGAGAGATCTGGGCCTCCAAACATACTGTCAGACATCATAAAGGGTTTTCTGGGTAACCTAGAAACCCAAATAGTTGCGAGATACCACTTTGTAGTTCAATTAACTTAGTGTTTTGGTCATTAAATCAGTGTTCTTAAGGTTCAAATCTATAGTACACGTGTCATGGAACATTTATATGCCATGATCGCAGTTCAACAACAACACATTCGCCAAATTGAGCTCAGTCAAACCCTGTCAGAAAACTAGTTCAACCAGTTTCTGGGTTTTCCAGAAACTGCAAGTTAGTGTCGAGTGGTCTAGTTTGACCACCCACTACTTCGATTCTGTTGACTGTTTGTGGGATCTAAATTCATGGATCTAAAGTCCATACACCACACTACAACATGTACATAACAACAAAAATCAAATCTCTTAAAACCTGACAGATCTGTGTCTTAGAAGATCTTGTTAGACGTTGTTCATGTATTTATGGGTTACCCAGAATTTACTCGGTCATGGTCGGTCAACCGACTTTGACCGACAATATCTTGTAATCTGGAAATTGAATAGCTTGGATTCCACTTCCAGATCACAGACCTCATGTCAGAGTATGGATTAAAACTTTAAAACAACAACAATCATAAACAGAAAAGAATCTAGAGCCACTGACATTAGCTTATCAAACGACTTTTAATGTTCTTGGATAGTTTTTGAAAAACACCATTTTAAGGCACTTTGATGCTATAGATCTATGATAGATCATCATAGATCATCATGAATGTAACGCCCCTAAAATAGGTCCATTCCACCCAACCTATTCTGAGTCGCCATGAAATACACTCAATGCAATTTTCAAATACAAACGTCTTTATTACAATTGTCGTGAAAAAATACGACAACACATATGTTGTGAGTTTTGATACAATTAGATATCAACTGTGACTCTCATCCCAACCTTGGATAGCACGTCACAATGGCATCTTACATAAAGGTACAGTCAATAACTGTTTTAGAAATTAAAATATTTGGAAAATGTTCAAGGAAACCTTCGTACATGGGAGGAAATGCATCTAAGTTATAATAACTATCATATGATTGGAGAATTATCCTTGGTTGACCCAATAGACCCCAAAGAAAAACAAGAAGATTGATATCATATTCTTTCCAATGGTGAGTCTTCTCTTGACATATAATTATCTCCACTGTCTCTAATTGAGAATTATATTTCATCCAAACTCCAAGATTATATAGGTAACGCTCGTAGATATACTCAGCAAGTGGATGTACACAACCATGTCTTATGATAACACGAAGTCGTATGTCATTAGACATCTTGTATGATAGTGGCAAAACAACCTTCCAACATTGGGTTCGCCTCACCCTATTTCATTCACCAAATATAACTACTAAATGATGTATAAAATACAACACACTATTCTAAAGTTCTCAATAAAATTATTTCCATCTTTGTTTAGGAGAACCTCCACAGCTAGAGACCACCATTCTATTCCCCTCTGTTACTGCCTTTCAACCTAGCTACACTCTTATTACCTGAAAAGAATTGTGAATCAAAAGGGTGAGCACAACTAGCCCAGTAAAGAATTATAACGCCTTGAAATTAGGTCTCTCTTCACACCCGGATTCCGTACGTCATGAGTACATCCTTCATCCAACATACATCATTATATATCGAAATATAACAACATACACTCTCAAATCCTGTGTTCGAAACCTTATAACCCTTTTTTCATTACAAATAATAATAAATACATTATTCATTTCATCTTACAAGAGTGACTTTTATCCGCCACCAAGGATACATAACAGTTCCTTAAACTAGTCTAGAGTTCAATTCATCTTTCTAAATTATAAGTCTTCACCTGATCTTCTCGCCACCTTCACACTCTGAATGATAATTCATCTGGAGACCGTCAGCTTGATCTTTACGGGATCCTTAAGTTCTTCTAACCTTGTTTGCTGAAAAATGTTTTTCATTTAAAGCAAGTGTGAGCATTCAATTGTCCAGCAAGTCATAACAGTTGAACAAACAACTTCAGAATTAAAACATTTCTTTAGAACTTCTATAACCGAACAAAGGTTATGAAGCAGCTTGAATAATAGGAATAGTCTCGATTCCTATCATCTTAAAACATCAGTCATTCTCACTTTGAAATACTTTCATACTTCTACCTTTTTCATACACATCCTATCTGGCTAGAATCATTAGCACAGACTTAACAATAACGGTTCATGTATAAATAGAACAAACAGTTCCTTAAACTAGTCTAGAGTTCAATTCATCTTTCTAAATTACAAGTCTTCACTTGATCTTCTCGCTACCATCACACTCTGAATGACAATTCATCTGGAGACCATCAGCTTGATCTTTACGGGATCCTTAAGTTCTTCTAACCTTGTTTGCTGAAAAATGTTTTTCATTTAAAGCAAGTGTGAGCATTCAATTGTCCAAAGAAGTCATAATGATTGAACAAACAACTTCAGAATTAAAACATTTCTTTAGAACTTCTATAACCGAACAAAGGTTATGAAGCAGCTTGAATAATAGGAATAGTCTCGATTCCTATCATCTTAAAACATCAATCATTCTTACTTTGAAATACTTTCATACTTCCACCTTTTTCATACACATCCTATCTGGCTAGAATCATTAGCACAGACTTAACAATAACAGTTCATGTATAAATAGAACAAACAGTTCCTTAAACTAGTCTAGAGTTCAATTCATCTTTCTAAATTACAAGTCTTCACTTGATCTTCTCGCTACCTTCACACTCTGAATGACAATTCATCTGGAGACCGTCAGCTTGATCTTTACGGGATCCTTAAGTTCTTCTAACCTTGTTCGCTGAAAATTGTTTTTCATTTAAAGCAAGTGTGAGCATTCAATTGTCCAACAAGTCATAACAGTTGAACAAACAACTTCAGAATTAAAACATTTCTTTAGAACTTTTATAACCGAACAAAGGTTATGAAGCAGCTTGAATAATAGGAATAGTCTCGATTCCTATCATCTTAAAACATCAGTCATTCTCACTTTGAAATACATTCATGCTTCTACCTTTTTCATACACATCCTATCTAGCTAGAATCATTAGCACAGACTTAACAATAACGGTTCATGTATAAACAGAACATACTTGTATTAAACAGCTCAATTATAGAACAATGCATATCATAGAAACGCCGAAGTGTTCAAATTGTGGCTCAAAGCCTCATACATTCTACCACCTTGTACATACATCGCACATATGCACATAGACAAGACTTCTCAAGTACAACATCTAAGAAGTCTAAGAAACTAACATTCATGTAATATGAATGAATTTAGGAAACTTGCCTTACGCCCAGCTACATCATACGCTGAACTGCTCATTCAATTCCTATATAACACATAAGGAGAAAACATAAACACCAATTAGTCATATATTGAACTTACGTATTGGTTTACTTAACTTTACTTCTTAGGATTTGCGTTCTTGCAATATAAGTTTATGCGACTAACTTCCTTTACTAATTTACAGCTTTATAACATACGGAGATGTCTTACTTACGTTCATCATCTTGGATGATTTATATTCTTATCTTATCCGAACCATTAAACTTAATGTTCGTTAAATCAATTTCTTATTCTTTACGGCTTTCTGGCAACTTAATATCATACCTTAGGATTCATTCCTTATCGACTCACATTCCGCTTTCATTAATCTTATTACCGTTTATTACTACTTTCGTGATAATTTCTATTTTATTAATACTTTCGTTATCCATTATACGAACCCCATGTTCATTACCCTCGACGCTCAACGTCTAAGGAATCACAACCATAGCAATCACTCATGTTCGTTCATCGCGACTACGGTCCCCGGACATCGGTTACGTAACCCGCCTTTATATTCTTTATCAATTAATCTTGCTTAAACTTTACGATCAACCTTTAATAAAGGTTTACATTACTTGATTAAGTGTTACATTAGTTGAATATTATATTTGTGACGCCCCAAAATCCGGTCTATCTTCACACCCGGATTCCGTACATCACGAGTACATCATTCATCCAAAATACATCATTATATAATGCAATATAACGACAAACACTCTCAAATCCCAGGTTCTGGAACCTTATGACCTCTTTTATTACAAATAATGATAAATACATTATTCATTTCTTCTCTTAAGAGTGACTTTTTATCCGCCACCAAGGATACATAACAGTTCATTAAACTAGTCTATAATTAAATTCTATCTTTTTATATTACAAGTCTTCACTTGATCTTCTCGCTCATTCACCTTCTGAATGGTACTGCATCTAGATACCGTCACCTTGATCTTTACGGGATCCTTAAGTTCTTCTAACCTTGTTCACAGAAAATTGTTTTTCATTTACAGCAAGTGTTAGCATTCAATTGCCCAGCTAGTCATAACAGTTGAACAAACAACTTCAGAATTAAAACATTTCTTTAGAACTTCTATAACCGAACAAAGGTTATGAAGCAGCTTGAATAATAGGAATAGTCTTGATTCTTATCATCTTAAAACATCAATCATTTTCTCTTTGAAATACTTTCATCCCTCTACCTTGTTCATACACTTCCTGTCTGGCTAGAATCATTAGCACAGACTTAACAATAACGATTCATGTATAAACAGAACATACTTGTATTGAACAGCTCAATCACAGAACAATTCATATCATAGAAACACCGAAGTGTTCAAATTGTGGCTCAAAGCCTCATACATTCTAACACCTTGTACATACATCGCACATACGCACATAGACAACACTTCTCAAGTACAACATCTGAGAAGTTTAAGAAACTAACATTCATGCAATATGAATGAAGTTAGGAAACTTGCCTTACGCCCAAGCTACAGCTTACGCTGATCTACTCATTTCAATTCCTATATCACACACATATGGAGAAAACATAAACACCAATTAGTCATATATTGAACTTACGTCATTGGTTTACTTAACTTTACTTCTTAGGGTTCGCGTTCTTGCAATATAAGTATACGCTACTAACTTCCTTTACCAGTTTACGGTTTTATGACATACGGAGATGTCTTACTCATGCGTTCATCATCTTGGATGATTTATATTCTTATCTTCTTCTTATAACTTCTCTAGGACTCAGCACACATCGCGTCTCTGCTAGTAGTCCATATGGTACTCTGAGTGGTTTCCCACAAACAACCAACAAACAAGTTTCCGTCTCATCTACACTGCCATCACAGTGAGTTAGATCGGTTGCCAGTTTTGTATATACCTTCGCTCTCTGAAGGAATTGTTTAGCCCAGCTCCCATATGTCAACCATCAAAGGTTACGATTGTACCACAACCTAACTTCTCTTAACTTATACGAACTATTATAATGTTCGATTAAGTTAATTTCTTATTCATTACGGCTTTTTAATAACTAAATGTCATCCCTCCGGATTCATTCTTTATCGAATCACATTCGGCTTTCATTAATCTTATTACCGTTCATTACGGCTTTCTAAATAATTCATATACTATTTATTACTTTCGTTATAAATTATATGAACCCCATGTTCATTACTCGTTCTTAGTGTCAAAGTCATACTGATCATTGTATGCTAAGCACAAGCCAGCGTCCATCGCAATGACATTGCATTTCACGGTCTATGTCGCTTCACACTTATCTCTCATTATCATGATATAACATCGAAATGTTATTCATTACCCTCATCACTCAATGTCTAAGGAATCACAACCATAGCAATCCCTCACGTTCGTTTATTGCGACTACGGTCCCCGGATATCGGTTACGTAATCCCGTGATTAAATTCTTTGTTATTTAATCTTGTTTAATCTATATGTTCAACCTTTAATAAAGGTTTACATCACTTGATTAAGTGTTACATTAGTTGAATATTATATTCTTTATCGTCCCTTACATTTCCCCCAAGAGCTGAGCAGTTAAAAGCTCCTCTCTGGATTTTTTTCTCAACACCGGCGCTGCGGCGCCACTCCCTTCTTTATTCCTCGCTTGCATGACAAGACGAGCTTCACAGACTGGCTCCTCGGTGCGGCGCTTGGTCAAACACCTTATAAGGCATGGTTGGCACCGCGGCGCCAAGCCCTAATTCTTGAAAAATTCTTCTAAGTCTTTGATAATTCTGAGACGCTTACTTCTCACTTCCATAACTTATTTGTTATAACTCATAATGAGGTCGTTCCAAAGCCATTCTCTTCCTTATCTTACGTACTTCAATACCCCTCGGATAGAACTTTGTTCTGAATCCATTAACGTGCCATTCGATTGGCTTAATCTTCACCCTTCGTTCATTTTTACGTTTTTAACGCTCTTCGTTTGTTCGTCCGTAACTAGTTCGTTCTTGAGTCCATGACTCACATTTTCTACATTTTCTTACTTTCCTATGAAACCCTACCCACTCGGGTTCATTTACTAACTTTCTAATTCTCGTTCGTCTTTTACGAAAATTTCGCCATAACCTCGTTATTGCTAAGTTTTAATCCGTTCTTCATGAACGTTTCTACCGATCCTAACCAAGCAAGAAGAAACTAACTTATACATGATGGTTTTAAACTTGTCCATCAACAACAATTAAACTATGATGGTTTTAAATTTGTCCATCAACAACGTTCTTCGTGTTCTTCGTGTGTTCTTCGTTCGTTCTTTATTTTAATCGATATTTTGGATTACGATTCCACTTTTTATTGGAATTTGATGTTATAGAACATTATTCCTTACTTAATTCACCTACTCATTCATAATATTTATTCGGATCGCTCCAAATCCTCACGAATCTTATACTTCCTTAAGAAATTTACAAACTAAACTTCTTATTCTTATTTCTTTATTTTCTCATGATTTCAACCATATGAAATCATTACTAACATATTTTACTCCTTATTCTCATTAAGTTATGTTTTAAACATATTAAACTTAAAGAAAATATTAGAAGAAACTAGGTTTCGGATTACCGTTCTTCTTTATTTCTCTTCCGTTATACAAAGCCGGCGATTTGCGAGCTTTTTTATTACACGATCACTTTCGATCCGATCATTCATGCTCATGCTATTCCTTCTCCCTCCCATCCGACTTCTCTCTCTCTCTCAAGTGTGGGATTTTCAAAATCCACAAATAATTAATTAAGCTTACTATTTATAGATTTTCAAAGCTAAGGGAATTTTAGTCATTTCGCCCCCACCTCCTTACTATTCCCACCTCCTCCCACAACTTAGCCACCAAGTTTCCTTGGCCACCACCCTTACTTGGCGGCCAAGTAGCCGCCCCACATGCACATGGGTCAACCCATGGGTTGCCCATTGGTTATTACCCATCCGTTTACTAATCGGTTCGATCCGCGGTTTCTTTTCTTGGTTTGGGCCTTAACCCTAATTCTTATTGAGCCTATCTTGGGTTTGATTTCACAAAGCGTTGGGCTTGACATAATCCAAGTCCAATAAGATTCTACAAATTCCAAGAACTCAAAGTCCATTAAGACTAATTGTATTCTACGCATTCTATTCTCGTATTCTCGGATTCTCGTAATCTATTCGTGTATTGTTCGTACGATATTCGTATTATATGTCGTAATAATCTTCGTACTATACTCGTATAATAATTCATATCATACTCATATCTCTCACGCATAATAACCCTAATTATTATACGTGATCATAAAATTCTCAAAACTCACTTTTCCTAACCCTTAGGTTTTGAGTTTGTAGGCGAAAACTTCGTTTTTGCCATAACTGAAATATTATTGAATATTCCCTCAAGTCTCAAAATTAAACGTAATCTATAGCTTCTCGGAATTTCAAAATAAATCTCCGAGTAGAAACGGATGAATAGTGCCTATTTCGTCTTTTTCCCTAAAAATATTTTGTTCCCGAAAAACTTTCGTTTTCGTCTTGAAAATTCTTATTCTCTCAATCTAGCTCATAGCCAGAATCCTTCCGATTAATAATCATTCTAGGTTATAGAACGATTAATAAACACATAGCACATAATAATATTAATAAAAATTCCTTTTATTAAAAACTAATTCTTTAAACTTAAATTCTGGACAACCCAAATTTCCGGGTTGTCATAATATTCTTTATCTTCCCTTACATTTCCCCCAAGAGCTGAGCAGTTAAAAGCTCATCTCTGGCTTTTTCTCAACACCGGCGATGCGGCGCCCCTCCCATCTTTATTTCTCGCCCTGCGACACGAGTTTGCATGATACCCATTTTGATCTGGCGCTACTGGCGCCACTCTCATAAGGCATGGATCGGGGCCATGAGCCAAGCCTTAACCCTAGAAATTTTCTCTAAGTGTTAAATCAATTTTGAGATGCTTACTTCACGATCTCATAACTCCTTCGTTATAACTCAGAATGAGGTCGTTCTAAAGCCATTCTCTTCCTTATCTTACGTACTTTAATACCCATCAAGCAGAAATTCAATATAAATCTATTAACATGCCATTCGATTGGCTTGATTTTCACCCTTTGTTTATTTTACGTTTTTAACGCTCTTCGTTCGTTCGTCCGTAATTCGGTCATCCGAACTCGAAACTCGCTCGTTCCTGAGTCCATGACTCAAGTTTTCTATGTTCTCTTACTTTCTTATGAAACCCTACATGTTTGGGTTAATTTACTAACTTTCTAATTCTCGTTTGACTTTTACAAAATTTTCGCCATAACTTTGTTATAGCTAAGTTTTAATCCGTTCTTCATGAACGTTTCTACCGTTCCTAACCAAGAAAGAAGCAACCGACTTATACACGATGGTTTTAAACTTGTCCATCAACAACAATTATCCTACGATGGTTTTAAATTTGTCCATCAACAACGTTCTTCGTGTTCTTCGTTCTTCGTTCGTTCTCATTTTAATCGATATTTTGGATAACGATTCAACTTTTTATTGGAATTTGATGTTATAGAACATCATTCCTTACTTATTTCACCTACTTATTCATATAATCCACTCGGATCGGTCTAATTCATTACGAATCTTATACTTCCTTAAGAAATTTATAAACTAAATTTCTAAGTTCTTATTTCTTCTTTTCTCATGATTTCAACCATATGAACTCATCTCTAACCTTATCTACTTCTTATCTTCATTAATTTATGCTTTAAACATATTAAACTTAAAGAAAATTCTATTAGAAGCTAGGTTATAGATTACCTCTTCTTCTTATTTTTCTCCCGCTAGACAAAGCCGGCGATTTGCAAACTTTTCTATTTCACAATCACCCTTGATCTGAGCATCCATGCTCATGATCTTTCTTCTTCTCCCCATCCGACTTCTCTCTCTCTCTCTCTCTCTCTCAAGTGTGGGATTTTCAAAATCCTCAAAATAAACAAATGAGCTTCCTATTTATAGAAAATCAAAGCTACGGGCATTTTAGTCATTTCTCCCCCCACCTCCTTACTATTCCCACCTCCTCCAAGACTTAGCCACCAAGTTTACTTGATGGCCAAGTGGCCGCCCCTCTTGCCCCATGGGTTGCCCCATTGGTTATTACCCATCGATTCGATCCGCAGTTTCTTTTCTTGGTTTGGTCCTTAACCCTAATTCTTATTGGGCCTATCTTGGGCTTTATTTCACAAAGTGTTGGGCTTGACATAATCCAAGTCCAATTAGATTCTACAAAGTCCATGAACTCAAAGTTCATTAAGACTTATCGTATTCTACGTATCTCATTCTCTCATTCTCGTATTTTCTTCGTATATAGTTCATACGATATTCGTATTATACGCTGTAATAATCTTCGTACTATATTCGTATAATAACTAGTATCATACTCGTATCTCTTACGCATAATAACCCTAATTATTATACGTGATCATTAAATTCTCGGAACTCACTTTTCCTAACCCTTAGGTTTGAGTCCGTAGGCAAAAACTTTGTTTTTGCCATAACTGAAATATTATTGAATATTCCATCACGTCTCAAAATTAAACGTAATCTATAACTTCTCGAAATTTCAAAATAAATCTCCGAGCATAAATGGATGAATAGTTCCTATTTCGTCTTTTTCCCTGAAAATATTTTTTTCCCGGAAAACTTCTATTTTTGTCTTGAAAATTCTTATTCGCTCAATCTAGCTCGTAGCCAGAATACTCCCGATTAATAATCATCCTAGGTTATACAACGATTAATAAACACATAGCACAGAATAGTATTAATAAAAATTAGTTTTATTAATGACTAATTCTTTAAACCTAAATTCTGGACGATTCGAATTTCCGGGTTGTCACATTCTTCCCTCCTTATAAAAATTCCGTCCTCGGAATTTCTTAAAACCACACCCTTACCCGGGTCATCACATTCACCCCTTCTTCACATAATTTCATCCTCGAAATTTTAGCTTACCTTTCTTCTCCACTTCACTTCAACGTAGTTCTTATCTTTCCCTCATTCCTAACCCCCATAACCTATCAAGAATCATGAAGCAGATGGAATAACGAGGAATATAAAATTTCCTCTTAAAACGTTTCATACTTTTGCTGAGGGGTCAAATCGTCCATGAACTCTTACTGGGTTAACCAACATTTCGCCGTAAGCCCTTCTTTAACGGTCAGTTTACAATCACAAAGAAAGTAACTACCTCTTCCATGTTCTCCTCAGACTAAATCATTAGATTCCGCACCAAAACAATTTGGTTTGGCACAAGTTTTCAAAGAAAGCTCTATGGCATACCATTTGTCTAGCCGAATCAAGTAGCTTTGACCATACCAATAAATTGGATATCAACATGAAACATTCGTCTAGTCAACTCAATTAACGTTGACTACTTCTTTAAATTCTTTTCGCAATACATCAAAACGGTTTATGACGTCATGATACCGTACTTTCACAGTACGTTGAGGACTTCGTCAGTTTGTGACTTTGTCATTATACATCATACCATAGCGGGTTGTTGATCCTAAGATCACATCCAACACCAGGTTCAATAGTATTAACAACTCCATCATTTCACCACCCTTACATCGAATGCATAGATGATATAAAATTCATTTTGAATATTTTAAATCAATTTCTGTCTAGCCGAAGCAATTAGCATAGACATGCCAAAAATAGCTCTTTTAAAAATTCTATTGATTCCAAAAGTTGAACCAATTCCTTCCTTTTCAAAATATACATATCCGCACGAGTTCAATAAAGTTCAAAATCTCGTATAGCTAGATGACTTAGAATATCCTATTTCTCCATCTTCCTTCATTGTCTTACTGCGACAATACTTAATCTTCTCTAGTACCTTCAATACTAAGCCTACTGAAAACAACGTGTTTTTAGTCTAAACATCCTTATACCTTAGTACAGTCCATCAACTTTCCACACATTATGAGTTCAGGAACTTTCCACAATAATATGAATTTAAGAACATCCAGACAAACCATAAGCATCCATTCACTGAGACGTTTGAAAACATAGCATATTATTATGAGTCATGAACTTACCATAAGTATGAGTTTCAAGAACTCGCACCTACCTTATCGTTCTTTACCTATCAAGTATATACATGAGAAAAGATTCACCTTCGCATATATATACATATTGATAGCGCGACCAATCAAATGATTATCACTACCGAAGCTAAGTGATTGTAGAAGCGAAACACAATTCCACCTCGCCCATGAGAAAATTGTTCAACTCGACCGACCGATATAAAAAGCTAAGCGGTTGTTACACGAAGAACAATTCTCCGCCCATATAAAGAATTGTTCAACTTAACCACTATATCGCATAAGAAGCTAAGTGGTTCTAAAACCACGTACAATTTCCCCGCCCATACAAGGAATCATACAACTCAGCTACTAATATGAGTCCTTAATTGAAATTTTACAACTCCTAAATCTCTCTTTACTTAATACGAATTTTCTTTAATTCATATACTATCCTTTATAACTCAATCTAACTTCTTCTTCCCGTACTACTTCATAGTACCTTCATTCATGGAAATAGCTATAAATCATTCATTGTTTAACACCCCATCTGTTACTACGAGTTACTATGATCACGTGGTGATCTTCTTATCCTTTTCTCTACAATTATAGTCTTAGCTACTCCTACCTAAGGTTTATAACCTATCAGCTCTGATACCAACTTGTAACGCCCCAAAATCCGGTCTATCTTCACACCCGGATTCCGTACGTCACGAGTACGTCCTTCATCCAACATACATCATTATATACCAAAATATAACAACATACACTCTCAAATCCCAGGTTCTGGAAACCTTATAACATTTTTCATTACAAATAATAATAAATACATTATTCATTTCATCTTACAAGAGTGACTTTTATCCGCCACTAAGGATACATAACAGTTCCTTAAACTAGTCTAGAGTTCAATTCATCTTTCTAAATTACAAGTCTTCACTTGATCTTATCGCTACCTTCACACTCGAATGAATGATTCATCCGGAGACCGTCGACTTGATCTTTACGGGATCCTTAAGTTCTTCTAACCTTGTTATTTGAAAATTGTTTTTCATTTAAAGCAAGTGTGAGCATTCAATTGCCCAAAGAAGTCATAATGATTGAACAAACAACTCGTAATTAAAACATTTTGTAAGACCCCAACTTTTGAATAAAGATTAAATTTCTCGAAATATATTTTTGAATATTATGGTGTGGATTTGATATAATGTTACGAGTTGTAGGTAATATTTATAAATTTTACAAAAAGCATGAAGTTGTTATATAATATTCGATTGGTGGGGAATATTCGTTTTAACGAGGGAATATTTGTACAACTAAGCACAATCATTGGTGGACCTCACAACGGAATTATTGCCGGATCGAGAAAGCGATAAAAAATACTTTATGAAAATAACGACGAAAGTTTTACTGTTAAGCTGTTGAACTACCCGGTAGTAAAAGTAAATGTCTGGCGTGGTTGCATAGTAGCAATACAAGATTGATTATTGATGTTTACGTGAGAAGTCACTTTCGGTTATACTCAATTATTATTGCTACAATAATTCTTTGATCATATCTATCATATTATTGATTCAATTATTGTCACAAGATCATCTGCATAAAATGTTTTTTATTAAATCAATACTTGAGATGACAAAGTTATTCATATTATAAATTTTAATATTTACAATGTCTAGAAGTTCATCAATGAGAGGTTTGGTCACCTAATTGGCGCGCCAATAGGAGAAATCCTTTTCGAAAGCCCCCTTTCACGAGAACGACTGGTTGATAAATATTGTGAGTTATAATATTAATGAAGAATGTTGTTCGGAGTTGAATTTGGAGACGAGACGTGATATTTGAGTCGGAGAACGATTTAAATTTGTAAAATAGTCTATAAACACAAAATTTTCCGGGATTCACTATTTGGTAAAAAAGTCAACACGATTGACTTTTTTGGGAAAAGTCAAACTTGAAATTTCAAAATTTATATTTTTGATAAAAATAGTTTCATTATGTTGGAATTGTTTGTGTTAGTGAAAATCGACATTTATTCCGATGATAATTGATGTCTAGGGGTTATATTGATAAATCGAGTAATTTATCGGATAAATGAACAATTAATTGCTACTAATTCACATGCTTATATAACTATTTGTTCACATATGTGTACTATTAAATCACATTATTTACTATTAGGGGAGTTGGTGCAAGATTGATAATATTTGTATGACTAAGTTAAAAATGGAGGTATAGATGGAGGTACTATACTGTAATTCGTATTTTTCACACGATTATACTATTGATTCACATAATTGAACTATTGATTCACATTATTTACTATTAAAGGAGTTGGTGCAAGATTGATAATACTTGCAGGACTAAATTAAAAATGAAAGAAAAGTTGGAGGTATTGTACTGTAATTTTTCGAGCCCCAAAACGTGCAATTATCGAAACTATATTTTCCTATAAATAGAAGCTCATTCTTCCTTATTTCTCACCTATTCACAAAAGCTTTAGAGCAATTATTATAGAGAGAAATTATAGAGAGAAAGAAGAAGAGAAGTCTACTACCTCACTATTCCAGTATCCAGTTTTTCTAAGGTAGGGAGTATTATTTCTTTCTTATCTATGAAGAGAACTTCTGTTATTCCATTATTTATTATTTCGTTGGAATAACTCGATATATCTGCAAGCTACCCTATACTTGGTGAAATTCTTACGTTGTTCCATTCTTTATCATTACATTTGGAACATCACATGCATGCGTTCTCATGGGACGGACTGGTTTAAATCTTATTTATTCATTGTTGAATATCCGGTGCATGCGGTTTACATGGGACATGATTAAAATCTTTATTATTCTCGTTAGAATATTCTCGCATGCGTTTCTCGCGGGGACTGATTCCGTATTTATTATTACGTTGGAACATCACATGCATAATGCGTTTCCTTGGGACTGGTTAAAATCTTTATTATTACATTGGAATAATATCACATGCGCATGCGTTTTACACACGACCGGTTCCGTTATTTATTATCTCGTTGGAATAACTTCGCTACTGCGGTCTATGATCTATCGCGTACTGCGGTGATTTCTTTTGTTATTCCATTCCTTATTATACTCGGTTGGTTAAAGTTTTGACTTCTATACTCCATGAAATTAGTGGAATATCCTTGATATTTGCGCTTCATCAAAGTATCTTTTCATGGAAATATTCTTCCGAGCATTCTTGAATTTTACTCTACACAAAGCAAAGATCATGTTGACAATTTGGACGTTATTAGTTCTGGATAAAATAATTCTTGAACTTGTTTTATTGAATTTTTATATCATTGTCATCATCCTCATGTTTATATTTTGTTGAAAGTTATATGTGGCCTATATAGTGCATAGATAGACTTGTTATGATTATGACCGAGGATTATTGATTGTAATCATGACCGTAATATTACAAATGATGTGGTAAAGTCCTCATTGGCCCGTAGTGCATTGGATTGGACGAGTTGTTGGCATGATCATGATCATTATTGAATACACAAATATTCTTCGCCGTAGTGCATGGATAATTGTGGTTGTGATACTAAAGAATATCCTTGGTAGTAGTGTGGGGTGATTGATGATGTGGATTATTTATTTGTTTGAGTCCCAGTTGATAAAAGTGATGAAAAACCTTTTAAATCATAAAAGATAGTAGATTTTATTCTCTACTGACTCTTTTAATGGATTGCTTATTCATTGCAGATTAAACTTGATGGTTGTTATATTGTATCAGTTTAACACTGTTGAAGGCTAACGATAATATATTCTGCATTATCATAGTCATAATATTTCCTACAGAGGCTAGTTGAGCTCACCCTTTTACTTTTATTGTTCTCTTCAAGAAATGAGAATGTAGCAGGGACTAGTCGGGGAACGGAGTAATGGACCAGATGATAGCATTAGTAGTCCTCATTATTTAGTGAAATAGTGGAAAATAAATGTAATAATATTGAATTTGAGTTTGAATATTGTCTAGACGACAATATTTGTATTAAAATTCACACCTTATGTTTTGTCGTACTTTACACGACAGTTGTATAATTAAGTTGTATTTGTATTCTGTACCATATATCTGGCGACTCAAGATGGGTGATGTATACCTAATTTTGGGGGCATCACAGTTAGTATCAAAGCTTAGGGATATGATCCCTGGCTAAGATGTGAGACTAGAACTAGAAGGGGAGAGACGGGGAATTCCTTCGCTAGTATGACCTACCTAAGTTTATTTGGTTTTTAATTGGTTGGTCAGAGTATATGGATAATATGTTGCATGTCAATTAACCCTTGTTTTGTGGCAGTATTTGAAAATGGCATCCGAGAATGTTAAGAACATCAATGGAGCACAGGAGACCATTGAGTCTCCATAGATCAATAACCAGGACAATGTGCATCAGGAGAGACGACAATCCTCATGCAAACAATAACACTGACCAAATGATGAACGATGGAATGTTCCGAGGATTCATGCAATTCATGCAACATCAAAGTGAGGCGGCCTCGTCCAAAATGTAGGTGGAAACACTGGAAACTCTCGGACGGTTACCGCTAAATAATTCAAGGAGCTGGGACCATCGGAGTTTATTGGAGAGCCAAAACCACATAAGGCTAAAGCATGGATAAAGCAGATCACCAAGATATTTGATGTCTTGGGATGCTCCGAGGAGCAAAAGGTTCCCTTCGCCGCCTTCATGTTGCGTGAAGAGGCGATTCATGAGTGGGAATTGTAAACGTACTGACTGGCCTTTCAAGATGTCTTGGGAGAAGTTCCAAGAGCTATTCAACAACAAGTACTTTCCCAAAAGTATTCGTCACATGAAGGAGGTGGAGTTTATCTAGTTGGAACAAAATAATATGACCGTGTCGCAATACGAGGCTAAATTTGTGGAGTTATCCCGGTTTGCATCCCATTTGGTCGATAATGAGGAGCGAATGACGCGAATGTTTTTAAGAGGTTTGAAACCTGAGATACATCAATATCTAATTTCTCATAAACTGTGTTTGTACTCAGATGTTGTAAATAGGGCTCAATTATTGGAGCGCGGTAACGAGTCAACGCAACCAAGGGAAAGCGGTGACAAAGATGAAAATACCGGTGGTAGTACGATCCATAAAGCGGTGACAACAAGCATGGAGGGAATTAACATGCCAGAAATGTTAACCACTTCGGTGGTAATCATGGCCAAGACAGTAAAAATGGACATTTCAAGAAAAGGAGAATCAACAATGATGGAAAGACGTCAGCACCAACAACCGTGGTTAAGGAAGGAGAACGACCACTTATCATATGCTTCAAATGCGGAGGGGAGGGACATATCAATCCAAACTGTGTGATGCCATCCAAAGCGTGTTATAATTGTGAAAGAGAAGGTCACCTAGCCCGATTTTGTCATTCACCGAAGACAAGTTCAGCTAGGATGGAGGCACCAAAGGCCATCCCAGAAAAGTCAAAGCCGGTAGTGCAAGGGAGAGCGTTTGTTGTGACCTCCCAGAAAGCAAGGAACCCGAATGAGATCATCACGGGTAAGCTTATCATAAACTCTAACGAAGTCTATACCTTATTTGATACCGGTTCTATCCATTCTTTTATTTCTCCTACTTGCGCTCAACGATTAAATTTGACTCCGGAGAAATTAGACTTTGACTTATCTGTTGAAACTCCATTAGGAGAAACCTTCATTACATCTGTGAAACCCTATATTTTATGAATAAAGAATTAATTTTCTCGAAATAATTTTTTTTATATTATGGTGTGAATTTGAGATAATGTTATAGTTGTGGGTAATATTTATAAATTTTGCAAAGTATGCAAGTTGTCATATTATATTCGATTGGTCGGGGAATATTCGTTTTAAACAGAAAATATTCTTACGACGGCATAATCATTGGTGGACCCCACAACAGAATTATTGTCGGATTGAGAAAACGACAAAAATATTTTATTGAAAATAACGGCGAAAGTTTTACCGTTGATACTGTTGAACTACTTGGTAGTAAAAGTACAGTAATACGCGTTGTTGCATAGTAGCACACGGTATTGATTATTAATATTTATGTGAGAAGTCACTCATTTTTGTTCAATTATTGCTACAATAGTTCTTTGCAAGATCTCACATTATTTGATTCAATTATTGTTGATTTAGAAGTTTTGTTTTATTCAGTATTATTAACGTAATAAAATAGAAACATCTTTTATATAAAATGAATACTTTATTAAAGTTATTCTATAAATAGAATATATTATATTCTATATGCATAGTGTTTTGCATAGTAAAATCTTTTTATATAAAATAGAATACTTTATTAAAGTTATTCTATAAATAGAATATATTATATTTTATTATGCATAGTGTTTCATATAGTGCCCGATATAGTGTTTGCATAGTAAAATCTTTTATATAAATAGAATATATTATATTTTATTTAAAAGATTTTTCTTTAAATATGGACCGTCGATTAAAGTAAATCAATCTGGACCGTTCATGGATTAGTTACTTATGCATTCTATTTTTCTATAAATAGAAGCTCATTCCTTCATTATTTTCGCATTTAATTCACTTTGAACTCTAGAGAGAGAAACTATAGAGAGAGACTATAGAGATAGAGATAAAAAGTTTTCGCTACTTCACTACTCTTATATCAAGTATTATTTTACGGTGAGGATATTATTCTTTTGTATTCAAGAAGAGAACTTTTGTTATTCCATTTCTTTATTATTACGTTGAATAACCTATATATCATGGGCTACCCTATACTTGGTGACATTCTTCTATTATTCGTCTTTATTATTACGTGAGGAATATCCCTGCCCATGCTATCTGTGGGACTTGGTTCCATTTTGTTATTATTCGTCTTTATTATTACGCTCGGAATATCTCGTTTTGTGCTATACGCTTGACACTGGTTCCATCATTTATTATTCGCATTTATTATTACGGTTGGAACATCCACGCTTGTGAATTTCACGACTGGTTCCGATTATTATTATTCTGTTGGAATAATAAATACATGCCAAATACCGCATGCATGGTGATATCTTTTTTATTCCATTCGGTATTATACTCAGTTGATTAAAATTTTAACTTCTATACTCCATGAAATTAGTGGAATATCCTTGATATTTGCGCTTCATCCAAAGATTTTCATGGAAATATTCTTCGAGCATTCTTGAATTTTATTCTACAAAGAAGTATCATGTTGACAACTTGGACGTTATTGGTTCCTGGACAAATTAATTCTTGAACTTGTTTAATTGAATTCTTCTATCATTGTCATCATCCTCATGTTTATGTTATGTTGAAAGTCATCTGTGGCCTGTAGTGCATAGATGGACTTGGTATGATTATGACCAGGGATTATTCGGTATAATCATGATCGTAATGTTACAAATGATGGGAAAATAAAAAGTCCTCATTGGCCCGTAGTGCATTGATGGACAATTTTTGGTATGATTATGGCTATGGATTCTCTTCGGCCAAGGGAGCGAAGATGAATTGCTTTATGGCATGATCAGGACCGTTGATGAAAACACGATTATCTTTGGCCTCGTAGTGCATGGATAATTCGTGGTCGTGATACTAAAGAATATCCTTGGCCTATAGTGCAGGGATGATTTAATGATGTGGATTATTTATTGAGCAGAGTCTCAGCGATAAAAGTGATGAAAAATATTTTAAATCATAAAAGATAGTAGATTTCATTCTCTACTTGACTCTTTTAAGGGATTTCTTGTTTCATTGCAGTTAAACTTGATATCTATTATATTTTATCAGTTTAACATTGTTGGAGACTAATGATAATTTATTCTGCATTATCTTAGTCATAATATTTCTTCTTGGGCTAGTTGAGCTCACCCTTTCTTTCACCGTTCTCTTCGTGAAATGAGAATATAGTTTGGTAGCCGGGAGCGGAGTGATGGTCCAGAGGATAACATTAGTAGTCCTCACTATTACGTGAAATAGTGTTATAATAATTGTAATGAGAACTCCTTTTGAGTTTGTATAATCTCTAGTAGATAATATTTGTATTCAAACTCACAGTTTTATGTTTTGTCTTATTGTACACTTACAGTTGTATTAGTAAGTTGTATTTGAATTACGTACCATGTATCTGGCGACCCAAGATGGGTGATGTATACCTAATTTTGGGGCGCCACAACATCCAATTGCTTATAAGTCTTGTTTGATTCAAATCCAGAATCGCATGACGTTACTGTCGATCTTATCACCTTAAAAATACTTGCATTTGACGTGATTCTAGGGATTGATTGGTTAACTACTCATCATGCTAAAATTGATTATTTTCGTAAGGTTGTTAGCTTTCATATTCCTAATAAACCTATTATGCGAATTCAAGCGACCAAACCATTAAAATCAATCAAGGTCATCTCAAGCCATAAAGCTATTCGTTTATTGAAAAATGGATGTCAAGCTTTCTTAGATCATGTCACGGATTTAAACAAAAATACGTCAGATTTGAAGGATATTTCTATTGTTAATAAATTTCTTGACGTATTCCCTAAAGAACTTCCTGGCCTACCCCAGAGCGTGAAGTTGAATTTTGTATCGACCTTGAACCCGGTACAAAACCCATTTCCAAAGCCCCATATCGAATGGCTCCTATTGAACATCAGGAGTTAAAGACCCAATTACATGAATTGTTAGACATTGGTTTCATTCGTCCTAGTACGTCTCCTTGGGGTGCTCCTGTTCTATTCGTGAAGAAGAAAGATGGGAGCATGCGACTTTGTATTGATTATTGGGAGTTGAATCATGTCACCATCAAAAATAGGTACCCATTGCCACGTATTGATGACCTGTTTGATCAATTACAAGGAGCATAATTTTTTTTAAAGATCGATCTTCGTTCTGGATATCATCAGCTGAAGGTTAAATTGAGGATATTCCAAAGACTGCCTTCAGAACTCGGTACGGGCATTATGAATTCTTAGTCATGTCTTTTGGATTGACTAATGCTCCTGCTACCTTCATGGATATGATGAACCGAGTATTCAAGGAATATTTGGATCACTTTGTGGTCGTCTTTATTGATGACATCCTTATTTATTCCAAAAGTCGTGAAGATCATGAGCAACACTTGAGGCTGATACTACAAAAGCTTCGTGAATATAAGCTTTATGCCAAGTTAAAGAAATGCGAGTTCTGGCTTGAAGAAGTAGCATTCCTTGGGCACGTAGTATCAAGTCATGGAATATCCGTTGACCCGGCAAAGATTAAAGCTATTCAAAGCTGGGAGCAACCCAAATCGTTGGATCAAGAAACGTAGCTTTCTCGGTTTATCTGGTTATTATCTGAGATTCATGGAAGGATTTTCTCGAATCGCTACTCCATTAACTCAGCTGACTCGGAAAGATACAAAGTTCGGTTGGAGCAAGGAATGTGAGAAGAGTTTTCAAGAACTCAAAGGGAGACTCATTTCAAGATTTTTTACGACAATCCCATCCGGTTCGAGAGGATTTGTCATCTCTGATGATGCTTGAGCAAAGGGTTAGGATGTGTTCTCATTCAACATAGGAAAGTCATAGCCTATGCCTCAAGACAACTCAAAGAATATGAGAGTAATTATCCTACTCATGATCTAGAGTTGGCAGCTATTGTCTTTGCACTTAAAATTTGGAGGCATTACTTGTATGGAGAAAAAGTGGAGATCTTCTACGGATCTTAAAAGCCTCAAAAATATTTTTCACTCAAAAGGAACTCAACGCATGATAAACAACGACGTTTGGCTTGAACTGTTGAAAGATTATGATCATACCATCCAATACCATCCTGGAAAAGCGAACGTGGTAGCTGACGCATTGAGTAGAAGATCATATGCGGGTACGAGTCCAATATTCACAACACAAAAGCCCATTTTGTGTGACTTACAAAGGATGGAGATAGAGTTAAAGACTCCAAGGACCCATGTGATAGATGGCGAATATACGAGTAGAACCGACTTTAATTGATAAAGTTAAAGTTGCTCAAGTTACAAATCCGGAGCTGATGCGTATGAGGAAGAAAGTGCAAGAAGGTGCTATGCCGGAAGCAAGAATCGATGAAGAAGGAATACTTCGAGTCAACTCCAGACTTTGTGTTCCTAAGGACCCTGATTTAAAGTATAAAATCATAATGGAGGCGCACAACGCACCGTTTGCAATCCATCCTGGGAGTACCAAAATGTATCGTGATCTTCATCATACATTTTGGTGGAGCGATATGAAGAGAGAGATAGCGCTATTTATCTCAAGGTGTCTAATTTGTCAACGAGTTAAAACAGAGCATCAAGTACCAAAAGGTCCATTACAACCACTTGAAATTTCAGAATGGAAGTGGGAGCACATTACCATGGATTTTGTTACCGGTCTTCCCAAAGTTTCTCAAGGATAGATGCGATTTGGGTCATTGTTGATAGATTGACCAAGTCTGCTCATTTCTTACCGATACGAGAAACTTATACACTTGAACGTCTTGCTCGTATGTACATAAATGAGGTTGTAAGATTGCATGGTATGCCAGTATCCATAGTTTCTGATCAAGACTCAAGATTCACTTCAAGATTTTGGGTTAGTTTGCAAAAAGCTATGGGCACGGATTTACAATTTAGCTCGGCATATCATCCTCAAAAGGAAGGGCAGTCGAGAGAGGACGATTTAAACTCTTGAAGATCTATTAAGACTCTATGTCCTTGACTTCAAGGGAAGTTGGGACAAGTTCTTACCATTGGTGGAGTTTTCCTACAACAACAGTTATCAAGCAAGTATTGGCATGGCTCCATTCGAGGCGTTGTATGGAAGAAAGTGTCATTCTCCAGTATGCTGGGATGAGGTGGGTGAAACGACGTTATTGGGACCAGAGTTGGTATGTATGACTATGGAAAAGATTCAAATGATCCGACAACGTATAAAAACCTCACAAGATCGACAAAAGAGTTATGTTGATCTTCATCGAAAGGATGTAGAATTCGATATTGGAGATCATGTGTTGTTACGTGTTGTTCCATGGAAAGGAGTTACATGATTTGGAAAGAGAGGAAAGCTCAATCCTCGATTCATTGGCCCATTTTTAATCCTCGATCGAGTAGGAACTGTGGACTATAGACTTGTGTTACCGCCAAGTATGTCTCGTGTTCATAACGTTTTTCACATATCCATGTTACATAAATATGTGAAAGACCCGAACCACATTATTGAGTTAGAACCGGACGAAATAGAGGAAGATTTAACGTATGAAGAGGTTCCTGTTAAAATCTTGGATAAGAATGAACATATTCTACGCTCCAAGGTTATACCTCAAGTCAAGGTTTTATGGAGAAACCACGATGTTGAGGAAATGACCTGGGAGTTAGAATTTGAAATGAAATCAAAGTATCCTCACCTCTTTGACATACCAGGTACGCACCCTAATTTCGAGGATGAAATTTCATAAGAATGGGAGGTTGTAAGACCCCAACTTTTTGAATAAAGATTAAATTTCTCGAAATATATTTTTGAATATTATGGTGTGGATTTGATATAATGTTATAGTTGTGGGTAATATTTACAAATTTTGCAAAGTATGCAAGTTGTTATATAATATTCGATTGGTCGGGGAATATTCATTTTAACAGGGAATATTCATACAATGGGACAATCATTGGTGGACCCCCACAACGGAATTATTGTCGGATTAAGAAAATGACAAAAAATACTTTATGAAAATAACGGCAGAAGTTTTACCGTTAACTGTTGAACTACCCGGTAGTAAAAGTACGATGTCTGGCGTGGTTGCATAGTAGCATACAGTATTGATTATTGATGCTTATGTGAGAAGTCACTCGGTTATACTCAATTATTGCTACGTAAATTCTGTGATCATATCTATCATATTATTGATTCAATTATTGTCACAAAGATCATCATCGCATAAAATGTTTTTTATTAAATCAATACTTGAGATGACAAAGTTATTCATATTATAAATTTCAATATTTACAATGTCTAGAAGTTACATCGAGGAGAGGTTTGGTCACCTAATCATATGGCGCATAATAGGAGAAATCCTTATTGAAAAGCCCCTCTTTCACAGGAACGACTTTGGTTGATAAATATTGTGAGTTATAATATTAATGATGAATGTTCTTTGGAGTTGAATTTGGAGATCACGGACGTGATATTTGAGTCCGGAAAGACATTTAAATTTGTAAAATAGTCTATAAACACAAAATTTTTCCGGGATTCACTATTTGTGAAAAAGTCAACAGTTGACTTTTTCAGAAAAGTCAATCTTGAAATTTCAAAATTTATATTTTGATAAAAATAGTTTCATTGTATTGGAATTGTTTGTGTTAGTGAAAATCGACATTTATTAGATGATAATTAATGTACAGGGTTATATTGATAAATCGGGTAATTTATCGGATAAATGAGAAATTAATTGCTACTAATTCACATGCTTATATAACTATTTGTTCACATATGTGTACTATTGAATCACATTTTTTTACTATTAGGGGAGTTGGTGCAAGATTGATAATACTTGCATGACTAAGTTAAAAATGGAGGTATAGATGGAGGTACTATAATGTAATTCGTATTTTTCACATGATTATACTATTTATTCACATAATTGAACTATTGATTCACATTATTTACTATTAGGGGAGTTGGTGCAAGATTGATAATACTTGCAGGACTAAATTAAAAATGAAAGAAAAGTTGGAGGTATTATACTGTAATTTTTTGAGCCCCAAAACGTGCAATTATTGAAACTATATTTTCCTATAAATTAAAGCTCATTCTTCCTTCATTTCTCACCAATTCACAAAAGCTTTAGAGCAATTATTAAAGAGAGAAATTATAGAGAGAAAGAAGAAGAGAAGTCTACTACCTCACTATTCCAGTATCCAGTTTTTCTAAGGTAGGGAGTATTATTTCTTTCTTATCTATGAAGAGAACTTCTATTATTCCATTATTTATTATTCTGTTGGAATAACCTATATACGCGGGCTACCCTATACTTGGTGAAATTCTTCTGTTGTTCCATTCTTTATCATTCTGTTGGAACATCATGTATGTGAGTTGTACGCCGGACCTGGTTCCGTCTTATTTATTCTGTTGGAATATCATGTCTGTGCGTTTTACGTTGGACCTGATTCCGTCTTTATTATTCTGTTGGAATATCCTGTCTGTGCGTTCTACGCCGAACCTAATTCCGTCTTTATTATTATTCATTTGAACATCACATGCATGCGTTCATCTTTGGGACCAGTTTAAATCTTTATTATTACATTTGAATATCATGTCTGCATGCATTTTACTTATTTAACCCGGGTTTCGTTATTTATTATTCTGTTGGAATAACCTGCCTGTGCAATCTATCGCATGCCTGGTGATTTCTTTTGTTATTCCATTCCTTATTATACTCAGTTGGTTAAAGTTTTAACTTCTATACTCCATGAAATTAGTGGAATATCCTTGATATTTGCGCTTCATCTAGTATCTTTTCATGGAAATATTCTTCTGAGCATTCTTGAATTTTACTCTACAAAGCAGTATCATGTTGACAATTTGGACGTTATTAGTTCCTGGATAAAATAATTCTTGAACTTGTTTTATTGAATTCTTATATCATTGTCATCATCCTCACATTTATATTTTGTTGAAAGTCATCTGTGGCCTATAGTGCATAGATGGACTTGGTATGATTATGACCAGGGATTATTTGGTGTAATCATGATCGTAATGTTACAAATGATGTGGTAAAAGTCCTCATTGGCCCGTAGTGCATTGACGGACAGTTGTTGGCATGATCATGACCATTATGGAATAAACAAATATTCTTCACCCGTAGTGCATGAATAATTGTGGTTGTGATACTAAAGAATATCCTTGGCCGTAGTGCAGGGGTGATTCGATGATGTGGATTATTTATTAAGCTGAGTCACAGCGATAAAAGTGATGAAAAACCTTTTAAAACATAAAAGATAGTATATTTTATTCTCTACTTGACTCTTTTAATGGATTGCTTGTTCCGCTGCAGTTAAACTTGATGGTTGTTATATTGTATCAGTTTAACACTGTTGAAGGCTAACGATAATATATTTTGCATTATCTTAGTCATAATATTTCCCTCTTGGGCTAGTTGAGCTCACCCTTTTACTTTTATTGTTCTCTTGAAATGAGAACGTAGCAGGGACTAGTCGGGGAGCGGAGTGACGGACGAGATGATAGCATTAGTAGTCCTCACTATTCAGTGAAATAGTGGAAAATAAATGTAATAATATTGAATTTGAGTTTGAATATTGTCTAGACGACAATATTTGTATTAAAATTCACAGCTTATGTTTTGTCGTACTTTACACGACAATTGTATAATTAAGTTGTATTTGTATTCTGTACCATGTATCTGGCGACTCAAGATAGGTGATGTATACCTAATTTTGGGGGCGTCACACATTTCTTTAGAACTTCTATAACCGAACAAAGGTTATGAAGTAGCTTGAATAAAAGGAATAGTCTCGATTCTTATCATCTTAAAACATCAGTCATTCTCACTTTGAAATACTTTCATGCTTCTACCTTTTTCATAGACATCCTATCTGGCTAGAATCATTAGCACAGACTTAACAATAACGGTTCATGTATAAATAGAACATACTTGTATTGAACAGCTCAATCACAGAACAATGCATATCATAGAAACACCGAAGTGTTCAAATTGTGGCTCAAGGCCTCATACATTCTACCACCTTGTACATACATCGCACATATGCACATAGACAAGACTTCTCAAGTACAACATCTGAGAAGTCTACGAAACTAACATTCATGTAATATGAATGAAGTTAAGAAACTTGCCTTGCGCCCAGCTACCGCATACGATGAACTGCTCATTCAATTCATATATAACACATAAGGAGAAAACATAAATACCAATTAGTCATATATTGAACTTACGCATTGGTTTACTTAACTTTACTTCTTAGGGTTTACGTTCTTGTAATATAAGTTTACGCGACTAACTTCCTTTACCAATTTACAGCTTTATGACATACGGAGATGTCTTACTTACGTTCATCATCTTGGATGATTTATATTCTTATCTTATCCAAACCATTAAACTTAATGTTCGTTAAATCAATTTCTTATTCTTTACGGCTTTCTGGCAACTAAATATCATACCTTAGGATTCATTCCTTATCGACTCACATTCAGCTTTCATTAATCTTATTACCGTTTGTTACTACTTTCGTGATAATTTCTATTTTATTAATACTTTCGTTATCCATTATACGAACCCCATTTTCATTACCCTCGACGCTCAACGTCTAAGGAATCACAACCATAGCAATCCCTCACGTTCGTTGATCGCGACTACAGTCCCCGAATATCGGTTACGTAACCCGCGTTTATATTCTTTATCAATTAATCTTGCTTAATCTTTACGATCAACCTTTAATAAAGGTTTACATTAGTTGAATAAGTGTTACATTAGTTGAATATTATATTCTTTATCTTCCCTTACATTTCCCTCAAGAGCTGAGCAGTTAAAAGCTCATATCTGGCTTTTTCTCAACACCGGCGTTGCGGCGCCACTCCCTTCTTTATTTCTCACGCCGTTTGCAATACCCAGCCCCCGGTCAGGCGCTGTCGCGCCACTCTACAAGGAATGACTAGCGTCGCGGCGCCTATCCCTATCCCTAACTCCTTTGTTATAACTTGGAACGAGGTCGTTCAAAGCCATTCTCTTCCTTATCTTATGTACTTTAATACCCATTGAGCAGAAATTCAATATAAATCTGTTAACGTGCCATTCGATTGGCTCGATTTTCACCCTTTGTTTATTTTACGTTTTTAACCCTCTTCGTTCGTTCGTCCTTAATTCGGTCATCCGAACTCGGAACTCGCTCGTTCCTGAGTCCACAACTCAAGTTTTCTATATTCTCTTACTTTCTTATGAAACCCTACACGTTCGGGTTCATTTACTAACTTTCTAATTCTCGTTTGACTTTTACAAAAATTTTGCCATAACTTCGTTATAGCTAAGTTTTAATCCGTTCTTCATGAACATTTCATCCATTCCTAACCAAGCTAGAAGCAACTAACTTATACACGATGGTTTTAAACTTGTCCATTAACAACAATTATCCTACGATGGTTTTAAATTTGTCCATCAACAACGTTCTTAGTGTTCTTCCTTCATTCTTCATTTTAATCGATATTTTGGATTACGATTCCACTTTTTATTGGAATTTGATGTTATTGAACATCGTTCCTTACTTATTTCACCTACTTATTCATATAATCCACTCGAATCGCTCTAATTCATTACGAATCTTATACTTCCTTAAGAAATTTATAAACTAAATTTCTAAGTTCTTATTTCTTCTTTTCTCATAATTTCAACCATATGAACTCATCTCTAACCTTATCTACTTCTTATCTTCATTAATTTATGTTTTAAACATATTAAACTTAAAGAAAATTCTATTAGAAGCTAGGTTATAGATTACCTCTTCTTCTTATTTTTCTCCCGCTAGACAAAGCCGGCGATTTGCAAGCTTTTCTATTTCACGATCACCCTTGATCCGAGCATCCATGCTCATGTTCTTTCTTCTTCTCCCCATCCGACTTCTCTCTCTCTCTCTCTCAAGTGTGGGATTTTCAAAATCCTCAAAATAAACAAATGAGCTTCCTATTTATAGAAAATCAAAGCTAAGGGCATTTTAGTCATTTCTCCCCCCACCTCCTTACTATTCCCACCTCCTCCGAGACTTAGCCACCAAGTTTTCATGCAGCACATAGCATATAATAGCATATTTAGTTCATGCATTCATAATCAATTAATATTAACTACGCATGTTACTTCACACATAACATGCATAGCAATTTACTTCACAAGCATATCATCAAAGATCAACTTTCAAATTTCATACATAGCTCATATGCATTTCATATATATACATCAACATTCTCATAGCATAATATAGCTCAACTAACGGTTATAGAATTCATATATCAAATAAGAACTGAAAGACTTGCCTGATTCGTAGTTTATCAATTACGACTTAACTGCTTAAAGCTTATCTGCACTGCGTGTATTCCTACACAGTTATATAATCATGGATTCATATCCATTAGTCATACATTTCATACGTTCTTAATATAACAATAAATATTACATCGTTTCCTAACTAGGTTTGTAAAGCCTTCATTTCACTTTCTCATCGTACTTTTAGAATTGCTATGTATGTATAGGTATTCCTTAACCATCCGTACTTGACATCGACTTCACATACATTTATCACACACTTGACTCGCTATGTGTTCGACACATATTTAAAGTTTATAGATACGTGATCTACGTCGTTCATATTCAAACTACTTAGTTCCATAATGATTTATTTCAATCAATAAAGCTTAACAACTTACTTTAACAAGATTCGATGATATAAGCTTTTAAACCTATATTGGTACTAATAAGCCTCTACTAGTAAGCTTCACATAGACATAGCATAGTTCATTATTTGAAAACGTATTTTAAACCACACTTGAAACGTCCAATTCATGCTTTGCAAAAAGATGAACATAATCGTCAAGTCTAGGGGCATAAGGCATTCAAGTTCACTTTTAAAAGTTATTCTAGGTCAAGGTAAAGCAACTAAGTGCAACATTTAATCTCATTTCATAGCTAACTAATCCATGAATATATGTCATCATGTTTAGAACTTTAAGTACACAAGTTACTTTAAGTTCGTTCTTTAGAAATCATTTTCAAATAAACTATTGTAAGTTGATAATAAGTAAAGTAACTTTAAATCACTTCTCATTCTTAAGTATACTCATAGCTTAACAAGATGTATGTGTTAAAATATCATAACTTCAAAGACTCAAGGTTCGTCAATATTCGTTTTTCAAAATTCTAAGTTTCTTTTCAAAACACATACTAAGCCATGCTAAAGCATTCTATAATGAGTAAGGAAATCTTATATGTCATGTCTATTATCATGTATTTTTATGTTACATCACTTAGAATAACATATTCCATCGTCGGGAGCACTATACTTGCGCATGTGCTTGCTCGACGCCCTCCGATGGCCTTCGATTATGTAACAGTCACAAAGATGACTATTTTAACCAATCCTAATGACCTCAAATTGAAACACTTAAAGAACAGAAGTTGTAGGTCTATTCATTCTCGTTCCGGATCATCTTGAATTTCCACAATCGGAGTTCGTATGAAAACGTTATGGGTGTTTTACCAAAACATGTTCTGTCAGATTTTTCTCATCATCTGTAATAGATCACCACCCCGCCCACCGGGGGGGGGTCTTACTATAAAATAGCACGGGTGGGCATAGCTACTGTAAGAGGGAAATTTCATGCCCTGCTACGAGCTAACAAGCCAAACTTCCCTTCTAACCTTCATAATTTGAGTTATACATGTCCAAATTAGTCCGTTTTCGATTCTATGAATTCATAATTAATAGAACTACAACATACTAGATGCCCATCAACTAACATAAACATTAACTAACCCAAATATGAATCTATAACTCATGTTCATGCAAATGTTCATGTTTTGGACAATTTAGCGAAATCATTCACTATGAATTCGTTTCTAAACCAAATTGGTTCGTTTAACTTCTGTTGATTTCGTATTCAACCATTTTAACGATGTCTAGCATCAATTAATGGATTATAACAACCCTTAGCCATCAATTTTATGACTCAAAAGCTACTTTTTCATGATATTTTTAAGGAATTGTAAAACATATGAATCAAGAACATATAAGTTAATGTTATTACCTCTTGATTTCTAGCTCTTCAATCCTCCCATTGCTCTCAATACTACTGAACTTTCAAGTTCTTAGAACACTTGTATGCTGTCAATCTCACACTTAGCAATTCTCAGAAATGGAAAATAGAAGGAGATGGGTTGCATTTATAGAGAAACAAAAACACAGATATTGTCATCTCCCACTATATTAAACACATGGATTGAAGGATTGTATGAAGGTTAACAAGGAGTTGTTGGATGGTAGTTGATTCACATCATTATGCCCACTCCCCTTTTCATCATTTGGAAGCTATGGATTTTGGTGAAGAAGAAGCAAGCTAGACTAGGCCAATGGTCTATTCACGTGATGGAGGAGATGAGACTCATAAAATGGGGAAAAAGCTATAACTCAGCATTCCATATTATTATTATTAGCATACTTAGGTTTATATGATATTTTCCCCAAATGTGCATACATATACACCCACTCACAAAGAATTAAATAATCCATGTACATTGGTTTATTCCAATTAATATTTTAATTGGGCTAATTATAAAATAGTTGGATATTCTCAATCCATCATTTTCCATAAAAGTTATCATCTCAAATACACTCAATTATTATAATGATAATTAATATCAATTATTTATTTACTCACCATTTATTTTCTCTTAATACTTCCCATTAATTCTCTCTTGGATTTAACTTCCCTAGTTATGTCACACAAGACCTAATTATATGAACTTAGTAATTAATAGTCCACAAGCTTATAATAATATAATCTCACAAAATAATATTATTCTTAACTTTACATCATATAATATGGTCATGGAAGTGGTCCATTGCACCATGTTATATTTTATTGTCTCACTTGTACATAATGCTAGCATACAAGCTTTTATATGTATGTATTCATATACTTCCTATATTATATAGTTACCATTGAAGTGTTTCACTTCATTTCATATCATATAGATGTAGCTACTATATAATATAAAACCATTGCACATACAATTTAATTCTTTCAATTATTCATTCATTAAATTATTTAATGAATGCTTATTCCTTCACTTTGTCACACTAGGCATATCACACAAGCTTACATTAAGCTTATTACTTATTCTCATTACTTATTCATTTCCCACCACATTACTATAATCAAAATTATGTACTTCTCCATAACATAAGATGTTTTTATCATGTTTTCTCTAAATATAAGAACTAATCATAATAACACGATTTACTCATTTTTGCAAGATATTATTCTTAATATAATATCTTTGTATTATTAAAATATTTACATGCACGACACACATACATACACTATATATAGAAAATAAGTTTATTTCCTATTATGATAAATTGTTTGCATCAACTTATATAGCAAATATGTTTTAATATATTTACCACATTACTTAATCCCCACATTTCCTCGCATGACAAAGCTATATACGGTAATATCAAAATAATATTCCCCTTTTTATTAAAATAATCAAATGCTAGAATTTATTTTAATATCCTTTAGTAGAAATATACTATAATCATTTCTCTTTCCTTTCTATAGATTGCCTCAACACAATTTCTTTAATCTATACATTTAACCATACTCAATATTAATCAATAAATCTCTAACCAATATATATCTAAAGATATATCGATTTCCTTCTCTCGTCAACAACGTATATATATACAAGTCTAAACCTAGCACGCGTCGAGTCTTTAATAGTATTCAATATAGTACATGTAACGCCCGAGAAAATCGGATTTTTATGACAATTAAATTTTTATTTGATTATGTGAATTAAATGAATTTAATTGATTTCTTTTTGAGCAAGCTATGTGAAGGTCGTTTTATGACCTAGAATGTGCTAATGTGGTTAGTATTCTGGTTACGTGTTAGAAATAATTGTTTGGAATTTCCAAGACGGAAATATTTGTTTTCCGAGAAATTTTCGTAGAAACACTATTTATCCGTTTATGTTCGGGGAATTATTTTGAAATTCTGAGAAACGCGTAATGATAGAATATCGTGATAAGATGGAATATCTGATAATATTTCATTTATGGCAAATGCAGTTTTCGCCTGCGAACTTAAAACCTAAGGGTTGAGTATCTTGATTTCCTTCTATGCGTAGAAGGAATAGCGTTAGGGTTAATGCGAGTGTTGTACATTAGGTGATACTATTTGGTATCTATGTATAATACGTTGGGTAAATACGAAGTACAATACGATTATTTTACGAGTTGTATACGGAGATAATACGTGAATTGTACGTATGTGGCACGATTAGTATTATAGAATTAAGTTAAGACTTAATGACTAATTCATTTGAGTTGGATTATTAATTAACCCAATCATTTGAATGATCAAGGCCCAATGTTAATTTAGTTAAGCCCAATTCAAGAAAACCAACCCGTGGGTCGAACCAGTGGGTTACCGAATGGGTAAAACCCATGGGGCAACCCATGGGATGTCACATGGGGTGGTGGGCCGGCCACCTTAGTGTGGAAGCCAAGCATAAGGCTTGGTCACCAAGTGTTTTACTTGGTGACCACACATGAATAGTAAGGAGGTGGTGGGTTAAAGTCCAAATTGCCCTCCATTATAGTTTTCTATAAATAGAAAGCTAGGTTGATTCATTTGGGAGTTTTCAACTTGCCAACCTAGATTACTTGAGAGAGAAAGAGAGCTATACTTGCAAACATACACTTTGGAATCTTAACTTCAATTCTTCCAAGAGATTGCTTAAGAGTTCTTGAGGTAATACTTTTTTGCTTCTCATTTCCATCCCTTTTAGATTTTTTTTCATTTTAGAGAATCATAGAATGGGTGGTATATGTCTTGTGTGAGGATTGAGAGATGACTTACCATAGATTCAATCTCTATAAGTCATGAGATTATAAGAATCATAAGGTTTAATATAGTTTTGAACCATGAAAATATTGATAGTTGAGATCGATTGTTGATAAACAATTGAGCTCCATCAATGCGTTAGCATATGCATCTTGTTTGGTTAGGATGTAGATATGAAATCCATGGAGTATTCCATGTGATTTGGCTTAGAGAACCTTAGTAACAAAGTTATGGCGAATTTTACAGAAATAGACGTTAAACGTCGAAAATGTAGAAATTCAAGAATGGTAGTCGAAAGTTGCCGTGAGACTTGAAAACGTTGGTTTTCAATGTCAACACGTGAGATAGGGTGATTAAGAGTTGTGGGTTCGAGAATCGTCGGATTCCGACTTAAAATGAAGAAAACGAGCATTGAATGCTCATTAACGTTTACAAACGACTATAAAATGAACTCAATAGTGAATTTTGAGTTAATCGATTCGAAAGTGTCAAAATCTTATATGAACACGTAAAGGATGTAATTCCTGAATTGTACGAATTCGAATGGGTCAATTCGGATGTAAAACGAACAAATTAGGAAGCCGGGGGTTTCGTTAGGAAACGAAAACTGGTTTGGCCAACTGGTGCACAGACTCGGCGCCGCAACGCCAAAACCAGTACAAAATGGTGGCACCGCAGATGCAGACTCAAAAGTACCACCTGCTAACTTTCAGTGCGCAATACCACTAAAATATAAAGGATGTCATACATACTTATAAGCGGTTGAAAAAAGTTGACTAAGTTAGGTTTTAAACTTCAGTTGTTTCGAGACATACCTGAGTTGTGACGCCCCCAAAATTAGGTATACATCACCCATCTTAGGTCGCCAGATACATGGTATAGAATTCAAATACAACATACTAATACAACTATCGTGTACAATACGATAAAACATAAACTGTGAGTTTGAATACAAATATTGTCTACTAGAGATTATACAAACTCAAAAGAAGTCCTCATTACAATTATTATCACACTATTTCACAGAATAGTGAGGACTACTAATGCTATCCTCTGGACCATTACTCCATTCCCCGACTCGTCCCAGCTATATTCTCATTTCCTAAAGAGAACAGTGAAAGAAAGGGTGAGCTTAACTAGCCCAGTAAGAAATATTATGACTAAAATAATGCAGAATAAATTATCATTAGCCTTCAACCGTGTTAAACTGATAAAATATAATAAACATCAAGTTTAACTGCAGCAGAACCAGCAATCCATTAAAAGAGTCAAGTAGAAAATAAAATCTACTATCTTTTATGATTTAAAAGGTTTTTCATCACTTTTATCACTGGGACTCAGCTTAATAAATAATCCACATCATCGAATCACCCCTGCACTACGGCCAAGGATATTCTTTAGTATCATGACCACAATTATCCATGCACTACGGGCCAAGGTTATTTGTGTATTCATTAATGGTCATGATCATGCCAACAACTGTCCATTAATGCACTACGGGCCAATGAGAACTTTTACCACATCATTTGTAACATTACGATCATGATTACACCGAATAATCCCTGGTCATAATCATACCAAGTCCATCTATGCACTACAAGCCACAGATGACTTTCAACAAAATATAAACATGAGGATGATGACAATGATATAAGAATTCAATAAAACAAGTTCAAGAATTATTTTATCCCAGAATTATTAACGCCCAAATTATCAACATGATACTGCTTTGTAGAGTAAAATTCAAGAATACTTAGAAGAATATTTCCATGAAAGGATACTGGATGAAGCGCAAATATCAAGGATATTCCACTAATTTCATGGAGTATAGAAGTCAAAGTTTTAACCAACCTGAGTATAATAAAGAATGGAATAACAAAAGAAATCACCATGAATGCGATAGGCCGCATTGACAGCGAGTTATTCCAACAGAATAATAAATAAGGGAACCAGTCGGCGTAGAAATGCATGCAGACGAGGATATTCCAATGAGAATAATAATAAAGAATGGAAATAGTCCGGCGTAAAATACACAGACAGGATATTCCAACAAAATAATAAAGAATGGAACTAGGTAAGGCATAAAAACACACAGATAGGATGTTCCAATGAATAATAATAAAGAGCGGAACCGGTCAGGTGTAAAACACACATGAGACGAGGATGTTCCAAATGTAATAATAGAAGAATGTCACCAAGTATAGGGTAAACCAGCATATCTGAGTTATTCCAATGAGAATAATAAGCAATGGAATAACAACAGTTCTCTTCATGAATAAGAAAGAATAACACCCCTTACTTTAGTAGGAGATTGAATACTGCAGTAGTGTAGTAACAGAATACTCTTCTTCTTTCTCTCTTATTCTCTCTATACTTTCTCTCTCTATAGCTTGAATGAATTCGTGAAAAATAATGAAGCACTAGGCCTCTATTTATAGAAGATTTCTAGCTTAACATTTGCCATGTGAAAAGGCAAGTGGCTTGACGACTGGTGATGTGAAAAGAAAAGTGGTTTGACGCTTGTAATGTGAAACGAAAAATGGTTCGATGCCTGTAATGTGAAACGACAAGTGGTTCGACGCCTGTAATATGAAACGACAAGTGGTTTGACGTCTGATAAAGGTAATTACTATTGACGAAGGTAATTACTATTCAAGAATGTAATTACTATTGACGAAGGTAATTACTATTAACGAAGGTAATTACTATTGACGAAGAGACTCTTAGATGATGACATATGGGCCCCCCATAAAATAACCAAACTTACCACAAACGTCTCATAACAGACTCTTTATATACATCAAGGATTGAATAAATATTACCACAAATCATTTTATTTTTAATCAACACATATTTAATCTTTCAACAATTATTAATCATTTATAACTTGTCGTCTCAATTATTGATTTAATAATATAACATATTATATGGATGATCTTGTGACAATAATTGAATCAATAATATAAGAGATATGATCACGCAATTCTTTTGTAGCAATAATTGAGTATAGTGAGTGACTTCTCACGTAAGCATCAATAATCAATACTGGTGTACTACGCTTATCTGACCAGACATATTCTTTGTACTTTTACTACTAGGGTAGTTCAACAGTTTTAACAGTAACACCTCATTATTATTTTTATAGAAAGATAATTTTGTCGTTTTCTAACTACGACAATACTTCCGTTGTGGGGTCCACCAATGATTGAGCCGTCGTACGAATATTCCCGACCAAACGAATATTTTTTAACAACTTGCTTACTTTGCAAAATTTATAAATATTACCCACAACTATTATATCAATTTTACTCCATAATATTCAAAAATAATATTTATAGAAAATTCATCTTTATTTATAAAAGTTGGGGTCTTACAACCTCCCCTTCTTATGAAATTTCGCCCTCGAAATTAGGGTACGTACCTGGTATGTCGAAGAGGTAAGGATACCTTGATTTCATTTTGATTCTAACTCCCAAGTCATTTCCTCAACATCGTGGTTTCTCCATAAAACTTTGACTTGAGGTATAACCTTGGAGCGTAGAATATGTTCCTTCTTATCCAAGATTTGAACAGGAACCTCTTCATACGTCAAATCTTCCGCTATTTCGTCCGGTTCTAACTCAATAATGTGGTTCGGGTCTTTCACATATTTACGTAACATGGATATGTGAAAAACGTTATGAACACGAGACATACTTGGCGGTAAAGCGAGTCTATAGGCCCCAGTTCCTACTCGATCGAGGATTAAAAATGGATCGATGAATCGAGGATTGAGTTTTCCTCTCTTTCCAAATCTTGTAACTCCTTTCCATGGAACAACACGTAACAACACATGATCTCCTATATCAAATTCCACGTCCTTTCGATGAAGATCAACATAACTCTTTTGTCGATTTTGTGAGGTTTTTATACGTTGTTGGATCGTTTGAATCTTTTTCGTAGTCATCATACGTACCAACTCCGGTCCCAACAACATTGCTTCACCCACCTCATCCCAAAGATATCTTTGGAGAGCGACACTTTCTTCCATACAACGCTTGAATGGAGCCATGCCAATACTTGCTTGATAACTATTGTTGTAGGAAAACTCCACCAATGGTAAAAACTTGTCCCAACTTCCCTTGAAATCAAGGACACGAGTCTTAATAGATCTTCAAGAGTTTGAATAGTCCTCTCCCATCGTCCGTCAAAATGCGAGGATGATATGTCGAGCTAAATCGTAAGTCTGTGCCCATAGGTTTTTGCAAACTAACCCAAAATCGTGAAGTGAATCTTGGGTCTCGATCGAAACTATGGATACCCGGCATACCATGCGATCTTACAATCTCGGTTATGTACATCTGAAGCAAGAGGCGTTCAAGTGTATAAGTTTCTCGTATCGGTAAGAAATGAAGCAGACTTGGTCAATCTATCAACAATGACCCAAATCGCATCTATGCCTTGAGAAACCTTAGGAAGACCCATGCTTGAAATCCATGGTAATGTGCTCCCACTTCCATTCTGGAATTTCAAGTGGTTGCAATGGACCTTTTGGTACTTGATGCTCTACTTTAACTTGTTGACAAGTTAGACACCTTGAGATAACCAGCCCTATCTCTCTCTTCATATTGCTCCACCAAAATGTATGACGAATATCATGATACATTTTGGTACTCCCAGGATGGATTACAAACGGTGTGTTGTGCACCTCCATCATGATTTTATACATTAAATCAGGATTGTTAGGAACACAAAGTCTGGAGTTGACTCGAAGTATTCCTTCTTTATCGATTCTTGCTTCTGGCATAGCACCTTCTTGTACTTTCTTCCTCATACGCATCGACTCCTGTGTGCGTAGCTTGAAGCGGCTTTAACTTTATCGATTAAAGTCTATTTCTACTCATATATTCGCTATCATCACATGCGTCCCTGGAGTCTTTAACTCTATCTCCATCCTTTGCAAGTCACACAAAATGGGCCTTTGCGTTGACAATATCGCACTCGTACTTGCATATGATCTTTTACTCAATGTGTCAGCTATCACGTTCGCTTTTCCAGGATGGTATTGGATGGTATGATCATAATCTTTCAGCAGTTCAAGCCAACGTCGTTGTCGCATTTTGAGTTCCTTTTGAGTGAAGAAATATTTAATGCTTTTATGATCCATAAAGATCTCCACTTTCTCCCCATACAAGTAATGCCTCCAAATTTTAAGTGCAAAAGACGGTTTGCCAACTCTAGATCATGAGTAGGATAATTTCTCTCATATTCTTTGAGTTGTCGCGAGGCATAGGCTATGACTTTTCCATGTTGCATGAGAACACATCCCAACCCTTTGCCTGAAGCATCACTGTAGATGACAAATCCCTCCGACCCAAATGGTATTATCAGAACAGGTGCTAAAATGAGTCTCCTCTTGAGTTCTTGAAAACTCTTCTCACATTCTTCGCTCCAACCGAACTTTATATCTTTCCGAGTCAGCTGAGTCAATGGAGTAGTTATTCGAGAAAATCCTTCCACGAATCTCTGATAATAACCAGCTAAACCGAGAAAGCTACGTACTTCGGTCACTAATTTATGTTGCTCCCAGCTTTGAATAGCTTCAATCTTTACTGGGTCAACAAATATTCCATGACTTGATACCACGTGCCCAAGGAATGCTACTTCCTCAAGCTAGAACTCTCATTTCTGCAACTTCGCATTAAGCTTATATTCACGAAACTTTTGGAGTGTCAGCCTCAAGTGTTGCTCATGATCTTCACGGCTTTTGGAATAAATAAGGATGTCATCAATAAAGACGACCACAAAGTGATCCAAATATTCTTTGAATACTCGGTTCATCATATCCATGAAGGCAGCAGGAGAATTAGTAAATCCAAAGGACATGACTAGGAATTCATAATGCCCGTACCGAGTTCTGAAAGCCGTCTTTGGAATGTCATCGGTTCTAATCTTCAATTGGTGATATCCTGAACGAAGATCAATCTTTAAAAAGAATTTGGCTCCTTGCAACTGGTCAAACAGGTCATCAATACGTGGCAATGGATACCTATTTTTGATGGTGACATGATTCAACTCCCGATAATCAATACAAAGTCGCATACTCCCATCTTTCTTCTTCACGAATAGAACAGGAGCACCCCAAGAAGAAGTAATAGGACGAATAAAGCCAATGTCTAATAATTCCTGCAGTTGGGTCTTTAACTCCTGAAGTTCAATAGGAGCCATTCGATATGGGGCTTTGGAAATGGGTTTTGTACCGGGTTCAAGGTCGATACAAAATTCAATTTCACTCTCTGGGGGTAGGCTATGAAGTTCTTCGGGGAATACGTTAGGAAATTTATTAACAATAGAAATATCGTTCAAAACTGACGTATTTTTGTTTAAATCTGTGACATGAGCTAAGAAAGCTTGACATCCATTTTTCAATAAACGAATAGTTTTATGGCTTGAGATGACCATGATTGATTTTAATGGTTTGGTCGCTTGAATTCGAATAATAGGTTGATTAGGAATATGAAAGCTAACAACCTTACGAAAACAATCAATTTTTGCATGATGAGTAGTTAACCAATCAATCCCTAGAATCACGTCAAATGCAAGTATTTTTAATGAAATAAGATTGACAGGTAATATGAGGGTATCGATTTGAACAAAACAAGACTTATAAACAGTGGATGTAATGAAGGTTTCTCCCAACGGAGTTTCCACAGATAAGTCAAAGTCTAATTTCTCCGGAGTCAAATTTAATCGATGAGCTCAAGTAGGAGATATAAAAGAATGGGTAGAACCGGTATCAAATAAAGTATAGACTTCGTTTTGAGTTTATGATAAGCTTACCCGTGATGACCTCATTCGGGTTCCTTACTTTATGGGAGGTCACAACAAACGCTCTCCCTTGCACTACCGGCTTTGACCTTTCTGGGACGGCCTTTGGTGCCTCCATCCTAGCTGAATTTGTCTTCGGTGAATGACAAAATCGGGCTAAGTGACCTTCTCTTCCATAATTATAACATGCTTTGACTGACATCGCATAATTTGGTGATGTGTCCCTCCCTCCGCATTTGAAGCATATGATAGGTGGTCTTTCTCCATCCTTAACAACGGGTCTTTGGTCTTGACGTCTTTCCATCATTGTTGAATCTCCTCTTCTTGAAATGTCTATTCTTATTGTTTTGGTACGATTACCACCGAAGTGGTTACCATTTACGGCTTTGTTGATTCCCTCCACGCTTGTTGTCACCGCTCGATGACTACTCTCTGCCGGTATTATAATTTGCTTTTTGCTCTCTTTTAGTTACGTTGACTCATTATCGCGCTCCACTAAGCGAGCCATATTTACAACATCTCGAATACAAACACGTTTATGAGAAATAAGATGTTGGCGTATCTCGACTTCAAACCTCTTAAAAACATTCGCGCCATTCTCTCTTCATTATCCACCAAGTGGGACGCAGGCCGTGATAACTCGCAAATTTTGCCTCGTATTGCGATACGGTCATATTGTTTTGTTCCAACTTGATAAACTCCACCTCCTTCATGTGGCGAAAACTTTCGGGAAAGTATTTGTCGTTGAACAGCTCCTGGAACTTCTCCCAAGATATCTTGAGACAACGGAGTTGAGTACGTTTTACCGATTCCCACCGATGTCTGCCTCTCCGCGCAACATAAAAGCGGAAAGGAACCTTTATTCCTCGAGCATCCCAAGACATCAAATATCTTGGTGATTTGCTTTATCCATGCTTCCGCCATAAGTGGTTTTGGCTCTCCCTTAAACTCCGGTGGTCCCAGCTCCTTGAACCTGTTTAGCGGTGACCGCCGGAGAGTTTCCGTGTTTCCACCTACGTTTTGGACAGGAGCCGCTCGCGTCTTGTTGCATGAATTGCATAAAGCCTCTGAACATTTGATCATTCATCATTTGGTCAGTGTTGTTGTTTGCATGAGGATTGTCGCCTTCCTGATGCACATTATCCTGATTATTGATATGTGGTGAATCGGCGGTCGCTTTGTGCTCCATTGCTATTCTCAACATTCTCGGATGTCATTTTCAGATCTCGCTACAAAACAAAAGGTTAATTGACATATAACATATTATCCCTATATTACGTGAGCCAATAAAAATAGCACATAAACTTAGGTAGGTCATACTAGCGAAGAATTCCCGTCTCTCCCTCCTAGTACTATTCTCACATATTAGCGGGGATCATATGCCTAAGCTTTGATACCAACTGTGACGCCTCCAAAATTAGGTATACATCACCCATCTTAGGTCGATGATACATGGTATGTAATTCAAATCTGACTTACTAATACAATCTGTGTCAGGTACAATACGACAAAACATAAAGCTGTGAGTTTGAATACAAATATTGTCTACTAGAGATTATACAAACTGAAAAGGAGTCCTCGTTACAATTATTATCACACTATTTCACAGAATAGTGAGGACTACTAATGCTATCCTTTGGACCATTACTCCATTCCCCGACTCGTCCAAGCTATATTCTCATTTCCTGAAGAGAACAGTGAAAAAAGGGTGAGCTCAACTAGCCCAGTAAGAAATATTATGACTAAAATCATGCAGAATAAACTATCATTAGCCTTGAACAGTGTTAAACTGATAAAATATAATAAACATCAAGTTTAACTGCAGCGGAACCAGTAATACATTAAAAGAGTCAAGTAAAAAATAAAATCTACTATATTTTATGATTTAAAAGGTTTTTCATCACTGTTATAGCTGAGACTCAGCTTAATAAATATTCCACATCATCGAATCACCCCTGCACTACGGCCAAAGATATTCTTTAGTATCACGACCACAATTACCCATGCACTACGGGCCAAGAATATTTGTGTATTCATTAATGGTCATGATCATGCCAACAACTGTCCATCAATGCACTACGGGCCAATGAGAACTTTTACCACATTATTTTAACATTACGGTCATGATTACACCAAATAATCCATGGTCATAATCATACCAAGTCCATCTATACTTTCTGAGTGCCACAGATGACTTTCAACAAAATATAAACATGAGGATGATGACAATGATATAAGAATTCAATAAAACAAGTTCAAGAATTATTTTATCCAGGAATTATTAACGTCCAAATTGTTAACATGATACAGCTTTGTAGAGTAAAATTCAAGAATAATTAGAAGAATATTTCCATGAAAGGATACTGGATGAAGCGCAAATATCAAGGATATTCCACTAATTTCATGGAGTATAGAAGTCAAAGTTTTAACCAACTGAGTATAATAAAGAATGGAATAACAAAAGAAATCACCATGCATGCGATAGATCAAGCCTGACAGCGAGAGTTATTCAACAGAATAATAAATAACGGAACCAGGTCCAACGTAAAATGCACAGACAGGATATTCCAAAAGAATAATAAAGAATGGAACCAGGTCCGGCGTAAAGCACACAGACAGGATATTCCAACAGAATAATAAAGAATGGAACTAGGTCCGGCGTAAAACACACAGATAGGAAGTTCTAATAGAATAATAATAAAGACGGAACCAGGTCCGATGTAAAACACACAGACAGGATGTTCCAACAGAATAATAGAAGAATGTCACCAAGTATAGGATAAACCGCGTATACAGGTTATTCCAACAGAATAATAAGCAATGGAATAACAACAGTTCTCTTCATGAATAAGAAAGAATAACACCCCTTACTTTAGTAGGAGATTGAATACTGCAGTAATGTAGTAACAGAATACTCTTCTTCTTTCTCTCTTATTCTCTCTATACTTTCTCTCTCTATAGCTTAAATGAATTCGTGAAAAATAATGAAGCACTAGGCCTCTATTTATAGAAGATTTCTAGCTTAGCACTTGCCATATGAAAAGGCAAGTAGCTTGACGACTGGTGATGTGAAAAGAAAAGTGGTTTGACGCCTATAATGTGAAACAAAAATTGGTTCGACGCCTGTAATGTGAAACGAGAAGTGGTTCGACGCCTGTAATATGAAACGGCAAGTGGTTTGACGTCTGATAAAGGTAATTACTATTTACGAAGGTAATTACTATTCACGAAGGTAATTACTATTGACGAAGGTAATTACTATTGACGAAGAGACTCTTAGATGATGACATATGGCCCCCCATAAAATAACAAAACTTACCTCAAACGTCTCATAACAGACTCTTTATATACATCAAGGATTGAATAAATATTACCACAAATCATTTTATTTTTAATCAACACATATTTAATCTTTCAACAATTAGTAATCATTTATAACTTGTCGTCTCAATTATTGATTTAATAATATAACATATTATCTGAGATGATATTGTGACAATAATTGAATCAATAATATAAGAGATATGATCAAACAATTATGTGTAGCAATAATTGAGTATAAATTGAGTGACTTCTTACGTGAGCATCATTAATCAATCTGTAGTGTGCTACTCTTGCGACCATGCAGTACATTGTACTTTTACTCTTTGGGTAGTTCAATAGTTTTAACGGTAACATCTCCATTTGTTATTTTTATAGAAAGATAATTTTGTCGTTTTCTAACTACGATAATACTTACATTGTGGGGTCCACCAATTATTGAGCCAGTCATACGAATATTCTCGACAAAAAAGAATATTCCCCACCAAACGAATATTTTATAACAACTTGCTTACTTTGCAAAATTTATAAATATTACCCACAACTATTATATCAATTTTACTCCATAATATTCAAAAATAATATTTATAGAAAATTCATCTTTATTTATAAAAGTTGGGGTCTTACAACCTCCCTTCTTATGAAATTTAGCCCTCGAAATTAGGGTGCGATACTGGTATGTTGAAGAGGTAAGGATACCTTGATTTCATTTGATTCTAACTCCCAAGTCATTTCCTCAACATCGTGGTTTCTCCACAAAACTTTGACTTGAGGTATAACCTTGGAGCGTAGAATATGTTCCTTCTTATCCAAGATTTGAAGCAGGAACCTCTTCATACGTCAAATCTTCCGCTATTTCAAATCGATTCTAACTTAATAATGTGGTTCGGGGTCTTTCACATATTTACGTAACATGGATATGTGAAAAGCGTTATGAACACGAGACATACTTGGCGGTAAAAGCGAGTCTATAGGCCACAGTTCCTACTCGATCGAGGATTAAAATGGACCGATGAATCGAGGATTGAGTTTTCCTCTCTTTCCAAATCTTGTAACTCCTTTCCATGGAGCAACTCGTAACAACACATGATCTCCTATATCGAATTCAACGTCCTTTCGATGAAGATCAACATAACTCTTTTGTCGATTTTGTGAGGTTTTTATCGTTGTCGGATCGTTTGAATCTTTTTCGTCATAGTCATACGTACCAACTCCGGTCCCAACAACGTTGCTTCACCCACCTCATCCCAAAGATCTTTGGAGAAGCGACACTTTCTTCCATACAACACACTTGAATGGAGCCATGCGATACTTGCTTGATAACTATTGTTGTAGGAAAACTCCACCAATGGTAAGAACTTGTCCCAACTTCCTTGAAATCAAGGACACGAGTCTTAATAGATCTTCAAGAGTTTGAATAGTCCTCTTCGATTGTCCATCCGTCGGCGATGATATCCGAAGCTAAATCGTAAGTCTGTGCCCATAGGTTTTTGTAAACTAACCCAAAATCATGAAGTGAATCTTGGGTCTCGATCGAAAACTATGGATCTTGGCATACCATGCGATCTTAAAATCTCGTTTATATACATCTGAGCAAGGCGTTCAAGTGTATAAGTTTCTCGTGTCGGTAAGAAATGAGCAGACTTGGTCAATCTATCAACAATGCCTAAATCGCATCTATGCCTTGAGAAACCTTAGGAAGACCGGTAACGAAATCCATGGTAATGTGCTCCCACTTCCATTCTGGAATTTCAAGTGGTTGCAGTGGACCTTTTGGTACTTGATGCTCTACTTTAACTTGTTGACAAGTTAGACACCTTGAGATAACCAGCCCTATCTCTCTCTTCATATTGCTCCACCAAAATGTATAACGAATATCATGATACATTTTGGTACTCCCAGGATGGATTACAAACGGTGTGTTGTGCACCTCCATCATGATTTTATACATTAAATCAGGGTTGTTAGGAACACAAAGTCTGGAGTTGACTCGAAGTATTCCTTCTTCATCGATTCTTGCTTCTGGCATAGCACCTTCTTGCACTTTCTTCCTCATACGCATCAGCTCCAGGTCTGTAGCTTGAGCAGCTTTAACTTTATCGATTAAAGTCTATTTTACTCATATATTCGCTATCATCACATGCGTCCCTGGAGTCTTTAACTCTATCTCCATCCTTTGCAAGTCACACAAAATGGGCCTTTGCGTTGACAATATCGCACTCGTACTTGCATATGATCTTTTACTCAATGTGTCACTATCACGCTCGCTTTTCGAGGATGGTATTGGATGGTATGATCATAATCTTTCAAATAGATTCAAGCCAACGTCGTTGTCGCATTTTGAGTTCCTTTTGAGTGAAGAAATATTTAATGTTTTTATGATCCATAAAAATCTCCACTTTCTCCCCATACAAGTAATACCTCCAAATTTTAAGTGCAAAGACAATAGCTGCCAACTCTAGATCATGAGTAGGATAATTCCTCTCATATTCTTTGAGTTGTCATGAGGCATAAAGCTATGACTTTTACATGTTGCATGAGAACACATCCCAACCCTTTGCTCGAAGCATCATTGTAGATGACAAATCCCTCGACCCAAAATGGTATTGTCGAACAGTCTTTGAAATGAGTCTCCTCTTGAGTTCTTGAAAACTCTTCTCACATTCTTCGCTCCAACCCGAACTTTGTATCTTTCCGAGTCAGCTGAGTCAATGGAGTAGCCATTCGAGAAAATCCTTCCACGAATCTCCGATAATAACCAGCTAAACCGAGAAAGCTACGTACTTCGGTCACTAATTTAGGTTGCTCCCAGCTTTGAATATCTTCAATCTTTGCTGGGTCAACAGATATTCCATGACTTGATACCACGTGCCCAAGGAATGCTACTTCCTCAAGCCAGAACTCGCATTTCTGCAACTTCGCATAAAGCTTATATTCATGAAACTTTTGGAGTGTCAGCCTCAAGTGTTGCTCATCATCTTCACGGATTTTGGAATAAATAAGGATGTCATCAATAAAGATGACCACAAAGTGATCCAAATATTCTTTGAATACTAGGTTCATCATATCCGTGAAGGCAGCAGGAGCATTAGTCAATCCAAAGGACATGACTAGGAATTCATAATGCTCGTACCGAGTTCTGAAAGTAGTCTTTGGAATGTCATCGGTTCTAATCTTCAATTGGTGATATCAGGAACGAAAATCAATCTTTGAAAAGAATTTGGCTCCTTGCAACTGGTCAAACAGGTCATCAATACGTGGCAATGGATACCTATTTTTGATGGTGACATGATTCAACTCCTGATAATCAATACAAAGTCGCATACTCCCATCTTTCTTCTTCACGAATAGAACAGGAGCACCCCAAGGAGAAGTACTAGGATGAATAAAGCCAATGTCTAACAATTCCTGATGTTGGGTCTTTAACTCCTGAAGTTCAATAGGAGCCATTCGATATGGGGCTTTTGAAATGGGTTTTGTACCGGGTTCAAGGTCAATATAAAATTCAATTTCATGCTCTGGGGGTAGGCCAGGAAGTTCTTCGGGGAATACGTTAGGAAATTTATTAACAATAGAAATATCGTTCAAAACTGACGTATTTTTGTTTAAATCTGTGACATGAGCTAAGAAAGCTTGACATCCTTTTTTTAATTAATGAATATCTTTATGGCTTGAGATGACCGTGATTGATTTTAATGGTTTGGTCACTTGAATTCGCATAATAGGTTGATTAGGAATATGAAAGCTAACAACCTTAAGAAAACAATCAATTTTTGCATGATGAGTAGTTAACCAATCAATCCCTAGAATCACGTCAAATGCAAGTATTTTTAATGAAATAAGATTGACAGGTAATGTGAGGGTACCGATTTGAACCAAACAAGACTTATAAACAGTGGATGTAATGAAGGTTTCTCCCAACGGAGTTTCCACAGATAAGTCAAAGTCTAATTTTTCCGCAGTCAAATTTAATCGATGAGCTCAAGTAGGAGAAATAAAAGGATGGGTAGAAGTGGTATCAAATAAAGTATAGACTTCATAGAGTTTATGATAAACTTACCCGTGATGACCTCATTTGGGTTCCTTGCTTTATGGGAGGTCACAACAAACACTCTCCTTACACTCACCGGCTTTGACCTTTTACGGGACTGACCTTTGGTGCCTCCATCCTATTTGAATTTGTCTTGGTGAATGACAAAATCGGGCTAAGTGACCTTCTCTTCCACAATTATAACATGCTTTGAATGACATCGCAATTTGGATCGATGTGTCCTCCTCCTCGCATTTGAAGCATATGATAGGTGGTCTTTCTCCATCCTTAACAACGAAGTCTTTAATCGGTCTTGACGTCTTTCCATCATTGTTGAATCTCCTCATCTTGAAATGTCCATTCTTATTGTTTTGCCTCGATTACCCACGAAATGGTTACCATTTTCGCATGTTGATTCCTCCACGCTTGTTGTCACCGCTCGATGACTACTCTCATTTGGTATTATAATTTTGTTTACCGCTCTCTTTTAGTTGTGTTGACTCGTTATCGCTCCACTTATCGAGCCCTATTTACATCTCGAATACAAACACGGTTTATGAGAAATAAGATGTTGACGTATCTCCGCTTCAAACCTCTTAAAAACATTTGCGCCATTCTCTCTTCATTATCCACCAAGTGGGACGAAACCGTGATAACTCGCAAATTTTGCCTCGTATTGCGACACTGGCCATATTATTTTGTTCCAACTTGACAAACTCCACATCCTTCATGTGGCGAATACTTTCGGGGAAAGTATTTGTCGTTCAACAACTCCCCGAACCTCTCCCAAGATATCTTGAAGACAAAGAAGTTGAGTACGTTTTTACCGATTCCCACCGATGTCGCCTCTCTCAGCGCAACATAAAGGCCAAGAAGGGAACCTTTGCTCCTCGAGCATCCCAAGACATCAAATATCTTGGTGATCGCTTTATCCATGCTTCCGCCTATAAGTGGTTTTGGCTCTCCTTAAACTCCCGTGGTCCCAGCTCCTTAAAGCATTTAGCGGTGTGGCCGAGAGTTTTCGTGTTTTCACCTACGTTTTTGGATGAAGCCGCTCTCTTTCTTTGTTGCATGAATTGCATAAAGCCTCCTGAACATTTGATCATTCATCATTTGGTCAGTGTTGTTGTTTGCATGAGGATTGTCGCCTTCCTGATGCACATTATCCTGATTATTGATATGTGGTGAATCAACGGTCGCCTGTTCTCCATTGCTATTCTCAACATTCTCAGATGTCATTTTCAGATACTACCACAAAACAAAAGGTTAATTGACATGTAACATATTATCCCTATATTCTGACCGACCAATAAAATAGCACATAAACTTAGGTAGGTCAAACTAGCGAAGGAATTCCCCATCTCTCCCCTCCTAGTACTATTCTCACATCTTAGCCAAGGATCATATCCCTAAGCTTTGATACCAATTGTGACGCCCCCAAAATTAGGTGTACAACACCCATCTTAGGTCGCCAGATATATGGTACAGAATTCAAATTCAACTTACTAATACAACTGTCGTGTACAATACGACAAAACATAAACTGTGAGTTTGAATACAAATATTGTTTACTAGAGATTATACAAACTCAAAAGGAGTCCTCATTACAATTATTATCACACTATTTCACAGAATAGTGAGGACTACTAATGCTATCCTCTGGACCATTACTCCGTTCCCCGACTCGTCTCAACTATATTCTCATTTCCTGAAGAGAACAATGAAAGAAAGTGTGACCTCAACTAGCCCAGTAAGAAATATTATGACTAAAATAATGCAGAATAAATTATCATTAGCCTTCAACAGTGTTAAACTGATAAAATATAATAAACATCAAGTTTAACTACAGCGGAACCAACAATCCATTAAAAGAGTCAAGTAGAAAATAAAATCTACTATCATTTATGATTTAAAAGGTTTTTCATCACTGTTATAGCTGAGACTCAGCTTAATAAATATTCCACATCATCGAATCACCCCTGCACTACGGCCAAGGATATTCTTTAGTATCATAACCACAATTATCCATGCACTACGGGCCAAGAATATTTGTGTATTCATTAATGGTCATGATCATGCCAACAACTGTCCATCAATGCACTACGGGCCAATGAGAACTTTTACCACATCATTTGTAACATTACGGTCATGATTACACCGAATAATCCCTGGTCATAATCATACCAAGTCCATCTATGCACTACTCTGGGCCACGAGATGACTTTCAACAAAATATAAACATGAGGATGATGACAATGATATAAGAATTCAATAAAACAAGTTCAAGAATTATTTTATCCAAGGAATTATTAACGTCAAATTGTCAACATGATCTGGCTTTGTAGAGTAAAATTCAAGAATACTTAGAAGAATATTTCCATGAAAGGATACTGGATGAAGCGCAAATATCAAGGATATTCCACTAATTTCATGGAGTATAGAAGTCAAAGTTTTAACCAACTGAGTATTATAAAGAATGGAATAACAAAAGAAATCACCATGCATGCGATAGACCGCAGACAGCAAAAGTTATTCAATAGAATAATAAATAACGGAACCGGTCCCACAGAAACGCGCATGCAGACAAGATATTCCAAGCGAGAATAATAAAGAATGGAACCAAGTCCCAAGCGTAAAAAGACGCAGCAGGATATTCCAACGAATAATAAAGAATGGAACCAGTCCGGGTGAAAACACAGACGTAGGATGTTCCAACAGAATAATAGAAGAATGTCACCAAGTATAGGGTAAATCGGCGTATACAAAGTTATTCCAATGTAATAATAAGCAATGGAATAACAACAATTCTCTTCATGAATAAGAAAGAATAACACCCCTTACTTTAGTAGGAGATTGAATCTTAAAGATAGTGTAATGCAGAATACTCTTCTTCTTTCTCTTATTTCTCTATACTTTTCTCTCTATAGCTTGAATGAATTCGTGAAAAATAATGAAGCACTAGGCCTCTATTTATAGAAGATTTCTAGCTTAGCACTTGCATGATGTGAAAAGGCAAGTGGCTGATGATGTTAGTGATGTGAAAAGAAAAGTGGTTTGGCCTTTTGTAATGTGAAAGCGACAATTGGTTCGGCCCGTAATATGAAACGACAAGTGGTTCGATGCTCGTAATATGAAACGTCAAGTGGTTTGGACGTCTGAGTAAAGGTAATTACTATAGACGAAGGTAATTACTATTCAAGAAGGTAATTACTATCGATTTGAAGGTAATTACTATTATCGAAGGTAATAATTACTATTATCGACGAAGAGACTCTTAGATGATGACATATGGGCCCCCATAAAATAACCAAACTTACCACAAACGTCTCATAACAGACTCTTTATATACATCAAGGATTGAATAAATATTACCACAAATCATTTTATTTTTAATCAACACATATTTAATCTTTCAACAATTATTAATCATTTATAACATGTCGTCTCAATTATTGATTTAATAATATAACATATTATATGAGATGATCTTTGTGACAATAATTGAATCAATAATATAAGAGATATGATGCAGCAATTACTGTAGCAATAATTGAGTATAGTTGAATGACTTCTCACGTAAGCATCAATAATCAATACTGTGTGCTATTATGCAACCACGCCAGACATCGTACTTTTACTATCGGGTAGTTCAACGCTTTTAATCAGAACACCTCCTACCAAGTTATTTTTATAGAAAGATAATTTTGTCATTTTCTAACTACGACAATACTTCCGTTGTGGGGTCCACCAATGATTGAGCCTTCGTACGAATATTCCCCGACAAAAAGAATATTCCCTGACCAAACGAATATTTTATAACAACTTGCTTACTTTGCAAAATTTATAAATATTACCCACAACTATTATATCAATTTTACTCCATAATATTCAAAAATAATATTTATAGAAAATTCATCTTTTTTTATAAAAGTTGGGGTCTTACATGAGTTGAGTTTATATACTCAATAAATGTACTAAGACTAATCCTATATTACCTATACTAAGGTATATGGTATGAAACTTAGGAATGTATTGCATGTTAACAAGATATATACAATGAACAAAGTTGGTACCTTATCAACGATGTTTGAGTCCGGTTAATAAACGTCAGTTGAGTAATAAACCGGGACGAAGGGTAATAAGTCCTGTTGACTTTAATAAAGATATTAAGTTAACAAAGACATAGAAGAGAAAGAAGCTTGTAAGAACAATGTGAATAGTTGTTTGATAGCTAAATACAATGTGCTATGTGAATATATCATGTAGATTCTGTAAAGGCTGTGGTCAGTCGAGTAAGTTATTTGAAGACGCTGAAAGGCAAGTTTTCTTAACGCTTGTCTAACTTCCATGTTAGCCAAGTTTTATGTGATTCGTTGAACTGAATTGCAGGACTTGTTTTAAAGAAAGGGTCGATGCCAGATTTTAACTCGGCTAGACTATTCATGATATATAGATTGATTGTTATTCATATCATTCTATATAGAAATGTTAACGCTATCCTATGCCAAGTAATTGGTACGGATGTGAAGGTAAGGTTTGTCTATAACAAACGTAAATACTTTTAATGAATGAGTGTTGATCAATATATTAAAGAAATACGTTTAATGAATGAAAGTGTTGATCACCTAGTAAGTGCTCGATCACCTAGAAGTGCTCGTCAGTTATACGAATGAACGGCCTTAGTGCTGTGGACTACTTTTCAAGTATGAAAACTAAAAGTTACTGTTCATGGTCTATCAACCGGTTCAGAATTCCTAATCTATTCTATACCTTGGGAATTGATGTTATGAACTGTTAAATTATTATTGATTCATAATACTTCAAAACTATTGTTCAGTTATGTCGGAATTGTTATATGATTCATGAATGTGGTATTACTATTATCCTTGATTAAACTTGTTGAGCTGTCATGCTCACTTCTTACGTGAATTATATAACTACAGTTAAAGATGAACGTACTGTGAATGCCAAGAGAGATAAGGGCAAAGCTAAGATGGATGCTTAGGCATTGTGTAATAGTTTAGTAAGTTTGTATGTATTATACATTATGAACAATGAACGATGTAACCGGTTTATGAACCTGGGAATGATTATACTTTGATTGTAATAAGAAGATAATAATTACCTTCATTTTGTTGTATTTTAATGGAATGATTGTATGGATGTTAATACAGTGGAGCACCATATGTTGGGTTGGAAGATACCCGAATTTGGGGGCGTCACAGGTTGGTATCAAAGCCTTAGGTTATAAAACTTAAGGTGGGAAAACCTTAGGCTAATAACCTCGTAAGGAAGGTAAAGTCCGAGGAATGAAATTCAAGTCCATTGAATTAATAAGATATTGAGATAACTCAGTATCGAAAGGATTAAAAGATGGAAATTAATCTTAAAGATATTAAATGTGATTTGTGCTTATACTATTGTGTATTATGTACTAATCAACGTGTTACGTGTTTTTAGATGTCAACCGGTAGCTTGATATTTAGAAATGTGGAAATGATAAGTGAGGACTCAATTAACCAAGTTGAGGTTGTACCAATGCCAGTGTCGGAGGTACCGATAGTTGTACTAGATGACTCAGACATTGAGGAGTACATCTCTGAGGAGGAATACTCTAAGGAGACCATGGGATTAACATCATATCATAACGAGATGCTAGATGTGGAGGAGGAGATGGAGGTGACATCGATTAACACGGTGTTACCTACTCAGGAGCCAACATCTCCAGATGCAACTACAGCATTGTATCTGGCAGTGTTGGATGGGAATGTGCATTTGCGTACTATGGTAGAGGCACAGATTGAGGAAATAACTGCCTTATATGAGGCGAAAGAATCTGCAGAGGCGGACTTTGAGTCATAGCACGACGAGAAAGTGCTTATGACTGATAAGGCCCGTGACTATAAGGATGAGGTCCTTGAGCTACAAAAGAAACTGGTTGAGAAAGACCAGAAAATAACTAGGATGTCATACATCCATGAATGCGCTCATGAGGATTTCAAGCTGAAAATTGCTTGTTATTCTATTGAGTCAGGCGCACTCGACATACCATAAGTCGAGAGATATAGTGTCGATTTCGCAAATCGAAATATGAGAATGTCGTTCGACAATGTTAGTAGATCATTAGATCTTTTTGTATATAAGTAGTGACGTAAAACCCTCTTTTGTATAACTAAGGGTAGTCTTTTTGTGAATCCCAATTTTTGTAGAAGGCAATCGAGGGATAGTATGCAATAGCTTTTGGCTAAGGGAACATGATGTAAATAGTTTTGACTATGAAAGCATATTTACATAATGAAGTTTTTATTTAATATTCTTGTTGTGGTATGAATGGTTGTTGTTGATTTAGAATGATAACCGAGTAGTTAAATAGATAATAACGAAGCTATATTTTTTTAATCAGAATTATGCCGCCGAGAAGGAGACAACGGAACCAAGAGGCCGAGTCTCATAATGAAAATCAGGGGGGTCCTAACAACCCTATGCAAGAGTTCGTTAGTTTATTAACGATTGCATTTAACCAAGTGGGGGATGGGATTCCTGTAGCTCCTGGGGTAGCAAGAACAACTACCTTTAAGGACTTTAAAAGTGTGGGTCCTCCCGAGTTCCGAGGAATGATGGATCCACTAGAAGCCCAGACATGGGTTAGAGAGATTGAAAAGGCGTTTGTGATAACAAATGTAGGTGAGGCGCAAAAGACTTCTTTTGTAACTTACATGATGAAGGGGGAACCCAACTACTGGTGGGAAACTCACTAGGGTGGGGCTAGGACAGAGGCTGTTACGTGGGAACAGTTTAAGAAGGTTTTCTTCGAGAACTATTTCCCTACTAGCATGCAGGGTAGGATGGAAATTAAGTTCCTAGAACTTAAGCAAGGGGATATGACAGTTCCCCAGTATGCCGCCAAGTTTAACTAATTGGCGAGATTTGCTCCACATCAGGTGGATACAGAGGAAAGAAAGGCGCGCAGATTTGAGCAGGGCTTAAAACCCTGGCTCTCATAGTAGGATATCGGTTTTCCATAGTGCTTCCTACGGACCATTCTCGAAAAGCGCGATAATAGTGAAGGTGGTGGTGAGGCTTTGTCTCAGTACCACAAAGAGCGGAAGAATAAGAGTAAGTTAGAAGGAGGTAATAAGGCTGAAGTTGCCAGCGGAAGCAGCAACTTACCAAAAAGGAAGAGCTTTAACCCTTGGAATACCGGGGTAAAGCAGGGAGATCCCAAAAGGAGGACGGAAGCATGTAAGACATGCGGAAAATCTCACATGGGAGTCTGTTTAAAGGGGAAAGCAGTATGCTACAACTGTGGGCAGGAGGGGCATTTGTCACCCAACTATCCTAACCCTAAGATGAACCAGGGGTGTTTTGTCTTTGGGTCAATGGACCACATGGCAAGAAATTGCCCAAAGAAGGGTTTAGAGGGGAATAAGAGTTCTAGTAGTTGTAAATTAGCCATTACTGGACCAACACCATCAGTGGGTAGACCCTCAGCTCGTACGTTTAATATGATTGTTCAAGATGCGGTTGCATCAACAGATGTGGTAGCAGGTATCATTCCGGTCAATGAGATAAATGCTTATGTGCTATTTGACTTTGGTGCTACTTGTTCTTTTATAGCATGTGAATTTGCTAAGCAATTAGGTTTAATCCCTGAGAAGTTACTTATACCTTTAGACGTTAAGGTAGTAAACGAAGAGATAATCCCCATTGAACATATTCATAAGGGTTGTTGCGTGGAAATTAGAGGGAATAAGTTATCGGTAGATTTGGTACCGATAAGGCTAAAAGAATTCGACGTAATTCTTGGTATGGATTGGTTGGTTAACCATGAGGCGATTATAGATTGCCATAAGAAAAGTGTAAACCTTCGACTTTCTAAGAAAACCAAGGAAGTGTTCTTCGGTAGTAATTCATTGAGACGCTCTTATTGTCTGTCTATGACACAAGCTAGGAAGATGTTGAGAAAAGGGTGTGTAGGTTATCTGTGCCATGTTGTGAATACCCAAAGAGTGGGAACATCCTTGGATCAGATACCTATTGTGCAAGAGTTCGCGGATGTATTTTCGGAGGAGTTACCAGGTATTCCACCGGACAGGGAGGTGGAGTTTGTAATTGATCTATTACCGGGAACGGCACCAATTTCAAGGGTACCATATCGAATGGCGCCAGTTGAGATGAAGGAGTTAATGGTTCAATTACAAGAATTATTAGATAGGAAGTACATTCAATCGAGTGTGTCTCCTTGGGGAGCACCTGTGTTGTTTGTAAAGAAGAAGGATGGGTCGTTAAGACTTTGTATCGACTATCGAGAGTTGAACAAGTTAACGATTAAAAATAAATACCCTTTGCCCAGGATCGATGATCTATTTGATCAGTTGAAAGGGGCAAAGTATTTTTCTAAAATAGATTTGCGCATGGGATATCATCAGTTAAAGGTGATAAAGGAAGATGTACCTAAGACGGCGTTCAGAACTCGTTATGGTCATTACGAGTTTCTGGTAATGTCGATTGGGTTGACTAATGCGCCAGCCGCATTTATGGATATGATGAACAGAGTGTTCAAACAAAATTTGGACAAGTTTGTCGTAGTGTTCATTGATGATATTCTAGTCTATTCAAAGATGTCAGATGATCATACGGAACATTTAAGAATAGTATTGGAGACACTACGGAAGGAGAAGTTGTATGCGAAATTCACAAAGTGTGAATTTTAGCTTGAGAGAGTGCAGTTTCTAAGGCATGTTATTGATAAAGATGGCATTTCCATAGATCCGGCAAAAGTAGAAGCAGTTAACGAATGGGAGCAACTGAAAACGCCAACTGAGGTTCGGAGTTTTCTAGGGTTAGCGGGATACTATAGAAGGTTCATTCTGGACTTTTCTAAAATAGCTACTCCATTAATAAATCTGACAAGAAAGTCGGTGAAGTATGTGTGGACTGAAAAATGTGAGAACAGTTTTCAGGAGTTGAAAAAGAGGTTAAGTGAGGCACATATATTGTCTTTACAAGACGATACAGGAAATTTTATAGTGTATAGCGATGCTTCGCATAATGGACTGGGTTGCGTGCTCATGAAGCATGGAAAGGTCATTGCGTATGCGTCATATTAATTGAAGGATTATGAGAAGGTCTATCCTACTCATGAGTTGGAATTGACAGCTGTAGTTTTTGCCCTAAAGATATGGAGGCATTATCTTTATGGTGAGAAATGTGAGATATACACGGACCACAAAAAGTCTCAAATATATCTTCACACGAGAAAGAGTTGAATATGAGATGAGAGAAGGTGGTTAGAGTTAATAAAAGATTATGACTGTGATATTTTATATCATCCGGAAAAAGCAAATGTAGTAGCCGATGCGCTAAGTAGGAAGGGTAGAGAGAAATTATCAATGTTAACGACTCGAGAATGAGTTAGTAACAATGAATGAAAGAATGGAGTTAGAAGTTGTTCTGGGAGGAAGCAAGAGAGATGTTATTTTCCATGGAAACCCAACCTACCATAGCGGAGTGGGTTAGGGGAGTACAACTGAGCAACAAGGAGTGCAAGCAGATGCAGAAGAGGATAGAAGATGGAGAAAAAACTGAGTATGACCTCGATAAGGAGGGATTACTTCGTTTTGAGGGAAGAATTTGGGTTCCTAATGATCCCGAATTAAAAGAAGAAATTATGATGGAGGCCAATAGTTTGAGATACTAGATACATCCCGGTAGTATGAAGATGTATCAAGACCTTCGTCAAAACTTTTGGTGGCCGAATATAAAGAGGGAAATAGCAGAATATGTTAGTAGGTGCTTAACTTGTCAAAAAGTTAAGGCCGAACTCAACGACCGAGCGGGTTGTTGCAACCGTTAGAAATTCCATAGTGGAAGTGGGAGCACATCATGATGGACTTTGTGGTGGGACTTCCAGCAACAAGAAAAGGATACGATGCTATTTGGGTAATAGTGGATCGATTGACGAAATTGGCTCATTTTCTACCAATAGGAGTTAGGTATAACCTAGATCAGTTAGCTAAGCCGTATGTCAAGGAAATTATTTCCAGACATGGAGTACCTGTTTCGATTGTGTCAAATCGTGATCCACGATTCACATCAAACTTTTGGAGGAGTTTGCAAGAGCAAATGGGAACGCAGTTAAGATTGAGTACGGCGTATCATCCTCAGACGGATGGTCAGAGTGAGCGAACAATTCAAACGCTTGAAGATATGTTAAGATCTTGCGTTATGGATTTCAAAGGGAGTTGAGACAAATATATACCGTTGATGGAATTTTCGTACAACAATAGTTTTCACGCTAGTATAGGTATGCCGCCTTACAAAGCGTTGTGTGGAAGGAAGTGTCGAACTCCATTGTATTGGGATGAGGTGGGTGAACGTCAGATGTTGGGACCTGAGATGGTACAGCAGACGGCGGACATAGTGAAGTTAATACGTACTCAATTAGTTGCGGCTCAAGACCGGCAAAGGAAGTATACAGATCCTCACAGAGATAATAGAGAATTCGATGTAGGATCTTTTGTTTTTCTGAAAGTATCGCCTTGGAAGGGGAAGATACGTTTTGGAAAGAAAGGGAAGTTAAGTCCAAGGTTTGTAGGACCTTTTGAGATTTTAAGAAGGATAGGGGAGGTAGCTTATGAAGTAGCCTTAACCCCAGAGATGGAACGCATTCGTAATGTGTTTCATGTGTCAGTGTTGCGTCCTTATAAACCGGACTATAAACACGTGTTAAAATATGAATATATTCAGATAGAGAAGGACTTGTCCTATGAGGAACTTTCAATTCAAATTATTGATAGGAAGGAACAAGTTTTAAGAAATAAGGTAATACCTTCAGTGAAGGTGTTATGGAGAAACCACAATGCTGAAGAAGCAACGTGGGAGCTAGAAAGTAAAATGAAGGAATATTTTCCTCATTTGTTTATGTAATTATAAGCTAAGATTCTGGGGACAGAATCCTTATAAGGGGGAGAGAATGTAACTCCCGAGAAAATCGGATTTTTATGACAATTAAATTTTTATTTGATTATGTGAATTAAATGAATTTAATTGATTTCTTTGTGAGCAAGCTATGTGAAGGTCGTTCTATGACCTAGAATGTGCTAACGTGGTTAGTATTCTGGCTACGTGTTAGAAATAATTTTTTGGAATTTCCAAGACGAAAATATTTGTTTTCCGAGAAATTTCCGTAGAAACACTATTCATCTGTTTCTGTTCGGGGAATTATTTTAAAATTCGAAAAATGCGTAATGATAGAATATCATGATAAGATGGAATATTTGATAATATTTCATTTATGGCAAACGCAGTTTTCACCTGCGGACTTAAAACCTAAGGGTTGAGTATATTGATTTCTGAGAAGGAAATAATATGCGTAGAAGGAATGGCGTTAGGGTTAATGCGAGTGTTGTACATTAGGTGATACTATTTAGTATCTATGTATAATACGTTAGGTAAATACTGAAGTACAATACGATTATTGTACGAGTAGTATACGGATATAATACGTGAATTGTACGTATGTGGCACGATTAGTATTATAGAATTAAGTTAAGACTTAATGACTAATTCATTTGAGTTGGATTATTAATTAACCCAATCATTTGAATGATCAAGCCCAATGATTAATTAAGCCCAAGTCAAGGCCCAATTAAAGTTAAGTCCAATTCATTAAAAACCAAACGGGTCGAACGCTGGGTTATCGAATGGGTAAAACCCATGGGGCAACCCATGGGATGTCACATGGGGTGGTGGGTTTACCACCTTGGTGTGGAAGCCAAGATAAGGCTTGGTCACCAAGTGTTTTACTTGGTGACCACACATGAATAGTAAGGAGGTGATGGGTTTAAAGTCCAAATTGCCCTCCATTCTAGTTTTCTATAAATAGAAAGCTAGGTTGATTCATTTGAGAATTTTCAACTCAACCTTAGAGATTATTGAGAGAGAAAAGAGATATACTTGCAAAACATACACTTTGGAAGCTTTAACTTCTATTCTTCCAAGAGATTGCTTAAGAGTTCTTGAGGTAATACTTCTCGCTTCTCATTTCCATCCCTTTTAGATTTTCTTTCATCTTAGAGAATCATAGAATGGGTGGTATATGTCTTGTATGTGAGGATTGAGAGATGACTTACCATAGATTGATCTCTATAAGTCATGAGATTATAAGAATCATAAGGTTTAATATAGTTTTGAACCATGGAAATATTGATAGTTGAGATCGATTGTTGATAAACAATTGAGCTCCATCAATACGTTAGTATATGCATCTTGTTTGGTTAGGATGTAGTTATGAAATCCATGGAGTATTCCATGTGATTTGGTTTAGAGAACATTAGTAACGAAGTTATGGCGAATTTTATGGAAATAGACGTTAAACGTCTAAAACATAGAAATTCCGGAATGGTAGTCGAAAATTGTCGTGGGGCTTGAAAACGTTGGTTTTCAATGTCAACACGTGAGATAGGATGATTAAGAGTTGTGGGTTTGAGAATCGTCGGATTCTGACTTAAAATGAAGAAAACGAGCATTGAATGCTCATTAAAGTTTACGAACAACTATAATATGAACTCAATAGTGAATTTTGAGTTAACTGATTCGAAAGTGTCAAAATCTTATATGAACACGTAAAGGATGTCATTTACGACGTGTAGGCTAGGAATTGGACCAAATCAATTCGGATAAAAAAGAACAAATTAGGAATTTCACAAAGATTTTCAAAAGAAATTGAAAACTAGTATCGAGGTCTAATGCTGCGGCTGGATGAAGTGTAAAAGACTGCAGTGCCACATGATTATGGCCAAAAGAAAATAAAAAGTGGAGACTGGCGCCAAATAAGTGAGAGTTTGTACATCGACTCACGTCAGCCTGCCGCTAAGTCCGCAAAACCTCGGAGAGTGAAATACTACTAAAATAGAATGTTTAGATGTCAGCTTGTGCCATGAAGTTCGTGAAAAAGTGATAACTAAGTTAGGTTTTAAACTTTAGTTATTTCGAGTCCTACCTGAGTTAAGTTTATATACTCAATAAATGTACTAAGACTAATCCTATATTACCTATACTAAGGTATATGGTATGAAACTTAGGAATGTAATGCATGTTAACAAGATATATACGATGAACAAAGTTGGTACCTTATCAACGATGTTTGAGTCCGGTTAATAAACGCCAATTGAGTAATAAACCGGGACGAAGGGTAATAAGTCATGTTGACTTTAATAAAGATATTAAGTTAACAAAAACATAGAAGAGAAAGAAGCTTGTAAGAACAATGTGAATAGTTGTTTGATAGCTAATTATAGTGTGCTATGTGAATATATCATGTAGATTCTGTAAAGGCTGTGGTCAGTCGAGTAAGTTATTTGAAGACGCTGAAAGGCAAGTTTTCTTAACGCTTGTCTAACTTCCATGTTAGCCAAGTTTTATGTGATTCGTTGAACTGAATTGCAAGACTTGTTTTAAAGAAAGGGTCGATGCCAGATTTTAACTCGACTAGACTATTCATAATATATAGATTGATTATTATTAATATCATTCTATATAGAAATGTTAACGTTATCCTATGCCAAGTAATTGGTACGGACGTGAAGGTAAGGTTTGTCTATGAACAAACAAAAGTATTTTTCATCGATTATTCGATGGGCACGCGAGTTTGTCAAAAATATTAAACGTAAATACGTTTAATGAATGAGTGTTGATCAACATAGAGTACTATAGGTTGATCACCTAGAAGTGCTCGTAAGTTATACGGATGAACGGCCTTAGTGCTGTGGACTCCTTTTCAAGTATGAAAACAGAAAGTTACTGTTTATGGTCTATCGACCGGTTCAGAATTCCTAATCTATGCTATACTTTGGGAATTGATGTTATAAACTTTTAAAGTATTATTGATTCATAATACTTCAAAACTATTGTTCAGTTATGTCGGAATTGTTATATAATTCATGAATGTGGTATTCCTGTTATCCTTGATTAAACTTGTTGAAGTGTGCACACTTCTTGCATGAATTATATAACCGCATTAAAGATGAACGTACTGTGAATGCCAAGAGAGATAAGGGCAAAGCTAAGATGGATACTTAGGCATTGTGTAATAGTTTAGTAAGTTTGTATGTATTATACATTATGAACAATGAACGATGTAACCGGTTTATGAACCTGGGAAGTATTATACTCTTATTATAATAAGAAGATAGTAATTACCTTCATTTTGTTGTATTTCAATGGAATGATTGTATGGATGTTAGTATAGTGGAGCACCATCTGTCGGGTTGGAAGATACCCGAATTTGGGGGCGTCACATTTTATGAAATTTAAGAGGTGATTGATTCAGAATTTTTGTACCATAACTTTTTCGGTAAGACTATTTCTCTATGTTAGAGGCGGAATTTGGAAAAACTTTCTTCTACAAAGTTGTAGAGAATTACATTTCACATGAAAAGGACATAAGATTTGTAATTTGCTGATAAAATGGCTAATTATTATGAATTATTGAAGTTTCTGAATATTGGAATTTATAATTAAATTATCAGAAAAATTATTTGGGCTGAAATATTTTAGAATTCTTATAATATCAACTTAGAATTTCGTAAATTTTTGATGAATTATTGAAAAGCGAAGTAATTATTGTATTTTTGTTAGTTTGAAAATAAAAGAAATTCATAGAAAATTTATGAATGATGAAAAATTAAGAAACTTGGTGAAAAATCTTATAATATTATTTTATAATTTCTAGACAGCTTTTAAAAATTATTGAATAATATATATAATTATTGTATTTTTAGACTATTTACAAATTGTTTAAATGTAGAGGAAATTCATAGAAAATTCTATGAATGGTGGAAAATTATGAAATTTTCTTTCAAAAATATTGTAATAATATAAGATTAATATTGATGATGTTTTAAAGATATAAAAGTATGTGGAGTTAGTATTTCTATTTTGAAGCTATTAAATGAAAGTTTTTATAAATAGAAATAATTATAAAAAAATTGTCGGATAATCCGAAAAAATATGAAAAATATATGAAGTTAATAGTGGTCAGGAAATATTCGTTTAGTCAGGGAATATTCTTTTTATCGGGGAATATTCGTACGACGGTGCAATCATTGGTGGACCACATAACAAAATAATTGTCGAATATATAAAGCGACAGAAATAACATTTTTATAAAAAAAAAATAACGGCAAAGCTTTTACCGTTAAACTGTTGAAATACTCGATGATAAAAATACAGTAATACGCGTGATTCTACATTAATACACGGTATTCCACAGTAGCACACGGTATTGCACAGTAAGTCATATTATTAATTCTTACATAAGAAGTCACTCAGAATTTCATTCAATAATTGTCACAGTAGTTATTGCACAGTGATTCATATTATTAATTCTTACATAAGAAGTCACTCAGTATGTCATGCAATTATAATTGTCATAGTAGTTATTGCACAGTAACTTATATTATTTGATATGATATAATTAAACCAGTTGGAAGTATTGTGAGTCTATGTTAATAATTGTGAATAATTATTGAAAGATTGAAAATATGTAAATAAATTGATGAATAAAAGGTGTTGATTAAATATAAGTATGATATGTAGATGTTTGTTCAATTATTTTCTTTTTACGAAAGTAAGTTTGACAGGACTTGCCGACACTCTACTTTTTCTAAAGTAGTCTGGCCCGCAGTTCAATTATTGTTAAAACATGTTACAGTTGGATGATTTTTCTCTGTGGGGCCATATATTCCACTACCACTATTTTGTGCAGCTCATTTGGTTATTTTGTCAAAGCATGTGTGCTAATTGTTTCCTCAATTTTCAATATAAATAGGTTTCCCAGTTGAGCAACTAAGCATACACCATCATTACACTAAAAATATAAAATTCTTTTACTACAATATTGTGAGTATTTTTGTTGAGTGTAAGGTTACTCCAAGTGTAGATAAGGAATGCAAGCATTGTTTAAGTTGATCAATTTCACAGAAAGTATAATCAAGTCACATGTTAAGGTAAGGGGTATCATATTTATTTTATTGTAAAGGGATATCATTTTCTTTCATACTTCATATTATGGTAAGATATTATTATTTGTTTCTTCAGCGTATCATTAAATGGTGAAAAGTCCTGAAATGATTAGAATATCCTTAATAGTTTGTGCTTCATCTAATATCTTGACATGAATCTTTCTATTCAGTTTTAAGTTATTATATTTGAGACGAGAACTTCACATTTACTTGAACTTTATATTCTATCAGGAATTATAATCGATTTTCTGAATATCATGTTGGCAATTTCGACTCTGGATAATTAAGTTGAAAATCACTAAGAGTTATTTTATCTTATTATTCTGATTATTTTTTTCTGTTCATTATATATATCATTGTCATCATCCTCATGCTTATATCATGGTGAAAGTCATCTTTGGCCCGTAGTGCAAAGATGGACTATTGATTATTGGTTTTACAGCTGTATATCTTTGGCCCGTAGTGCAAAGATGGACCGTTGATTAGTATGATTATGACCAGGACTTGTGTATTGGTATAATCATGACCGATAATGTTATAGACAAATGATGTGGTGTTACAGACAAATAGTGTGGTGAAAGCCTTCTTTGGACCGTAGTGCATAGATGGACTGTTGATTATTGGTTTTACAGTTGTATATCTTTGGCCCATAGTACAAAGATGGACTGTTGATTATTGGTTTTACAGTTGTATGTATTTGGCTTGTAGTGCAAAGATGAACTGTTGATTATTGGTTTTACAGTTGTATATCTTTGACCCGTAGTGCAAAGATGAATTTAATGACATGATTATAAACATGATGTGACGCCCCCAAATTTAGACGACTCACATCTCGAATTCGGTTCGCCACGTGCTACAAATCTAATGACTAAATAATATCTCATGCAACGGAACTAACAGAATAGATTACATTTATTTAATATAACCATTCATGTCCTAAGGTCTCGTAACCGCTACTATAACAATACAACTTAATTTAAACATAACTTATTACATCATAGTAAATAAGTCTTCACACCACATTATAATAATAATAATAATAATAATAATAAAGTCCTAATACTAGGAAATAAAGCTATTCTGAAGCCTTCTCTTTACCATTGTCCTTGCCCGAGGGTTCACCACATTCTGCCTTAACTGAAAGTTTTGAGGAAAGCAAGGATGAGCAACAATTTTGTCCAGCAAGTAATATCGCAATAAGGGTGATCATATATAGAGTTCAAATCTTCAAGAGTATGATAGTGAATAATAATTTAGGAATTTTCAACAATTCTCAATAAAGGTTGTTATGGATTGAAAGACATCAATAAGATTCAATACTTAATCATTTTGAGATTTCAAATAATGAATATTGAGCAGTCACTAAAGACTATGAAGTTCTACTAGAATTAATAGTATTATACTAAAAATCCAACAAAATCGAGTACAATAGGTGATCATCCTAAAGTACCCTATATTATGCATAGTATTTAATCATACTCATGTACGCACGTCGGTCTCTTGATAATTATATGGTTTCCCCTTCAAAGAGGGTTGTTCATCTCTGTCAATAAGAGTCTGCACCAAGTCAATTTTGTTTGGATAGCTTTCTAACATACGATAATAGTCTAGCCGAATCAATGGCTTACATAACTTTTATAATGCATTTAAGAATGATAAATTCAATACTTATAACAATTATCAAGATATACCAATGATAAATTCAAAGTTTTGTAAGTTAGGAAACTTTCCTCAAGCGTAGTTTACCAAATTATAGCTTATCAACACTTTTCGAATCCTAACATAATATAGTTACATATATAGGATATTCATTAGTTACGTATACTCATACATGATATATAAGTTTAAATACATACATAAACGTCTAACTTAGTTGCATAATCTATACATACTTCATCACATACCTTACATACTCATAGCACAAAATTAGTTTATAAGACACTATGAAATCAAATAACATAGATCGTACCCCTCTTTTGACTTAACGTTCGAAAGTTTATAAACATATATCTAATCTATGATCTTTATCAATAGCATGCTTATTGATACTTTGAATATTGTATTTGGACACATATTACTGATTAAAACAACAATATAAACATGCATCACATCTCAGATCAAAAGTAGATTAGACAGATGACCTTCTTATTGTGGTGTTATTTAGCTGCTACACCGGTTAAAGCTTAGGGATGGCGCGCTTATTGCTACCGTCCTCTCAGCCCCAACCAGAGTTGAGCTTTATAATTCCTGTTTCTGTCCCATTCTTCAGCATACCAAGACAATTACACTTAACATGCATACATGGTAGAGGAATTTCCATAAGCGTATGACCATCTTAAGTTCACTTTTACATTTTATGGTCTTAGTTTAGGATTTCCACAGAATGAAGGCCAAATAGGGTCATGGAATCACAATGCCTACTAAATTAGCCATATGTTCACATAAAGAGATCACATAATCTATATTACGCATGCTTACAAGTGTTCACATCATTTATTCATAGCTAGCATCGCTTATCACCTTAAAACATGCTTAAACTCATGCTTGGTTAACTTTCATTACATCTAACATAAAAGAATCATGTTTAGAGACACAATGAACATAAACATGCCATCTTAAATCTTCAGAACTAAACTACTCACACTAATGCAACTTAGTTTAAAAATATATCCGAGTTTACTTTTGAAATCATTTTAAACTTGAACATGCAATTTAACACATAGAAAACATCTTTAAAACTCTTTTCATGTGTAGATAAGTTATGCTAGCATATTCACAACGTCAGAATATACTCCATGCAGTATTCATGGATATTAGCTTTTATATGTCAAGTTTTCTTTAAAAAAGTTCTCTAGCTCAAAGCCTAACAAGTTGGTCATGAACAAATGAACTATAAATCACAACTCATGCTCATTTAAATTCAAAAATCAGTTATGTGTATACTATCGAGCTCAAAATTTGCAGAACATGAGTTTCATTAAAGTTCATTTTCGAAACATAAGAAAGCTTTATACCACATGTTATACTTCTTTTCATGCATGTATAGGTCATAATACTAAGTTAGAAACAACACGTAAGACAAAAAACCGAATCGGGTTTTGGGATCAAGGCAATTGCTACTTCTTCTTGGACCGAGAACCGTAAAGGTACTGCTCTGCAGAGTTTCAAACCAACATTGATTTTCTATCATTAATCATACTTAAACTCATTCTTAGAGGTTCCATACATGTATACACACTTCACCAACACTTTGGTAGCACAACTCCAAATCAATTTGCAAGAATTTAGTAGAATTTACATAATTTGCATACTTTGAAATTAAGAACACAAAATCAGATTTTTACCTTTTATGAAGCTTAGTATGCTTAATTTTCTCTTTCTGCAAATGCTAGAGTTCCCTTTAAACAACAAACACTCACACTCTAATTCTTGGGATTTCACATACAAATTACTGTAATATGAAAAATGAAATTGAAGTTGCGATTTATAGAGGAATGAATGACTGGCTAATGTGTTTACACTAAGGTTTGAAACCAGAGTGTAGAAGAAGAAGAAAATAGATAATAAGGAGTTGCTCAACTACCACTTCCCTGCTATTTCTATACCCAATCATCACCTCAATTGTAGCTTACTGTTCAATTCTTGGTGGTTACGCAAACAAGGTATAGAATACTGTTTGGGTAACTGATTTTGGGACAATCTTCTAAATCCTCAACATTTGGTTAAATAATTCTTAGTTTGGTTTCGTTAATTCCCAAAAATGAAATTTTAATGTACAATTGTTACTAATATATGGAAAAATTAGGGATTTGATATACACCAATATCATATACTTCATCACATACCTTACATACTCATAGCACAAAATTAGTTTATAAGACACTATGAAATCAAATAACATAGTTCATAACCCTCTTTTGACTTAACGTTAGAAAGTTTATAAACATATATCTAATCTATGATCTTTATCAATAGCATGCTTATTGATACTTTGAATATTGTATTTGGACACATATTACTGATTAAAACAACAATATAAACATGCATCACATCTCAGATCAAAAGTAGATTAAACAAATCAGACTATGAGGTGGCAAGAATTACGCTACTAGTTAGCTTTAGGGACGGGCCATTGCTACCTGGCATCCTCTAGCCTAACCAGAGTTGAGCTTTGTATTTCCTATTTCTGTCCCATTCTTCAGCATACCAAGACAATTACACTTAACATGCATACATGGTAGAGGAATTTCCATAAGCGTATGACCATCTTAAGTTCACTTTTACATGTTATGGTCTTAGTTTAGGATTTCCACGGAATGAAGGCCAAATAGGGTTATGGAATCACAATGCCTACTAAATTAGCCATATGTTCACATAAAGAGATCACATAATCTGTACTACGCATGCTTACAAGTGTTCACATCATTTATTCATAGCTAGCATCGTTTATCACCTTAAAACATGCTTAAACTCATGCTTGGTTAACTTTCATTACATCTAACATAAAAGAAACATGTTTAGAGACACAATGAACATAGACATGCCATCTTAAATCTTCATAAATTAACTACTCACACTAATGCAACTTAGTTTGAAAATATATCCGAGTTTACTTTTGAAATCATTTTAAACTTGAACATGCAATTTAACACATAAAAAACATCTTTAAAGCTCTTTTCATGTGTAGATAAGTTATGTTAGCATATTCGCAACGTCAGAATATACTCCATGCAGTATTCATGGATATTAGCTTTTATATGTCAAGTTTTCTTTAAAAAAGTTCTCTAGCTCAAAGCCTAACAAGTTGGTCGTGAACAAACGAACTATAAATCACAACTCATGCTCATTTAAATTCAAAAATCAGTCATGTGTGTATACTATCGAGCTCAAAATTTGTAGAACATGAGTTTCATTAAAGTTCATTTTTGAAACATAAGAAAGCTTTATACCACATGTTATACTTCTTTTCATGCATGTATAGGTCATAATACTAAGTTAGAAACAACACAGCACAGCAAAAACCAGATTCGGGTTTTGGGATCAAGGTCTTTGCCGCTTTCTTGGACCGTAACCGTAAAGGTATTCTGTTCTGCAGAGTCTCAAACCAACATTGATTTTCTCTCATTAATCATACTTAAACTCATTCTTAGAGGTTCCATACATGTATACACACTTCACCAATACTTTGGTAGCATAACTCCAAATCAATTTGCAAGAATTTAGTAGAATTTCCATAATTTGCATACTTTCAAATTAAGAACACAAAATTAGATTTTTACCATTTATGAAGCTTAGTATGCTTAATTTTTTCTTTCTACAAATGCTAGAGTTCTCTTTAAACAACAAACACTCACACTCTAATTCTTCGAATTTCACAGACAAATTACTGTAATATGAAAAATGAAATTGAAGCTACTATTTATACAGGAATGAATGACTGGCTAATGTGTTTACACTAAGGTTTGAAACCAGAGTGTAGAAGAAGAAGAAAATAGATAATAAGGAGTTGCTCAACTACCACTTCCCAGCCATTTCCATACCCAATCATCACCTCAATTGTAGCTTACTGTTCAATTCTTGGGTAACTGATTTTGGGACAATCTTCCAAATCCTCAACATTTGGTTAAATAATGCTTAGTTTGGTTTCGTTAATTCCCAAAAATGAAATTTTAATGTACAATTGTTACTAATATATGAAAATTTATGGATTTGATATACACCAATATCATATACTTCATCACATACCTTACATATTCATAGCACAAAATTAGTTTATAAGACACTATGAAATCAAATAACATAGATCATAACCCTCTTTTGACTTAACGTTAGAAAGTTTATAAACATATATCTAATCTATGATCTTTATCAATAGCATGCTTATTGATACTTTGAATATTGTATTTGGACACATATTACTGATTAAAACAACAATATAAACATGCATCACATCTCAGATCAAAAGTAGATTAGACAGATCAAGACTATTGTGGTGGCGCAATTGCTACTGGTTAGATTAGGACTACAATGTGCTATTGCCCTCTAGCCTAACCAGAGTTAAGCTTTGTATTTCCTGTTTCTGTTCCATTCTTCAGCATACCAAGACAATTACACTTAACATGCATACATGGTAGAGGAATTTCCATAAGCGTATGACCAACTTAAGTTCACTTTTACATTTTATGGCCTTAGTTTAGGATTTCCACAGAATGAAGGCCAAATAGGGTCATGGAATCACAATGCCTACTAAATTAGCCATATGTTCACATAAAGAGTTCACATAATCTATATTACGCATGCTTACAAGTGTTCACATCATTTATTCATAGCTAGCATCGTTTATCACCATAAAACATGCTTAAACTCATGCTTGGTTAACTTTCATTACATCTAACATAAAAGAAACATGTTTAGAGACACAATGAACATCAACATGCCATCTTAAATCTTCAGAACTTAACTACTCACACTAATGCAACCTAGTTTAAAAATATATCTGAGTTTACTTTTGAAATCATTTTAAACTTGAACATGCAATTTAACACATAGAAAACATCTTTAAAGCTCTTTTCATGTGTAGATAAGTTATGCTAGCATATTCACAATGTCAGAATATACTCCATGCAGTATTCATGGATATTAGCTTTTATATGTCAAGTTTTCTTTAAAAAAGTTCTCTAGCTCAAAGCCTAACAAGTTGGTCATGAACAAACGAACTATAAATCACAACTCATGCTCATTTAAATTCAAAAATCAGTCATGTGTATACTATCGAGCTCAAAATTTGTAGAACATGAGTTTTATTAAAGTTCATTTTCGAATAATAAGAAAGCTTTATACCACATGTTATACTTCTTTTCATGCATGTATAGGTCATAATACTAAGTTAGAAACAACACAGCACAGCAAAAACCAGAATCGGGTTTTGGGGACTGGCGCAGCTGCGCCCTTCTTGGACCAGAACCAGAAAGGTACTCTGTTCTGCAGAGTCTCAAACCAACATTGATTTTCTCTCATTAATCATACTTAAACTCATTCTTAGAGGTTCAATACATGTATACACACTTCACCAACACTTTGGTAGCACAACTCCAAATCAATTTGCAAGAATTTTGTAGAATTTCCATAATTTGCATACTTTGAAATTAAGAACACAAAATCAGATTTTTACCTTTTATGAAACTTAGTATGCTTAATTTTCTCTTTCTGCAAATGCTAGAGTTCTCTTTAAACAACAAACACTCACACTCTAATTCTTGGGATTTCACAGACAAATTACTGTAATATGAAAAATGAAATTGAAGCTGCTATTTATAGTGGAATGAATGACTGGCTAATGTGTTTACACTAAGGTTTGAAACCAGAGTGTAGAAAAAGAAGAAAATAGATAATAAGGAGTTGCTCAACTACCACTTCCCAGCCATTTCCATACCCAATCATCACCTCAATTGTATCTTACTGTTCAATTCTTGGTGGTTACGCAAACAAGGTAGAGAATACTGTTTGGGTAACTGATTTTGGGATAATCTTCTAAATCCTCAATATTTGGTTAAATAATGCTTAGTTTGGTTTCGTTAATTCCTAAAAATGAAATTTTAATGTACAATTGTTACTAATATATGAAAAATTAGGGATTTGATATACACCCATATCATATAATCCATGTACATTGGGTGAACACGATTAATATTTAATGTAGATAAACTAACGTAGTTAGGTATTATTGTTCGGGTATTCCCCATAGATATTTTTAGTGCACATACATCAATATTATATCACTATCCAATATTAAATGTTCCTTTAAAACATTTAATCCCTTTTCAAATTTCTGGAATACACAGTTAATTAATTAATTTTGTATTAAAATGTCATATATGATTTTATTAGACTACTGGATACCTCATATCATTTAAATGTACTCTTAACATATGATTTTAATGATATCACACATTACAATTATGTTTCATTCAACTGCCACTGCAATAACTCACTCTTCAAGTTAAGCCATTGGCGCAATTTTTGTGCGGTTTGTATTCAGAGAGAACACCAATTGCCGTGGGCCTCGATTAATCGCTAAACTGGTTTAGCATTATGCCAGTTCTGACCTCTATCACCATACTAGTTTCACATAACATTAATTAACTTCCATATTGGTAATATTACTAGTTAAAAAGTCTATTCATTTTATACGTGGAATTATACAGTGACACATAATTAATTTTTTTGTCCTTATTAAACTATTTGTCTTTCAATTCACTTAGTAAGTTTCTTTGGCCTTCATTATGCCACACTAGGAAATTTCTCATAAGCTTTATATCAATCTTCAATCTCGCCACATTACTTTACTGTCGTAGCGTTCAATATTTAACTTAATTAAATAGAGTTTCTATAAACCACGCCACAACAATACTTATTTATACTCAAATAAATACTCAACTTTCATTAATTTATTTATCAATAATATTTGAAAATTCTTGGGTATTACATCCTCCCCCTTATAAAAATTTCGTCCTCAGAATAGTACAATGTTACACAAATAAATGGGGATATTCCCTCCTCATCTTATCCTCTAATTACCACATGGCCTCCTCGGCGTCGTGGTTTCGTCAAAGTATTTTTACATAAGATATAACTTTATTTCTTAATGTCTGCTCTTTCATATCTAATATCTGGACATGAATTTCTTCATACGTCAGATTCTTCTCTACTCGAATGGGCTTGTAGGAAATCACGTGTTTGTAGTTAGGCTTGTCCAGACATAACACGGAAATGTGAAACACATTATGGATGTGTTCAAATTTAGGTGGTAAGGCTACCTGATACGCCACCTCTCCCACTTGCTTCAACACTTCGAATGGTCTTATGAATATCCGACTCAACTTTCCCTTCTTACCGAATCTTATCTTTCCCTTCTAAGGAGATAATTTCAAAAATACGTAACTTCCGACTTCAAAGTCGCGATCTTGACGATGCAAATTAGCGTATTTCTTCTGGCGATCTTGTGCAGCTACTAGTCTGGCTCTTATTACTATCACCACGTTGGTTGTTTGTTAAACTAATTTTGGTCCAAACATCTTTCATTCTTCGACTTCATCCCAATACAACGGTGTTCTACACTTTCTCCCGTAAAGAGCTTCATACGGTGGCACGCCTATACTCACATGATAACAGTTGTTACATGCAAATTCCACCAGGGGTAAGTGATCATCCCAACTTCCTTTAAAGTCTATCACACAATTTCTAATCATGTCCTTTAGAGTTTGTATCGTTCGTTCACTTTGTTCATCTGTCTGCGGATGATAAACGGTACTTAACCTCAGTCGTGTTTCCATCCTCTCTTGTAAGATTTTCTAGAATTTTGACTTGAAGCGAGGATCTCGATCAGAGATAATTGACACTGACACTCCATGTCGTGAAACAATTTCCTTTATGTACAAGCTTGCTAACTGATTCAAATTATATCGGATTTTGATCGGTAGAAAATGAGTCATCTTCGTTAATCGATCTACAATAACCCAAATGACATCAAAACCTTTCTGCGTGACTGGAAGTCCCACCACGAAGTCCATGGTAATGTGCTCCCATTTCCACTCTGGTATTTCCAATGGTTGAAGTAGAACACTCGGCCTCTGGTGCTCTACTTTGACCAGTTGACAAATATGACATTAACTAACCTACTCCGTGATTTCTTATTTCAGATTATGCCACCAAAAATGTTGCCTCAAATCTCGGTACATCTTTGTGCCTCCTGGATATCTGAAATACGTCGTATTGTGTGCCTCGTGCAAAATTTCTTCCCTCAACTCAGTTATCGCTGGCACCCACACTCTCCCTTCGAATCTCAAAATATTGTTTTTATCCATTTTGAATCTCTTTTCTTCATTTTTTGTGATCATCTTCCTGATTTTCTAGCACTCTTCATCCTTCTCTTGTGATTCCTTTACTCTGTCCAACAAGGTTGGACGAGATTCCACTGCAAACAATTTTCCTTCAGACCTCTCCGGTCCCTTTACTACTATCTCCAATTTCTTCATTTCTCTTATAAACTCCTCCTGAATTGTTAGTTGAAACAACTTCTCCCTTCCTTTCCTGCTTAGCGCGTCGGCTACTACGTTTGCCTTTCCCGGGTGATAAAGAATATCACAATCATAATCCAAGATTAATTCTAACCACCTTCTCTGACGCATTTTCAACTCCTTCTGGGTGAAGATATATTTCAGACTCTTGTGGTCTGTGTATATCTCACATTTCTCTCTGTATAAATAATGTCTCCAAATTTTTTATGCAAAAACTACTGCCGCTAATTTCAAGTCGTGAGTAGGGTATCATTTTTTGTAATCCTTCAATTATCGTGACGCGTACGCAATGACCTTGACATGATGTATTAGTACATAACCCAGTCCTCTGTGCGACACATCACTATACACCACAAATCCTCCCGTATCATCTGGTAATGACAACACATGAGCTTCGCTTAGTCTCTTCTTCAGCTCCTGAAAACTTTCTCCACGCTTTTCCGTCCATACGAACTTCACTGCCTTCCTCGTTAAATTGGTCAACGGGGTTGCTATTTTAGAAAACTCCTGGATAAATCTTTGATAGTACCCAACTAACCCTTAGAAACTTCTTACTTTAGTTGGCATCTTTGGTTGCTCCCAATTACTCACTGCTTCTACCTCTGCAGGGTCTACTGAAATTCCATCCTTATCCACCATGTGTCCTAAAAATTGAACCTTCTTAATCCAAAATTCACACTTGGAAAATTTTGCATACAGCTTCTCATTTCTTAGCGCCTCCAAAACCATATTCAGATGGTCGGTGTATTCTTCTTCCGTCTATCAGTAGATCAAGATATCGTCGATGAAAACTACTACGAATTTATCTAAGAATGGCTTGAAGACTCGGTTCATCAAGTCCACAAATGCTGCCGGAGCATTTTTCAACCCGAATAACATCACCAGAAATTCAAAATGTTTGTAATGAGTTTGAAATGCCATTTTTGATATGTCTTCCTACCGTACCTTCAACTGGTGATAACATGTCTGCATATCTATCTTCGAGAAATACTTCACTCCTTTCAGTTGATCGAAAAGGCCGTCTATCCTTGGTAACAGATATCTATTCTTAATTGTTACTTTGTTCAATTCTCGATAATCGATACAGAGCCTCATCGATCCGTCCTTCTTCTTTACAAACAACACTAGTGCTCCCTAAGGAGACACAATCGACCAAATATAACCCTTAACCAGCAACTCTTGCAATTGTATCATCAATTCCTTCATTTCAAAATCGATGCAGTTCCCGATGCTATTCTATTACGAATTCAATTTCTCTGTCTGGCAGAAGACCAGGAAGATCGTCTAGAAATACATCTTGGAATTCTCTTACTATGGATATATCCTTAATTTCTACACCCTTTTTTCTGAGTATCAACAATGTAAGCAAAATAACCTACATATCCTTTTCCTTAACAGTTTCTTGGCCTGCATCTTCGTAATGCAACACGATTGCTTAAGCGGTGAGCTACCATAAAACATCACCTTAAACTTATTCGGAGTCTGAAGGTTTACTCTTTTATTCTGACAATAAATTATCACAGCATGGTTATAGAACCAATCCATTCCCAATACTACGTTGAACTCTCCCAATCTTATCGGAATTAAGTATACGCTTAGTTCATGATCTTTAATGTATGCGCGATAATTTCGGTAAACTTATTCTGCAGGGATTATTTCCTTATTCGCAACTTCTATGTTCAAAGGATTTCCTAATCGTTCTCAAGGTAAATTAAGTCTACTAACAAATTCCTCAGATACAAAAGAATAGGTGGCACCCGAATCAAATAATACATAGGCATTTATATCATTGATCGGGTTGATACTTGACACCACGTCCTTTGTAAGACCCTGAATTTTATGAAATAAAAGTATTCAATTTTTCTATTCAGTAAATGGTTAAATTGATAAAAGGTTAAAGTTAAAGGTGATATTTGAAAAGTTTGCAAAGTAAGCAAGTGGTCATAAAATATTTGCTTGGTCGGAGAATATTCTTTTTGTCGGGGAATATTCGTACTACGATGCAATCATTGGTGGACCACACAATGGAATAATTGTCGGATATAGAAAGCGATAGAAATAAACTTTTTATAAAAATAATGACAAAACTTTTACCGTTAAACGATTAAAATATCTGGTGATAAAAGTACAGTAATACACATTGTTTCACAATAGCACACGTTATTGCACAGTATCTCTATTTATTGATGTTTACGTAAGAAGTCACTCAGTTTTATTCAATTATTGCAACAATAGTTGTTACATAGTATCTCATATTATTAATTTAATTATTGTCACAGTATCATCTGCACAATATTTTATATTATTAAATCAATAATTGAGACAACACATTTATTCATATTATTATTTGCATTATTGACAATGTCTAAAAAGTTTTGTCGAGGAAAGGGGTTAGGTTATTTAATTGTGCGCCAATAAAGAGAAATCCTTATAGGAAAGTCCCCTCTTTCCTGGGAATGATCTGGTTGTCAATATTGTGAGTTATAATATTAACGATGACTAATTATTAAAAGATTAAAAATGTGTTGATTAAAGATAAGTGATTTGTGATAAATATTTATTCAATTTTTGATATAAATATAGGGGTTTTGATGAGTGAGTTTTATACCCATGAATTGAATGCGTTTGAGCTTAATCTTTTGGAAGTTTTTAAGTGTTTGTGTGTATTCATGCATGTTTTACGCTCTTTTGTAGGAATTGGGACAAAAGTTACTTGGATCGACGTTCAGGGTTGCTAGATTAGCATTTTCAGCTTGCCATTTACATAACATCCATATTAAAGACAATTTCAGCAGTGTTCCCGACCTTATTTCGGAATACTCATAGAATGAAAGTTGTATATCTACGTCTCCTCTTTCCAGAACATCTTGAATCATCAAAATCGGAGTTCATACGAAGAAGTTATGGTCATTTTCCCAAAGGACGTCAGAGCAGAAAATTTCCAAAAAAGGGCCCAGCGCCGGGGCGCCCAAACAAAGCCTAATCCTAGCGCCAGGGTGCTAGGAGGCAGTGTTCCAATGCTATGAGTAGCGCTGGGGTACTGGGGCACTGGGCCCTGGCCTGGTCAAGGTTGGACGCGTTTTGGGGCGAATTTTGACATTTTTTAACTCCAAATTGGATTGGGTTTCCTCCTAAGCTAAAAATTGGACTTATAACCTATAAATACATGATGGGAGGCATAGAATAAGGGAGATTACATAGATTAGATTAGATTAAAATACTTCATTAGATTTGAACATAAACCCTAGTTTATATTTGATTGTTGGAGATTGAAGCAACTTGAGGATCATTGAAGATTCAAGGCAGGAGTGAAAGAGGAGTCTCAAGACTACTAACAACAGATTCTATTCTCTTCTCTTCTCTTAGTTTTATCTTTAATGTTTATTTAGTTGTGGATTCTTGATTTAATTCAATGACAATGAACTAAATTTCTTTTATTAAGAATACAAATTGAACCTTTTATGTCTATGAATTAATTATTTAATTTATTCCTATTATTTATGTCAAGGTGAATTGTTTATCATGTCTTGTGCGTATTGATTAATTACCTTGTTACTCTAGGAGGATTCAGAAGATGAAATTTTAGGGTTAGAACTAGACATGATAACATGTCTGCTTCTTATTTGCATGAGATAAATAATTAGGGTTGTGAATTGAATAGAAATATATGTTCACTGCATGTAACAAATTGGGAATTAGAACTTAACGGGTTTGGTTTAATTATTCTGCATAGGAATATTGCGGGATTAATTGAATTGAATAAAAGTATTTGTTCACTTGGGAAAAGGGCTTTTAATAACTAGAATTCCTGTTAACAATTCAGGTGGCGTAATAATTGGGTTAATTGGATAATTGGTTTATAGATCATAATTGGGGATATTGTAGTCTTAACCTTTATTTATTTGAATTCATTTATAGAGTAATTCAGTTAAATTTAGTTTGCTTACTTTTAAAAATCATAAATTGCAGTTGTTTAAATAAAATTAGTTTGGTTAAGAACTAGTACTTGGTGAATTTTATTAAATAATTCCTCGTGGGAACGATACTCTACTTTCAATTTATTACTTGTTGACTGTGTATACTTGCACGTATGTTTTGATTATGAAATCAACCAATAAGTTTTTGGCGCCGTTGTCGGGGACTTAGTTTAATAATTTTTCCAATATTAATTTTATCAAATTAGTTTTAATTTAAACATTTTTTTTATTTTCTTTTATGCTCTTTCTATTTTTTTCTTTCTTTTCAAGTACCATGGCGGAATTTAATTATCAGTTGCCGTATACGAGAATGACTCAGCCCAAGGGAGCGGAGATTGATGGACTCACGACAGTACTTTCTGTATTATCAGCACAAATTGAGACACTTTCGAGGAGGTTAGACAATTTTGCAGCACAACGTCGTCAAAGTGTGGTGGTTACTTGTGATTATTGTGCTGAAAATCATACGAGTCATCAATGAGCCATCAGTTTCGAGTCGGTACAGTATGGTGGTGATTACCCCAACAACTATCATCAGGATTGGGGGTATCACCCAGATTTTTCATGGAACCATACTCATTAAAATCAATTTTATGCTCCAAGTCCAATATACCCACCGGATTTCTCGTGTCCACCTCCAGTACAACAGGAGGAACATTCAAATTTGGAGGAAATTTTGTCCAAGTTCATAGCTTCAAGTGAGGAGAAGAGGATTAATCAAGTGATATCGAGTCAAAATTTTGCGAACCAAATGGAACAACTAATCAATTCCTCGAATATTTGCCCTCAATACACTTGGCCCTATGACATGGATTCCAAGACTGATGGAGAGCCCGAACAAAATCTGCAACTAGATGAGCCACAAGATGTTGAAAGAGAGGAAACAATTGGAAACCAAGAAAAGGAGATCGACGAAGAGTTAACCGTAAGATTCAACGAAGATGAGCTGATTTCATTAGTATCTCATGCGCCTCCTCCACCAAAGTTCAAGAATCCGGGCAGTTTTGAAAAAACCAGGCCCAATTGGAAATCATGTCGTCGGCAAAGCTCTTTGTGAAATAAGAGCTAGTACAGTTGTGGAGTCATGGTGGGATGAAAAGGACAAGATAGAGGAAGATCCCATTGTGTTTATTAAGCTTTAATGCCCTAATCTGATCATCGACATAATGGAGAAAACACCTAGTTTTTGAACGTTCTTAATGGGTTACATATCTACAAAGAGCATGCTAGGTGACTTTCATTAATGGGTCATTACTAATGGGAACCTCCCAAAAGAGACATTGTTACTGATGGATGGAGGGTTCCTCAATTTTCGTAGGGGAATTGGATAGAGAATTGAAGAAGTCAGGCTGAGACTATAAAATAAGCGTTTATTGGGAGGCAACCCAAGTTTAATTTTTATTTTATTTTTTATTAGTAGTTTTGAATTTGCATTTATTTAGGATTTAATAAAATTGTTTCTATCATGGTTTACAGGTTATTCAAGTCAAATTCAAGTGTGGTGCCCAATTTGTTTCATGTGCCTAGCCTATTCTCCAAACTTAGCGGACAAGGGGGAAGATTGCTATATTTTCAGGGAAGTTCTCTGCTCTACTTTTTTCTATTTCAGCCATTGAGGACAAGGTTTAGTTTCAGTTTGGGGGCATTTTAGGGTAGTGTTGAATATAGTTAGTTATCTGCATGGTAGTTCATTTTTTTATGTGTTAGCATTGAATTGCATTTTTTTTTGCATGAATCTGTGCGATCGGTTGGGGTGGTCTTAGCTCGGCCTATGATAAGATTACTTTTACATGTTAACTTGAACAGTGTTGATAATTATGATGAGTTATATAATTTTAATCATGATGATAATCTGAGCATGTCTGAAACTTATGTAACTGGTTAGCACTTAAAGTTTAACTATTTTAATCCACTTGGTTCAAGGGTTTCATAATTTGTTTATGAGGGAAAATCTTGATTAAAATTTAGGGAAAGTAGTGAACTAGCGGTAAAAATTAGAATGACGTAAAAGCTTGAGTTTGGAGGAATTTATGGGGTATATATATACAAAACGAAAAAAGAAAAAAAGAAAAAAAACAAAAATTATGAAAAGAAAAGAAAAATAGAAAATCCAAGAAAAAAAATGAACAAACACCGTGGCATACTTGTCTAGTTTTGTGGCCTTTGTTACTTGAGTAAGTAAGCCCGAGGGGATTGTCTTTACACCTAGCACCCTAAGGTCTTAATGGTTTGGGAGTCGTTGGTCGAAAGCTCGTTAAGGTAGCATTGAAAAGCCTAATAGAATAAAACATTGCACAGCCATGGGTATAAAATAAAAAATGAATAAAACACGAGAAAGAGCAAAAATGCCCTCGTGGTTGAAAAGTATAAATAAATCCTGTATTTACCCTTAGACTTGGTAATTGCTTAGTTTTTACCGGAGTTGTCATGTTCACAAAATTAATTCAATTGGAACTGAAATTTTCCTTCTAAGAAGTTTGTTATGTGATTATTTTGAACTATGGTTGGTTAGAATGGTTAACATGCACACACGCAAAACATGGGTGATGACAGGTTTGAATTGAGTAACTAGTTAGAGTTATGGACTTTGATTTGGTTGGATAAATTGTTTGACTATCACTGGTATCTTTGAGGCCTGTTGCTATATATCATACTGATTTATTACTGGGTTCGTAAGTATATTAGGAAGTAGGTCATGCATATGCATTCATGTAGTTGAGTTAGGTTGTTTATTTTTAGTTCTTTTGTGTTTTTGTTTGAGGACAAGCAAATGTTTAAGTTTGGGGGTATTTGATGAATGAGTTTTATACCCATGAATTGAATGTGTTTGAGCTTAATCTTTTGGAAGTATTTAAGTGTTTGTGTGTATTCATGCATGTTTTACGTTGTTTTATAGGAATTAGGACAAAAGTTACTTAGATTGACGTTCAGGGTTACTAGATTCGCATTTTTGGCTTGCCATTTACATAGCAGCCACCTTAAAACTAATTTCAGCATTGTTCCCAACCTTATTTCGAAAAACTCAAAGAATGAAAGTTGTAGATCTACGTCTCCTCTTTCCGGAACATCTTTAATCATCGAAATCAGAGTTCGTATGAAACTGTTATAGTCATTTTCCCAAAGGACGTCAGAGCAGAAAATTTCCAAAAAAGGGCCCAGCGCCGGGGCGCCCGAACATTGCCTAATCCCAGTGTTGGGGAGCTAGGAGGCAGTGTTCCAGCGCTTGGGTGGGGCCTGGTCAAGCTTGGACGCATTTTCAGGCGAATTTTCACACTTTTTTTTACTCCAAATTGGATTGGGTTTCCTCCTAAGCTAAAAATTGGACTTATAACCTATAAATACATGATGGGAGGCATAGAATAAGGGAGATTACATAGATTAGATTAGATTAAAAATACTCCATTAGATTAGAATATAAATCCTAATTTATATTTGATTGTTAGTGATTGAAGCAACTTGAGGATCATTGAAGATTCAAGGCAGGAGCGGAAGAGGAGTCTCAAGACTACTAACAACAGATTCTATTCTCTTCTCTTCTCTTACTTTTATCTTTTAATGTTTATTCAGTTGTGGATTCTTGATTTTAATACAATGACAATGAACTAAATTTCTTTTATTAAGACTACAAATTGAACCTTTTATGTCTATGAATTAATTATTTAATTTATTCTAATTATTTATGTCAAGGTGGATTGTTTATCATGTCTTGTGCGTATTGATTAATTATTTGGACAGTAATTACCTTGTTACTCTAGGAGGATTCGGAAGATGAAATTTTAGGGTTAGAACTAGACATGATAACATGTATGCTTAATTATTTGCATGAGATGAATAATTAGGGTTGTGAATTAAATAGGAATATCTGTTCATTGCATGTAACAAATTGGGAATTGGAACTTAACAGGTTTGGTTTAGTTATTCTGCATATGAATATTGCAGGATTAATTGAATTGAATAAAAGTTATTTGTTCACTTGGGAAAGGGCTTTTAACAACTAGAATTCTTGTTAACAATTCAGGTGGCGTAATAATTGGGTTAATTGGATAATTGGTTTATAGTTCATAATTGGGGATATTGTAGTCTTAACCTTTATTTATTTGAATTCATTTATAAAGTATTTCAGTTTAATTAGTTAATTTAGTTTGCTTACTTTTAAAAATCATAAATTGCAACTGTTTAAGTAAAATTAGTTTGGTTAAGAACTAGTACTTGGTGAATTTTATTAAATAATTCCTCGTGGGAACAATACTCTACCTTCACTTTATTACTTGTTGACTGTGTATACTTGCACGTATGTTTTGATTGTGAAATCAACCAACAGGTTTGTCATGAGGCGTTTGTTGTGAGTTTGTCTTATTATTCCATGAGGAGATGTGCTAATTTTATGGACCGCATGTGGTGGTTTTAATAGTAAATCAATCTGGACCGATAGTTTTAATAGTAAATCAATTTGGACCATCGGTGGTGGTTTTAATAGTAAATCAATCTGGACCGTTGGTTGTGGTTTTAATAGTAAATCAATTTGGACCGCAGGTGGTAGTTTTAATAGTAAATCATTCTGGATCGCCGGTGGTAGTTTTAATAGTAAATCAATCTGGACCGTCGGTTGTGGTTTTAATAGTAAATCAATATAGACCGTCGGTTGTGGTTTTAATAGTAAATCAATATGAACCATCAGTTTTAATAGTAAATCAATCTGGATCGTCCGTGAATCAGTTACTATTTAGTCCATTCTCCTATAAATAGAAGCTTAATTCTTCTTTTATTCTCACCAATTCACTAAGACTCATAAGAGAAACGGTAGATGTGACACCCCCAAATCCTGGTACTTCATTTCTGCCAGATTTGGTGTTCATTTGATAAAAAAAACATTCATGTCTTACTACCAAATCATAATAAAATTTAATAATAAACCTTCCCATTAAAGAATTACATCAATAAGTTCAATAAAATCTCCTAGGTTATCTAACCTTTAAATACAAACATCATATGCAGAACATTAAATAATTACATCACAAGATTTAAAATAAAGTCTGACAATATTTAAAAGTCAACATGTTTACAAGTCTTCAATACTTGTTCATCTTCCCTTTCCCTTTACTGGTGCTAGGTACATCGACCTTCTCAACTTTAGCTGTAATAGTTATATATGCAAGAGTGAGAAAATAAGGCTTACTTGAGATGACAATGAATAAAACTTTACAACAATTACCAAATAATAGGCTCAATAGAACTGAATATTATGATCTATTATTGATACTCAAAATTCTGAAATATATATCTGAGGGTCATAACACCACGAACTATGTCCATAGTTATAAGTAATCTTTCAACTTAAACTTTAACAGTCATAAGACTATAGGGACTCCTCGTACTTAGGGGGGTCAGCCTTTCGTACAATGTATTATGCACAAACATTTCAACGCTATGCGTAAATTATCCCCTATAATAGGGTTATTCATCTCAGCATTTAGAATACGAGTCCGCACCAAAGTAAGTTTGGTTTGGATAAGTTTCAAGGTAATTTAGGTTTAACGAACATCAACTAAGGATTAGTTGAATAAAAGGTAATACCATTATGCTATGGAATAAATCATAAGTGAATCAACATTGTATACTAAGGTCATGCTTTAGGAATAATCTAATAGCATAAGCATTGAATAACATAATATACCTTGCTTGAACAATATTAAGCTAAGGTTATTTAGAATTGAGTACTGAGCATGCATACCAAATAGTAAATTGAACGATAAACTTTCTCAACATTAGTATATCAGAATGTATAAACTTGCATGCTAAAATACCAAGTTAAAGATTTGAGAAACTTGCTCAATATCAAGAGTTGCAAAAGAGTCACAAAGAAATATAATAATTAGATTAGAGAGAACTGAAACTTGATCAACGAAAGTTTAGAGTTAGAAAACTTGCTCAATATAAAGAGATAAGGTTTAGAAACTTGCCTTGCGTGTAAGTTAAACCGTAATAATTCGATTCACAATATCTTATACACATATCATCATGACATAATCAGTCATTACAAATACTTTATATATAAATAAGTATCTATTTCATGTGTGGTTTGATTTTTAACCACATAGTCAAGTTACATTAGTAATAAAACTCATTAATTATTAATAATATGTTCATTCTTAGTATCTTAATACCAAAATTACATCCTAATAGTCATACTATTTCACATTAACATCTTTTTCGGACTTTGTGTAACTAAAACAAACTGTCTGACCATTCTACTAACTTCGCGTTCTTACGGCTACGATTTACATTCAGGGATTGTGATATGTATGTGTGTTGTCATTTAGGCGAGGCACAAGCCAATACTTGGCAAATGCGATTGACAAGCTATGCAGAAGAAGACCTATATCATGGGCAAATACATAAATACTAAATTACGATCTTGACCCGACAACTTCTAAGAACAACATAAACAAAGCCAATTTTGGCCTACAAGCTACTTTCTAACAACTAAATTAACACGTAATACATATATAGACTTCACACAAACATAATTTAAGATTTCTTTACATGATTTTACCCATATATCAATATAAACATCGAATTTAAAACCTCTAATTTTATTGTTTTTGCTAAAACTTCACTTTTTGACATTTTTAGTGAAAATCATCACTGTGATTCTGTTTTTCAACCAAAATAGTTAATTCAAAATACTTTGTTTTAGTTTCTTCATCTTCTTTCACAATCAATAGTCAATTGATATGTTATACAAATAATTAAACCTCAATTTTACTTTAAACTAAGCCATATTCATATATTTTCATACCAATTCACTATAACATGATTTCTTTCACAAATAAATACATAACATGAATTAATTTACTATAACTGAGCATCTATAATCTTATGAAAATAATTTTATAACAACCAATTATCATATAAAAACTTTATATAACAAATAATTAACCGTCACACAAATTTTTACAAGGAATTCTTTTGAATAAAAATAAATTTTTTTGAAAAGTAAGAGTAAGATGATACCTTAGTTTTTGAAGATGATGGTTACCCTTTTGATTATCAAGCTTCCTTCTCGCAGTTCCTCTCTCAAACTCTCTCTAGAATTCTCCCAATTCTCTCTCAACTTTTTCTTCTTTTTTCTTCTTCTGTGTTCTCCATCCCTACTCTAACCTTACGTACTAGAAATATAACGTATAGGATATAATAGTATTAATTATATAATATAAATATATCTATTAACTGACATCAGTTATTTTATTTTTGAAACTCAAAAGTCATAAGGCTTATTTAGCTAACTACCTTAAAATTAACCAATTAAATTCTTATGCCTTGTTTGGTAAAACATATTTAAATTAAAGACTTAACATTCATTAAGCCTTGTTTGACAAAACTGAATTAACCTCCCTTAACTTATTTTAATAACTCCTTTATAATATAGTTTATGGTCACACTTAATTTAATTAAGTTTTAATACTTAATTTAATTAATTCTAATAACAATTTATTAAATACATTTACCACATAAATCAATACAACAAAATTATAATTTTCTTTATAATTATAATTTTATTTAATAAATTAACACATCATTTTAATAATAAATTCAAATTAAATATCATTATAATAATTCATTTAATCCTTACGAACTCTCTAACTTAATTTTAATTTAAATTAGAATATTATCTCATGATGATAAATTTTCTTAACTCATAAATTATTTATTTAACAAATAAATAATCAAATCAAATCACCTTAAACAAATATTTATTCGATCAATAAACACATCAATTAAAATATTTATAGAACTTAATAAATATTTTGAATTATAATTTAAAATTCTGGATTGTTACATCCTTCCCTCCCTTACAAGGATTCTGTCCCCGGAATCACAACTTAAACAAATCATTCGTCACATTCTTCCCTACTTACAAAAATTCTGTCCCCATAATCGAAGACACAAATTAAACAAATAACTCGGGGTAATCTTTCATCATTTTATCTTCGAGTTCCCACGTAGCTTCTTCAGCATTGTGGTTCCTCCATATCACCTTCACGGAAGGTATTACTTTATTCCTGAGCACCTGTTCTTTCTTGTCAACTATCTGGATATAAATCTCTTCATAGGAAAAATCCTTATCAAACTGCAATAGTTCGTACTCGATCACGTGCGTGTAATCGGGTTTATATAGTCGTAACACCGAAACATGAAAAACATTGTGAACATTTTCCAACTCTGGAACTAGAGCTACTTCATAAACCACTTCTCCTACTCTTCGCAGCACTTCGAAGGGTCCAATAAACCTTGGGCTTAGCTTTCCCTTTTTACCAAAATGAATTTTCCCCTTCCAAGGAGAAACTTTTAAGAAAACATAATTTCCTACGTCGAACTCACGATCTTGTCTGTGTTGATCAACATACTTCTTCTGTCTGTCTTGAGCAGCTACCAATCTTATTCTGATGAGTTTGACAACCTCAGCAGTTTTTTGTACCAATTCTGGTCCTAATAGTTGACGTTCACCGACTTCATCCCAGCACAGTGGAGTTCTGCACTTTCTGACGTACAATGCTTCGTAGGGCGGCATGCCGATGCTTGCGTGGTAACTGTTGTTGTAGGCAAATTTAACCAATGGTAAATGTTCATCCTAGCTCCCTTTGAAGTCCATGATGCATGCCCTAAGCATATCTTCCAATGTCTGGATTGTTCGTTCGCTTTGGCCATCTATTTGCGGATGATATGCCGTACTCATTCTCAACTGTGTTCCCATACATTCTTGTAGTCTCTTCCAGAAGTTTGACGTAAATCGCGGATCTCTATCTAACATAATTGACACTAGCACTCCATGCCTCGAAACAATCTCTTTAACGTATAACCTTGCCAACTGATCAGGATTGAACCTAATCTTTATTGGCAAAAAGTGTGTTGATTTTGTCAGTCTGTCAACTATCACCCAAATAGCATCGCATCCCCTCTGAGTAGTTGGAAGACCCACCACAAAATCCAGTGTGATGTGTTCCCACTTCCATTCCAGTATTTCCAACGGTTGAAGTAATCTGCTTGGTCTTTGATGCTCGACCTTAACTCTTTGACATGTCAAACATTTCACGACACATTCTGCGACATCTCTTTTCATGTTTGGCCTCAAAAAATGACATCGTAAATCTTGATACATCTTCGTACTTCTTAGATAAACCGAGTATCTTGAGTTATGAGTTTCAATCAAGATTTCTTCTTTAATATCTGGTACAGCTGGAACCCAGATTCTTCCCTCGAATCTTAGTAACACTTCGGTATCGATCTTGTATTTCACTTCACCACTCTCAACCACTTTCTCTTTGATCTTTCCACATTCTTCATCTTGTAGTTGAGCATTCTTAACTTTGTCCTCCAAAGCTGGACTAGCTTCTATCTAGAATAGTCGTTCATCGGATTCTTTTGGAAATTTTATTTTCAACTCTAGCTTTGTCATTGCTGAAATATGCTCCTCCTGAGTGGTTATCAACATCAACTTTTCCCGACCATTCCTTCTTAAAGCATTTGCAACCACATTCGCTTTGCCTGGATGATAAAAGATCTCACAATCGTAATCTTTTATCAATTCCATCCATCTTCTTTGACGCATGTCGAGGTCCTTCTGAGTGAAAATATACTTCAGACTCTTATGGTCCGTGTAGATCACACATTTTTTTTCATAGAGATAATGTCTCCATATCTTTAGAGCAAATACCACCGCAGCCAACTCTAAATCATGAGTCGGATATCCTTTCTCATAGTCCTTCAGTTGTCTTGATGTATATGCAATAACTTTGTCGTTCTGAATAAGAACACAACCCAATCCTTTATGTGAGGCATCACTATACACCACAAAGTTTCCTGTATTATCTGAAAATGACAACACAGGTGCCACACTTAACTTCTTCTTAAAATCTTGACAACTTTCTTCACACTTCTCCGTCCAAACAAATTTTATAGCTTTCCTTGTCAAATTTGTTAGCGGAAGGGCTATCTTGGGAAAATCTTGAATAAATCGTCTATAATAATCGGCCACTCCCAAGAAACTCCTCACCTTCGAATGTGTTCTTGGTTGTTCCCAATTGATTACGGCTTCAACTTTTGATGGATCCACTGAAATCCCATCTTTGTCAATCACATGCCCAAGAAATTGTACACGATCTAGCAAAAATTCACGCTTAAAGAATTTTGCGTACAATTTTTCCTTTCTTAGTGTCTCCAACGTCAAACGTAAATGTTCCACGTGTTCTTCTTGAAATTTAAAGTACACCAGAATGTCGTCAATAAATACCACCACAAACTTGTCTAAGAATTGTTTAAACACCTTGTTCATCAAATCCATGAATGCAGTAGGGGGATTGGTCAAACTAAAAGACATCACCAGAAATTCGTAATGTCTATACCGAGTTCTGAATGTCGTTCTAGGTACATCCTCCTTCCTTACCATTAATTGATGATACCCACTTCTCAAATCTATTTTTGAGAAATATCTAGCACCCTTCAATTGATCAAACAAGTCATCTATTCTTGGCAACGGATATTTATTCTTAATAGTGACTTTGTTTAATTCCCTATAATCAATGCAAAGACGCATTAACCCATCCTTCTTCTTCACAAATAACACTAGTGCTCCCCACGGTGACACACTCGGCTGAATGTATTTCTTGTTGAACAGCTCCTACAGTTGTATCATCAGTTCCTTCACCTCTACTGGAGCCATTCTGTACGGGGCCTTCAATATCGGGGTCGTTCCTGGTGCTAAGTCGATCACGAACTCAATCTCTCTATCAGGCACAAGTCCAGGAAAATTCTCCAAAAACACATCTACAAATTCCTTAACCACTGGTATCTCTTCCAGTTTCACACCCTTCTTCTGAGTATCGACTATGTAAGCTAAATAACCCACACAAGCTTGACTTAACAACTTCTTGGCTTGCATAATCGTCAGACATCTCGCATATCTAGGCGATTTGCTACCATAGAAAACTACCTTTGATAGAGTCATAAGGTTTACACATTTCTTTTGACAATCAATTATCGCTCCTAATTAAATAGCCAATCCATTCCCAATATAACATCAAACTCTCCAAGTTTAACTGGGATTAAATATACCATCATGATATTCCCCTTAATATTCACCCTACAATTCTTGCATGCGAACCTAACAAGAATTACTTCCTTATTCGCAATTTCTATGTTTAAAGGGAAATTCAATTCTTCACTAGGCAATTCTAACCTCTTAGCAAATTCATTAGATATAAACGAGAAAGTAGAATCCAAATCAAATAATATATAAGCATCTATATCATTGATTGGGATAATACTTGACACAACATCCTTTGATTGCACAGCATCTTGCACAGTCATGTTGAAGGTTCTGGCTGTGGGTTTGTTTGATGACGTTGGTCCTGCAATGGTCCATGTACCTCCACTGCTACCTCCCTTGCTTCATGTTCTCCTGAATTTTCTTCTTAGGGAATTCACGAGGAAAATGATCCTTTAACCCGCACGTGAAGCAAACGTTCTTCTTGAGTTGATTGCAATTTGGGGCGATGTGACCTTCCTGGCCATAGTTAAAGTATACACGTTTCCCCATTAAGCACATACCTTTGTGAAACTTCCTGCATGTATCACATGCTTTGAACTTCTTATTTTGTTGGTTACCCTGCTGATTTCCAGCACTCACATTTCCATTCCATTTTCTCTTCAGGTTATTGTTACCATTTCCACTACCACCACCACCACCATTCTTAACCTCCACTTCATTCTTCTTCTTTCTTTGTTCTTGATTAAACTCTGTTACCGCCTCGCCTCCACCTTCAGCGAGAATGGCCTTCTCCATTATTGTTGTAAATGTCTTCAACTTGAACATGGAGACCCTACTGTACAACTACGGTTTCAGTCCCTGCTCAAACCTCTTAGCCTTGCGTTCATCTGTGCTAACTTGATATGGCGCAAACCTCATCAACTCGTTAAATTTTACGACATACTCTGATACCGTCATTGATCCCTGTTTCAGTTCTAAAAACTGCACCTCCATCTGATTCTTCGAACTCTATGGGAAATAAGTCTCGAAGAATATCTCCTTAAACATATCTCAAGTCATAACCCCTTGTCCTCCTCGAGTTTTATTGGCTTGCCACCAATAACTAGCCTCAGCTTTCAATATAAATGTTACAAAAGTAGTCTTCTGATTCTCCCCTACTCTAGCAACATCGAAAACATTCTCTATCTCCATGATCCAGGTTTGTGCCTCCACTAGATTTATGGACCCACGAACCCAGAGTATTCTGGTGGTCCAACCGCCTTGAAATCCTTAAAATTTGTAACTTGATTCTACGGTTGATTTTGTAATGCACCAGTCAGTAACATCACTAGCTGCTGAATGGGGTTAACTTCAGTCTTGTTATTGTTGGTAGATCCCTCAGGTGTGACACCCCCAAATTCAGGCACTTCATTACCACAAGATTTGGTGTTCACTTAATAAAAAAATTCATATCTAACTACCCAATCATAATAAAATTGAATAATAAACCTTCCCATTAAAGGATTACATTAATAAAAATTTCCTAGGTTATCTAACCTTTAAATACAATCATTCAAATGCGGAAAATAAATATCTTCATTACAATCATTAAAAATAAAGTTCGACAATAAAATGTCAACATGTTACAAGTCTTCAATACTTGTTCATCTTTCCATTTCCCTTACTGGTGCTAGGTACGTCAACCTTCTCAACTTTAGCGGGAATGTTTATCTAAGAAAGAGTGAGCAAACAAATCTCACTTAAAATAATAATGAATAAAATCTTTACAACAACTGCCAAATGATAGGCTGAACAAAATGCTTTATCAATGATAATCAGAATCATGATATATTTAACTAAGGGTCATAAGACCACGAACTATGTCCATAGTTATAAGTAATCTTTCAACTTAAACTTTAACAGTCATAAGACTATAGGAACTCCACGTACTTAGGGGGATCAGCCCTTCGTACAATGTATTGTGCACAACCATTTCAACGCTATGCGTAAATTATCCCCTATAATAGGGTTGTTCTTCTCAGTTTTAGAGTACAAGTCCGCACTAAAGAAAGTTTGGTTTGGATAAGCTTCAAGGTAATTTAGAGTTTAACGACCATTAACTAAAGGATTAGTTGAATCAACAAAGTTTGATAACACTACAGTTGATCACTAACAACATAATATGGAACAATGAATAATCGTAAGCGAACTAACTATATATTGAACTCATGCTTGGAAACAACCACAAAGCATAAGTATTGAATAACAATAAACCTTGCTTGAATAATATTAAGCTAGGGCTATGAATTATTTAATATATATTAAGTAATAGCAAGCTGAAAGTAAAACTTGCTCATTATGAGAATAACTTATGTCAAGTAATTGAAATAAGACAATTCGACATTAAGAATTGGAATTCAAGAAATTGCATTCACAATACAAGAATGACAATAAAGAAACTTGTCTAACAATAAACAAGTTAGAATACATCAATAACTATTGGAATTCAAAACTTGTTCGAATAAAGTTAAAGTTATAGCTTGCTCAAATAATGAATAGGAATACAAGAATTTGCTTAATTAAAGTTTAGAGTAAGAAACTCGCTCAATGTAAAAAGATAAGGTTTAGAAACTTGCCTCGTGCGTAAGCTATAAATTACAACTCACGTTCACCTACACATAGTATTAGAATTACAATATCTATTAGATATACTAACATCCACATTCCAAAAATAATACTCACCTCAAGCTAAACTTGTTACTTTAGAACAAGTCTTACCTTACCATACATATTTCAGAATCACAAGTGTACATTTAATAACACTTATTCATTGTTCATTAAGTTTCTTAAATCATACATATCATTTTCACAACTTACTAACTTTACATTTTAGAGTTATTAACCACATGATACTATTCTATTTTAACCCTTACATTACATGTTTCTCACATTAACACATCACTAAACTAGGTTACATTAAAGTTTCAAAGTCTGCAGAATTAACAGACTTCACTAGGTCTGGCATACTACTGGCACAGCCATGCCATTTTTGCCTAGGATTACTCACGCCCGCGCCAAGAGGCCGCACGCCCGCGCTACGCACCAGTTTCAGTTTTGCAGAACGTGATTTTGACACAGCTTTTAAGCCAACTAACACGAATTTCACCCATAAAACAGTGAAACTAACACATAAGATTGGTATAGAACTAACATAAACATGTTTCCTCACATAATCAACCACTTAGAACAATTTAACAACAACTTCAACTAATTAAATTCCTTAAATTTCATGTTTTTACACAAAACTCCATTTTTTTGACATTCTTCATAGAATTCATCACTGTGATCGCTATTCTTGTCCAAATCACTTCATTCAAACTACATTCTCTTCATTTCTTAATGGACTAGCATAATCAAAACTCAATATATAGTTTAACATACAAATTGACCACTAAAATTGGTACTTTCGCAAGCCACGTGAAAAATATATACTGCAATTTACTTTTCTTACTTTTAACTGTAATTAGCCTACAAATTCCTTATTTAAACATAAACTCTAGCATCTCAAACACATACAATCAACCATAATTTAGTTGTATAGCAACAATTCAAATAAAAAAAATTCATAGAGTTTGAAGCTTCATGCCGAAAAACTCATATATACATACATATATATATATATACATACATACATACATATATATATATACATACATACATACATATATATATACATACATACATACATATATATATATATATATAATATCAAGGTGTTAGAGAAAATACCTTCAAATTGCTTGATAATTCTTGCTTAAATCGCTGAAATTACTTTGGAAATTCTTACGTTTTCTCTCAATCTCTCCCTCTATCCTCTCTCAAGTTCTCTGCAAATTTTCTTCTTAGGCCAAATAACAATTCACGTAAAACTAATACACACTTAAATTGATAAACCATAGTACGTCTAATTAGTAGAATATCAGTTACAATATAACGCTTAGGTTATAAATATATTATATTTATTATTTAAAAATTAAAAATCCAAAAGCCATAAGGCATTGTTTGGCAAAACTCTTTAAAATTTAAAGACTTAATATCCTTAAGCGTTGTTTGGAAAAACTGATTTAAACTCCTTTAATTATTTTATTAAACAATTTAGTTTATAATTTATAATCACATATTATTTATTTGGATTTCCATATCCAACAAGAATCAAATAATTTAATTACACATACTATATTTTAAATAAACTTTCCACCTAATCAAATATCGAGAAAATTATAACTTCATTATAATTTTATTTAATAACTTAACATACCATTTTAAATTATTAAATTTAGTTTAACATACCATTTTAAATTATTAAATTAAAACAACAATATAACATCTCATGTTATTTACAACTCTCTAAATTATAAATTAATTTATAATATTATTAATTCATAAATATTTAATAACAACAATCACATCAATAAAATATTTATTTCATTTAATAAATATTTTAAATTATAATATAATAAAATCTTGGATTGTTACATCCTTCCCTCCTTACAAGGATTTTGTCCCCAGAATCACAACTCAAACAATCAAATTGTCACATTCTTCCCTCCTTACAAAGATTCTATCCCCAGAATCGAAGACACAGACTAAACAAATAACTCAGGGTAATTCTTCATCATTTCAGCTTCGAATTCCTGCGTAGCCTCTTCGACGTTATGGTTCTTCCATATCACCTTCACAGAAGGTATCACTTTATTCATGAGCACTTGTTCTTTCCTATTGACTATCTGGATAGGAATCTCTTCATAGGACAAGTTTTTATCAAACTGTAATGGTTCGTACTCGATCACATGTTTGTAATCGGGTTTATACGGTCGTAACACCGAAACATGAAAAACATTGTGAACATGTTCTAATTCAAGAGGTAAAGCTACCTCATAAGCTACTTCTCCCACTCCTCGCAGTATCTCAAAAGGTCCAATAAACCTTGGGCTTAGCTTTCCTTTCTTGCCAAAATGAATTTTCCCCTTCCAAGGAGAAACTTTTAGGAAAATAAAATTTCCTGCTTCAAATTCGCGATTCTGCCTGTGTTGATCAACATATTTCTTCTGTCTGTCTTGAGCAGCTATCAATCTTATTTGGATGAGTTTGACAACCTCAGTAGTTAGTTAAACAAGTTCTGGTCCTAATAGTTGGCGTTCACCTACTTCATCCAACACAGTGGAGTTCTGCACTTCCTACCGTATAATGCTTCATAAGGCGACATGCCTATGCTTGCGTGGTAACTGTTATTATAGGCAAATTCTACCAATGGTAAATGATCGTCCTAGTTTCCTTTGAAAACCATGATGCACGCTCTAAGCATATCTTCTAACATCTGGATTGTTCGTTGGCTTTACCCGCTTTTTTATGTGATATGTCATACTCATCCTCGCCATGTTCCCATGCATTCTTGCAGTTTTTTCCAGAACTTTGACGTGAATCTCGGATCTCTATCTGATACTATTGACACTGGAAATCCATGTCTCAATATGATCTCTTTGACATATAGTTTTGCCAGCTGATCAAGATTAAATCTAATCTTTATGGGCAAAAAGTGTGCTAATTTTGTTAATCTATCCACTACCACCCATATCGCATCGTATCCTTTCTGAGTTATTGGAAGACCTACTACAAAAACCATTATGATATGCACCCACTTCCATTTCGGTATTTCCAACGGCTGAAGTAATCCACTTGGTCTTTGATGCTCGACCTTCACTCTCTGACATGTCAAGCACTTTGCAATGCATTCTACAACGTCTCTTTTCATATTTGGCCACCAAAAATGTCGCCGCAAATCTTGATACATTTTCGTACTTCCTGGATGAATAGAATATCTTGAGCTATGAGCTTCTGTCAAGATGTCTTCTTTAATATCATGTACTGCTGGAACCCAAATTCGTCCCTCGAAACTTAGCATTCCATCAGTATCAACCTTATACTTCACCTCTTTATCGTCGACCACACTTTCCTTTATTTTTCTGCATTCTTCATCTTGTAATTGAGCATTCTTCACCTTGTCCACCAAAGTTGAACTAGATTCCATCTGGTACAATTTTTCTTCGAACTCTTTTAGAAATTTGATTTCCAACTCTAGCCTTGCCATCGCTGAAATAAGTTCCTCCTGGTTGGTTAATAACATCAACTTCTCACGACTCTTTCTACTCAAGGAATTCGCAACAACGTTTGCTTTTCCTGGATTATAAAAGATCTCATAATCATAATCTTTTATTAATTCCATTCATTTCCTTTGACGCATGTTCAGGTCCTTCTGTGTGAAAATATACTTCAAACTCTTATGGTCTGTGTAGATCTCACATTTCTCTCCATAGAGACAGTGTCTCCATATCTTCAGAGTAAATACTATTGCAGCCAACTATAAATCATGAGTCGGATACCCTTTCTCATAGTCCTTCAGCTGTCTTGATGCATATGCAATAACCTTGCCATTCTGCATAAAAACATAACCCAATCCTTTATGTGAGGCATCACTATACACCACAAAGTTTCCTGTATTATCTGGTAATGACAACACAGGTGCCACACTTAACTTCTTCTTCAAATCTTGAAAACTCTCTTCACACTTCTCCGTTCAAACAAATTTTACAGCATTCCTTGTCAAATTTGTTAGCGGAGTGGCTATCTTGGAAAATTTTTGAATAAACTGTCTATAATAACCGGCCAATCCCAAGAAACTCCTCACTTTCGACGATGTTCTTGGTTGTTCCCAATTGATTACGGCTTCAACTTTTGATGGATCCATTGAAATCCCATCTTTGTCAATCACATGTCCCAAAAATTGTACTCGATCTAACCAAAATTCGTATTTAGAGAATTTCGCGTACAAGTTTTCCTTTCTTAGTATTTCCAACGTCAAACGTAAGTGTTCCACGTGTTCTTCTTGAGTTTTGGAATACACTAGAATGTCGTCGATAAATAATACCACCAACTTGTCTACGAATGGTTTAAACACCATGTTCATCAAATCCATGAATGCAGCAGGGGTATTGGCGAAACCAAAAGACATCACCAGAAACTCGTAATGTCCATAACGAGTTATGAATGTCGTTCTAGGTATATCTTCCTTTCTTACCTTCAATCGGTGATACCCACTTCTCAAATCTATTTTTGACAATTATTTAGCACCCTTTAATTGATCAAACAAGTCATCTATTCATGGAAACGAATATTTATTCTTAATAGTGACTTTGTTTAATTCCCTATAATCAATGCAAAGACACATTGACCCATCCTTCTTCTTCACGAATAACACCGGTGCTCCCCACAGTGATACACTTGGTTGAATATACTTTTTGTCTAATAGCTCCTACAATTGTACTATCAGTTCCTTCATCTCTACTGGAGCCATTCTGTACGGGGCCTTCGATATCGGTGCTATTCCTGGCGCTAAGTTGATCACGAACTCAATCTCCTTGTCAGACGAAAGTCCTAGCAAATCCTCCAAAAACACATCTACAAATTCCCTAACCACTGGTATCTCTTCAAGTTTCACACCCTTCTTCTGAGTATCGACTATGTAAGCTAAATAGCCCACACAGCCTTGACTCAACAACTTCTTTGTAAGACCACAACTTTTTGAATAAAGATTAAATTTTCTCGAAATATATTTTTGAATATTATGGTATGGATTTGATATAATGTTATAGTTGTGGGTAATATTTACAAATTTTGCAATGTACGCAAGTTGTTATATAATATTCGATTGGTCGGGGAATATTCGTTTTAACGGGGAATATTTGTACAACGGCACAATCATTGGTGGACCCCCACAACAGAATTATTGTCGGATTGAGAAAACGACAAAAATACTTTATGAAAATAACGTAAGAAGTTTTACCGTTAACTGTTGAAACACCGGTGTTAAAAAAAGAATATGTCTGGCGTGGTTGCATAGTAGCACACTGTATTGATTATTGATGCTTACGTGAGAAGTCACTCAGTTATACTCAATTATTGCTATGGTAATTGCTGCATCATATCTCTAATATTATTGATTCAATTATTATCACAATATCATTTGCATAATATTTTATATTATTAAATCAATAATTGAGACGACAAAGTTATTCATATTATTAATTGCAATATTGACAATGTCTAGAAGTTCTGTCAAAGAGAGGTTTGGTCACCTAATTGCGCGCCAATAAGGAGAAATCCTTATCGAGAAGCCCCTTCTTTCCTAGGAACGACCTGGTTGTTAAATATTGTGAGTTAAAATATTAATGATGAATAAGTTGTGTTGATTAAAAATGAATTTTGATAGTTCCATTGTGTTGGGATTATTATTGTTAGTGGAAATCGACATCTATTCTGATGATAATTGATGTCTAGGGGTTATAATGATAAATCGGGTAATTTATCGGATAAATGAGCAATTAATTGCTACTAATTCCCATGCTTATATAACTATTTGTTCACATGTGTGTACTATTGAATCACATTATTTACTATTAGGGGAGTTGGTGCAAGATTGATAATACTTGCATGACTAAGTTAAAAATGGAGGTATAGATGGAGGTACTATACTGTAATTCATATTTTTCACATGATTATACTATTGATTCACATGATTGAACTATTGATTCACATTATTTACTAATAGGGGAGGTGGTGTAAGTTTGATAATACTTGCAGGACTAAATTAAAAATGAAAGAAAAGTTGGAGGTATTGATTTGTAATTTTTGAGCCCCAAAAGCGTGCAATTATCGAAACTATATTTTCCTATAAATAGAAGCCCATTCTTCCTTCATTTCTCACCAATTCACAAAAGCTTTAGAGCGATTATTATAGAGAGAAATTATAGAGAGAAAGAAGAAGAGAAGTCTGCTACCTAACTATTCCAGTATCCAGTTTTTCTAAGGTAGGGATTATTATTTCTTTCTTATCCATGAAGAGAACTTCTGTTATTCCATTCTTTATTATTCTATTGGAATAACTCAGATGCATGCAAGCTACCCTATACTTAGTGAAATTCTTATGTTATTCCATTCTTTATCATTCTGTTGGAACATCCTGTCTGTGCGTTTACGCCGGACCTGGTTCCATTATTTTCCATTCTGTTGGAACATCCCATCATGCCTTCTTCTACGGACTTGGTTCCGCTTCTTTATTATTCTATTGGAATATCTCTGTCATGCATCGTTTTACGCCGGACTGATTAGGTTTTTATTATTACGCTGAATATCATATCTCGTGCGTTTTATCTTGGGATTCGATTCCGTTATTTATTATTCTATTGGAATAACTCTTTCATATGGATCTATCACATGCCTGGTGATTTTTTTTGTTATTCCATTCCTTGTTATACTCAATTAGTTAAAGTTTTGACTTTTATACTCCATTAAATTAGTGGAATATCCTTGATATGTGCGCTTCATTCAGTATCTTTTCATTGAAATATTCTTCTGAGCATTCTTGAATTTTACTCCACAAAGCAGTATCATGTTGACAATTTGGACGTTATTGATTCCTGGATAAAATAATTCTTGAACTTGTTTTATTGAATTCTTATATCATTGTCATCATCCTCATATTTATATTTTGTTGAAAGTCATCTGTGGCCTGTAGTGCATAGATGGACTTGGTATGATTATGACCAGAGATTATTCGGTGTAATCATAACCGTAATGTTACTAATGATGTGGTAAAAGTTTTCATTGGCCCGTAGTGCATTGATGGACAATTGTTGGCATGATCATGACCATTAATGAATACACAAATATTCTTAGCCCATAGTGCATGGATAATTGTGGTCGTGATACTAAAGAATATCCTTGGTCAGAGTAGTGTGGGGGTGATTCGGTGATATGGATTATTTATTGTCGAGTCCCAATGATAAAAGTGATGAAAAACCTTTTAAATCATAAAAGATAGTAGATTTTATTCTCTACTTGACTTTTTTAATGGATTGCTTGTTCCACTGTAGTTAAACTTGATGGTTGTTATATTATATCAGTTTAACACTATTGAAAGCTAACGATAATATATTATGCATTATCTTAGTCATAATATTTTCTACTGGGCTAGTTGAGCTCACCCTTTTACTTTCATTGTTCTCTTCACGAAATGAGAACGTAGCAGGGACTAGTCGGGGAACGGAGTGACGAACCAGATGATAGCATTAGTAGTCCTCATTATTCACTAAAATAGTGGGAAAATAAATGTAATAATATTGAATTTTAGTTTGTATATTGTCTAGACGACAATATTTGTATTAAAACTCACAGCTTATGTTTTGTCATACTTTGCACGACAGTTGTATAATTAAGTTGTATTTGTATTCTGTACCGTTTATTTGGCGACTCGGAATAAGTGATGTATACCTGTTTTGGGGGTGTCACAATTGGTATCAAAGCTTAGGGATATGATCCCTGGCTAAGATGTGAGACTAGAACTATAGGAGGGGAGAGACGGAGAATTTATTCGCTAGTATGACCTACCTAATTTTTTGGTATTTAATTGGTTGGTCAGTGTATAGAGATAATATGTTGCATGTCAATTAACCCTTGTTTTGTGGCAGTATTTGAAAATGGCATCCGAGAATATTGAGAATAGCAATGGGGCACAAGAGACCAGATTGAGTCTCCACGGATCAACAATCGTAATAATGTGCATCGTCGAAGGCTTACAATCCTCATGCAAACAATAACACCGACCAAATGATGAACGATGGAATGTTTAGAGGCTTTATGCAATTCATGCAACATCAGGCGAGAGCGGCTCCTATTCAAAATGCAGGTGGAAACACTGGAAACTCTCGAACGGTCACCGCTAAACAGTTCAAGGAGCTAGGACCACCCGAGTTTATTGGAGAGCCAAAACCACTTAAGGCGGAAGCATGGATAAAGTAGATCACCAAGATATTTGATGTCTTGGGATGCTCCGAGGAGCGAAAGGTTCCCTTCGCCACCTTCATGTTGTGTGAAGAGGCAGATTACTGGTGGGAATTTGTAAAACGTACCCAGCCTGACGCACTCAAGATGTCTTGGGAGAAGTTCCAAGAGCTATTCAACGACACGTACTTTCCCGAAAGTATTCGTCACATGAAAGAGGTGGAGTTTATCTAATTGGAGCAAAACAATATGATCGTGTCGCAATACGAGGCTAAATTTATGGAGTTATCCCGGATTGCATCCCATTTGGTCGATAATGAGGAGCGAATGACACGAATGTTTTTAAGAGGTTTGAAACCGGAGATACGTCAATATCTTATTTCTCATAAACTGTGTTTGTACTCAGATGTTGTAAATAGTGCTCAGTTATTGGAGCGCGGTAACGAGTCAACGCAACCAAGAGAAAGCAGCTGGCAGCATGAAAATACCAGTGGTATCAGTCATTGAAGCGGTGACAACAAATGTGGAGGGAATCAACATGCCAGAAATGGTAACTACTTCGGTGGTAATCATGGCTAAGATAGTAAAAATGGATATTTCAAGAAAAGGAGATTCAACAATGATGGAAAGACGTCAGCACCAGCAACCGTGGTTAAGGAAGGAGAACGACCACCTATCATATGCTTCAAATGTGGAAGGGAGGGACATATCAGTCCAAACTGTGCGATGCCATCCAAAGCGTGTTATAATTGTGGAAGAGAAGGTCACCTAGCCCGATTTTGTCGTTCACCGAAGACAAGTTCAGCTAGGATGGAGGCACCAAAGGCCGTCCCAGAAAAGTCAAAGCCGGTGGTGCAAGGGAGAGCATTTGTTGTGACCTCCCAGAAAGCAAGGATCCCGAACGAGGTCATCACGGGTAAGCTTATCATAAACTCTAGCGAAGTCTATACCTTATTTGATACCGGTTCTACCCATTCTTTTATTTCTCCTACTTGCGCTCAATGATTAAATTTAACTCCGGAGAAATTAGACTTTGACTTATCTATTGAAACTCTGTTGGGAGAAACCTTCATTACATCCACTGTTTATAAGCCTTGCTTAGTTCAAATTGGTACCCTCACATTACCTGTTGATCTTATTTCATTGAAAATACTTCCATTTAACGTGATTCTAGGGATTCATTGGTTAACTACTCATCATGCAAAAATTGATTATTTTCGTAAGGTTGTTAGCTTTCATATTCCTAACCAACCTATTATGCGAATTCAAACAACTAAACCATTAAAATCAATCAATGTCATTTCAAGCCATAAAGCTATTCGTTTATTGAAAAATGGATGTCAAGCTTTCTTAGCTCATGTCACGGATCTAAACAAAAATACATCAATTTTGAATGATATTTATGTTGTTAATAAATTTCCTGACGTATTCCCCGAAGAACTTCCTAGCCTACCTCCAGAGTGTGAAATTGAATTTTATATCGACCTTGAACCCGGTACAAAACCCATTTCCAAAGCCCCATATCGAATGGCTCCTATTAAACTTCAGGAGTTAAAGACCCAGTTATAGGAATTGTTAGACATTGGTTTCATTCGTCGTAGTACGTCTCCTTGGGGTGCTCCTGTTCTATTCGTGAAGAAGAAAGATGGGAGTATGCGACTTTGTATTGATTATCGGGATTTGAATCATGTCACCATCAAAAATAGGTACCCATTGCCACGTATTGATGACCTGTTTGACCAGTTGCAAGGCGCCAAATTCTTTTCAAAGATTGATCTTCGTTCAGGATATCATCAATTGAAGATTAGAACCGATGACATTCCAAAGACGGCCGTAAACTCGGTACGGGCATTATGAATTCCTAGTCATGTCCTTTGGATTGACTAATGCTCCTGCTGCCTTCATGGATATGATGAACCGAGTATTCAAGGAATATTTGGATCATTTTGTGGTCGTCTTTATTGATGACATCCTCATATATTCCAAAAGCCGTGAAGATCATGAGCAATACTTGAGGCTGATACTCCAAAATCTTCGTGAAAACAAGCTATATGCCAAGTTGAAGAAATGCGAGTTCTGGCATGTGGAAGTTGCATTCCTTGGGCACGTGATATCAAATCATGGGATATCTGTTGACCCGGCAAAAATTGAAGCAATTCAAAGCTGGGAGCAACCTAAATCAAATGATCAAGCACGTAGCTTTCGGCTTACATTGGTTATTATCGAAGATTCAAAGAAGGGTTTTCTCGAATCGCTACTCCATTAACTAAGCTGACTCGAAAAGATACAAAATTCGGTTGGAGCGTGGAATGTGAGAAGAGTTTTCAAGAACTCAAGAGGAGACTCATTCAAAGACTGTTCGACAATACCATACGGCCTTGGGAGGGATTTGTCATCTACAGTGATGCTTCGGGCAAAGGGTTAGGATGTGTTCTCATGCAACATGGGAAAGTCATAGCCTATGCCTCATGGCAACTCAAAGAATATGAGAAGAATTATCCTACTCATGATCTAGAGTTGGCAGCTGTCGTTTTTGCGCTTAAAATTTGGAGGCATTACCTGTATGGGGAGAAAGTGGAGATCTATCCGAATCATAAAAGCCTTTAAATATTTCTTCACTCAAAAGGAACTCAACATGCGACAACGACGTTGGCTCAAACTATTGAAAGATTATGATCATACTATTCAATACCATCTTGGAAAAGTGAACGTAGTAGTTGCTGCACTAAGTAGAAGATCATATGCGGGTACGAGTGTAATATTGTTAACGCAAAGGCCCATTTTGTATGACTTGCAAAGGATGGAGTTAGAGATAAAGACTCCAGGGACCCATGTGATGATGGCGAATATACGAGTAGAACCGACTTTAATCGATAAAGTTAAAAGTCGCTTCAAGCTACACTCTAGAAATGATGCGTATGAGGAAGAAAGTACAAGAAGGTGCTATCTGGAAGCAAGAATCGATGAAGAAGGAATACTTGAGTCAACTCCGGACTTTGTGTTCCTAACAACCCCGATTTAAAGTATAAAATCATGATGGAGGCGCATTAACACACCGTTTGCAATCCATCCTGGGAGTACCAAAATGTATCGTGATCTTCGACATACATTTTGGTGGAGCAATATGAAGAGAGAGATAGCAGAATTTATCTCAAGGTGTTTAACTTGTCAACAAGTCAAGGCGGAGCATCAAGTACCAAAAGGTCCATTGCAACCACTTGAAATTCCAGAATGGAAGTGGGAACACATTACCATGAATTTCGTTACTAGTCTTCCCAAGGTTTCTCAAGGAATAGATGAAATTTGGGTCATTGTTGATAGATTGACCAAGTCTGCTCATTTCCTACCTATACGAGAAACTTATACACTTGAACGTCTTGCTCGTATGTACATAAACGAGATTGTAAGACTGCATGGTATGCCAGTATCCATAGTTTCTTATTGAGACTCAAGATTCACTTCAAGATTTTGGGTTAGTTTGCAAAAAGCTATGGGCATGGATTTACGATTTAGCTCGGCATATCATCCTCAGACGGACCGACAGTCGGAGAGGACCATTCAAACTCTTGAAGATTTGGAAAGAGAGGAAAGCTCAATCCTCGATTCATTGGCCCATTTTTAATCCTCGATCTAGTAGGAACTATGGCATATAGACTTGCCTTACCGCCAAGTATGTCTCATGTTCATAACATTTTTCACATATCTATGTTACGTAAATATGTGAACGACCCGAACCACATTATTGAATTAGAACCAGACGAGATAGAGGAAGATTTAACGTATGAAGAGTTACCTGTTAAAATCTTAGATAAAAAGGATCATATTCTACGCTCCAAGGTTATACCTCAAGTCAAAGTTTTTTGGAGAAACCACGATGTGGAAGAAATGACCTGGGAGTTAGAATCTGAGATGAAATCAAGATATCCTTACCTCTTCGACATACCAGGAATGCACCCTAATTTTGAGGACAAAATTTCATAAGAAGGGGAGGTTGTAAGACCCCAACTTTTTGAATAAAGATTAAATTTTCTAGAAAAATATTTTTGAATATTATGGTGTGGATTTGATATAATGTTATAGTTGTGGGTAATATTTACAAATTTTGCAAAGTACGTAAGTTGTTATATAATATTCGATTGGTGGGGAATATTCGTTTTAACAGGAATATTCGTGACAACCAAGACAATCATTGGTGGACCCCCACAACGAAATTATTGTCGGATTGAGAAAACGACAAAAATACTTTATGAAAATAACGGCGGAAGTTTTACCGTTAACACCCGGTGTTAAAAGTACAGTAATACACTTGGTTGCATAGTAGCACACAGTATTGATTATTGATGCTTATGTGAGAAGTCACTCAGTTATACTCAATTATTGCTACGGTAATTGCTGCATCATATCTCTCATATTATTGATTCAATTATTATCACAGTATCATTTGCATAATATTTTATATTAATAAATCAATAATTGAGACGACAAAGTTATTCATATTATTATTTGCAATATTGACAATGTCTAGAAGTTCGTCAAGGAGAGGTTTGGTCACCTAATCATGCGCCAATAAGGAGAAATCCTTATCGTAAAGCCCCTCTTTCTCAGGAACGACACGGTTGTTAAATATTGTGAGTTATAATATTAATGATGAATAAGTTGTGTTGATTAAAATGAATTTTGATAGTTCCATTGTGTTGGGATTATTAGTGTTAGTGGAAATCGACATCTATTAGATGATAATTGATGTCTAGGGTTATATTGATAAATCGGGTAATTTATCGGATAAATGAGCAATTAATTGCTACTAATTCATATGCTTATATAACTATTTGTTCACATGTGTGTACTATTGAATCACATTATTTACTATTAGGGGAGTTGGTGCAAGATTGATAATACTTGCATGACTAAGTTAAAAATGGAGGTAAAGATGGAGGTACTATACTGTAATTCATATTTTTCACATGATTATACTTTTGATTCACATGATTGAACTATTGATTCACATTATTTACTATTAGGGGAGGTGGTGCAAGTTTGATAATACTTGCAGGACTAAATTAAAAATGAAAGAAAAGTTGGAGGTATTGTACTATAATTTTTCGAGCCCCAAAACGTGCAATTATCGAAATTATATTTTCCTGTAAATAGAAGCTCATTCTTCCTTCATTTCTCACCAATTCACAAAAAGCTTTAGAGCGATTATTATAGAGAGAAATTATGAGAGAGAAAGAAGAAGAGAAGTACGCTACCTCACTATTCCAAAGATCCAGCTTTTTCCAAGGTAGGGAGTATTATTTCTTTCTTATCCATGACGAGAACTTCTGTTATTCCATTCTTTATTATTCTATTAGAATAACCTATATACGCGGGCTACCCTATGTTAGGTTTGTAATATTCATCAACGCAATCAAATTGCAAAATTAAGCGGAAGCGTGTAAAATCGAGTTTAAAAAAATTTACAAACCATATATACCCGGATCACCCTTTATGCACAATTATTAATTAAGCGAAAAGATAAAGAATAAATCATACCCTTGAAGATCGAGCTTCCTCGTGTACAAGTTCACCTCTAAATCCTTTTCGTTCAATCTTGAATCCATCGGGTTTGGTTCCTTCCTTTGATCAACGTTAGCCACCCAAATATTTGGCCTCAGAGGTGATCCACCAAGGAAGAAGAAAATTCAAGAAGAAGGGGTATTGGCTCAACCCTAGTTTTCTATCTCTATAGAAAAGGGTACTCTCCAACAAATTGAAATTATGTCGTATGTTGAAAAAGTCAACAACCCCTACCACCCATAATAAGACTCCTCTTATTTATAGATGTGGGCAACCCATCTTAACAATTAATGAAATTGGGTTTTATTTAATTAATTAAATTCTTTTAATTAATTAAGCTCCCTAATCTTATTAGGGATAATTAATTAAACTCCTTTAACTAATTTTCCTTCCTAATCCAATTAGGAATAAATGAGAGTACTTATATTAAATTAATTCCTAAACTCTTTTAGAAATTAAAATAATAATAATTGTAATAATATTAATAAGACTCCTCTTATTAATTTATATTTAATATTTCTAAAATATTAAATAACAAATATTAAGCTATTTAATTTATTCTATCACCATAGATTAAATTAAATATACTTAACATATTATTACGATTATGCCATTAACTTCTTAAATAATTTTTCTTCCTTTTATGGTGTGACCCTTTAGGTTCTCCATATTAAACCAGGTTGTGAATAAATCAATTAGAATAATTCTAATCTTATTTAAATAAATAAATTAAACAATTAATTTATTTAAATAAATAATATTTATTCTACAATAGGGATAAGCCTCCTAGCGATCAACGACTTTCCGGATAATATAGATTTCAACATTAATCATAAAAGAACCTTTGAGTAAATAGTTACCGTGACAATTCAATCTTTCCACCATACAATGTCCCAATTAAATATAAGACATGGAATTCTTGTCAAGTCTTATTTTATTTAATTATATGTATTTCGACTCTTAAATGCACAACTCAAATAATGCAAATTAGAAACTCCTTTCTAATTTCATTCAACCTCGCCAAGGACTCTTTGGGTTGTCATTTATCGAATCACATAGGACATTTCTCTTCTTTTATTAGAAGTGGTAGATTCTTTATTGATCATACATTATCTCCATGTACAACTTATTATACCCAAGCATACCCTTTGATATACCCTAAGGGTCTTAAGGAATAAGTCAAAGTATAACTAATCATACACAAGATACTATGATGATCTCAAGTCCAAGGATTACTTGTACTACTATCTCTACAGAATTCCTATCGACAAAAGCAAATAAAACTCCATTAGGTATTCTTTAGCGAGCCACGTTCAAATGAACTTATTCTCTAATAAGCACCTACATACTTGCTTTAGTGTCTCCACACAAATGATCATGAGATCAATCATCCTCATCCAATGAAAGCAAGCAACGTATGTACCAATCTATCCGGATTTACTAATCCCCAATTTAGTAATCCAATGATTGGGAACTATTTTAGTTTTAAGCTTTCTAAGAATTTAGATCTCATTAGAATGATCATCATCATTATCCTAAAAGCATTGCTTAAAACTATGGGTTTATCACATATTATAAAACAGCATCATGTAGATAATTAAAAGCCTTTAATAAATTAATACTTTTTATTAATAAATGAATAAGATTGTTACAAAGTATATGCTTTATCATCAAACAAGATTGGCTTGTGTGCATACTACTTTCACCCTATACTTGGTGAAATTCTTCTGTTATTCCATTCTTTATCATTCTGTTGGAACATCTCGTCATGCGTGCGTGCGTTTTGGGACTTGGTTCCATTATTTATCATTCTGTTGGAACATCCCGTGCGCAAATTCTACGCCGGATTGGTTAAAATCTTTATTATTCTCGTTTGAATATCTTGTCTGCATGCGCTTTTCACGGACCGATTCCAGATTATTTATTATTACATTGGAATAACTTGTATGTGCGGTCTATCACATGCCTGGTGATTTCTTTTGCTATTCCATTCCTTGTTATACTCAGTTGGTTAAAGTTTTGACTTTTATACACCATGAAATTAGTGGAATATCCTTGATATTTGCGCTTCATTCAATATCTTTTCATTGAAATATTCTTCTGAGCATTCATGAATTTTACTCCACAAAGCAGTATCATGTTGACAATTTGGACGTTATTGATTCCTGGATAAAATAATTCTTGAACTTGTTTTATTGAATTCTTATATCATTGTCATCATCCTCATGTTTATATTTTGTTGAAAGTCATCTGTGGCATGTAGTGCATAGATGGACTTGGTATGATTATGACCAGAGATTATTCGGTGTAATCATAACCGTAATATTACAAATGATGTGGTAAAAGTCCTCATTGGCCCGTATTGCATTGATGGACAGTTGTTGGCATAATCATGACCATTAATGAATACACAAATATTCTTGGCCCGTAGTGCATGGATAATTGTGGTCGTGATACTAAAGAATATCCTTGGCCGTAGTGCAAGGGTGATTGATGATGTGGATTATTTATTGTCGAGTCCCAATGATAAAAGTGATGAAAAACCTTTTAAATCATAAAAGATAGTAGATTTTATTCTCTACTTGACTCTTTTAATGGATTGCTTGTTCCACTGTAGTTAAACTTGATGGTTGTTGTATTATATCGGTTTAACAACATTGAAGAAAACTAACGATAATATATTACGCATTATCTTAGTCATAATATTTCCTCTTTGGGCTAGTTGAGCTCACCCTTTTACTTTCATTGTTCTCTTGAAATGAGAACGTAGCAAGGACTAGTCGGGGCGAGTGAGTGGACGAGATGATAGCATTAGTAGTCCTCACTATTCGGTGAAATAGTGGGAAAATAAATGTAATAATATTGAATTTGAGTTTGTATATTGTCTAGACAACAATATTTGTATTAAAACTCTCAGCTTATGTTTTGTCGTACTTTGCACGACAGTTGTATTTGTATTCTGTACCATGTATTTGGCGACTCAGAATAGGTGATGTATACCTGTTTTGGGGGCGTCACATTCTTGGCCTACATAATCGTAAGACATCTCATTTGTCTAGGTGATTTGCTACCATAGAAAACTACCTTTGACGGAGTCATAAGGTTTACACATTTCTTTTGGCAATCAATTATCGCTCTATAATTGAATAGTCAAACCATTCTCAAAATAACATCAAACTCTCCAAGTCTGATTGGAATTAAATCTACCATCGTGATATTCCCTTTAATATTCACCCTACAATTCTTGTATACGAACCTAACAAGAATTACTTCCTTATTCGTAATTTCTATGTTTAAAGGGAAGTTCAATTCTTCACTAGGCAATTCTAACCTCTTAGCAAATTCTTTAGATATAAACGAGCAAGTAGCACCCGAATCAAATAATACATAAGCATCAATATCATTGATTGAGATGTCTCTCTTTCTTTTTACTCACTAACAAAAAGAGCTTTCTAAGGGTCATTGCAAAGGTGATGACCCTCGTTGCTCTTTTTACAACTAACAAGCTCTAACTCAATACGACAACAAGTCAAGTAAAGTAGAGATCGATCCAACAGAGAAAGTTGTTTAATTTAACCTACTATTCATTAATTAAATCACTATATTTATATGCTCACACTAAAGATTAAACTTGGTTGATTCTTGAATTGCAAATAATAACTAAAATAATATAAACGATATAATAAATGATATTGGAATTAATGGGATTCTAACTTCATTTACTATTTCATTCAATCGCCACTATCATGCCTGACTTGTTCACATATCATAGGAAAGTAGCCAAGAGCACTAAAAGAGTATTAGCCATTTTTCAATGCACTAAGACCTACTTACACAGCATCCACAGATGATAGACTCTATGTAATCATCAATATAACCAACATCACTATATGTCTATGTGAAATTGCAACTATATTGATTTTAAGTTCAAGCTCTTATCTTAACTTATACGGTGAAACAAAGATATGTCTATCCTCGTTCACGTAAATACATAAGCCATATAACACAAATTCTATATACATGATACTATCATGATTACAAATCCATATTTGCATGTTCATTGTCAATTCCATACAAATACTGAAACGAATGGTGATCAAACATTCATGTATGCAAAACAATCATGACAGACATCCCATATAATATGCAAAACAACCCAGCATTTAAGTATGCAATCAAATTACATAATAAAATCAGTTAGAATCCCATAATGGAGTTTAGTTCATGACTGAACCAAAAGCCATTATGGGATCAAAGTTAAACATGATCAATAAGCAACAATTGGAAGAGGAAAGATGAAACTATCAAACCCAATCATTGAATACACATCAATATCCAATCCCATAAGATTCCAAAGAAAACTAATATTAATAATCCGCTCTCAGAGAGAAATCCCAAGAAGGAGTAGAAAAGTAAAGCGTTATAGCCTCCTTCACGCTGAATCCTCTCTCTCTAGAGTAAAACCCTAATTACGATGTAAAGTTACATGAAATCTAATGAAAAATGTCGAATGATGCCCCTGACACCAGTCAGGAATCGTTTTAAATCAATTACTACCTTTAAAATTCAAAAATAAAATAAAACACATCAGCAGCATTAGACCTCGCGTGCGGTCGCACGCTCTTCCAGCATGATAGTCTCGCGGCCGCGATACTTGCAGTAGGTTTATATGTTCGGCTGCTCTCGTGCGCGGGCGCACGCTCCATAGGCTTGTCTGTCTCACGGCTGCGAGACTTGCAGTAGCATCCAAGATCTGGCTGGGTGATCGCGCGGACGCGCGTTCTTAAGGCTATTTTGCCGCGCGGCTTGAAATCTGCAGGTCCTGGTTTCTGTTTTCCTACTGCTGCTGCTTGCTCCATTATGCTCTATTTCCTTGCACCAATACACCTTCATGCCATGCATATCCCATCCATTTACCTTGTTTCAAGCATCCATTTGCCTTATGCTCCAAATCACCACCAAATAGGCCAATTCCTGTACTTATTCACCAAAAGGAGTTTTAAGAACGTGCAATGCAAATTAACATGAAATGCAGCTAAACTAAACTAAAATATACTTGATATGGGCATAGTTCGCATGAATTGGTACTCCATAAGTAGGTAAAAATCCTACTTATCAAATACCCCCAAACTTGAACCATTGCTTGCCCTCAAGCAATTCATACTAATGAATAATGAAAGATGCAACTACATTACTATGCTCTTAATTCTCACATTGTCCCAACCATTATAGGCATTCAGTCCAATTTGCCTCAGCGAAGTTTTTCTAGATTTGAGAATACAAATTCAATCCAAACTGCAGGCATAATGCCATATACACAAATAATTTACCAATGCTATATGATGTGTCATGTGTGTGTGTGTGTGTCAGGTTCACCAATACTTGATTTAGGTGTAGAATGCTCATGCTATCTTGCTCAAACCGTAAAAATTATAGCATAAATCAAGACTTATGTTTATATATGCTATATGAACTATTCCAACATCTTAAAATAAACTAAGGTTCAACAATGAGTTTATCTACTTTATTCTACTCACGAGGACGAATTTCGCTCTTTCTCGCGGTGTTTATTGCTATTTTTCTTTTCTTTTCTTTTCTTTTTCTATATGACTGTGTAATGTCTTACTCCATTAGGCACACTGCTACCCCTTAGCGAGCTTTCGACCAATGACTCCCAGACCATGAAAGACCTTAGGGCGCTTGGTGTAGAGACAATCCCCTCGAGCGTACTTACTCAAGTAGCCAGGGCCCCGAAATAAGACTAGCCATACTATTTCTATTTTCTTTTCTTTTCTTTTTTTTTATACAAATACCCATGTTTTCCCAAAGTTTAAAACTCGATGTTTTATACAGTCTCACAACCACTTTTCACATATTTCTCTTTTTAACACTACATTTTTCCGTCGAGCAAAAGACACATGTTTCTTATACCTACAAGTATTTGTGAACCCATTTGTGCAAACCGAGAGCATGTATACAGCATTATGAATTTCGTTGTATAAAACGTTATAACTCAGCTCAAGTTATCCAAAATATTCAGAATTCATTTAAAAACTTCACTTTCATCATTGGCTAGACAAATTTTTTTTTCTAAACGGCAAGGACTGTGAGGTAAGCAACATGCAACTATGTGCTAAAATGTAGAACTAAACATGCACATAAAAATTAAAGGAATCATGCAACTATATGAGTTATGTAAAACTAATCATGCAAAATTACTAATAAAAAAAAAACTAACTACTACCTAATACCCCCAAACTTAAAATATTTAATGTCCCAATTGAATGAAGGTAAAAGGTATGAAAACTCTCCTAGTTATCGGTGGTGCCACCCTCCTCGGGCGGTGAGTCTGGTGGTGGATATGGTGATGCAGTTCCAAACTGAGGCCATTCTTGTGTTGTTCCTTGTTGCTCAAACGCTTCGGCTAGAGCCCTTGTGAGTCCCGTCGCAAATGTGCCCAAATTGTCATACATGGCATTGACCTTGCGCTCCAACCTTTGAGTCGCCGATCTCCATAGTGGCACGCATGCGCGTGGATTCGCCCGCTTCATCTGCTTGCGGGGTTGTTGTTCTGGAAAAATAGGATGAATGATGAATCCTAGTCCTCGTGGATGCGGTACACCACCTGCCCAGTCTTCGAACTTTTCGATCGTGGCATGAGTAATGTCTTGGCTTAGGTATTGATCCGCCGTTTCCACAATTGCATCCTCGATTAGCACAAAGCATGGCTACCACGGATGCGTGGAATGCTCCCAACCGTTGTTCCTCAGAATAGCGCAAAGATATTCTCGTGAATGAGATGACCAATGTCGATGTATTTTCCGGTGATTATGCTCCACAAAAGACGTGCCCTCTCCGCTGATATTTCGTGCTGATGGGCTGAAGGCAGGAGCATGCATATATGAACAAGTTTCATGCTTTTGCATAGCGATTTAGTGTTATGGCTGGGAATAACCACGGCTGTGTTGTGCCAACTTTATACATCCATTTTGTACCCGGCACACATAACTCTGCAATGATCAGCTCCATGTCGGTCTCCAAATGAGCGCCGATTATCCAATTAGCAGCCCCCACTGGTGATGCATCCGTAATTTTGAAAATTGATCGAATAGCACGGGGCCTGTAATTTATCTCGTTACCCCGAACCAGAGATATTCCTCTCATAGTCAGCTTGGCATTGGCATAGAATTCACGAACTATGCTCATGGGACTGGGTATTGGAGTCGCCGTCAGTCCACCCCAACCTCTCTCTCGAATCATGGCGCACAACTGACCATCCTGACTTGCCGGCTTGAATCCTCTCTCCTTGACGAATGTTTTCGCCACAATGCGGTAGTACTCTTGTTGAGCTTCCAAATTAAGGAATTTTTCATGATCTACAATGTCAGCCTCTTGACTGCCCGTCGAGGATGAAGAAGACGACGCGATAGATCGTGCTCGCTTAGGCCCCATTTGTATTTGCTAGTAATTGCACAGATTATATGATTGGGCAAGAAAAAAATCTTAAAATTGATAGCTCTCACTCTTAATTCTGCACTCCCACATAGAAACCCTAGCTTTATAGCACTTTTGGAGAAGTTGAGGAGATATGGACTTTGAATGAGGAGATGTATGGCACAAAATTGTAACTGATGAAGAGATAGCGTCGGGAGTTATGGAAAGGGAGAGAATTACGCTTCTGTTGATATCCCAAATGAGAGTCCAAATGGTCCCCAACTCTATTTTAAACCACCAAACCGTTTTAACCCGGTGTGTCATATGGCCGCAGCGAAGCTAGTTTACTAAGATGGGGCGCAGGTAGCGAGACTTTGTAGAAACATTTGGTGGTTTTTTTTTATCTGGACACGTGGTCGCGAGATTTTCCCCTTCATGGGTCGCGCGGCCGCGAGTTTTTCAGAATGTTACCCATATCGGCTTGACGCGCGGGCGCACAATTTTCATAGGCTTGTGTTTCATCGGCCGATGATGTTCATTTCATTTCATTCTCGCCGTTGATGTTATCCAGTGATGGTTCCTACATAGATATTAATGTACCATGTTAAGGCATGACTTAGTGATTTCATATTACTAACAGTATGCAAGCATTCTCATAGCCATTCTTGTGACAATCTTACGCATGAATAATGGTATCCAATTAAAAAGGAGTTTGATATAACTACTAAAATAACGCAAAATGAAAGATTAAAGACTAAGCAAGGGAGAGAATAAATATGGGTTGCCTCCCATTCAGCGCTAAGTTATAGTCAATTAGCTTGACTGTCTCTGAATTCATTTCACCGTTGGAATTGTGGTGCTTTTCTTCGTATTCTCTACCCCTTGAAATTTCATGACCTCATCTTCCATTAATGGCTTTTCCTTCAAATCTGCATTTTTACCCGTTGCATATAGCAATGGTCCATAATCCCTGGATTTCTGTACTTCATCCTGTAGGCACCAGTCCACCACATCAACTAGAAAGCACTCTTCTTCATCAATTGGTAAACTGATTGCTTTAAAGACGTTGAAAGTAATCTCTTAATCCTGGACACGCATAGTAAGTTCACATTTCTGCACATCTATTGACGTTCTGCCTGTGGCCAAAAAGGGCCTTCCCAATATTATTGGTATGCTTTTGTCCTCCTCGTAGTCTAAAATGATGAAATCAGCTGGAAAAATAAACTTTTCTACCTTTACCAACAAATCCTCAACAATTCCTCGCGGATATGTAATCGATCTGTCAGCTAGCTATAATGATATGTTTATCGGCTTTGGATCTGGCAATCCCAACTGATTAAACACTGACAAAGGCATCAAATTTATGTTTGCCCCAAGATCACATAAACACTTACTAAAGTTCAACTTTCCTATGGTACATGGAATTGTGAAACTGCCTGGATCCTTCAACTTTGGAGGTAATTTCTGTTAAAGCACTGCACTGCATTCCTCTGTCAAGGCTACTGTCTCAAACTCATCTAATCTCCTCTTCTTTAATAATATACCCTTCATAAACTTGTTGTAGCTGGGCATTTTTTCCAATGCCTCGACGAAGGGTATGTTGATCTCCAGCTTTTTGAACACCTCCAAGAATTTGTTGAAATGTTTATCTTCCCTTTTCTTCATTAACCTTTGCGGATACAGAACCTGAATGTGAATTGGTGGTACTGGACTCTTAACTGTCTCCTCTGAGCTTATTTTTTCTTTCTCTTCCTGCCGATCCTCAGATTTTTCCAACTTTTCCTGCTCATTATCTGGTCCCTCGCTCGCACGCACAAGACGCTTTTCCTCAAGACATTCTCGCATGGGCGCGCGATTTACAAGAGCTCGATGTGTCTTTCCCAGATCTCAATGTAATCACTTGGAATTGTTCCTTTCCTTCTCTTCTTCGATTCATCTCCGTGTTACTTGGAAATGAACCCTAGGGCCTGTTAGTAAGCATGTTTGCCATCTGCCCCATTTGAGTTTCTAGGTTCTTTATAGCCACTGCTTGCCTCTTGATCATAACTTCTATGTTTGCCATGTATTTCATCATCATCTCCTCCACTTCTGATTTCTTTTCTTTCTGAGGTGCAGCTGGAGTGTGATTTTGCTATTGTTGTTGAGAAAATCCTGGCGAAAAGGGTGGTCTAGGATTAAATTGCGGCTGCGCTGGCTGCGCCTGAAATTGGTTGTTTAGTTGAAACTGAGCTTGCTGATTCCCTTGATTATTCGACCAACTAAAATTTGGATGATTTCTGTTGTTGGGGTGGTATGTGTTCTGAAATTGGACTTGGTCTTTTCTGTAGTTGCTCACATACTACACTGATTCTGAGCTGATAGGACATTGGTCCGTCGAGTGTGACCCCGCACAAATCTCACATATATGTAGCAAACCGCCTTTACCTTTCCTTCACCCAAAGTATCTATCTTCTTTACTATAGTCGCCATCTCGTGGCCGATAATGAGTAATGGCATCAACTTCCAACACACCGTAACTTTGGTTTTATGGCATATTCGGATGTAGGATTCTGAAAGTCATTAGATGCCATTACCTCGATAAGATCATAGGCTTCCTCATAGTTCTTTGCCCAGAATGCACCTCCTACAGCTACATCTATAATCGGTCTCGATTGCCATCCCAATCCATTATAGAACGTGTTAAGTACCATCCAATCTGGCATACCGTGATGTGGGCACTTTCTCAGCATTTCTTTATATCTCTCCCATGCTTCATGTAACGATTCGCCCAGTTGTTGCTCAAATTGAGAGATAGATGTCCCCATCTTTGCAGTCTTAGCCATTGGGAAAAACTTAGCTAAGAATTTATGTGCTAAATCCTCCCATGTAGTTATAGATCCCCACCGCAAGAGAATGAAGCCAACTTTTGCTTTATCCCTCAATGAAAATGGGAACAACCTTAGTCTAATAGCATCCTCCGTCACACCCGTTGTATCGAATGTATCACAAATTTCAATGAAACTCAATAGATGTTCATTCGGATCATCCGTAGCAAAGACCCCAAAATCGAATCGTGTTCGCACCATTTGAATAGTGCCGCCTTGATCTCGAAAGTATTGGTCATTATCGTTGGTCTCGACTATCTTTGGATCGTAGTCCGTTGATATTGGGCATGGAATACTCTTTTAGAGCCTGATGCTCCTCTCTTTGATCTTCTCCATGTGCCTCGGCTGCCATGTTAGCTGTCGTGTTTTCCAACTGTTCTTGTAAATTTCTACGTACACCCGCTTTCCAACCTCTTCCGTTTATATTATCCTGAACAGGTATTAACTCGGGGTTGGTTGACCGTATGCGCATAAAGATTTATCCAACTTCCTGAAACAAAAACAAAAACTAAAATGAAATAAGACTAGAATTATCTAAGTCATACAATATAGCTTAAAACTAATGATAATAATACTAAATTAAACACCTTTCCCCTGCAACGGCGCCAAAAACTTGTTGCCACTTTTTTATGACTAATAAAAGAGCTCTAACTCAAGCAAGCATACATGCGTCAACAAGTAATACAGAGCAAGTAGAGTATCGATCCCACGGAGAAAGTTGTTTAATTTAACCTACTATTCATTAATTAAATCACTATATTTATATGCTCACACTAAAGATTAAACTTGGTTGATTCTTGAATTGCAAATAACAACTAAAATAATATAAACGATATAATAAATGATATTGGAATTAACGGGATTCTAACTTCATTTACTATTTCATTCAATCACCACTATCATGCCTGACTTGTTCACATAACATAGGAAAGTAGCCAAAAGCACTAAAAGAGTATTAGCCATTTCTCAATGCACTAAGACCTACTTACACACCATCCACAGATGATATACTCTATATAATCATCAATATAACCAACATCACTATATGTCTATGTGAAATTACAACTATATTGATTTTAAGTTCAAGCTCTTATCTTAACTTATACGGTGAAACAGTATATGTCTATCGAGTTCATGAAATACATAAGCCATATATAACATGTACCCTATATACGTATACTATCATGATTACAGTCCATATTTGCATGTTCATTGTCAATTCCATACAAATACTGAAACGAATGGTGATCAAGCATTCATGTATGCAAAACAATCATGACAGACATCCCATATAATATGCAAAACAACCCAACATTTAAGTATGCAATCAAATTACATAATAAAATCAGTTAGAATCCCATAATGGAGTTTAGTTCATGACTGAACCAAAAGCCATTATGGGATCAAAGTTAAACATGATCAATAAGCAACAATTGGAAGAGGAAAGATGAAACTATCAAACCCAATTGCTGAATACACATCAATAACCAATCCTCATAAGATTCCAGCAAAAACTAATATTAATAATCCGCTCTCGTAGAGAAATTCCAAGAAGGAGTAGAAAAGTAGCGTTATAGCCTCCTTCTACGTTGGAATCCTCTCTCTAGAGTAAAACCCTAATTACGATGTAAAGTTACATGAAATCTAATGAAAAATGTCGAATGATGCCCCTGACACCAGTCAGGAATCGTTTTAAATCAATTACTACCTTTAAAATTCAAAAATAAAATAAAACACATCAAGAAGATTAGACCTCATAATGCGGTCGCAGACGCTTCTTTCCAAAGATGATAGTCTCGCGGCCGCGATACTTGCAGTAGGTTTATATATAATCGCTGCTCAATGCGGGCAAGACGCCCAAACTTTGTTCGTCTCACTTACCGCGAGACTTGCAGTAGCATCCAAGATCTGGCTGGGTGATCGCGCGGACGCGCGTTCTTAAGGCTATTTTGCCGCGCGGCTTGAAATCTGCAGGTCCTGGTTTTTGTTTTCCTACTGCTGCTGCTTGCTCCATTATGCTCTATTTCCTTGCACCAATACACCTTCATGCCATGCATATCCCATCCATTTACCTTGTTTCAAGCATCCATTTGCCTTATGCTCCAAATCACCACCAAATAGGCCAATTCCTGCACTTATTCACCAAAAGGAGTTTTAAGAACGTGCAATGCAAATTAACATGAAATGCAGTTAAACTAAACTAAAATATACTTGAGATGGGCATAGTTTGCATGAATTGGTACTCCATAAGTAGGTAAAAATCCTACTTATCACCCTCCTGGCCACAGTTAAAGCATACTCATTTCCCATTAAGCATACACCCTTGTGAAACTTCTCGCATGTAATACATGCTTCGAACTTCTTATTCTGTTGGTTGCCTTGTTGACTTCCAACACCCACATTTCCATTCCATTTTCTCTTCAGATTGTTGTTGTCATTTCCACTACTACCACCTCCATTCTTAATCTCCACTTCATTCTTCTTCTTTTTCTGTTCTTGATTGAACTTAGTTATAGCCTCGCCTCCACCTTCAGTGATAATTTCCTTTTCCATTACCGCTGCAAATGTCTTCACCTGGAACAGGGAGACCCTACTGTACAACCAGGGCTTCAGTCCCTGTTCAAACCTCTTCACCTGTATATTGTCATCGTTCCCTGCTTCAATTCTAAAAACTGCACTTCTAGCTGACTCTTCGAACTCCCTGGAAAATAGGTCTCGAAGAATAACTCCTTAAACCTATCCCAAGTCATAACCCCTTGACCTCCTCGGGTTTTATTGGTCTGCCACCAATAACTAGTCTCTGCTTTCAACATGAATGTTGCAAAAGCAGTCTTCTGATCCTCCCCTACTCTCGCAACATCGAATACTTTCTCTACCTCCATGATCCAGGTATGTGCCTCAATTGGATTCATGGACCCACGGAATTTTGGTGGTCCAACCTCCTTGAAATCCTTAAACGTTGTAGATTGATTTTGCGGTTGATTCTGCAGTGCACCCGTCAATAATGTCACCAGCTGTTGAACTGGGTTAGCATCAACATTGTCGTTATTGGTGGTTCTCTCAGTGGTTCTTTGTCGTGGTTGACATCGTGGAGGCATTTTCTGTTAAAATACACTCATTAGATTATTACTCAATTTCTTTTAAGTATTTTCTACTTAACTTGCATCCCATAAAAGAAATCATCACATAACACATAACACCTTGAATAAAATAAAATAATAACTTGTATTCATTCATAATCTTTTTGAAAACATCATAACAATAGCATCACTGCTATCTACATTACTTTCCTGAACTGCTAAAGTTTCAGGACAACATCATCATCATATCCAATAGGTTCCATAACACTTGGGATTTACATATTATTTAACATATTAATTAATCGCATAACATGTACATTCCCTACGATGTCCTACTAAGATACTTTGTAGTCTTACGATGCTCTTCCTCCATGATTCGGAACTTTGTTCTGCGATCCAATATGAATGATGGCAGCGTCTCGAACTGAATAGGATAACTCATAACCCAATCTTGAGCTCGATTAATCACGGTGTTGAATATGTTATTCATCTCCTCTATCTTCATCATCTTTTCTTGTGTGTCTCTTACTGCTATCCCGGCTCATTGAAAAGCTTCCTCATACGCGTCTTTGGCTCTTGCCCTCTTAGTTGATTCTTCCTTCAGCTTGTTCTTCAGTTCTGCGATCTCCTCGATCAGTTGTTCTTTCTCTCCTTCAATGTGAACCAGCTTCTCTTCAACATTAGTCAGACATTCATCTCGATCCTGGATCTCATCGTCCTTCTGTGCCATCGAGGTTTGTTGTTCAGCTACTATCTCTTGCAACTCCTCGACGGTATCCTGAAGTTCCACATTGTTGGCGTAGACTTTATCGTATATACGAGCGGCTAACGAGGTTAGTGGAATATCTTCCTCCTCGTCTTCATCATCTTCATTCGACTATGGCAACTCAACGGGATCTTGCTCATCTGTTTTCACCTCATCATCCTCATCCTCAACCATTGTGACCAACGGGGCTGACTCCCATAGAAGTAGTTGTTCCCAAACCACCTGAATGTCACGAGATTCCTCCTCTCTAGGCATCTGAGGTCCTTCCTCCCTAGCCTGACTGGATTCTCCGACATTAGTCATCCTGACAACAAAACTTTTTAATTTTTAATTATTAATCATTACTACTCGACACTCACGAGCACATAAGTTGTAATCACATAAGCACATAAGTGTTTTATTACTTCTTCCTTAAAACTCGATAAGAGTTTATCATCACTATCTTTTCAAAGGTTACTTCCTAAGGCTTTTTCCCCCACCTAAAGTTCATAACCTAAAGCTTTGATACCAACTTGTGACACCCCCAAATCTGGGTACTTCATTACCACAAGATTTGGTGTTCACTTAATAAAAACATTCATATCAAACTACCCAATCATAATAAAATTGAATAATAAACCTTCCCATTAATGGATTACATTAATAAAAATTTCCCAGGTTATATAACCTTTAAATATAATCATTCAAATGCGGAAAATAAATATCTTCATTACAATCATTAAAATTAAAGTTCGACAATAAAATGTCAACATGTTACAAGTCTTCAATACTTGTTCATCTTTCCATTTCCCTTACTTGTGCTAGGTACGTCAACATTCTCAACTTTAGTTATAATGTTTATATAAGAAAGAGTGAGTAAACAAAGCTAACTTGAAATAATAATGAATAAAATCTTTACAACAACTGCCAAATGATAGGCTGAACAAAATGCTTTATCAATGATAATCAGAATCATGAAATATTTAACTGAGAGTCATAAGACAACGAACTATGTCCATAGTTATATGTAATCTTTCAACTTAAACTTTAACGGCCATAAGACTATAGGGACTCCACATACTTAGGGGGGTCAGCCCTTCGTACAATGTATTATGCACAAACATTTCAACGTTATGCGTAAATTATCCCCTACAATAGGGTTATTCTTCTCAATTTTAGAGTACAAGTCCGCACCAAAAAAAGTTTGGTTTGGATAAGCTTCAAGGTAATTTAGAGTTTAACGTCCACCAACTAAAGGATTAGTTGAATCAATAAAGTTTGATAACACTATAGTTGATCACTAACAACATAATATGGAACAATGAATAATCGTAAGCAAACTAACTATATATTGAACTCATGCTTGGAAACAACCACAAAGCATAAGTATTGAATAACAATACACCTTGCTTGAATAATATTAAGCTAGGGCTATGAATTATTGAATATATATTAAGTAATAGCAAGTTGAAAGTAAAACTTGCTCATTATGAGAATAACTTGTGTCAAGTAATTGAAATAAGACAATTCGACATTAGGAATTAGAATTCAAGAAATTGCATTCACAATACAAGAATGACAATAAAGAAACTTATCTAACAATAAACATGGAGAGCAAAACTTATTCGAATAAAGTTAAAGTTATAGCTTGCACAAATAATGATTAGGAATACAAGAATTTACTTTATTAAAGTTTAGAGTAAAAAACTCGCTCAATGTAAAAAGATAAGGTTTAGAAACTTGCCTCGTGCATAAGCTATAAATTACAACTCACGTTCACCTACACATAGTATTAGAATTAAAATATCTATTAGATATACTAACATCCACATTCCAAAAATAATACTCACCTCTAGCTAAACTTGTTATTTTAGAACAAGTCTTACCTTACCATACATATTTCATAATCACAAGTGTACAATTCATAACACTTATTCATTGTTCATTAAGTTTCTTAAATCATACATATCATTTTCATAACTTACTAACTTTACATTTTAGAGTTACTAACCACGTGATACTATTCTGTTTTAACCCTTACATTACATGTTCCAAAGTCTACAGAATTAACAGACTTCACTGGGTCTGGCAGACTACTAGCGCGACCGCGCCAGTTTTGCCTAGGATTACTGTGCGCCCGCGCTACGCACCATTTTCAGTTTTGCAGAACGTGATTTCGACACAGCTCTTAAGCCAACTAACATGAATTTCACCCACAAAACAGTGAAACTAACACATACAATTCGTATAGAAGTAACATAAACATGTTTCCTCACATATTCAACCACTTAGAACAATTTAACAACAACTTCAACTAATTAAATTCCTTAAATTTCATGTTTTTACACAAAACTCTGTTTTTTTTTACATTCTTCATAGAATTCATCACTATGATCACTATTCTTGTCCAAATCACTTCATTCAAACTACGTTCTCTTCGTTTCTTAAGGGAATAGCATAATCAAAACTAAATTTACAGTTTAACATACAAATTAACCACTAAAATTGGTACTTTCACAAGCCACGTGAAAAATATATACTGCAATTTACTTTTCTTACTTTTAACTGTAATTAGCCTACAAATTCCATATTTAAACATAAACTCTAACATCTCAAACACATACAATCACCATAATTTAGTTGTATAGCAACAATTCAAATAAAAAAAAATACAGAGTTTGAAGCTTCATGCCGAAAAACTCATATATATATATATATATATATATATATATATAAAATATCAAGGTGTTAGAGAAAATACCATCAAATTGCTTGATAATTCTTGCTAAAACCGCTAAAATTGCTTTGGAAATTCTTAGGTTTTCTCTCAATCTCTCCCACTATCCTCTAAAGTTCTCTGCAGCTTTTCTTCTTAGGCCAAATAACAATTCACGTAAAACTAATACACACTTAAACTGATAAACCATAATACGTCTAATTAATAGAATATCAGTTATAATATAACGCTTAGGTTATAAATATATTATATTTATTATTTAATTTACTTTATTTATTTTATTTATTTTATTTATATTGTCTAAAAATTCAAAAATTAATAATCCAAAAGCCATAAGGCATTGTTTAGCAAAACTCTTTAAAATTTAAAGACTTAATATCCTTAAGGCTTAAGCCTTGTTTGGCAAAACTGATTTAAACTCCTTTAATTATTTTATTAAACAATTTAGTTTGTAATTTATAATCACATATTATTTATTTGGATTTCCATATCCAACAAGAATCAAATAATTTAATTACACATACTATATTTTAAATAAACTTTCCACCTAATCAAATATCACAAAATTATAACTTCATTATAATTTTATTTAATAACTTAACATACCATTTTAAATTATTAAAATTAATTTAACATACCATTTTAAATTATTAAATTAAAACAACAATATAACATCTTATGTTATTTACAACTCTCTAAATTATAAATTAATTTAGAATATTATTAATTCATAAATATTTAATAACAACAATCACATCAATAAAATATTTATTTCATTTAATAAATATTATAAATTACAATATAATAAAATATTGGATTGTTACTGGTCCTCTGTCGTGGTTGACGTCTTGGAGGAATTTTCTGGTAAAATATACTCATTAAATTATTACTCAACTCCTTTAAATATTTTCTACTTAACTTGAACCCCATAAAAGAAATTATCACATAACACATAACACTTTGAATAAAATAAAATAATAACTTTTATTCATTCATAATCTTTTTGAAAACATAAGAACAATAGCATCACTGCTATTTACATTACTTTCCTGAACTACTAAAGTTTCAGGACAACATCAACATCATATCCCATCGATTACATATCACTAGGGATTTACATATTATTTAACATTTTATTAATCGCATATCAGGTACATTCTATACAATGTCCTACTAAGATGTTGTGTAGCCTTACGACACTCTTCCTCCATAATCTAAAACATTGTTCGGCGATCTAATATGTACGGCGTCAGTGTCTCGAACTAAATCGGATAATTCATTACTCGATCTTGAGCTCGATTAATCACGGTGTTGAATACGTTATTCATCTCTTCCATCTTCATCCTCTTTGCTTGTGTCTCTCTCTCTGTTATCCCAGCTCGTTGATAAGCTTCCTCATACGCGTCTTCGGCTCTTGCCCTCTTAGCAGATTCTTCCTTCACCTTGTTCTTCAGCTCTGCAATCTCCGCTATCATTTTTTCATTCTCTTCTTTAGTGTGGATCAGCTTCCCTTCGACATTATTCAGAAGTTCCTCTCAATCTTGGATCTCGTCGTCCTTCTATGTCATCCAGGTCTGTTGTTCAGCTACTATCACTTCCAACTCCTTGACAGTATCCTGAAGTTCCACATTGCAGTCGTATACTTCATTGTACATACGAGCAGCGATCGAATTCAGTGGAATCTCTTCCTCCTCGTCCTCGTCATCCTCATTCGACTGTGGCAGCTCAACAAGATCCTCTTCATCCGTTTCTACATCATCATCCTCATCAGGTAAACCATCATGCTCAACCACTGTGACCAACGGAGCTGACTCTGTTGCTTCTTTTTTAGTCTTAACAAAAGAGCTCTAACTCATGCAAGCATACATGTGTCAACAAGCAATACAGAGCAAGTAAAGTATTGATCCCACAGAGAAAGCAGTTTAATTCAAATCACTATGCATTAACTAAATCACTATAATTATATACTCAAACTAATGAATAAGATTGGTTTGTTCTCGAATCACTAATAACGACTAAAACAATAATAACAACGGAATAAATCAAATCTAGAAATAATGGGATCCTAACTTCATTTAATATTTCATTTAATCACCACTATCATGCATGACTTGTTCACATATCACAGGAAAGTAGCCAAGAGCACTAAAAGAGTTTTAGCCATTTTTCAATGCACTAAGACCTACTTACACAGCATCCATAGATGATAGACTCTATGTAATCATCAATATAACCAAAATCACTATATGTCTATGTGAAATTGCAACTATATTGAATTTAAGTTCAAGCCCTTATCCTAACTCATACGGTGAAACAGTATATGTCTATCTGGTTCACGAAATACATAAGTTATATAAAATAGCCCCATAAACGTATACTATCATGATTATAATCCATACTTGCATGTTCATTGTCAATTCCATACAAGTACTAAAACGAATGGTGATCAAGCATTCATACATGCAAAACAATCATGATAGACATCCCATATGATATGTAAAACAATCCAGCATTCAAGCATGCAATCAAACTACATATTAGAATCCGTTAGAATCCTATAATGGAGTTTAGTTCATTACTGAACCAAAAGTCATTATGGGATCAAATCTAAACATGATTAGTAAACAACAATTGAAAGATGAAAGATAAAACTATCAAACCCATTTGCTGAATAGAATCCACTATTAATATTCAAATCCGCATAACAATCCAGCAAATACTAATAATAATTAACTCTGGTAGAAAATCCCAAGAAGAAGTAGAAAAGTAGAGTTTTGGCCTCCTTCTACGTTAGAATCTCTCCCAGAGAGTAAACCCTAGTTACGCTAATGAAAATACGACCAAAAGATCTCAAACATACGTCTGACACCAGTCAGATATTGTTTTTAATCACTTACAACCATTTTAATTAAAAATAAAACAAATCAGCAGCTTCAGACTTCGCATGCGGCCGTGCGCTCCTCCAGCACATTCCTCTCACGACCGCGAGACTTGTAGTAAGTTATGATGTCTAGTTGGGCTCTCTACATTTGTTGCCGCGGCCCCTAGGCTTGTAATGCTTCATGGTAAGCAAGAACTTGCGATGAGTTACCATTGTGCGGTTGGGTATTTTCATGCACGTAGCGGCGTCTCTAAGCTCATCCTGTCGCGCGGCTTGCAGTTGATGAACTCTGGTTCTGCTCCTGAGTTTGGTTCTGCATTGTTGCTGCTGCTACTGAAGTGTCCTATGTCCATCCATGCTTGTCCATCCATGTTCCACTCAATCCTCGTCCATGCACATTCCAGCTTTTGCCTAGCCTCATGCGTCCATTAGCCTCGTGCCCTATAATACCACCAAATTAGGCTGATTCCTGCACTTACACACCAAAAGGAGTTTTAAGTATATGCAATGCAAACTAACATGAAATGCAGCTAAAACATACTAAAATGTACTTGAGATGGGCATAGTTCACATGAATTGGTACTCCATAAGTAGGTATAAAACCCACTTATCAGACTCCCGTGCAAGTAGTTGTTCCTAAACCACCTAAATGTCACGAGACTCCTCCTATCTAGGCATCTGAGGTCCTTCCTCCCTAGCTTAACTGGATTCTCCTACATTAGCCATCTTGATAACAATATTTTTTTTAAGTTTTAATACTTATTACTACTCGACACTCACGAGCACATAGTTTGAAATCACATAAGCACATAAGTGTTTTATTACTTTTCCCTTAAAACTCGATAAGAGTTTATCACCACTATTGTAAGACCCCAACTTTTATGAATAAAGATTAAATTTTCTCGAAATATATTTTTGAATATTATGGTGTGGATTTGATATAATGTTATAGTTGTGGGTATTATTTACAAATTTTACAAAGTAAGCAAGTGGTTATATAATATTCGATTGGTCGGGAAATATTCGTTTTAACAGGGAATATTCATACGATGGCACAATCATTGCTGGACCCCACAACGGAAGTATTGTCGTAGTTAGAAAATGACATAATTATCTTTTTATAAAAATAACGGCAAAAGTTTTATCGTTAAACTGTTGAACTACCCGGTGGTAAAAGTACAGTAATACGCGTGGTTGCATAGTAGCACACGATATTGATTATTGATGCTTGCGAGCACATAGTTTGAAATCACATAAGCACATAAGTGTTTTATTACTTTTCCCTTAAAACTTGATAAGAGTTTATCACCACTATTGTAAGACCCCAACTTTTATGAATAAAGATTAAATTTTCTCGAAATATATTTTTGAATATTATTGTGTGGATTTGATATAATGTTATAGTTGTGGCTATTATTTACAAATTTTGCAAAGTAAGCAAGTGGTTATATAATATTCGATTGGTCGGGGAATATTTGTTTTAACGAGGGGAATATTCGCGATGCACTGACAACAATCATTCTTTGGACCCCACAACGGAAGTATTGTCGTAGTTAGAAAATGACATAATTATCTTTTTATAAAAATAACGGCGAAAGTTTTATCGTTAAATTGTTGAACTACCCAGTGGTAAAAGTACTGTAATACGCGTGGTTGCATACTAGCACGTGGTATTGATTATTGATGCTTACGTGAGAAGTCACTCAGTTATACTCAATTATTGTTACAGTAGTTGATGCAAAATATCTCTCATATTATTGATTCAATTATTGTCACAGTATCATCTGCATAATATCTTATATTATTAAATCAATAATTGAGACGACAAAGTTATTCATATTATTATTTGCAATATTGACAATGTCTAGAAAGTTCTGTCAAGGAGGGGTTTGGTCACCTAATTGTGCGCCAATAAGGAGAAATCCTTATCGGAAAGCCCCTTTTTTTCCTGGGAATGATCTAATTGTTAAATATTGTGAGTTATAATATTAATGATGAATAATTTTTTGTTGATTAAAGATGAAATTTATATTTCCATTGTGTTGGGATTATTAGTGTTAGTGGAAATTGTGACGCCCCCAAAATTAGGTATACGTCACCCATCTTGGGTCGCCACTTACATGGTACATAAATTCAAATACAAACTTAATTATACATCTGTCATATAACATACGACAATACATAAACTGAGATTTCTAATAGGAATATTGTCATTTAGACAATATCCATACTCAAGGAGTCCTCATTACATTTATTGTCACACTATTTAACAGAATAGTGAGGACTATTAATGCTATCTTCGGGACCATCACTCTTTTTCCCGACTCGTCCCAGCTATATTCTCATTTCCTGAAGAGAACAGTGAAAGAAAGGGTGAGCTCAACTAGCCCAGTAAGAAATATTATAACTAAGATAATGCAGAATAAATTATCAATAGTCTTCAACAATGTTAAACTGATAAAATACAATAGACAACCAGTTTAACTGTAGCGGAATATGTAATCCATTAAAAGAGTCAAGTAGAAAATAAAGTCTACTATCTTTTAGGTTTTAAAAGGTTTTCATAAATTTTTATCACTAAGACTCAATTTAATGAATAAACCACAATGTCTAATCATCCCTGTACCACGGTCAAGGATTTTCATCAAATTATCAATGGTCATGACTATACCGAATCACCCCTAGTCATAATCATACCAAAACTATCCATCATCGCATTATGTGCCACCGAGGACTTTTATCACATCATTTATAACAAGCCATGATTATACCGAATGATCCCCGGTCATAATCATACTAAGTTCATCTATGCACGTAAGCCAAAGATAACATAATATAACATGAGGATGATGACAATGACATAATAATTCAATAAAACAAGTTCACGAATTAATTTATTCAGAACTAATAACGCCCAAATTGTCAACATGATAATCTTTGCTTTGTGAGAGTAAAATTCAAGAATGATCGGAAGAATATTTCCATGAAAAGATCTTTGGATGAAACGCAAATATCAAGAATATTCTACTAATTTCATGGAGTATAGAAGTCAAAGTTTTAACCAATGGGTATAATAAAGAATGGAATAACAAAGGAAATCACCATGCATGCGGTAGATTTCAGATAGATAAAAGTTATTCCAACGAGTAATAATAATAATGAAACCGGTCGGTGAAATTACACCGACAATGGGATGTTCCAATGAATAATAAAGATGGAACCAGATCCGGTGTAAAATACATGTATAGGATATTCCAATGAGAATGATAAAGAGCGGAACCAGTCGGTGTAAAACACACAAACAGGATGTTCCAATGAGAATAATAATAAAGCGGAACCGAGGTCCGATGTAAAAACACATGACGGGATGTTCCAATGTAATAATAGAAGAATGTCACCAAGTATAGGGTAAACCACATTATACAGAGATTATGTATAGGGTATGTCACAGCGATCTGAGTTATTCAATGAGAATAATAAAGAATGGAATAACGGAGGGATTTCACCAAGTATAGGGTACACTGGCATGATCTGAGTTATTCCAATGAATAATAAAGAATGGAATAATGAAGTTCTCTTCATGAATAAGAAAGAATAACACCCTTACAGCACAACAAATAATATCCCTTGTAAGTAAAAGACACTAGATATCAAAGTAGTGAAATACCAGAATACTCTTCTTCTTTCTCTCTATAGATTTTCTCTATAGCTTCTCTCTATAATTTCTCTCTCAGAGTTTGGTGAATTCGTAAGAAAATAATGAAGGAATGAGCTTCTATTTATAGGAAAATAGAATGCATAGTAATTAATCCATGAACGGTCCAGATTGATTTACTTTAATCGACGATCCATATTTAAAGCAAAATCTTTTAAATAAAATATCATATATTCTATTTATATAAAAATATTTTACTATGCAAAACACTATGCAACACTATGCAAAATACTATACAAAACACTATGCAACACTATGCATAATAAAATATAATATATTCTATTTATAGAATAACTTTAATAAAGTATTATATTTTATATAAAAGATGTTTCGCTTTTATTACGTTAATAATACTGAATAAAACAAAACGTCATTATCATTATAATACTTCATATTATTAATCGACAATAATGGAATCAAACCGAGTAACTTCTCACATAAGCATTAATAATCAATACCGTGTGCTACTATGCAACCACATGTATGACATCGTACTTTTTACTAATGAAGTAGTTCAACAAAGATCAGCGGTAAAACTTCCGCCGTTATTTCAATAAAATATTTTTGTCGTTTTCTCAATCCAATAAATAATTACATTGTCTTGGTCCACCAATGATTGAAATTGTTGTACTAATATCCCCGCTAAACCGAATATTCCCAACCAATCGAATATAATATAACCACTTGCATACTTTGCAAAATTTATAAATACTACCCACAACTATAATATTATCTCAAATTCACACCATAATATTAAAAAATTATTTCGACAAAATTTAAATCTTTTTGATAAAAATGGGGTCTCACAATCTCCCTCCTTATGGAATTTTGCCCTCGAAATTAGGGTACGCACGACACGGTATGATAAGAGGTGAGGATACCTTAAATACCTTTCTCATTGAAAACATTAAATTCATCTTTGCAATCCGGCTAAAGATATTCATTAACAATTCATCTTTGCACCATGAGCCAAAGATATACAAGCTCAGTAAAACCAATATCTTTGAGACTCGACTTAATAGTATCACGACCACGAATTATCCATGCACTCTTGGCCGTGGATATTCGTGTTTTTAATTATGGTCATGATTATAAGAATAATCCACGGTCATAATCATACCAAGTCCATCAATGTACTACTGACCGAGATGATTTTTACCACATCCATGAATTAATTTTTCATTCTTTGAGACTCATTTCAATAATTAATCCACATCATCGAATCATCCCCGCACTACTGGGCCAAGGATATTCTTTATTATCACGACCACGAATTATCCATGCTCCACGTGCAAAGATAATCGTGTATTCATTAGTATCATGACCACAAATTATCCATGCACTACTACCAAAGATAATCGTGTATTCATTAGTATCACGACCACAAATTATCCATGCACTATGGCAAAGATAATCGTGTATTCATTAGTATCACGACCAAAAAATTATTCATGCACTACTACCAAAGATAATCGTGTATTCATTAGTATCACGACCACAAATTATCCATGCACTACGGGCAAAGATAATCGCGTGTATTCATTAGTATCACGACCACAATTATCCATGCACTACGTGCGCCAAAGATAATCGTGTTTTCAATTACTAAGTTATGATTATCCGAACAATCCTCGGTCATAATCATACCAAGTCCATCTATGCACGTAAGCCACGAGATGACTTTCAACACAATATAAGCATGAGGATAATGATATAAAGAATCAATCAAATGAGATAAAGGATAAATATTAAACATTTATAATATAATTTATCCAGATTCAAGAATATCCCCATGTTATCAATCACTTAATAATCTCATAATCTAATATCATTAATATTATAACAATATTTTAATCACTTCTTAAATTTATAAACAATTTATTTCAATTGTTTACGCTTTACCATATAATGCATTTAATCATTCAAAAATGTCATACTCATAAGATATCATCACCAATGATCAAATCCCTCATCAAAAAAAATATATGCATATACTCTATATAGGATTCTCTAGCCATAAAATCCTATTTTCAACTTTGTTACTTCACATAACATATTTAACTCATATGTTCGTAACTAAACTATTTTCATAGAAAATACCAAATCAGTCCCAAATATATTTCTTTTCTGGGATTTAGCATAATATAGTCCCATAATGAACATACATTTTTCTCGGAATTTTTAAAATTCATTTACTATTTTTCAAAAATAAATTTCTAATTAATTCCTTAAGAAATTAGCTACCTCAAGGTTAACTCCAGAAATTCCCAAATCTTGGCAAGACCTTACACATGTTAATGTGAGCCTCCAATTTATATTTCATGGTCTTCGGAGTTGTAGAACTCCGGTTATATTATTTTTTGTCGAAAAAACCTAAATATTGAAATGGTCATAACTTGCTCATTTTAAGTCAGAATAAGCTCATTTTTGGACAGGAGTTACCTTATACCATATACTTTCATTTCCCAAAAGGCTAGAATTTTTCTCATAATTTAAGTGGCCGAAAATGCCCTTTTAAAAATAAAATCAGTAGCTTTTTGAAATTTCCAATTTTTTTTCATTCTTTATTAAAATCACCACACGTAAATCTACAACACCTTTTCCAGTGATTCCACTTGGAGATGCTACAAAACTCATAGATCTAACTCTAGAACTTGACCACACTGAAAAATTCAAAACATATTAGGAGATATGGTCAATTGAATTTCATGTTACGTTTTTCACAAAATCGATTTTCAACTCTTTGTGATTTCTAAGAAACTTTCATGTTTTTCTCATAATAACCAACATAACTCATTATAACACTTACTAATACCACGATACCCATGATTTTCATTAGTCCAATGCTTTTATTATGACTTTCATCATAAACCCGTAAACTATTCATTTTAGTTGAAGAAATATTTGAGGGTTTAAGAAATGGGTTTTATCTTTGGGGTCAATCTTAAATTCGATTTCACGCTCTAAGTAGGCTAAGAAGTCTTCAAGAATACGCCGTAAAATTTATTAATAATAGAAATATCATTCAAAAGCGTGACTCTCATCCAAGACTTGGATAGTACGTCACATTGATACCAACTGTGACTTCTATCCCTTAACCTAGATAGCACCTCACAATGATACCTATAAACTTGCCATCTTCATTCACGATGTCGCCTACTGAAAGTCCGGCTTCGGTGCATTCCACACAAGGAAGTCAACAACGAAAGGTTCAGGGCTCTTTACTTATGGCTTGATATGACAATAATTGACTTTAGTAGTTTGGTTACTTGAATTCGCACAACAGGTTGGTTATGAATATAAAAGCTAACAACCTTACGAAAAGCATGATGAGTAGTTAACCAATTGATTCCTAAAATCACATCAAAGGCAAGTATTTTCAAAAAGATAAGATCGACAGGTAACTTGAAAGTGTTTATTTGAATCAAACAAGATTTAAAAATAGTAGCGAAATAAGGCTCCTACTAACGAAGTTTCAACCAATAAGTCAAAGTCTAACTTCTCCTGAGTCAAATTTAAACGTTGAACGCAAGCAAAGAGAGATAAAATAATGGGTACAACCCCAGTATCTTATAAGGTATAGACTTCGTAATTTATAATTAACTAACCGAGTGCTAACTTCGTTCGGTTTACTCGCTTTTTGAGAAGTCATAAAAATGCACTTCCTAAAACCAACGACTTTGTTTTGTCCATATCCACCTTTGGTGCCACCGTCCCAGCCTAGACTTGACTTTGGTGCACAACAAAATTGAGCTAAATGACCTTCTCTTCTTGCAATTTCCACTTCTATTATCTTTGCCATGATTACCATCAAGTGGTTACCATTCTTAGCATGATAATTTCCCCACGATGGTTATCATTGTTTCGATAGCCGTTGCCACACCAAGATGATTATTATCGTATTGTTGGTGGTCGTTACCTTTTGTTTGAAATTTGAATCAACACTCTCATGTGCTTCATTGCTTATCTCAAAGATTTTCGGATGACATTCTCAAACACCGCCACAAAACAAGGGTTAATTAACATATCACATATTATCCCTATACTCTGACCGACCAATTAAATACCAAATAAATTTAGGTAGGTCATACTAGCGAAGGAATTCCCCGTCTCTCCACTCCTAGTTCTTTTCTCGCATCTTAGCCAGGGATCATATCCCTAAGCTCTGATACCAACTGTGATGCCCCCAAAATTAGGTATACATCACCCATCTTGGGTCGCCACTTACATGGTACATAAATTCAAATACAAACTTAATTATACATCTGTCGTGTAACATACGACAATACATAAACTGAGAGGTCTAATAGGAATATTGTCATTTAGACAATATCCATACTCAAGGAGTCCTCATTACATTTATTATCACACTATTTAACTGAATAGTGAGGACTACTAATGCTATCTTGGGACCATCACTCTTTTCCCGACTCGTCCCGGCTATATTCTCATTTCACAAGAGAATAAAGGAAAAAAAGGTGAGCTCAACTAGCCCAAGAAGAAATATTATAACTAAGATAATGCGTAATAAATTATCAATAGTCTTCAACAATGTTAAACCGATAAAATACAATAGACAACCGGTTTAAGCTGCAATGAATATGCAATCCATTAAAAGAGTTAAGTAGAAAATAAAGTCTACTATCTTTTAGGTTTTAAAAGGTTTTCATAAATTTTTATCACTAAGACTCAGTTTAATGAATAAACCACAATATCTAATCATCCCTGTACCACGGTCAAGGATTTTCATCAAATTATCAATGGTCATGACTATACCGAATCACCCCTAGTCATAATCATACCAAAAACTATCCATCACTGCATTACAGGCCACTGAGGACTTTTATCACATCATTTATAACAAGCCATGATTATACCGAATGATCTCTGGTCATAATCATACTAAGTTCATCTATGCACGTAAGCCAAAGATAACATAATATAACATGAGGATGATGACAATGACATAATAATTCAATTAAACAAGTTCACGAATTAATTTATTCAGGAACTAATAACGTCCAAATTGTCAACATGATATTGCTTTGTAGAGTAAAATTCAAGAATGATCAGAAGAATATTTCCATGAAAAGATACTGGATGAAACGCAAATATCAAGAATATTCTACTAATTTCATGGAGTATAGAAGTCAAAGTTTTAACCAATTTGGGTATAATAAAGAATGGAATAACAAAGGAAATCACCATGTATGCGGTGCGCATAGACAACAAGTTATTACAACGTAATAATAATAATGTAACCGTGTCGGTGAAATTCACGCAAGCGAGGATGTTTCAAAGAATAATAAAGATGGAACCAGATCCGGTGTAAAACACACAGATAGGATATTCCAATGAATGATAAAGAGCGGAACCGGTCGATGTAAAACACATGAGCGGGATGTTCCAATGCGAATAATAATAAAGGCGGAACAAAAGTCCGGTGTAAAACACGTGATGTGATGTTCCAATGAGAATAATAGAAGAATGTCACCAAGTATAGGGTAAACCACGTATCAGATTATGTATAGGGTATGCCGCGATATACTGAGTTATTCCAATGTAATAATAAAGAATGGAATAATGAGAGGATTTCACCAAGTATAGGGTATGGCGTATCACAAAGTTATTCCAATGAGAATAATAAAGAATGGAATAATGTAAGTTCTCTTCATGAATAAGAAAGAATAACACCCTTACGGGTACAACAAATAATATCCCTCACCTAGTAAAAGACACTAGATATCAAAGTAGTGAAGTACCGAATACTCTTCTTCTTTCTCTCTATCGATTTTCTCTCTATAGCTCTCTATAATTTCTCTCTCTGTAGTTTCAGGTGAATTCGTAAGAAAATAATGAAGGAATGAGCTTCTATTTATAGGAAAATAGAATGCATAGTAATTAATCCATGAGCGGTCAGATTGATTTACTTTAATCGATGGTCCATATTTAAAGCAAAATCTTTTAAATAAAATATCATATATTCTATTTATATAAAAACATTTTACTATGCAAACACTATGCTGAACACTATGCAAAACACTATACAAAACACTATGCAACACTATGCATAATAAAATATAATATATTCTATTTATAGAATAACTTTAATAAAGTATTCTGCTTTTTATATAAAAGATCTTTCTATTTTATTACGTTAATAATCTGAATAAAACAAAATGTCATTATCGCTATAATAATTCATATTATTAATCGACAATAATGGAATCAAACCTGAGTAACTTCTCACATAAGCATCAATAATCAATACTGGTGTGCTACTTATGCAACCACACCTATTATTGTATTTTTTACTACCGAGTAGTTCAACAAGATCAAGCGGTAAAACTTCCGCCGTTATTTCAATAAAATATTTTTGTCATTTTTTCAATCCGATAATTACATTTGTGGGGTCCACCAATGATTGAGCCGTTGTACGAATATTCCCTACTAAACCAAATATTCCCCGACCAATCGAATATAATATAACCACTTGCATACTTTGCAAAATTTATAAATACTACCCACAACTATAATATTATCTCAAATTCACACCATAATATTAAAAAATTATTTCGACAAAATTTAAATCTTTATTGATAAAATCTGGGGTCTCACAGAAATCGACATCTATTTCGATAATAAAGGATGTATGGAGGTTATATTAACCAATCGGGTAATTAATCAGATAAATGAGCAATTAATTGCTATTAATTCACATGCTTATAACTATTTATTCACATACATGTACCATTAGGGGAGGTGGTGCAAGATTGATAATACTTGCATGACTAAATTAAAAATGGAGGTATAGATGAAGGTATTATACTGTAATTATTTTTTTCACATGTATAGAACTATTGAGTCACATGATTGTACTATTGATTCATATGATATACTATTAGGGGAGGTGGTGCAAGTTTGATAATACTTGCAAGACTAAATTAAAAATGAAGAAAAAGATGAATGTATTATACTGTAATATTTCGAGCCCCAAAACGTGCAATTATTGAAACTACGTTTTCCTATAAATAGAAGCTCATTCTTCTTTCATTCTCACCAATTCACTTAGACTCACAAGAACAATTATAGAAAGAAAAGCTATAGAGAGAGAAGCTTTAGAGAGAAAGTAGAAGAGAAGTGCGCTACCCTCACTATTCCAAAGATTCTAGTCTTCTTACGAGGTAAGGGATATTATTTTTCAATATTCATAGGAATAATATTGTCTTCCATACTCTGTAGTATGTGAGTAATATTATTTCATCTCGTATTCCTGATTATACCCTCATTTTGTTAAAGTATTGCTTCTATACTCCGTGAAATTAGTAGAATATCCTTGAAATTTGCGCTTCATCTAGCATCATTTCACAAGGATATTTTCTGCACATTTTTGCTAAATTTTAAGCTTTTCATGCCGGAGTACTGTCCATGAGTAGTATTTATTTTTATGGTACTATTCAAAAAGTACTATTCACGGGGTACTATTTATAAAGTACTATTCATGGATACTATTCACAAAGTACTATTCACGAGTACTATTCATAAAGTACTATTCATGGGGTACTATTCCTGAAGTACTATTCACGTGGTACTATTCACTAGGTTACTATTCACCCGGGGAATTATTCATGACAAAAATTGATTTCTTTGTTGTCCAAATCATTTTTGATACAATATTATTCTTGAATTTTACTCCACAAAGCAGTATCATGTTGACAATTTGGAAATTATTGAATTCTGGATAAATTAAGTTATAAATCTTTAAAAATTTATCCTTTACTTTCTTTTAATTGAATTCTTATATCATTGTCATCATCCTCATGCTTATATTATGATAAAAGTCATATGTGGCTTACGTGCATAGATGTACTATTGATTGGTATGATTATTGTTAGTTTCCAGTAGGCACAATAGATCTAGAAGGGGGGGTTGAATATATCCTTTTTAATTTCAAATATTTTTCTGGTTTACTTTGTATTGCTCATAATTTAGCATATGACAAACATAAGAATCTTTTAAAGCACAGCGAAATAAGTAAAAGATTCCCTTCATTGATATATTCATAATCATACATACATTGTTCGTAGAGTTAGTTCAATGGTAAGCAGTTAAAACATACATAGCAGTTATAGCAATTAATAGACATAATATAAATGACATAAAGTAAAAGACACAAGGGGTTTTAAGTGGTTCAGAGACTCAAACTCCTAATCCACTCTTCTGCTTTCAACTAGCAGGATTTCCACTAAGGAAGGGCAGCACCCTGAATCACTAAGATTCCTTTCAAGGTGACCTTGGAACTTCAGTTCACTAAGAACTTTTCAAGGCGAGCAGCCTTGGAACTCCTCTAGTTCCCTAGGAACTCTTCAAGCCCAGCAGTCTTGGAACTTCATTTAGTCCTTCCGGACAAGGACCCCTCAGGCCCTGGCTTCTCGTTGAGTTGTTTGTTTGTTTGTTGGAGTTAGTCTTTGAGCTCTTAAGATGTCTTCATGCTCGAACATCTTACGACTTAGCGACTTGGCGTGATTACCCTTGAAATGCAAGTTGAGTGTTGCATGATGCTCGACTTCTTGAGTTACTCAACCACTTCGGATGATCCCTTGATGACTGCCTTGAAGATCATTCCTCTTGATACATGATGGTTGCACATGATGGGTTTCTAAGATGACTGTAAGCTCTTCTGCTAGGTACTTAGAAACTTTCCCATGCTTGCCACCATGTTGACGTTTGTGATCTTCTTTCGCGATACTTGATGCCTTCTCATGATGGAGTAGCTAAGATGATTGTGAGCTCTTCTCTATGGTACTTAGAGTCTTCCCATGATGGACACCGAGATGACATGATGCTCTTCTTTCTCTCGGCAGTTCAAAACACTTTTCATGTAGTAGAACTCTCACTTCTACTTCTTTCTTTGTCTGACTCTAAGTGTTCTTGGTGGATCGTAGAGTGAGCCTTTGGACTAACTATCTTACATGGTTTAGAACAGTCCACCGTTACTCCAAACTCGGCAACTCCAGCAACCATTAATCTTTGAAGCTCTAGCTAATTTATACTCCTTTCCAATCCTTCCGTTGGAAAGTAGCCATTGAAAGCTATTTAAACATCTTCACAGATCTCAAGTTGCTTGAGGTAGATTGCAGATGTGACATGTCATAACTTTTCTGACACTGCAGTCTACTGTTTCATCTACCCCATCAGAGATGTCACTTTAATGTCTTGGGCAGGTCGAAGACTTTATTTACTCCTTCTGATTTCTCGATCAGAGGTTGTCCTTTTGCATCGATGCTCTCAATAAGCTCTTGTCGAATATTACCCTTGATTGAACTATTGCCAATGCTTCGGTCTTGACTATTCGAACTCTACGATTACGATGCATGTCTTCAAGGCGATCGTAGTGTCATTGACCGTAGTAGAGACAACACTACGATCTTGAAGAGTGTTGATTGGATCTTCAATGTAGAACACATCTTCCTTCTTTTGTGCAGTGCTTCAACACTTCTATTTGCCTCGACTGCTCTCGGATATTGATGGCTTGACTTCTCTGTTTTGGTCCCTTCTGAATAGCAAGACACTTCAGATTTGTGGGATGTCCAGCTCATTTTCTCCTTGTGATCTCCCGTTCACTTATCATCAATGGACTGACCCAATGCTTAATCACTTTAGCCTTGTTCTTCAGAGGCTGACCAGTATTTCTGTGTGCATTCCATCAGTTCTTTCTTTATTTGGAAAACACTACGATCCTGGTAGCTTCCAAGATCGTTATCTTCTGTCTGCTTGACAGCTACTGCACTTGCTGACTTTCCTTAGTCAGTTACTGAAGTCTTCTTCTGATCTCCTTGTGGTAGACTTCATCTCAAATGGCTTCACAACTCAATCTTGATGCTGTTTGGGTTGATGCTTAGATCTTCTGTTAGCTTGTATGCCATTCGTTGAGTGCTCTCTGGTTCCCTTCAGGTGGGATGTATCTTTGCAGTGCCAACTAGAGGCTTGGTTTCTTTGGATATTCTGGGAGTGCTCATTAGTTGAGAATCGTATTTGCTCTATTATTCTGCCTTGGCATTGTGAGCACAACTTTTGAGGTCGTAGTTCTGCACTATACGATTCAGCTTCAGCTATGCAGACCCTACGACTTCGGGATCAGATCTTGACACTCTACGATTTCTGTCTTTGTGCTCGATGTCTTCTTCTGATCTTGCTCGACTACGATCTCTGCATGTAATCAATAGACTCTACGACTCAGAGTGTAGTCTACGATCCTTGACTTGACTTTACGGCATTAGTAGACTCACGACACGAGTGTAGTCTACGTTCTGTCTTGGCCCGGGCAGATGTTCTGGTCGGCTCGAAAGGCGTCGTCTCTCACGATTCTCGAACACGACTTCCTCGGCGGACTTTGGTTCCGAGGAAGTTCTACTCGACACACTACGATCCTTCCTCGTCTCTCCAGGCAGTCTACGAACTTTGAGATCTACTATCTTGCAGACTACGATTCTGCCTCGATAGCTCTCGCATTTTCCTTGACTCTCCTGACAGACTACAATTTCTGGTGCAGTGCTCGACGATCAGACAAGCCTATCTATTACATCATAAGATCAACCTAACAAGTTTGATCTTTCTATATTTATAGTCCTTGTACATTATTTCTTTTTAAGGACTTTACAAAGCTCTTTTGCTTATGTAGGATCAACCTAACATATTTGATCAATTCATTCTAAGTCCTTGTACACATGTTTCTATTATCTAAAACATTGTTCGGCGATCTAATATGTACGGCGTCAGTGTCTCGAACTAAATCGGATAATTCATTATTCGATCTTGAGCTCGATTAAACACGGTGTTGAATACGTTATTCATCTCTTCCATCTTCATCCTCTCTGCTTGTGCCTCTCTCTCTGTTATCCCAGCTCGTTGATAAGCTTCCTCATACGTGTCTTCGGCTCTTGCCCTCATAGCAGATTCTTCCTTCACCTTGTTCTTCAGCTCTGCAATCTCCGCTATCATTTTTTCATTCTCTTCTTTAGTGTGGATCAACTTCCCTTCGACATTATTCAGACGTTCCTCTCGATCTTGGATCTCGTCGTCCTTCTATGCCATCCAGGTATGTTGTTCAGCTACTATCTCTTCCAACTCCTTGACGGTATCCTGAAGTTCCACATTGCAGTCGTATACTTCATCGTACATACGAGCAGCGATCGAATTCAGTGGAATCTCTTCCTCCTCGTCCTCGTCATCCTCATTTGACTGTGGCAGCTCAACAAGATCCTCTTCATCCGTTTCTACATCATCATCCTCATCAGGTAAACCATCATGCTCAACCACTGTGACCAACGGAGCTGACTCTGTTGCCTCTTTTTTAGTCTTAACAAAAGAGCTCTAACTCATGCAAGCATACATGTGTCAACAAGCAATACAGAGCAAGTAAAGTATTGATCCCACAGAGAAAGCAGTTTAATTCAAATCACTATGCATTAACTAAATCACTATAATTATATGCTCAAACTAATGAATAAGATTGGTTTGTTCTCGAATCACGAATAACGACTAAAACAATAATAACAACGGAATAAATCAAATCTGGAAATAATGGGATCCTAACTTCATTTAATATTTCATTTAATCACCACTATCATGCATAACTTGTTCACATATCACAGGAATGTAGCCAAGAGCACTAAAAGAGTTTTAGCCATTTTTCAATGCACTAAGACCTACTTACACAGCATCCATAGATGATAGACGCTATGTAATCATCAATATAACCAAAATCACTATATGTCTATGTGAAATTGCAACTATATTGAATTTAAGTTCAAGCCCTTATCCTAACTCATACGGTGAAACAGTATATGTCTATCTGGTTCACGAAATACATAAGTTATATAAAATAGCCCCATAAACGTATACTATCATGATTATAATCCATACTTGCATGTTCATTGTCAATTCCATACAAGTACTAAAACGAATGGTGATCAAGCATTCATACATGCAAAACAATCATGATAGACATCCCATATGATATGTAATACAATCCAGCATTCAAGCATGCAATCAAACTACATATTAAAATCCGTTAGAATCCTATAATGGAGTTTAGTTCATTACTGAACCAAAAGTCATTATGGGATCAAATCTAAACATGATTAGTAAACAACAATTGAAAGATGAAAGATAAAACTATCAAACCCATTTGCTGAATAGAATCCAGTATTAATATTCAAATCCACATAACAATCCAGCAAATACTAATAATAATAAACTCTGGTAGAAAATCCCAAGAAGAAATAGAAAAGTAGAGTTTTGGCCTCCTTCTACGTTGGAATCTCTCCCAGAGAGTAAACCCTAGTTACGCTAATGAAAATACAACAAAAAGATCTCAAAGATACATCTGACACCAGTCAGATATTGTTTTTAATCACTTACAACCATTTTAATTAAAAATAAAACAAATCAGCAGCTTCAGACTTCGCGCGCGGCCGTGCGCTCCTCCAGCACATTCCTCTCACGACCGCGAGACTTGTAGTAAGTTATGATGTCCAGTTGGGCTCTCGCGCTGGCGTCGTCCCCTAGGCTTGTAATGCTCGCGGTCGCACAACTTGCATTAGGTACCATTGTCTGGCTGGGTACTCGCGCGGGCGCGCGTCTCTAAGCTCATCCTGTCGCGCGGCTTGCAGTTAATGAACTCTGGTTCTGCTCCTGAGTTTGGTTCTGCATTGTTGCTGCTGCTACTGAAGTGTCCTATGTCCATCCATGCTCCACTCAATCCTCATCCATGCACATTCTAGCTCTTGCCTAACCTCATGCGTCCATTAGCCTCGTGCCCTATAATACCACCAAATTAGGCCGATTCCTACACTTATACACCAAAAGGAGTTTTAAGTATATGCAATGCAAACTAACATGAAATGCAGCTAAAACATACTAAAATGTACTTGAGATGGGCATAGTTCACATGAATTGGTACTCCATTAGTAGGTATAAAACCCACTTATCAGACTCCCGTGCAAGTATTTGTTCCTAAACCACCTAAATGTCATGAGACTCCTCCTCTCTAGGCATCTGAGGTCCTTCCTCCCTAGCTTAACTGGATTCTCCTACATTAGCCATTTTGATAACAATTTTTTTTTTAAGTTTTAATACTTATTACTACTCGACACTCACGAGCACATAGTTTGAAATCACATAAGCACATAAGTGTTTTATTACTTTTCCCTTAAAACTCGATAAGAGTTTATCACCACTATTGTAAGACCCCAACTTTTATGAATAAAGATTAAATTTTCTCGAAATATATTTTTGAATATTATGGTGTGGATTTGATATAATGTTATAGTTGTGGGTATTATTTACAAATTTTACAAAGTAAGCAAGTGGTTATATAATATTCGATTAGTCGGGAAATATTCGTTTTAACAGGGAATATTCATACGATGGCACAATCATTGGTGGACCCCACAACGGAAGTATTGTCGTAGTTAGAAAATGACATAATTATCTTTTTATAAAAATAACGGCAAAAGTTTTATCGTTAAACTATTGAACTACCCGGTGGTAAAAGTACAGTAATACGCGTGGTTGCATAGTAGCACACGATATTGATTATTGATGCTTACAAGCACATAGTTTGAAATCACATAAGCACATAAGTGTTTTATTACTTTTCCCTTAAAACTTGATAAGAGTTTATCACCACTATTGTAAGACCCCAACTTTTATGAATAAAGATTAAATTTTCTCGAAATATATTTTTGAATATTATTGTGTGAATTTGATATAATGTTATAGTTGTGGCTATTATTTACCAATTTTGCAAAGTAAGCAAGTGGTTATATAATATTCGATTGGTCGGGGAATATTTGTTTTAACAGGGAATATTAAATGCGAATGAAGACAATCATTAGTGGACCCCATTAACGGAAGTATTGTCGTAGTTAGAAAACGACATAATTATCTTTTTATAAAAATAACGGCGAAAGTTTTATCGTTAAATTGTTGAACTACCCGGTGGTAAAAGTACTGTAATACGCGTGGTTGCATACTAGCACGCGGTATTGATTATTGATGCTTACGTGAGAAGTCACTCAGTTATACTCAATTATTGTTACAGTAGTTGATGCATAATATCTCTCATATTATTGATTCAATTATTGTCACAGTATCATCTGCATAATATCTTATATTATTAAATCAATAATTGAGACGAAAAAGTTATTCATATTATTATTTGAAATATTTACAATGTCTAGAAAGTTCTGTCAAGGAGGGGTTTGGTCACCTAATTGTGCGCCAATAATGAGAAATCCTTATCAGAAAGCCCCTTTTTTCCTGGGAATGATCTGGTTGTTAAATATTGTGAGTTATAATATTAATGATGAATAAGTTTGTGTTGATTAAAGATGAAATTTATATTTCCATTGTGTTGGGATTATTAGTGTTAGTGGAAATCGACATCTATTTCGATAATAAAGGATGTATGGAGGTTATATTAACCAATCGGGTAATTAATCAGATAAATGAGCAATTAATTGTTATTAATTCATATGCTTATAACTATTTATTCACATACATGTACCATTAGGGGAGGTGGTGCAAGATTGATAATACTTGCATGACTAAATTAAAAATGGAGGTATAGATGAAGGTATTATACTGTAATTATTTTTTTCACATGTATAGAACTATTGAGTCACATGATTGTACTATTGATTCATATGATATACTATTAGGGGAGGTGGTGCAAGTTTGATAATACTTGCAGGACTAAATTAAAAATGAAGGAAAAGATGAATGTATTATACTGTAATATTTTGAGCCCCAAAACGTGCAATTATTGAAACTACGTTTTCCTATAAATAGAAGCTCATTCTTCTTTCATTCTCACCAATTCACTTAGACTCACAAGAGCAATTATAGAAAGAAAAGCTATAGAGAGAGAAGCTTTAGAGAGAAAGTAGAAGAGAAGTCTGCTACCTCACTATTCCAGTATCTAGTCTTCTTCTGAGGTAAGGGATATTATTTTTTCAATATTCATAGGAATAATATTGTCTTCCATACTCTGTAGTATGTGAGTAATATTATTTCATCTCGTATTCCTGATTATACCCTCATTTTGTTAAAGTATTGCTTCTATACTCCGTGAAATTAGTAGAATATCCTTGAAATTTGCGCTTCATCTAGTATCATTTCACAAGGATATTTTCTGCACATTTTTGCTAAATTTTAAGCTTTTCATGCCGGAGTACTGTCCATGAGTAGTATTTATTTTTACGGTACTATTCACAAAGTACTATTCACGGGGTACAATTTATAAAGTACTATTCATGGATACTATTCACAAAGTACTATTCACGAGTACTATTCACAAAGTACTTTTCATGGGGTACTATTCCTGAAGTACTATTCACGTAGTACTATTCACTAGGTTACTATTCACCCGGGGAATTATTCATGAAAAAAATTGATTTCTTTGTTGTCCAAATCATTTTTGATACAATATTATTCTTGAATTTTACTCCACAAAGCAAAGATCATGTTGACAATTTGAAATTATTGAATTACGGATAAATTAAGTTATAAATCTTTAAAAATTTATCCTTTACTTTCTTTTAATTGAATTCTTATATCATTGTCATCATCCTCATGCTTATATTATGATAAAAGTCATATGTGGCTTACGTGCATAGATGTACTATTGATTGGTATGATTATTGTTAGTTTCCAGTAGGCACAATAGATCTAGAAGGGGGGTTGAATATATCCTTTTTAATTTCAAATACTTTTCTGGTTTACTTTGTATTCCTCATAATTTAGCATATGACAAACATAAGAATCTTTTAAAGCACAGCGAAATAAGTAAAAGATTCCCTTCAATGATATATTCATAATCATATATACATTGTTCGTAGAGTTAGTTTAATGGTAAGCAGTTAAAACATACATAGCAGTTATAGAAATTAATAGGCATAATATAAATGACATAAAGTAAAAGACACAAGGGGTTTTAAGTTGTTCAGAGACTCAAGCTCCTAATCCACTCTTCTGCTTTCAACTAGCAGGATTTCCACTAAGGAAGGGCAGCACCCTGAATCACTAAGATTCCTTCAAGGCCAGCAGCCTTGGGACTTCAGTTCACTAAGAACTTTTCAAGTCGAGCAGCCTTGGAACTCCTATAGTTCCCTAGGAACTCTTCAAGCCCAGCAGTCTTGGAACTTCATTTAGTCCTTCCGGACAAGGACCCCTCAGGCCCTGGCTTCTCGTTGAGTTGTTTGTTTGTTTATTGGAGTTAGTGCTGAGCTACTAAGATGTCTTCATGCTCTGAACATCTTCTGTACTTAGCAGCTTGGCGTGATCTCCCTTGAAGTACAGTTGAGTGTTGCATGATGCTCAGCTTCTTCAGTTACTCAACCACTTCGGATGATCCCTTGATGACTGGCTTGAAGATCATTCCTCTTGATACATGATGGTTGCACATGATGGGTTTCTAAGATGACTGTAAGCTCTTCTTCTAGGTACTTAGAAACTTTCCCATGCTTGCCACCATGTTGACGTTTGTGATCTTCTTTCGCGATACTTGATGCCTTCTCATGATGAAGTAGCTAAGATGATTGTGAGCTCTTCTCTATGGTACTTAGAGTCTTCCCATGATGGACACCGAGATGACATGATGCTCTTCTTTCTCTCGGAAGTTCAGAACACTTTTCATGTAGTAGAACTCTCACTTCTACTTCTTTCTTTGTCTGACTCTAAGTGTTCTTGGTGGATCGTAGAGTGAGCCTTTGGACTAACTATCTTACATGGTTTAGAACAGTCCACCGTTACTCCAAACTCGGCAACTCCAGCAACCATTGATCTTTGAAGCTCTAGCTGATTTATACTCCTTTCCAATCCTTCCGTTGGAAAGTAGCCATTGAAAGCTATTTAAACATCTTCACAGATCTCAAGTTGCTTGAGGTAGATTGCAGATGTGACATGTCATAACTTTTCTGACACTGCAGTCTACTGTTTCATCTACCCCATCAGAGATGTCACTTTAATGTCTTGGGCAGGTCGAAGACTTTATTTACTCCTTCTGATTTCTCGATCAGAGGTTGTCCTTTTGCATCGATGCTCTCAATAAGCTCTTGTCCGAATATTACCCTTCAGATTGAACTATTGCCAATGCTTCAGTCTTCAGCTATTCGAACTCTACGATTCTGATGCATGTCTTCAAGGACCTGATCGTAGTGTCTGTTGACTGGTAGAGACAACACTACGATCTTGAAGAGTGTTGATTGGATCTTCAATGTAGAACACATCTTCCTTCTTTTGTGCAGTGCTTCAACACTTCTGTTTTCCTCGACTGCTCTCAGATATTGATATCTTGACTTCTCTGTTTTGGTCCCTTCTGAATAACAAGACACTTCAGATTTGTGGCATGTCCAGCTCATTTTCTCCTTGTGATCTCCCGTTCACTTATCATTAATGGACTGACCCAATGCTTAATCACTTTAGCCTTGTTCTTCAGAGGCTGACCAGTATTTCTGTGTGCATTCCATCAGTTCTTTCTTTGTTTGGCAAACACTACGATCCTGGTAGCTTCCAAGATTGTTATCTTCTGTCTGCTTGACAGCTACTGCACTTGCTAACTTTCCTTAGTCAGTTACTGAAGTCTTCTTCTTATCTCTTTGTGGTATACTTCATCTCGAATGGCTTCACAACTCAATCTTGATGCTGATTGGGTTGATGCTTAGATCTTCTGTTAGCTTGCAAGCCATTCGTTGAGTGCTCTCTGGTTCCCTTCAAGTGGGATGTATCTTTGCAGTGCCAACTAGAGGCTTGGTTTCTTTGGATATTCTGGGAGTGCTCATTAGTTGAGAATCGTATTTGCTCTACTATTCTGCCTTGGCATTGTGAGCACAACTTTTGAGGTCGTAGTTCTGCACTATACGATTCAGCTTCAGCTATGCAGACCCTACGACTTCAGGATCAGATCTTGACACTCTACGATTTCTGTCTTTGTGCTCGATGTCTTCTTCTGATCTTGCTCGACTACGATCTCTGCATGTAATCAATAGACTCTACGACTCAGAGTGTAGTCTACGATCCTTGACTTGACTTCGGCATTAGTAGACTCTACGACTCTGAGTGTAGTCTCACGCTTCATCTTGGCCGGCAGATGTTCTATCGGCCAGAAAAGTTTGCTCTCACGATTTCGAACATGACTTCCTCAGCGGACTTTGGTTCCGAGGAAGTTCTACTCGACACACTACGATCCTTCCTCGTCTCTCCGCGCGATTCACGAACTCGAGATCTACTATCTTGCAGATCACGATTACGCCTCGACGATGCCTCTCGCATTTTCCTTGACTCTCCTGACAGACTACGATTTTTGGTGCAGTGCTCGACGATCAGACAAGCCTATCTATTACATCATAAGATCAACCTAACAAGCTTGATCTTTTTATATTTATAGTCCTTGTACATTATTCTTTTTAAGGACTTTACAAAGCTCTTTTGCTTATGTAGGATCAACCTAACATATTTGATCAATTCATTCTAAGTCCTTGTACACATGTTTCTATTATCTATCAAAGGACTTTACAGCTTTTGTTAATGTAAGCAAACTTGCATATTATTCATTCATATATATATCATAATCAAATCATATTTAATAGGAATATCATTCACATGCTTATTCCTGACAATCTCCCCCTATTTGATTATGACAAAAACAATAAGTGCATATGTATGTTATGAAGAATCTTATATACAGTGAGCAGCTGTATTTCTAAAATAGATAATCATGAATGTCATTTATAATGATGTGGAATTTAATACACTGACATTTTACATCCTGGATCCAGAACATACCTAACTAGTTAGATATGTACCTCTTTGGCCCCATGTATGTTTTCAGGATGTCTGTTGATTAGCTATTCATCTGTTTGTTCTTCTTGGTCCTTCTCCCCTTGGGATGATGACTTTCCTTCTTTGCTTTTCTCCCCCTCAGAAGTATGCTTCTCTTCTCCTTCTGGCTCCCCCTCAACTTCGGCATATATAGAGTCAACATTCTTCGGCTCTCCCTCAGAAGATGACTCTGCCTCTTTTTCTGCTATCTTTTTCTTTGACTTCTTCTCTCCTTTCCTTCTGTTATTCTTTCTCTTCTTTGAAAGCCTCTTGTAATGCCTCTTTTTCTCCCCCTATTTGTCATTAATCATTTAGGAGAGCTGCTCCATGTTGGTCATGAGCTTCTCCATTAGGTAGGAGGAGTTACCAACTTCCATTTTGAGTTCTTGTTGGCCTAGCAAAAGCTGCACTGAGAAAGACTACTTCACGTCGTCAATCTTGTCAGAGAGGGCTTGGATCTACTTTTCATTGACCTTCTGTGCTCGTAGAGCTTCTGCCTTCTGATCGTTCATGACTTTCAGATAGATGTTATCTCTCTCTTTGAGTTTGAGAGATACATCAGCCATAATAGCTTGAACTTTGTTCTGGAATGAATTATCTCCTGCTGCCATCAGCTTCTGTGACTCTTCAGTGAATAGAGATATTTTCTCAATCTGTTAATCAGAATTTTTAACCAGCTCCTTCTCTACAGATACTTAATCATCTGGTTGAGCAGTCTCCTATCGAGCATTAGATTGAACTCTACGATATGCATCCTTAGACAGATTTTTGAAGGTGTTGAGAATCTGAAGAATCGTTGAGTTCCAATCACTGGTTGAGGATAAAGGAATGTCAGATAGCAGTGCTTGAGCTGATGGAGGTTTCTAATTTTGACCTTGATCACCATCAGCAGTAAAGTGAACAGACTCTACGATCATCTCCTTGGTCATGTTCCTTCTTCCTTGAGAGTCCACTCTACGATCATAGGGGATATAGTGATTTCTAGTATGGCGATAGACTTTGAAGTGGGGCTGGTTTGTGATCATCTTTGAAGCAAAACTCTTTACCCTTGGGAAGTTTTGTGCCACCAGCTCCATGCTTGGAAAGTGAGAGTAGCACCAGCTGAAGTAGCTTCCATCTCTTTTAGTATGGGCCTTTAGCCATGGCATCCATTGGAAGAACCATCTCATTAGCAAGTCATCAGGATTATAGAGAATGGTCGTGAAGTCTAGCTCCATGTCGTTCCAATTTTTAGCTATATCAAAGGTAGTCATTCTTACCACCTTGAGTTGTTCATCTCCGTAGTTCACCCATCTTTCTTGTGGTGCTTCTGGTGGTTCATTCGAAACTTCTACCACTATTCTCCTAGTGAATTTTGCTGGAGAGAGGACAGGATAGACTTCTGGTTCCTCTGATTCCTGATTTTCAGAATTGAAATCATTCTCCATTTCTTCTCTTTCGGAGCCTGAACTATCTTGATCATTTTCAATAGTGAATCCTTCTTGCTGCATTTCATTTTCAGAACCTTCTTCAGCAAGATCTTCCTATGATTCATCTTCTTAACCATTGGTTCCATCTTTAGCACTTTTATCCTTTGATACAAACTCATCATCACTTAGTTTAATGATAGCATTAGAGTGATCGTTTCTCCTTCTAAAGGCAAATTTGGCTTGTATTCTGTAGCTCTTCCTTCTTCTTGAAAGTTCAGTTTTGGGAGAGTCAGATTCTTCTTCCTCTTCAGACTCAGAGGCTTTTGGTTCATCAGACGAGCTTCCTTGAGGTTCAGCAAGGGCAGGAACAAATCCTTCTTCTTTGGACTCATCACTTTTTGAGCCATCATGGGGACTTTCAGGATTAGAAAGGGCATGTTCTTCTTCTTTAAAGACAACATCATTTGGCCCATCATCTGGGCTTGTTGGGGCATTTGCATTTGGGGATGGAGTTGGGTCATCTTGAATCTCTTCTTCATCATCAGAGTGACTGCTCTGAGGATTAGCCACAGGGCTTGAGCATTCTTCTTCATTAGCAGATGCTGCATTTTCAACCATTAATCCAGCATCACCTTCATTGCTGGATTTGGTCTGTGAGGACTAAGCCTTGACATTATCCGTTCCTTTCTCTTCTGCTGACTCTACATCCTTCTCTTCCTCAGATGTACTTTCTTGAGAAGCTGGGGCTGGCCTGTTTTCCACCTTAGCTTTCTTTCTTAATGGCTCTTGAAGCAACCTGTTGCTTCTTCGTTTTGTGGTTTCAGCAGTCAGGACTTTTTCTTCTTTATCCTTATCTTTGGAGGAGAGACTTCTTGATGGGACTTTGGTTTTCTTCACACCTCTGGATTTCCTTCTGGCTGGTGTGGTTGCTGCTGGTACAGAGTCATCAGACTCAGAGCTTTCTACCTCTTCTGTCTTCCTCTTCTTTGCAGAGGCCCTGCTGCTACTCCAAGTTGTCAGCCTTCTGTTCTCCTTGGGGTTTTTCTTCCAATTCATAAATAGTTGTGGAGAAATCACTTTGTGAACATTTAGAGGCTCTCCTTCATTATCCTTGATTCTTCCTCCTAGCTTCAAGGCTCTTCAGTCCTTGGTCAGGAAAGCCTAAGCATTGATTGAGGTCAGATAATTTCAACTTTAGAGACTGACCTTTGACCTTGGTACAAAGGGTTTCAGACTTTATGAAAGCATTTGAGTAGAACTCTTTTACCAGGTCAACATATACTCGAGTGCTAGCCTCGAGGCATTCCGAGAATCCAACTTTCTTCACAAGTTCGAGAATGTCTCTGAACTTCTTTTTGGATTTCTCAAACGACTTGGTTCCGAGCTGAATGCCAGTGATTACTCTCTAGTTTTCCATTTGAGTGGTTCGAAGAATGTGGGTATTTGATTAAGAGAGGTTTATGAGAGATGGCTGATTGTGATTTGGGCAAGATTCTGGAAGGTTAATTGATTTTGGCTTTTGAAAGGATTCTAGGGTTTTAAAATGGGAGGGAGAAAGGTTCGATGGTTTCTGATAACTATTTGCAGATTTTGAATTAGTCTTACTGATAATTCCTTCTAACTCTGCATGATCAGTGATGTGTCAACCAACCATTGGTTGCACAATGCCCCGTAATGAGCTGTAACTCCCCATAACTTTTCAGTTAAAAATTTCTTTCAAAAGAGTAGACGTTTTATTGACGTGAATTGACCGTTGACCTCTTTGTTTAGTAGAGTGGAATGATAAGGCAGCTATGGACTCTACATTTTCCTTGTTGACTCAACGATCAACTTTTGAGAGATGCTGCAGTGGATGGTTTTGACATTTATCCTCATTTTGATGCAGCATAGCTTGATCACTGATATATTCGAACTTATCTCCTCACTTTGAATGGTTGAGCAATTGTCCCATTTTCCAAGCTCCATGTGAACTGGAGTATCCTTTGGTAGGACTGCGATCGTCGAGTTGACTTCTACGATCGTTGAGGTTGCACTACGATCGTGGAGTTCTCTTCAACCTCGACTCTATGATCGTTGACTGACTTGGTCCTTGAGATGAACTTTACTAAGTATTCCTTCTGGGTCAAGGTTGCTCAGGAAGGGCCAACCTCTTAGAGTGAACTTAGGGTCAGGTTTGTCCCTGAGGTGCTTTCCAGATGAAATACTTTAGAAGTGATTTGTATTGTTATCTCATTTGACCTTTTTTGGTGGGGAGGTCCTCTACCAACTTTGGACAATTGCATTTGTTGTAATTGTGGTGTCCTCCTGCTTCTACACTGCGATCAGATGTTTGATCGTAGGCACTCCACGATTTTGAGTTGGGTGGCTGATAGGTTATCAGTAGTACATTTTGTGACGTTCCTACTAACTATGGATCTTTATTTGGTTCATCAGCCACAAAATTTTGGAACTCTGTAGCTGGTACATTTCTTCATAGTATAACTTAGTGTTGTTGTTTCTTAACAGATCACTGTTCCCCATGGTTGATGTTGTCTTCTCAGATAGATGTGATTCCCTTTTCTTCATGTGTGTTAGGAGACATCCTTACTTGTCTCCTTCTGACTGGAATAATCATTATTACTTAAATCTCCTTGTATCGTAGACATGGATATTTTCTGGACTGAACACTCTACGATCTTTTGACAACACTATGAACATAGTCTTCTTTTATAGTCTTGTGTTTTTGAAGTTCTGCTCCAGTAATGAATTCCTTTTGACTGATGCTGGATGATCCTCTGTTGTGAGCTCCCTTGAGAATTCTTCTCATATAGTATGCTTTGCTTGATTTAAGCATATAGAACCCTTTTCATCTTTGGTTGAATGGCCTGCTTCCATATACAGATTAGCAGTCATGTGAGCTTCATTCAGGTTAGCTCAGTGGGTCTTCAAGGACAGGCTTCGACATATAGGAGTTTTATCATAATCATTTCTGAACAATCCTTAGCCTTCTGCTGGTTTAGTCTTCTTGACTGAAGTCTTCTGCTTCAGTATTCCTTAGTGTGGCCGGATAGACCACGTACCTGCAGGTTAGACATATTTCTATTTTTGGTACCCACAATTAAGTGGGTCCTGCTAGGTTAGTTTTCTAAACCCCTATTCCTCATATGTGTATAATCATCACATTTATCACCAACAATCATATTCATGCATGTAAGTTCTAGATAATACATTTTAAGATGCATGATGGTGAGTGTGTGTAAGATTTGTCATTTTTTTTAAACACACTCTTTTTCTTTGATGGTTTCATCATTTGCAAGGTTATGTTCACAAGGTTTAAGTGTTCACAGAGTGAGAATCAACTCTACGATTTAGGTGTATCTAGTTAATTCATGGAGATGATCAGTTTCTACAAATCATCAAGATACTGTTGTAGAACTGATCATACTCTGTGTGTTGTCAAACACTTAGAACATAGGTTTGTACATACATACTAACCCATCAGCAAAGTTTACTCCATATAAAATTGATTTATCCTATGATATGCTTATGGCCTATTTCAGATTTCTTTCAAGATGTCATCTTCAACCTAAAACTTGGATGGAGAGGAAGTTTATAGGCATTTGAGTTTCCACCCTCAGTGTACTTTCTCTCTTCACCTTTTTAGGTAGATTATGACTCCTTGACAGAATATTGTTATAGTTCATAAGGAGGTGCAATCATGATGTACACAATTATATTGGTGAGGCACCGTACCTTTTTACCGTCAGTTTCTTAACAGTCATTTATCTTTAATATACCGAGTTTAGGCATTGATGTGTATAGTTTCACATTTGCTCCTGATAGCTTGTTGCTCCAGTTGACCTTTAATCAATCAGTCGCGGTCTTGAAGCTGTAAGCTAAGAGAATCTCAGCATTTTTAAATCTTTGACATCCTTCAGTTTACAAAGTTTGCACCCAGCTGCTGGTTGGTCAGACATATGATTGAGAAGATCTTCTTTCTTCTCTTGATAAGAGTTTCTTAGCATGTATGGCCTTTTCATCTTTCAGGTTGGTGGATGCTTGACTCTTTGTCGCTGATATCTCTTGAGCTTTCTCGTCTGGTCTTCAGACTACAAGATTGACTGCGGGCAAGGATTGGTCTTGTTAATGTAACAATCGAGAACATGCACCAATCTGAGCAGCTTCAGGTGTATATACACATTTAACCTATACACAATATTTCCAACGTGTGAGCTCATCTGCATATAACAAGTTACTTACTACTAAACTAAGTTTAGAACAATGTTTGTGCCTAGGATCAGACTCAAAGCAATTAGCTTTTGAATATAGCATGAGAACCTGCTCTGATACCAATTGTTAATTCCCAGTAGGCATAATAGATTTAGAAGGGGGGTTGAATAGATCCTTTTTAATTTCAAATACTTTTCTGGTTTACTTTGTATTGCTCATAATTTAGCATATGACAAACATAAGAATCTTTTAAAGCACAGCGAAATAAGTAAAAGATTCCCTTCATTGATATATTCATAATCATACATACATTGTTCGTAGAGTTAGTTCAATGGTAAGTAGTTAAAACATATATAGCAGTTATAGCAATTAATAGACATAATATAAATGACATAAAGTAAAAGACACAAGGGGTTTTAAGTGGTTCAGAGACTCAAGCTCCTAATCCACTCTTCTGCTTTCAACTAAAGAGATTTCCAATAAGGAAGGGCAAGAAGACGAATCACTAAGATTCCTTCAAGGCCGTGACTTTGGGACTTGATTCACTAAGAACTTTTCAAGGCGAAAGCGACCTTAGAACTCCTCTAGTTCCTAGAACTCTTCAAGCCCAAAGAAGTTTGGAACTTCATTTAGTCCTTCCGGACAAGGACCCCTCAGGCCCTGGCTTCTCGTTGAGTTGTTTATTTATTTGTTGAAGTTGGTGCTGAGCTGCTAAGATGTCTTCACTCTCGAACATCTTACGACTTAGCGACTTGGCGTGATCACCCTGAAGACAAGTTGAGTGTTGCATGATGCTCAAACTTCTTGATTACTCAACCACTTCTGGATGATCCCTTGATGATTGCCTTGAAGATCATTCCTCTTGATACATGATGGTTGCACATGATGGGTTTCTAAGATGACTGTAAGCTCTTCTGCTAGGTACTTAGAAACTTTTTCATGCTTGCCACCATGATGACGTTTGTGATCTTCTTTCTCGATACTTGATGCCTTCTCATGATGGACTAGCTAAGATGACTGTGAGCTCTTCTCTATGGTACTTAGAGTCTTCCCATGATAGACACCAAGATGACATGATGCTCTTCTTTGTCTCAGCAGTTCAGAACACTCTTCATGTAGTAGAACTCTCACTTCTATATTATAGAACTCTCACTTCTACTTCTTTCTTTGTCTGACTCTAAGTGTTCTTGGTGGATCGTAGAGTGAGCCTTCAGACTCACTATTTTACATGGTTTAGAACTATCCACCGTTACTCCAAACTCGGCAACTCCAGCAACCTTTGATCTTTGAAGCTCTAGCTGATTTATACTCCTTCCCAATCCTTCCGTTGGAAAGTAGCCGTTGAAAGCTATTTAAACATCTTCACAGATCTCGAGTTTCTTGAGGTAGACTGCAGATGTGACATGTCATAACTTTTCTGACACTGCAGTCTACTGTTTCATCTACCCCATCAGAGATGTCACTTTAATGTCTTAGGCAGGTCGAAGACTTTATTTACTCCTTCTGATTTCTCGATCAGAGGTTGTCCTTTTGCATCGATGCTCTCAATAAGCTCTTGTCCGATTATTACCCTTCAGATTGAATCGTTGCCAATGCTTCAGTCTTCAGCTATTCGAACTCTACGATTCTAATGCATGTCTTCAAGGACCTGATCATAGTGTCTGTTGACTGGTAGAGACAACACTACGATCTTGAAGAGTGTTGATTAGATCTTCAATGTAGAACACATCTTCCTTCTTTTGTGCAGTGCTTCAACACTTCTGTTTGCCTCGACTGCTCTCGGATATTGATGGCTTGACTTATCTGTTCTTGTCCCTTCTGAATAGCAAGACACTTCAGATTTGTGGCGTGTCCAGCTCGTTTTCTCCTTGTGATCTGTCGTTCACTTATCATCAATGGACTGATCCAATGCTTAATCACTTTAGCCTTGTTCTTCAGAGGCTGACCAGTATCTCTGTGTGCACTCCATTAGTTCTTTCTTTGTTTGGCAAACACTACGATCCTGGTAGCTTCCAAGATCGTTGTCTTCTGTCTACTTGACAGCTACTGCACTTGCAACTTTCCTTAGTCAGTTACTGAAGTCTTCTTCTGATCTCCTTGTGGAAGACTTCATCTTGAATGGCTTCACAACTCAATCTTGATGCTGATTGGATTGATGCTTAGATCTTCAGTTAGCTTGCATGTCATTCATTGAGTTCTCTTTGGTTCCCTTCAGGTGGGAGGTATCTTTGCATTGCCAACCAGAGGCTTGGTTTCTTTGGATATTCTGGGAGTGCTCATTAGTTGAGAATCGTATTTGCTCTACAATTATGCCTTGGCATTGTGAGCACAACTGTTGAGGTCGTAGTTCTGCACTCTACGATTCAGCTTCGGCTGTGCAGACCCTACGACTTTGGGATCAGATCTTGACACTCTACGATTTCTGTCTTTGTGCTCGATGTCTTCATCTGATCTTTCTTGACTACGATCTCTGCATGAAATCAATAGACTCTACGACTCAGAGTGTAGTCTACGTTCCTTGACTTGACTTCCAAGATCGTAGACTCTCACGACTCGAGTGTAGTCTACATTTCCGTCTTCGCTTGGCAGATGTTCGATTCGGCTCAGAAAGCGTGCTATCTCTCACGATTACGAACATGACTTTCTCAAGCAGACTTTACCCGAGGAAGTTATACTCGACACACTATGATCCTTCCTCGTCTCTCCTGGCAGTCTACGAACTCTGAGATCTACTATCTTGTAGACTACGATTCTGCCTCGACAGCTCTCAAGTTTTCCTTGACTCTCCTGGCAGACTACGATTTCTGGTGCAGTGCTCGACGATCAGACAAGCCTATCTATTACATCATAAGATCAACCTAACAAGCTTGATCTTTCTATATTTATAGTCCTTATACATCATTTCTTTTTAAGGACTTTACAAAGTTATTTTGCTTATGTAGGATCAACCTAACATATTTGATCAATTCATTCTAAGTCCTTATACACGTGTTTCTATATCTATCAAAGGACTTTACAGCTTTTGTTAATGCAAGCATACTTTCATATTATTCATTCATTCATATATATATATATATATATATATATATCATAATCAAATCATATGTAAATAAGAATATCATTTACATGCTTATTCCTGACAATTATGACCAGGGATTATTCGGTATAATCATGACCGTAATGTTACAAATGATGTGGTAAAAGTCCTCATTGGCCCGTAGTGTATTGATGGACATTTGTTGGTATGATCATGACCATTGATGATTACATGAATATCATTGGCCCGTAGTGCAAGGATGATTCGATGATGTGGTTTATTTATTGTCGAGTCTCAAAGAATAAAGTTGATGAAAAACTTTTTAAATCATAGAAGATAGTAGATATCATGCTCTGCTTGACTCTTCTAATGGATTGCTTGTTCCGCTACAGTTAAACTTGATGTTTATCATATTTTGTCAGTTTAACACTGTTGAAGGCTAACAATAATTTATTCTGCATTATCTTAGTCATACTATTTTTTACTGGGCTAGTTGAGCTCACCCTTTTGATTTCATTATTCTCTTCAGGAAATGAGAACGTAGCTGGGATTAATCGGGGAACAGAGTGACGGTCCGAGATGGTGGCTATAATAGTCCTCACTATTTTATGATATAGTGTGATAATAAATGTAATGAGGACTTCATTTGAGTTTGAATACTGTCTATGAGACAATATTCGTGTAAAAACTCTAAGCTACGCTTTTGTCGTATTATATAAATGAAATTTGTCTTTGATTTTTGTACCATGTATTTGGCGACTTAGAATGGTTGATGTATACCTATTTTGGGGGCGTCACAACTATCTTTTCAAAGGTTACTTCCTAATGCTTTCCCCACACCTAAGATTCATAACCTAAAGCTTTGATACCAACTTGTGACACCCCCAAATTCGGGTACTTCATTTCCGCCAGATTTGGTGTTCACTTGATAAAAAAACATTCATGTCTGACTACCCAATCATAATAAAATTTAATAATAAACATTCCCATTAAAGGATTACATCAATAAGTTCAATAAAATCTCACAGGTTATCTAACCTTTAAATACAAACATCATATGCGGAACATTAAATAATTACATCACAAGATTTAAAATAAAGTCTGACAATATTTAAAAGTCAACATGTTTATAAGTCTTCAATACTTGTTCATCTTCCCTTTCCCTTTACTGGTGCTAGGTACATCGACCTTCTCAACTTTAGCTGTAATAGTTATATAAACAAGAGTGAGCAAACAAGGCTCACTTGAGATGACAATGAATAAAACTTTACAACAATTGCCAAATAATAGGCTCAATAGAACTAAACAATATGCTCTATTATTGATACTCAAAATTCTGAAATATATATCTGAGGGTCATAAGACCACGAACTATGTCCATATTTATAAGTAATCTTTCAACTTAAACTTTAACAGTAATAGGACTATAGGGACTCCTCGTACTTAGGGGGATCTGCCCTTCGTACAATGTATTATGCACGAACATTTCAACGCTATGCGTAAATTATCCCCTATAATAGGGTTGTTCATCTCAGCATTTAGAATACGAGTCCGCGCCAAAGTAAGTTTGGTTTGGATAAGTTTTAAGATAATTTAGGTTTAACGAACATCAACAATGGATTAGTTGAATAAAAGGTAATAACATTATGCTATGGAATAAATCATAAGTGAATCAACATTGTATACTAAGGTCATGCTTTAGGAATAATCTAAGACCATAAGCATTGAATAACATAATATACCTTGCTTGAACAATATTAAGCTAAGGTTATTTAGAATTGAGTACTACTGAGCATGCATACCAAATAGTAAATTGAACGATAAAACTTGCTCAACATTAGTATATCAGAATGTAGAAACTTGCATGCTAAAATAACAAGTTAAAGATTAGAGAAACTTGCTCAATATCAAGAGTTAAGGTTCAAGAGCTTGCACAATATAATTAGAGTTACGAAACTTGTTCAACGAAAGTTTAGAGTTAGAAAACTTGCTCAATATAAAGAGATAAGGTTTAGAAACTTGCCTTGCGTGTAAGTTAAACTGTAATAATTTGATTCACAATATCCTATACACATATCATCATGACATAATCAGTCATTACAAATACTCTATATATAAATAAGTATCTATTTCATGTATGGTTTGATTTTTAACCACATAGTCAAGTTATATTAGTAATAAAACTTGTTAATTATTAATAATATGTTCATTTTTAGTATCGTAATACCAAAATTACTTCCTAACAGTCATACTATTTCACATTAACATCTTTTTCAGACTTTGTGTAACTAAAACACATTGTTTGACCATTATGCTAACTCACATGTATTTAAGTGCCACAGTTTACATTTGTGGGAATGACATTCTACATGACATGACGCCGGTGCTATCTTCATGAGGCACATGCCAATACTTCGCGTTGTAGGCGTGAAATGGTATTTGGTCTTTGTCGTGGCCGAGACTTATATCATGAGAGGTAGCTTACTACATTGAATTAAAGTCCCCGACGACCAACTTCGGTAACAACATAAACAAAGCCAATTTTGGCCTACAAGCTTCCTTCTTAACAACTAAATTAACACGTAATACATATATAGACTTCACACAAACATAATTTAAGGTTTCTTAACATGATTTTACCCATATAACAATATAAACATCGAATTTAAAACCTCTAATTTCACTGTTTTTGCTAAAACTTCACTTTTTGACATTTTTAGTGAAAATCATCACTGTGATTCTGTTTTTCAACCAAAACTGTTATTCAAAATACTTTGTTTTAGTTTCTTCATCTTCTTTCAAAATCAATAGTCAATTGATATGTTATACAAAGAATTAAACCTCAATTTTACTTTAAACTAAGCCATATTCATATATTTTCATACCAATTCACTATAACATGATTTCTTTCACAAATAAATACATAACATGAATTAATTTACTATAACTGAGCATCTATAATCTTATGAAAATAATTTTATAACAACCAATTATCATATAAAAACTTTATATAACAAATAATTAACCGTCACACAAATTTTTACAGGGAATTCTTTTGAATAAAAATAATTTTTTTTGAAAAGTAAGAGTAAGATGATACCTTAGTTTTTGAAGATGATGGTTACCCTTTTGATTATCAAGCTTCCTTCTCATAGTTCCTCTCTCAAACTCTCTCTAGAATTCTCCCAATTCTCTCTCAACTTTTTCTTCTTTTTTCTTCTTCTGTGTTCTCCATCCCTACTCTAACCTTACGTACTAGAAATATAACGTATAGGATATAATAGTATTAATTATATAATATAAATATATCTATTAACTGGCATCAGTTATTTTATTTTTGAAACTCAAAAGCCATAAGGCTTGTTTAGCTAACTACCTCAAAATTATCCAATTAAATCCTTATACCTTGTTTGGTAAAATATATTTAAATTGAAGACTTAACATTCATTAAGTCTTGTTTGACAAAACAGAATTAACCTCCCTTAACTTATTTTAATAACTCCTTTATAATATAGTTTATGGTTGTCGACGTCGGGATTTTTAAATGTCCCTTTCCGTTACTTGTTCTTTGGTGTTCTCATTTTAGGTGAGATTTGTTTGAAAAAACAAGTGAAAAAGGTTTGACATGTATAATGTTGACGATGGACTATTAAGAGTCGTCAGTTGGTTTTTTAAATGGTTGTACCAACACAACCGAGAAAAGGTTTGCACATTGACCAAGTGATGTGACACTGTTAAATGGGTCGGTGAAACCGAGGTTCATTAGGGTCCGGGGACTTGGTTATGCAGAGGGAAGGTGTTAGGCACCCCCCGACTTCCGTGTTACCACGGTGACCGCCTCTTTTCAAGAAACTATTATCTGAATGTGTGTGTGTGTGTGGGTAAATGTGTTGTTATTTGGAAGTAGTACGAGGCCTCGTTCGCACCTATATACACAGGGCTTGAATTTATGTAAAATTTTAGTTTTAGAAAGATATGGTAGTGATGTTTTATAAAAGAGGTTTTTTAAACCCTGATGCTCAATAGTAATTGAGACCTTTTACACTCCCATTTTATTAAGTATTCGGCTTGATTGATTTTATTTTACGGATGCGAGGCATCCGTACGAAAAATAATATACAAAATAATGTCGACTTCCTCATGGGTATGGAAACCATCTGAGGAAATTCGATCACCGCAGAATAATTTACAAGCTGCTTACAACTGAAAATGTCCATCACGGGAACCGAATCTAGATCCAATATTCTGAATCTGTGATCACATGATTCCTAGACGCACATGATACCGCAATTTATATGAAAGTAAGTAAGGTATATATATAAAAGTCAGTAAATATATATATACGTATATGATCACCAACCACGAAGCACCTCCATGGGGATCAAAAATGTAAATAAAGTCAGTAAAAGCTATCAACCACCACGGAGGAAACTCCAAAGTGATTTAAACATAAATAAAGTCGTATAAAGCAATCAACCGCCACTTAAGTGAACTCAGTGTAGGACGTAAACGTAAAGAAAGAAAGTAAAAGCGATCAATGCACCGGATGTAAAATTATAAAAGCTCATCGAATGTAGTTCGATTAACATATATATATATATAATATATATATATATATATATATATATAAAGTAAAACGCATCGGATGTAAAATTCGTGCTCATCGAAACAGAGTTCGATAATAGCTCATATATATATATATATATATATATAAGTAAACGCGCTACGGATGTAAAATCCAGCTCATCGAATAGAGTCCGACACACACGTTTATATATATATATATATATATATATATATATATATATATTAAAGCAAGAAACGCCTGCATCAAGTTCAGCTCATCGAACAAAGTTCGACATTACGCTCATATATATATATATATATATATATAGCAAATAAACGCCTCCAGATCAAAGTTCAGGCTCAATCGAGGCATAACTCGATAATGTTAGTCCATATATATAAATATATATATATATATATACAAATAAATGAAACCACGGACCAAAAAAGTCACTGGCAAAAGCTGCAAACACGACTCTCAGCGTGAAGAAGGGTGTGCAAGAGATGAAAAGAAGGGCTTTAAAGTGTGTGAGAAGGCTTACAGTTGACTGCCAAAGAAGACTTCTATATCTTTAAAGTGGGTAAACATTGGCTTTTGTAGGTACAAAAGTAGCTATATATGAGCTCACAGGTGTTTAAAATGAGAAAGTACACTGTATGGAGTGAGTGCAGAGCAAATTAGGCAGGGTTTCCTCGCCGTTTTTTCTTTCAAAATGGCCACCCCAAGCCCTTTATTTATAGAGGGTGGAGCCGCAGGTGTACCTGCGGCTGGCCGGCAGGTGTACCAGAGGCAGCCCGAGTGGGCTCGGGTTTCTCGAGTCGGGTCGTCTCGTAGTACGTGCACTCGAGCACTGTAATGTCTGCTCGAACTTTCAAAAGTGCAATCCGGGCATCTGATTGAGGTATGCAGGACCTATTTCGGACCGCCTTTGTCGAGAGTTATACAATAGCATAGGATTAGAGTTTGTACGAAGTCATTGAAGATTGGACGATGCCCTCCGGTCTTCAAGCTTCAAATTCCATCTGTTACCCCGCACAATAGTCACTCGGGATTAGTTATCCTTGATTCTTGTGGGACATCGTTGTGTAGAGATGTGTATGAAATGTTGAGACGACGTGACGTGGCATCGTGTTGGCGAGATGACGATGTTACCCCTCACCAGTGTTATCACCGATTTGGGCTGATAAAGCAGACGTTGCTCAAGGCTTCGCTGAGATTGGACTGATGTAATTTGTTGAAGGTCCTTAGTGTTATCTCTGAGGTGTGCCTATCCTTTCGGTGTTATCTCTGGGTTGGTACTGAATATCTTGTTATGAGCACCGAGATTGAACCTGGTTGCATTTGAAACAAGCATTTCCGGGGTTATCGCCGAAACTGCATTCCTTGGGGTGATCACCAAGGTTGGTGGCTATTCCCATGATTAGGACTTAGACTAGATACCTCGGGGTTATCTCCGAGATTAATCGGTCTTCTCCGGTGTGTGTTTCGGTATTGGGTCTGCACGCCTCGGGGTTATATCCGAGGTTGGAATTTTTACTCCTAGTATGTGTTCTGGGGTTGATGCTGAACTTCCGGTAGTATCCAAAATGGATATGGATTGTCTTCCAGGGTTCCCTCTTGAAAGACGAATCTGTCCTCCTACATGGTTAGTGACAGGTGTACAGAAAATTTCTAGTGTCTACAGATGCCCCTCTTTATCATACTCATGCATGGCGATGCATGGGTAGAATAAAGAATCCTAGACACTTGAAATGCAACAAGACAAACATGGTACTATGTGTAGCAACATGATGCAAATGTATGATGCATGTGTACGGGGTTATAGCCCAACATGCTGGGGATGATTGCTGGCTCCCTGTTGCTTCAACTAGGGATTGGCAATGATGACCAGATTTGATGTGTAATCTGAATCTGTTAGGATGTTGATGTTGGGGCTATCACCAAATTCCTGGGTCCTTGATAATGACTTGATCCTGAAGGTGTACCTCTTATGTGTAAGAGATCTGTGGGAATAAAGCTTGGTCTGTTTGAGGTGTGTATAACATATTCCATCATCGATCCTCCTTGATAACATTGACCTTTCCTGGTTGGTATCGCCAGGACATGTCAGGATTCTGTTGGATTTACTGCCAACAGCAAATGTTGTCAAGGATGCCTAACCTTTGTTGTCGTGTACTTCACCGACATGTGAACCAACGGATAAAAACCCTGTGGGATAGACTGTTAAGGTTGCTTGACCTTCGCTGACGTGTGAATCAACGGCTGATACTCTATGGGTAGATTGTCAAGGTTACTTGACCTTCGCTGACGTGTGAATCAACAGAACATTACGTTTTGACTCCCGTCGGGGATCCGCTGGGGAATATGAGGAATCGAGCATGAAATCCTCAAATAGCTCTAGAGCTCTGATAAATTTAATTTCCATCGGCTGAGATAACGTCAAGGTTGCTTGACCTTCATTGATATGTGTGTCAACGGTTGATTGTGCGTTTTAATCCCCTGCTGGGGCTTCACATTGTAACCCCCGTCGGGGATCTACGTTATAACCCCCGTCGGGGATCCACATTGTAACCCCCGTCGGGGATTCACGTTGTAACCTTTTTAAGGTAACGATCCGGAGTTGGCGGCATTGGACCTGTACAAGGTATTGCCGAATGTGATTTGTAACAAATGAGATCATTGGCAGGGTATACCTCGTGTTCGGGTGACTACCAATGAGTGATATACAGACTCAAAGTTTCATCTGAGAAGACCAGGATTTCATGCTATTTTGCTCAATCGCGTGGCATTTTTATTCCCGATTTGACCTTCCTAGTCCACAAGAACTCCTTTGTAACTCGAACTAGACCGAGCCGGAGGGGGGGCCACATAGGGGTGTCGTAGGTACACCTGCTACAGCCGCAGATGAGCCTGCGGCCAATCGTGGATGATATAATCCAGCAGGTTGGTCTCACAAGTCATTTTCAACTTGATTCGCTAAGAGAAATCCGTGAGCCTCCTTCAGATTTGCTGAGTTCGGGCTATTTTCTACAAATTCTATCACCGTACAAGTGTTCTGCACTATCCTGGTAACATATGCATGTATTTTTTCCAGTTTTTATCCGTTGGATTTTGAGTTATCGCATGAAATGCATCTAAACACATAGTAGTGATTATGTATGCACAAATGACTTGATAAAAAATATTCAACATAGTAAATGTTAGTATTAAACCATGCTGAACATAATGATGTGAAAAATTTTAACTTTTGAGATAGTCAAATTGGCACCTTTTTCTGCTATTTTTTGTCCTATTTGAGGTCCAATGAGCAAAAGGTAGAAAGGCAAAGTACTCCTAATATTGAGGTTAACCTTATGCATGGATGATTTTGATTTTTAATACATATATTATGTATATGACTTTGGGGCAGGTGTGCTACTGAATGTCCACCTAGACATGCCTATGTGCATGTGGATAGTCCTATTTTCAAAAAGGACTATGGCAAAAAAAATTAAAAATATAGGCATTGGGTAGTCATGCATTTTAACTCTATTGTATGTTAAAGTAAATGCATGCATGCATATAGTCTTAAAATGCATTTTAGAAAGCTCCAAGTAAGGAAATACCACACCCTTTCTGAGGTGATTTGGAGACTTGTTGTCCAGACATTATGGATCTGGATCAGTCGAGTAGTTCCCAGAGGACCACTTCTGGTATACGGAGGAGGGCTTCTGAAGTACCTCGACCCCGTTCTATCAGACAGCCTCGTCGATTGGTGGAGGTCGTGATTCATCTTGTCCGGGTAGACGTGCCAGACGTTGAGGACAAGGATGAGGATATTCCAATTGAGGATCCCGCTCCTGCTACACATATTCCCCGTAGGGAGCTCCCTTGTATTCAGGTGGCAAACCCAGAGCTTCTGGGTGATTTAAGCAGACATCCCTCGATGTACTTGCATGCTAACGAGGTATGATGTTAGACTTTGATCTTCCTTCTTTTCCTATTGCCGAGGAGTAAAGGATTCTGATGTTGATCTGCATTTCATGCAGGTTCCCGGCTTCACATAGCCTCGAGGGAATTGGTTCAGTATATACTCCATGTATCAGGCTCTTCATCCTGATTACGGAGTTGTAGTGCATGATTGGGGATTCGGGGCATTCTTCTCCATCCTTCCCCGTCGTTGTCCTTGGGGTTACCTCAGGGCATTGTTTGAGCGATGGTTTCATCAGACTCAGTCACTCCATCTACTAGATTACGAGGTGATGATGACGCCGATGGATTAGCGATTTATCACAGGTATGGAATTTGGAGGGGAGCCAGTGCCTTGCATGGCAAACATTACCCCTACTGTCGTCAGGTCCTTGTTAGGAGTTCCGGTGGAGGCGCTCAAGGGCAGGACTGTCCGTTCAGGACCTTTGAGCGTAGATGCTATGAGCGGGCTTTTAAGTGAGCCCATGCCTGATGATGTCAGAATCAGGGATCGCATTTTGCGGCGATTATTCCTGATGATCATTAGAGGCTGCTTCATATCAGATAACTCTTCTACGGTGTCGTTCACTTTGATCAGCGACACATGTCATGTGGACCGTATTGGAGAGTATGATTCGGGTTCCTACACCTTTGCCTATTTCCTCCGGGGCATGCGTATGCGCTCACAGGGTTTGACCGAGGCTTGGCTAGGCTTCTACCCATTTTTGCTGGTAAGTATTTCTCTTATCATTTCCCATTTATAGGTTAAGAGTGTTTACTAACCACAGATGTTTTGCCATTGTGTTGGCAGTTTTGGGCCTACGAAAGGCTCCCATGCTTGCATCCTGTGAGTGTGTTAGGTTTAGATACCTATCCACGAGGACGACGATGGCATCATTCCATTTTATCGGAGGTCCTTGTAGCTAAGGGTTTCACTCACTGTCGTATGCAGTTGGAGTTGCTGACAGCGGACACCATCACATGGATTCCCTATTCAGGGGAACACTTGACCATCGGTTTTGAGGATGGATACCTGACTGGAGTCGAGTACGTGATTTCAACCAGGAAAGTTCTTCTCTTCACAAATGGAGGCTGGGAGCTCTATTTGGGAGAGCGTGCTATTAGAAGCGCCACAGGGGAGATTCGTATGCCGATCCTGCCTCCTGCCAGGCGTCATTGGCCTATATCGCAGTCTCCCATCACTGATATCCCATTGTTGGGAGTTGACGGTTTTGCATTGTCAGAGGGTCCTTGTACTCAGGAGACGTTCCAGCGTTGGTGGTTCCCTCGTATTATCGGAGCCCAGTCCTGCGCCACATAGTTTATGAGGGATATGGTTCCAGGATCCGTGATGATGATGGATTGGATAGCTTGTGTCCGAGATCCGACTTATATGACACAGATTGATAGTTTCACCTGGCAGTTGGACCAGGCACATATATTTATCCGACATTTGGGCAGAGATCCGGCAGAGGCAGCTTCATTTGATCCTTTCAGATCAGGTGCTAGCCCCTCAGATGACCTATTCAGTTTTGTCGGTGCAGATCCTCCTCTATATAGGCCTGACATCCCTGTTGATAGAGATCCAGTGACTCAGGAGGAGTAACATCAGGTGGACAGGATTGATGATGTGGACATCAACACCATTGTCTTCTTCTGATGTGTATTCTCGTTATATCTTTTAATAGGCCTTTGTTAGATATTGGGTGGTTGTGCCCCATTCTCGCTATATCTTTTGATAGGCCTCTATTAGTAGTAGGGCGTCTGTGCCCCATTTCCCTGTATTTGTAGTTGTACAGAGATGATGTATTAGATGTTGATATACTTAGGAATGTATGCATAGTTTTTCTTTCCCTATATCATATTGCCATCTATTATCTGCTATGCATGTATCATGTTATGCATATATATGTATGTCCAGAGATATTCAGCATTGACCCCTGGATGGTCTTATGACACGGCCTGTACAGATGTCTTCTTCGATAGTTAGCCGTATTGATCATACCCTACCATCATTGGTGGCATCGGGTATGCGATCGTGCTATAATAGCATGTCACCATCAGACAGGGTGACCGTAGATCATTTATTGCAGCATACCATGACCTTATTGATGTTTCAGGTTCCCGCAAGTTTTGTGGACGGGATGCTAGAGCATTGGGTATCGGATAGGCAGGTTTTTCGATTCGGGACCCATGAGTTGACTCCTACTCTAGAGGAGTATGCATGATTGACGATGCTGCCATTGGACAGACCTTGCGTGCATATGGCTTTAGGAGACATGAGTCGACGATTCATGACTCTCACTGGATTGCGGCGCAGAGTGGTGCAGGATGAGATTACATCGAGCCACGTGACATTCCAGCATTTTCTATATGATAGATTTGGCTCTGAGGATAGCTATTCACAACATTCTGGGGATTTCACCACACCGGAGGATCATTGGCGTTTAGCCAGGGTTGATGTACTGCTGTTATGTGTACTGTCGTATGTCTATATGCTACGGTACATGGATGAGATAGACATCGGAGTCATCATGGCGATGAGAGCTCTCAGGGAGGGTCGTACCATTATACCTATGATTGTAGCAGAGACCCTGCGGTTAGCATCCTACTGCTGCACTTATCCGACAAGAGTGTTCATAGGTAGCTCAGTCATGCTATATGTGTGGTTTATGTTCCACTTGAGACCAATTGGCACTCTTAGACGGCATGGGTACTGGTTCACCCATGATATAGCCATGTCATACTCCTTTTATCCATCGGAGTGTATAGATGCTCTGTCTTGGTCTGCATTTTTGGTAGATATCAGAGATCCATTTGTCATATTGACGTGTTCGGGGCTTAGCTCACCATACAGCTTTATTACTCACGCTCCGGGCATGGACTACCTCCCTCATGCTGGTTTGAGGGGCGTGACTACTTATCACCCACTGGCTGTGATGTCGCAGTTTGACCAATTTCAGGATTTTCATCCTTTCGAGGGGCGATATAGGTCGTCACTTCTCGATATCTTCAAAGCAGAGGACCGATCCCGGGTGTACATTTATTGGGATCAGCGTGAGATAGCTAATTTTTCAGTCAGTCATCCAGGTTCTTCTGCAGAGTATTCCGCATGGATGGAGACAGAAATTTTATCGGCTGCAGCAGTATCCATAGTACCGAATAGCTAGTCAGATGATGTAGAGCCCATGGAGGACATCAATTCTCTCTTTGAGGAGGAGCCCACTGCTGGGTTGCCAGCATTTCCTTTAGATTCTCCCAATACTAGTACTATTGGGATTCAGCACTCGGCATAGTACCTTGAGCAGAGTCTTCATCTGATAACCTTCGAGAGAGATCATGTTTGATCCTTTATGTTGGATGCCCTTGATGGGAGAGACGAGGCATTAGCTCGCAGAGATGTCGCTGTTGTTGAGCGGGATGAGGCCAGATCATCCAAAGATGCACTGATAGTTGAGCGGGATAATGCTATATCTACCCGGGATGTAGCCGTCACAGATAGTACTACAGTGAGGTCCCTTACCACTGGCATGATCGCAGAGATGAGCGCTTACATTGATGAGCATATGGTCACCATGCAGATGGCTGCAGATCTATTGGGTCATGTGGATATTCTCGTACAGAAGACCACAGCTTCGCCTCCTTCTTCTGAGAGGGACGCCATGTTGGGCTTGTTAGCTCACATATACCCTGACTTGTAGATGAGCTTGTATTTTCCTGCACAGACTAGCTTAGCCATTTATTCATGTACAGTTTATATTGTATATATCAAACAGCATTATATATATAGCAAAGAAATATATTTTTGATCACTTTCCTTTTAGATATGCTTTGCTACTTGCTTAATATTTTGCCTGCTGCTTCAGCGCTTGTGATCCTGATGTATTCTGAATTCCTCCTGGACGGATGGACATTGAGTTGTCTCTGGATAGTTCAGAATGTATCCCTACCATCTTTGGTGTCTTGGGACTGGTTTCTGTATGGAAATGTAGAGAGGAGTGTGGCTTTCCTCTCTGAGATTGACCGCACCACAGATGGTCGCCAGTAATTCTATTTAGGAGAAGCCTAGTTAATTCCATCTCTTATGGATTGGTGTTTCTCTTCAAGGTATGACCGCAGCTTAGATGGTCACCGAATCTCCTATTTGGGAGGAGTTCAGGTAATTCCATCCCTTTGGTCTGAAGCCGAATGGAAATGTAGTGGTTTGAAGAATGATCCCAGTACCAGCTGACAATGGTTTGTGTTTTGGTAGGGGGTGAGACCGAACCATGAATGGTTTCCTACGTACTCCTATTTAAGAGGAGATCAGTTTTGTGTAGTTCGAACCCGGTGTAAGAGGTTCAACGCTGTATATGGCAGAAATGGTGTAAGAATTAGTTTTTGTTTTTTGTAAGGAGAAGAGGGTAGAAATGTTTTTGTTGTTTTTGTTTTATTGCGACCAAGCCATATGAAATGGTTACCTACATACTCCTATTAAAGAGGAGATCAGGTCGACGTAGTTCACCCCTCAAGGCGAGTGGAAAAGCATAATCCCATGTGCAGGTCAAAGTGCGGGGAGGAGAAAGTTTAATCCTAGGTTGAGGATAAACTGCAGGTGAAAAGTTTGATCCCATGTGTGGGTAGACAAACTGCAAACGTGAGAGGTTCAATCCGTAGTGGGATGACCCAAGTCGGAGAAGCCAGGCTGCTGGCTTGAAAAGTGTGTTTCCCTGAGGGGCAAAGTGTGGAAGAGTTGTATGTGGTAAAGGGGTTAGAGAACCGGAATGACTGGTGATCTGATGATTCAAAACCATGATGTTTGCTTGATGGAAACTTCAGATATAGTACCATTTCACGGTGTTCGAGTTGATGAGTTGTGGAAATTCATCGCCGTCCATTTCTTGTAATCTGAGAGCACCTCCTGTCAATACTTCTTTGACAACAAACGGGCCTTCCCAGTTAGGAGTGAATTTTCCCTTAGATTGGTCTTGGTTGTCAAGGATCTTCTTCAAAACCAAGTCGTGTTGTTTGAACTCTCGTAGCTGAACTATTTTGTTGTAGGATCTGGCAATCCTTTGTTGATATAACTGACCATGGAAGATAGCCATGGTTCGCTTCTTTTCGCCTATTAGAGACAATTGGTGATACTGCCTTGTACCCATTGGTCTTCATCCAGCTGAGCGTCTATCAACACTCTGAGGGATTCCATTTCAACTTCTATGGGGAGTACTGTTTCCATCCCATAGGTTAATGCGTAGGGGGTTGCCCAGTTGAAGTGCGCATTGAGGTTATATAGGCTAACAGAGTAAGAGGCAATGGGTCAGGCCAATCTTTGTGGTTGGCGGACTTCTTTTGCATAATCTTCTTGATGTTTTTGTTAGCCGCTTCAACAGTACCATTCATCTTTGGACGATAGATGACTGAGTTAAGATGTTTGATGTGGAATTTACTGCATAATTCCTCCATCATTTTGTTGTTAAGGTTCTTAGCATTGTCTGACACAATCACCTCTAGTTGTCCGTATCGACAAACAACATTGTTTCTAATGAAAGAAATGATGACTTCTTTAGTAACCCCGGGGAAGGAGGCTGCTTCTACCCACTTGGTGAAGTAGTCGATCATGGTGAAGATAAATCGATGTCCATTACTAGCTTTAGGCTCAATGGGCCCGATAACGTCCATTCCCCACATTGAGAAGGGCCAAGGTGAACTCATGTTGTGGAGTTCCCTTGGAGGGGTGTGGATAGCATTCCCACGAATCTGGCACTGATAGAATCTCCTAATGTGGTCATTGCAATCAGCTTTGAGAGATAGCTCGTAATGTCCTGTCCTGAGGACCTTCTTGATAAGGAGGGGGACACTCATGTGGGGGCCACAGACTTCGCCATAGATTTCATCCATAAGCCTTTGGGCTTGATCTTTGTCTAAACATCTGAGGAGACCTAGTCCTGCATCTCTTTTATAGAGTGCATCTCCACTCAAGTAGAATTTCATAGCAAGTCGATGGATCCGCCTTTTCTCGGCTTAAGCTCGCTTCGCACGGTGTAGATCCATCTCGTAGGTATTCATTGATATGCTGATACCAAGGATGTTGGATGGGAGGTAGCTCATCCGATACTTCTCCAACGTAATTCCCATAGGCTGGAGCCTTGTGCAGGGCAATTGTGACGCTTGGCAAATGTTCCTTATCTGATATACGAATTTAGGAGGCCAAAGTCGCTAATGCGTCCGTAAAGTCATTCCTATTACGAGGAACGTGTAGAAAGGAGATTTCTTCGAACTCCAAAACAATCCGTAAAACTTGCCGATGGTAGGGCAGTAAATGTAGTTCCTTAGTTTGATAGATTCCGGTGAATTGTCTGCTTACCAACTCTGAATCTACAAAGACAGTTAACCGTCTGATGCTCATTGAATGGGCAAGTTTTAGCCCCATGAGACAGCCTTCATACTCAGCTGTGTTGTTGGTGCTGACAAACTACAATTTGACGGCGACGGGATACTGATCCCCCGTACCAAATACTAGAACTGCTCCAGCTCTAGAACCTTCCATATTAACAGCCCCATCAAAATACATCTTCCATGATTGGCGCATAGCGTACTGATGGTGTTGTTGAACTGTCATTACTCCTTCATCGGGGAAATATGTTTCCAAGGGTTTGAAATCCCCTGAAGGTGCGACAGCCAGTTGATCCGCAATTCCTTGACCTTTAATGGACTTTTGAGTCACATATACGATGTCAAATTATTGTAGGATCAATTGTCATCTGGACAGCTGGCAATTTAACATGGGTTTGTTGAACACATATTTTGAGAGGATCTACGTGGGATATGAGATGGGTTGTGTGACCATGGAGGTAATGTTGTAATCTCATGGAAGCCCATGCTAAAGCACAACACGTCTTTTCTATCAGAGTGTACTTGTGTTCACTGCTGTTGAACCTTTTGTTGAGGTAATAGATAGCTCGTTCATGGCCTCTATCATCTTTCTGTCCTAGCATACAGCCCATGGCATTGTCACTTATGGACAGATACATGAACAGGGGAACATCATCCCTGGGTGGTACCAAAATGGGAGCTTTGACTAGCTGTTCTTTATTTGTAAGGAAGGCCTTTTGGCACTCATCATTCCATTTCATGGAGGAGTTCTTCCTTAATAGCTTGAAGATCGCTCTCACAAAGTTGTCGTGAGTCGAGAGATAAACCGCTAATGAAGTTGATTCTTCCCAAAAATCCCCGTATTTCCTTTTCTGTCTGAGGAATGGGCATTTCCGTGATGGCTTGGATTTTGGCAGGTTCCAGCTCATTCCTTTTGTGGCTAACTAGAAATCCTAGCAACTTGCCTGATTTAATGCAAAGGCATTTGGATTCAACTTCAAGTCAGATTTTACGCAACCCGTTGAACAATTTTCCGAGATGGTCAAGATGGTCATCCTCCTTCCGGACTTGACAATGATGTCATCCACGTAGATCTCGATCCTTTGTGCATTAAGTCGTGGAAAAGAGCCATCATAGCTCGTTGATAGGTGGCTCCAGATCGATGAGGCCGAATGACAACCGCCTATAGCAAAAGGTTCCCCAAGGCGTGATGAAAGCAGTTTCTCACGATCTTCCTCAAGAACCATGATCCGATGGTACCGCAAAGCAATCAAAGAAAGGAGTACATGTCAGATCGAAAGCAAAGATCACAATGAGAATGTGGATAAATGGCACGGAAAGCTATCTTTAAGCAAGCTTTGTTCAAGTCCCATAATCCACGCAAACTCGCACCTTTCTTCCGGGTTTAGGCACGGCACAATATTGGATATCCACTCGTGATATGTGGACACGATGATGATGTCAAACTTGAAATTGTTTCACAATTTCTTCTTTTACCTTTAAACTCCACTCAAAGTTTCAATCGCTCGAGCTTTTTGCTTTGACTCGCTTAAATCCTCTTTAATGGGAAGGCGATGAAGGACAATGTCATGGACAAACCCACCATGTCTTTCATGAGACCATGCAAACATATCCCGGAATTGGGTTAGTAAGCGTAACCATGTCATTCCTTTGGTTTGGGGTAAGGTCCGAACCAACTGGATTAACTTAGGGCTTTCTAAGGTTAGAGATTGAAAGAAGTGGTTTGATCAAGGTTGGGTTTGGGTTTGTCTTTGACCCATTCTTGAATTTTTGAGGCACCTCAATGTCATCCTCAGTATATCCATCAAGGTCAATTCATCTCTACATCAAAGGTACAATCCTTGTGGAGAAGAGGCCCCAGACGCAAAGTACAGTACATCTAAATTCGTGGTCCTCAAACAAAATATGCTTTCACTTAGTATATATGAAACATTTTGATCATACAGTGTTAGCATATATCGACAAAATAAACTGCTAATACTGTACAGAAAAGTAAGCAGTTATTGTATCTACAGGGCAGCAAGAGTTTCTGCCCATTTTACCCTTGTCTACCAATACAAGGAGTGCTGCTCCAATTGGCGAGGGTAAATTCCGGGTGGACCGCAGTGATGGAGGGATTGTCATCATCCTCCCTGTCCCGAATGATCGCCATTACATCTGAGCAATCATCGTCTGGGGTGTATCTATTGGTATGTTCATCATGAACGATGATGTGTATGCCCGACATCATTTGGATGACGTCTTGCTTGATTCTTCATTCCTCCTCTTCCACTACGGGATTTGGAACAAAGACTTCTTTCTCCTTTACCGGTACCGGCTTGGGAAATAACATAGGCATTACATTGGCTGGCACCTTTACAGGAGGTTGTGCAGACTCAGAGTTTGAAGGTGAAGATAAACGCCGCATGGTTGAAGCTGAAGGAATCTGTTGATGCTTATGAGGATTCATGTGACTAGAACTGGCAGAATAGCCTAGTCCAGCTATTCCAGTTTGCCTGGCTAATTGAATTGGGTACTTGATACCCTGGCAATCTTTACCCAGTCCTTGTCCCGACTGATGACCCAATGACATCATTTCCTGAGTAGCTGACATTTCTTCGGCGAAAATCTTTGGTTCGGGAAAAGGCTTTCCAATAGCATGGTATTGGGTATTGCTTACTTCCAAGGCATGAAAACTGACCGGCTCAACATCTGCGTTGGCATTGATGAATGGCATGTCCCCGTGTTGAGGGCATTATGGTTCAGCGTTGACTGTGACCAGGCTATTGTTGATAATGTATTTCAGTTGCTGATGAAGGGTGGAGGGGACTGTCCCAGCCATATGGATCCATGGTTGTCCCAAGAACAGGTTGTATCCCGAATCTATAGTATGTGGAAGGATACGCAGAATGTATGGGGACCAATTTCAATTGGCAGCTCAATTACTTCGACCGAATTCTGACGGGCTCCATCAAAAGCTTTGATGACGGTATGGCTACTCCGAATTCGGTTGAGATTGATATTCATCTTCACCAAGGTAGCGTATGGACAGATATTGAGAGATAAACCTCCATCTATCAAGACTCCAGCTAGCATGTATCTGGAGGACAAGACCGCAATATGCAACGGCCAGAATGACGGTGTCCTTTAAGCAGATATGTCATCATCAAGAAGGATATCGCATTGTTGTTGAAAATGTGATCAACCAGATGTTGAAATATTTTCGTATCAACTGATGCTGGTAGATAGGCTTCTTCCAAAACCTTCAACAAGATCTTCCGGTGATCCTCGGAATTTAGGACTAGGTTCAAAATTGAAATCTGATATGGAGCTTCTCTCAAGCTTAAAACCACTTTAGCTTCGTGATGACCCATGGTGCGGAGGAATTTTTCAATCTTCTCCATGGGTATTTTCCCCTTTGATTTGGTGGTAGACTTCATCACCCGTTGGGGAAGATACAGTGGATTTTCCTTCGACACTGCAACAGTTGTATGTGAGGTGGATCCTTCACTTTCTCCATAATTCCACGGAACCTTGCGCAAGCTAACAATAGGATATTGTGCTCTATACGGATAGTTGATTGGCTCAGGAACGGCCACTTTTAAAGGATTGTTGCTTCCCTTGAATTGAATTATTGGCATTGTGAGTAATCTATTAGCCCCATCAGTTTCAGTGGATATAATTGCTACCACACTTTTCCACTTAGTAGGACCTGTCTTCTCACTTGCACGTAACACAGTATCATAGTCCGCTAGGTGCAGGACACCACTGTCAATTAGATTTTGGATGAGGTGGCGGAGTGCCCAACATTCTTCTCGTCTTTGTGACCATGAGATCGAGAGTGATATTGACATACTCCATCGAGTTGCACCGCATACGAACGGGGTTGATTAGAGGTAGAAGAGAACTGATCCTTCCTTCATTGATTAACATCTGAAGGATTTCCTCCATAGGTTGGCCCAAATAGGTGAATTCCCTTTTGTTGGCAAAATCCCGACGGGCTTTGGCATTTGCTCTCTTTGTCACTTTGTCTTCTAGCATTTCATTTTCTGAAAGTGACGAGGGAACATTCATGACAAGAGGTAGGAGACTGGCATGCTCCTGGCTGATTAATTGACGAGTCACTTGATGCTGATAAGTCACCAATTCTGCCAATTTTTCAATTTGATTACATAGAGCTTTCATCTTTCGTTCCATTGTGAACTAAAACTTGGTATAATCTCATTTGTCATCATCATCTTTGAGGGTCTGGGAGGATTCACATTTGAAATTGGAATTTTGTCCATTGCTCCAATTGATCATGTTGACCTCTTCTTCTTTGTGCTGAGGAAGAGGGTTGTCTTGAATGTGAGGCTGATCTGGTTTGGTGACCACAATCTCACCATTGTCTATCAGGTCTTGAATCTTGTGTTTCAAGGCCCAACAATCCTGAGTATCATGTCCAAGCGCCCCGGCATGATAAACACATTTTCGAGCAGCATTGAAACCCCGTCCATTAGGGCTGGCTGGTGGAAGAAGATGCATAATTTTCTTCTGTGTTGTCAGAAGATTAAGAATATTCTCGAGTGTATCCCCTAAGGGTGTAAACACTTGAGGACGTTTGACTTCTCCACCTTTTGGTATTAGAGGTTTCGCAGACAGTGCTTGAAAGGGAGTGCAGTTTCTCCTTTGAATAGGCATGTTTTGATTACCTTTTTGACCCTATAGTATCAGGGAAACATCTTCCTCTTTCTTTTTATGGACCCTCTGGGGGTTGTTTCCATAATTTCCAGATTGGATGTGATCAGCAACAGCTTTGAGTGCAGCTAGGTCTTGAATTTTCCCGGACTTCAATCCCATCTCAGCCATCTCCCCATGTTTGACCATTTCAGAAAATGGTTTACCGATGCCGGCTAAAACTCTTTCATAGAACGGAGCTTCTTGTATGTCTATGAAAGTCATGACCATCTCTGATTCTGTCATGGAAGGACTAACTTGGGCAGCCAGGCGTCTCCACCTTTGAGCATACTCTCTAAAAGACTCGTTAGATTGTTTCTTGATCTTGGTAATTTGATACCGATCAGGAGCCATCTGAGATTGAAAGTTGTATTGAGTGAGGAATGCATGTGCTAGCTCTTCCCAACTATGGATCTTTGAGTTATCTAATCTTGTGTACCACGAACGGGCTTCTCCAGTTAGACTCTTTTGGAACAATTGCATTCTGAGTTTTTTGTCCTCTGCATAAGATCCAAGTTCTCCAATAAACACCTTTAAATGTGTATAAGGATCTCCTAACCCGTCATACTTTTCAAAGTCAGGAGTTTTAAACTTTTCTGGATAATGAACACCAGGGAATATACAAAGGTCAGCATATGAAACACTCCTGTGTGTTCCAATTCCTTTGATAGCACGAAGGGTCTCTTCCATTTGGAGGACTTTCTTTTTGATGTCACCAGTGTCTGGATCTCCAGTGGGATGGGTAGCATCATGAGTTTTGTTGGATGTATCCAACTGCAGTTCAGGTATTGTGATGACCTGGGTTCCCCCTTGTGTGGAGGATTCAGCATGTACGGGTATTTTTTGACCCTGAGTAGACTGGTATAATTCTTTGAGTAGAACAGCCAAATCTGTAATTTGTTTGCTTAATCCATCGAATTCTTTGCGAGACACTGGATTAAGTTCAGTCTGGTCGGATGACGACATGATTGACTATAGACCTGTAGCCTTTTTGGATTTTGATCGGGTAATAGGTCCAATTGGTTCCCTGCAAAAGACTTGCATAGTTTAGTCCTTAGGGAATACGTGTATAATAACATGCTATGTGATGTGTCCATTTTAGGAATTTTATCCTGCAAAACGGATGTATGCTGTTTGGTAATACAGGATATCATGTGTGTACACATTTCTTCATATTTCTCATTACATGGAGATATATAAGGAATGAAATTACAAGTAATTGTGTTTACAAGTAATTGAAATTGGAGAGCATGAAGAGACTTTCTTCCATTTTGGGTTTATCAGAGGCTGGCCTATCTTAGGTTACTCTCGCGACTTTTTGGCATGAAGGTTCCCAAATCATCGCAATTTACTCAACGAAAAATTAATCCGATCTTTCAACTGGAGCGAATTTGGGTGGTGTCTTTCCTGAGCCTCGGGGAATTAGTCTTCCCACGAGTCCAGTAATCAAACACTGACGGGATAGCCTCCTGGTGGAGGGACCACACAACATACATTCACATACATCGCGTCTCACCGTATGAAAATGATGACATGTGAAAAGCACTAATATCACAAGCAGATATGGTGCGAAGCACTAATATCACAAGCAGCTAGGGTGCGAAGCACTAAGTGCAATCAGGAAATGCATTCATACACATTCATCAAATGTAAATGCAACATCCACACACAAGCAGATAACAGCTTTGAAAAGATTGTAATAGCGGCTTAAGTCCTCTTATTGGAGTCCCCAGCAGAATCGCCACCTATCGACGTCGGGATTTTTAAATGTCCCTTTCCGTTACTTGCTCTTTGGTGTTCTCATTTTAGGTGAGATTTGTTTGAAAAAACAAGTGAAAAAGGTCTGACATGTATAATTTCGATGATGGACTGTTAAGAGTCGCCAGTTGGTTTTTTAAATGGTTGTACCAACACAACCAAGAAAAGGTTTGCACATTGACCTAGTGATGTGACACTGTTAAACGGGTCGGTGAAACCGAGGTTCATTAGGGTCCAGGGACTTAGTTATGCGGAGGGAAGGTGTTAGGCACCCCCCGACATCCGTGTTACCACGGTGACCACCTCTTTTCAAGAAACTATTATCTGAATGTGTGTGTGTGTGTGTGTGGGTAAATGTGTTGTTATTTGGAAGTAGTACGAGGACTCGTTCGCACCTATATACACAGGGTTTGAATTTATGTAAAAATTCAGTTTTAGAAAGATATGGCAGTGATATTTTATAAAAGAGGTTTTTCAAACCCTGATGCTCAATAGTAATTGAGACCTTTCACACTCTCGTTTTATTAAGTGTTCGGCTTGATTGATTTTATTTTACAGATGTGAGGCATCCGTACGAAAAATAATATACAAAATAATGCTGACTTCCTCATGGGTATGGAAACCATCTGAGGAAATTCAGACACCGCAGAATAATTTACAAGTCGCACATAAATTTGAAAATGTCCATCACGGAACCGAATCTAGATCCAATAGGCTGAATCTGTGATCACATGATTCCTAGGCGCACATGATACCAAAATTTGTATGAAAGCAGTAAGCAGATATATATATAAAAGCTGTAAATATATATATATATATATATACAGACATGATCACCAACCACGAAGCACCTCCGTGGGGATCAAAAAATGTAAATAAAGTTGTAAAAGCTATCAACCTCCATGGAGGAAACTCCAGGCAGAACGAAACGTAAATAAAGTTGTACAAAGCAATCAACTGTCACGAAGTTAACTCCAAGTAGGACGAAACATAAAGAAAGCTGTAAAAGCGATCAACCACCACGAAGTGAACTCCAGGTGGGATGAAATATATATATATATATATATATATATAAAAAAAGCGATAAACGCACCGGATGTAAAATTGTGCTCATCGTAATGAGTTCGACAATAGATTCATATATATAAGTATGTATATATATATATATATATAAGTTTAGTAAACGCACTAGGATATAAAATCTGTGCTCATCGAACGTAGTTCGACAACAGTATATATATATATAAATATATATATATATATATATAAGCAAGTAAACGCTCCAGGATGTAAAATCTAGGCTCATCTAATGTAGTTCGACACATAGCATAATATATATATATATATATATATATATATATTAAATATTAAAGTAGTAAACGCCCATAGCATCAAGTTCAGGCTCATCGAACAAAGTTTGACACATAGTTCATATATATATAAATATATATATAAGCAAATAAACGCTCTGCATCAAGTTCAAGCTCAATCGAGGCATAACTCGATAATGTTAATCCATATATATAAATATATATATATATATATATATATATATAAATATATATTTATATACAAACTGAAATGAAACCACGGACCAAAGTCCGGGCAAACGCGCGCAACACGACTCTCAACGTGAAGAAGGGTGTGTGCAGAGATGAAGAGAAGGACTTTAAAATGTGTGAGAAGGCTTACAGTTGACTGCCAAAGAAGACTTCTATATCTTTAAAGTGGGTAAACACTGGCTTTTCTAGGTACAAAAGTAGCTATATATGAGCTCACAGGTGTTTAAAATGAGAAAGTACACTGTATGGGGTGAGTGCAGAGCAAATTGGGCAAGGCTTACTCGCCGTTTTTTCTTTCAAAATGGCCACCCCAAGCCCTCTATTTATAGAGGGTGGAGTCATGAGTGTACCTACTACCTGGGTCAGCAGTGTACCAGAGGAAACTCGGGTGGCCCGGGTTTCTGCCTGCCTGGGTCGTCTCAGAAGACGTGTACTCGGGCATTGTAATGTCCGCTCAAACTTTCAGAAGTGCAATTCGGGCATCTGATTGAGGTATACAGGACCTATTTTGGACCGCCTTTGTCGAGAGTTGTACAATGGCATAGGATTAGAGTTGGAACAAAGTCATTGAAGATGGGATGATGCCCTCCGGTCTTCAAGCTTCAAATTCCATCTGTTACCCCGCACAATAGTCACTCGGGATTGGTTATCCTTGATTCTTGTGGGACATCGTTGTGTAGAGATGTGTATGAAATGTTGAGACGACGTGACGTGGCATCGTGTTGGCGAGATGACGATGTTGTCCCTTGTAAGACCCCGAATTTTATGAAATAAAAGTATTCAATTTTTCTTATAATTACTATTTAGTAAACGGTTAAATTGATAAAAAGTTAAAGTTAAGGGTGATATATGAATTTTTTCAAAAATACGCAAGTGGTTATAAAATATTCATTGTTGTCGGGGAATATTCGTTTGGTCGTGGAATATTCTTTCTATCGGGGAATATTCATACGACGGTGCAGCTATTTGTGGGCCCCATAACAGAATAACTGTCGGATGAAGAAAACGACAAAAGGGAGTTTTTATAAATAACGGCATAATTGTTACAGATTAACTTTGTTGGAATACCGAGTGGTTAAAATACGATGAATAAAGGCGTCGTTCTTGTAGAAAGATGGCACCGCGGTATTACCAAGTATTTTTAAATTATTGATTCTTACGTAAGAAGGCACTACTCAATAATTATTACAGTAATTACTGTTCAATATTTTATTTTTGATTCAATAATTGTTGCGTTGATATTTTATATTACTGTTGTTTCAATAATTGTCACTACACAGTATTGTTCATTATCGGAGCAATAATTCATATTATCTGAATAATATTATTAGATAACATTATTGGCAATGTCTAGAAATTTTTGTCCAAGGAGAGGTTTGGTCACCTAATTGCGCCAAGAAGAGAGAAATTCTTATTGAAAGCCCCTCTTTCTGAGGAACTACTGGTTGTCATTATTGTGATTCTGTAATATTATTTGTGAATAATTAATTGTTGATTTATATGATAAGAAAAATATTCATTTTATGTGGATATAGATAGAGAAAATTTTTAAAGTGACAATTGTTGAAAATTGATATTTTATCTTTTCTGATAAAATAATATTTTATTATATTATTACAATATAATAATGATGATATTTTTACAATAAATGTGTGATATATGAGTATATGAGGAGGAAGAGTATTTTTGTTGCATTAAATGATTAACACATGTTTTGTGTGTCGGTGGACCCCATTTCTTGACTGAAATTTGATTATAGCCTGTAAAATCGTCCGTATATGGATTTCGGTCAATTTCTGTTTTGAATTTGGAAAAACTTTCTTCTGCAAAGTTGTAGAGAATTGAATTTCCTATAAAAAGACATTAGATTCAAATTTTCTAACAAAGGGGCTATTTATTATGAATTATTGAAGTTCTGAATTAATTGATTATCATTTTTGGAGTTTTAAATGGTTTATGTGAGAAAAACGTTTTTGTGGCTTTTATTGGGGTGTGGTTGATGGCTGAATTCAGTTGGTGTGCATAGGAAATTTAGAAAAAATAATATTATTATTTATTAAATTTTCTGCTTTGGTATTCTAAGCAATTTCCTATAAATAGGTGCTTAGGTTAGAATTGAAAATCACACCAGAAACTGAAGTTTTCTCTCTATTTCTCTCTCTATATTATCTAGTGTATTATTGTGAGTATTTTTATATCTTGAGTGTTTCTATACGGTGCAAGTTCGTTCAGCGTTATTCCAGTCAGAAGTACTGCTCTTTTGAGGTAAGGGATGGTAAGGGATTTTAAGGGATTGTAAAGGAGATTATTTTCTTCGTAAGTAATATTATTTCTTCAATATCATTATGTTGAAATATTGGTTTGAACTTTTTATCAAATTTGGAACTTTTTCATGTCGGGGTTACTATTCATGAGTTACTATTCACGAGTTACTATTTATGAGTTACTATTCACGAGTTACTATTCACGATGGGTTACTATTCATGAGTTACTATTCACAAGTTACTATTCACAAATTACTATTCACAGGTACTATTCACTACAAAATTGGTTTCTTTTTCTAACCAAATTATAGTTGATTTATGAATATTACTCTGGAGATTAAAACTATGTATTGATTATATTGATTTTATTATCATATATAACATTTTTATAACTCTGATGCTGAAATTCTCTTTCACTAGAGTGTAAAGATGGGTAGATTATTGGTATGATCATGACTAGGGTTCTCTTTGGCCAGTAGTGAAAAGTTAAATTGTGACTGGTATGATCATGACCATTGAATTTACAATGGAATATTTTTAGCTTAAGTGCAAGGTGAATTGATCAACATGGTTATAATTATTGTTTTATATAAATTCTGAAATGATTATATATTTCTTTGAGATATGAATATCTTTGGCCTGTAGTGCAAAGATGACCTGTTGTTAAATATCTTTGGCTTGTAGTGCAAAGATGAACTGTTGATGAATATCTTTGGCCCGTAGTGCAAAGATGAATTTATTAGTATGATTATGAACAGGAACTGTGATTTGGTATAACCATGATCTTTGATGTTTCAGGTAAAGACAGGTGATGAAAATTATCTTCATCCTGAATGCGAAAAAGAATTTAGAACAACAATTACGATTATGAGTTATACATGTGATTGTGGACAGGAATTGTTGATTGATGTTACAGGGATAAAACATTGTTGGTGGATTTTTAACATGGAGAAGATAATAGACTTTATGGTCTATTTGAATCTTCTAATGGATTGCTCGTTCCGCTGCAACTATGGTTGAAAAGTTTTTATCATCTACCATATGTTCTAAATCTTTGATTTATTACTGTTGAAGGCTATTGATAATTTATTTATCTTTTGTCATGATATTCTTTACTGAGCTAGTTGTGCTCACCCTTTTGCTTCACAATTCCTTTCGTAAGTGTCTGGCGTAAATGGGTCGAAAGGGATAATGAGGGAAGAGAACGGTGGTCATCATTTAGTAGTTATATTTTGTGAATCAACTAGGGTGAGGCGAACCCAATGTTGGAAGGGTGTTTTGCCACTATCATACAAGATGTCTAATGACATACAACCTCGTGTCATCATAAGACAGGGTTGTGTTTATCCACTTGCTGAGTATATTTATGAGAACTACCTATATAATCTTGGTGTTTGTTTGGAGTATAATACCTAATTAGAGACAGTGGAGATAATGATATGTCAAGAGAAGACTCGCCATTGGGAAGAATATGATAGTAATCTTCTAGTTTTTCTTTAGGGTCTATTGGGTCAACCAAGGATAATTTTGTGGGCATATGATATCTATAATAACCTAGACGCATGGCCTCCCATGTACGAAGGTTTCCTTGAGCACTTCCCAAAGATTCTAATTTCTAAAACAGTTTTCGACTATACCTTTATATAAGGTGTCATTATGAGGTGTTGTCAACGGTTGGGATATGAGTCACAGTTGGTATATATTTGTATTTAAACTCACAGTAAGTGTTGTTGTATTTTGCATGATAATTGTTGTAATAAAGTTGTAGTTGTTTTCTGTACCATGTATTTGGCGACTCAGAATGGGTTGGATGGAATGGACCTATTTTGGGGTTGTCACACCCCTCACCGGTGTTATCGCCGATTTGGGCTGATAAAGCAGACGTTGCTCAAGGCTTCGCTGAGATTGGACTGCTACAATTTGTTGAAGGTCCTCAGTGTCGTCTCTGAGGTGTGCCTGTCCTCCCGGTGTTATCTCCGGGGTGGTACTGAATATCTCGTTGTGAGAGCCGAGATTGAGGCTGGTTGCATTTGAAACAAGCATTTCTGGGGTTATCACCGAAACTGCATTCCTTGGGGTGATCACCAAGGTTGGTGGCTATTCCCATGATTGGGACTGAGATTGGATAACTCGGGGTTATCTCCGAGATTAATCGGTCTTCTCCGGTGTGTGTTCCGGTATTGGGTCTGCACGCCTCGGGGTTATATCCGAGGTTGGAATTGTTACTCCCGGTGTGTGTTCTGAGGTTGATGTTGAACTTTCGGTAGTATCCGGAATGGATATGGATTGTCTTCCAGGGTTCCTTCTTGAAAGACAAATCTGTCCTCCTGCAAGGTTAGTGACAGGTGTACAGAAAATTTTGAGTGTCTACAATGGTCACACTTAATTTAATTAAGTTTTAATACTTAATTTAATTAATTCTAATAACAATTTATTAAATATATTTACCACATAAATCAATACAACAAAATTATAATTTTCTTTATAACTATAATTTTATTTAATAAATTAACACATCATTTTAATTACAAATTCAAATTAAAATATCATTATAATAATTCATTTAATCATTACAAACTCTCTAACTTAATTATAATTTAAATTAGAATATTATCTCATGATGATCAATTTTCTTAACTCATAAATTATTTATTTAACAAATAAATAATCAAATCAAATCACTTTAAACAAATATTTATTCGATCAATAAACACATCAATTAAAATATTTATATAACTCAATAAATATTTTGAATTACAATTTAAAATTGTGGATTGTTATAGTAGAGAGAGAAACTATAGAGAAAAAGAAGAAGAGTATTCTGCTACTTCACTATTGCAGTATCCAGTCTTCTACTAAGGTAAGGGGTGTTATTTATTTCTTATTCGTAAGGGGTGTTATTTCTTTCGTATTCGTAAGGAATATTATTTTTCGTATTCATCCTTTAATCTGTGGGAATAATCTGTCTACGCGGATTACGTACCGCATGAAAGGTGAAAATCCATTTGTAGTTTCGTATATTATTTCTTTTCATATTTTTAAATCTAAACTTACTATGGTAAGTATTGCTTCTATAATCCCTGAAATTAGTAGAATATCCTTGAGTTTTGCGCTTCATATAGTATCATTTCATTGGAATATTGGTCTGAACTTTCTTATTAAATTTCAATATTTTCATTTGGGGTATTATTCACGGGGTACTATTCACCAGGGTACTATTCATGGGATACTATTCACTTAGATACTATTCACTCGGGATACTATTCAGTCAGGTACTATTCACTCAGGTATTATTCACTCGAGGATTCAGGGTACTTTGCATGACGGGTTACTATTCACTTAGGCACTATTCACGGGGTACTATTCACTCAGGTATTATTCACTCAGGGGTACTATTCCCTCATGGTACTATTTATTCGGGGTACTTTGCATGACGGGGTACTATTCATTTGGTACTTATCATTCGGGTACTATTCACGGGGTACTATTCACAACAAAAGTGATTTCTTTTCTGTCTAAATTATTTTTGATAAATGAATATCATTCTTGAATTTTACTCCACAATTAATAATTTGTTGACAATTTGGATATTCTTGAACTCTGGATAAATTGAATTATAAATCTCAAATATTTATCCTTGATCTCGCTTGATTGATTCCTTATATCATTGTCATCATCCTTATGCTTATGTTGTGGTAAAAGTCATCTTTGGCCCGTAGTACATAGATGGACTGTCGATTGGTATGATTATGACCAGAAATTATGTATCGGTATAATCATGACCTGTAATGTTACAGATATATGATGTGGTAAAAGTCCTCATTGGCCCGTAGTGCATTGATAGATAGTTGTTTGGTATGATCATGACCACTAGTGATACTAACAAATATCATTGGCCCGTTGTGCATGGATAATTTATTGATGTGATACTAATGAATATCCTTGGCCCGTAGTGCATGGATAATTCGATGATGTGAAATTTTTATTGATTGGTATTACAGGGATAAAATATTGATGATGGATTTTTAAATCATAGAAGATAGTAGACATTATTCTCTACTTGACTCTTCTAATGGATTGTTATTTCCGATGCAGTTGTTGATCTAAAACTTGTTGTCTATTGTATTCTATCAGATTTTTCCCTGTTGAGGACTAAAGATAATTTGTTCTACATTATCGTAGTCATAATATTCTTTACTAGGCTAGTTGAGCTCACCATTTTCCTTTTGGTTCCATTGTTCTTCTAAGGAGGCAAGAATATAGCTGGGACTAGTCGGGAAGTGGAGTAATAGTTCAAGATGGTTTTTATAGCAGTCCTCACTAATTTGTAAAATAGTGTGATAATAATTGTAATGAGGACTTTATTTGAGTTTGGATATTGTCTACACGACAATATCTGTATTGAAACTCACAGCGTATGGTTTGTCATATTTTACACGACAATTAATAGTTGTATTAATGAAGCTGTATTTGATTTCTATACCATGTATTTGGAGACTCAGAATGGGTCGTGTGGACCTATTCTGGGGGCGTCACATCCTTCGCAGCTACTGCGTCTTGGACAGTCATGTTAAACGTTCTAGTAGTTGGACGGTTGGATGGTTTCGGTCTGCCAATCATCAGTTTGTTGCTTCCCCCTTGCTAGCCACTTCCTCCGCCGCTTCCTTTCTTTAGGCAATCTTTAACCAGGTGGTCCAACGAGCCATATACGTAACAACTTTTGATATACTTGGGCTTGGAAAGTTGGGCGAAATGTGTCCCTCCTGGCCACAATTGTAGTAGATACTTCGTCCCTTCTAGCACTCACCTTGGTGATTCTTTCCACACTTCGGGCATCCCTCAGCCCTCTTCTTTAACTCTCCACGAAACCTCCCCACTTGATTGTTGTGATTTTTGTTATTGTTGTTGTTCTCCTATTTTCTCTTTCCTAAATTACTTCCCCTGCTGCTGCTTCCTCCACGGTTATCTCGTCCCGTGTTCTTACCTTTCTTCTGCTTGTAGTACAAACTCAAGGCTTCACTACCTCCTTCTGCAATGATGGCCTTCTCCAGCAATGTCGCAAATGAACTGATCTAAAGAACTGACACCTTGTTAAACAACTAAGGTTTCAGCCCTTGCTCAAAACGTCTAGCTTTCCTCTCTTCATCTACTACTCGGTGTTCTGCAAAACGGGCTAGCTCATTGAACTTAGCCGCGTATTAAGCCACCATCATATCTCCCTACTTAAGTTCTAAGAACTTCACCTCCATCATATTTTTCATGCTCTTCGGGAAATAATTCTCGAAAAATAAGGTCTTAAATCTCTCACATGTTATTATCCCTTCTCCTGCTCTTTGCTGATTCGCCTCCCACCAGTAGTTCACCTCGCCCCTCATCATATAGGTGGCAAACACCGTCATCTGGTCTTCACCCACACGAGCGATGGTAAAGGCCTTCTCCATCTCTTTGATCCATGTTTGAGCCATGATAGGATCGGTAGTACCCACGAATTTCGGAGGTCCTACATCCTTAAAGTTTGTGACTGGAGCTACTTGGAAATTGGGTGGTACTTGTTCGTTTCTTCCCCTAAGAGCCTCCCCTAACAAATCTACTAGCCTTTGTATAGGGTCTACTTGTCCACTCTCATCATTGACTGACTCTTCTGGTCCGGTTAGTCTACGCCTGGGCGGCATTTTTCTGCATCACAAAATTTTCATTTTTATTATCTAATTTTATTACTTAAACATTTCTCAAATGAAAAAGAAAAATTTTATAACACGTTTCTGAAATAAGATCATTTATATTCATATGTCAAATCATTACATCAATATGATTATCCCTAGCATACTTCTATAAATGACAAAACATATCCCCTAATACCACAAGAGACGGGGACAACGACTAATATACTACCCCTCTAACATTTTTCAAAAGTTTGGGGTTTACATAACTATCTTGTATCTTACACAAAAGACTGAGATTACTTTACGATATATACATCACATAAATGAAATACTACAACTACTAACACCTAGACCTCAATCTATCATCCCGCGCTCCACAGCGCTACTGTATTCTTTTTGTGTTATGTACGCCACCAAGTCCCTGCTTATGGTATGACGGGTCTATCCCTGCTCCGTCGGGTAATGATATACACCATCAATCAATCTCTTCATGGTCGTGCGCAAAGCATAGCCCATCTTGTTCATCTTCCTTCTCTTGCATCTCCCCTCATCTTCCAGGTCATTAGCCCTATCATTGGTTTCCTCCCACTTTTCCTCAAAGTGAATCCTCTCCATCACTTCCATCTCCAGCTGTGCACGGAGAGCCTCCTTCTCAGCCTTCTCGCTAAGCTCCCTATGTTCAGACTCCTCTAGCTTACCTTCCAATTCCACATTCCTAGCTATCGAACGGTGAAAAAGAATGATAAATTCAATGCTTGCAACAATCATCAAGATATACCAATGATTTCCGAATAGTACTAGACATTTGTTGGAAATAAATATGGTTGATATGGCACAATTCGTATTATACCATATATATATAGTGTAAAGAATTTAGGAACCTTGCATTCAATATGAGAATAAAATGAAGTTCGAGAACTTGTACAAAATCCAAATTTTTGTAAGTAAGGAAACTTGCCACAAGCATAGTTTACCAAAGTATAGCTTATCAACACTTTTCGAATCGTAACATAATATTGTTACGCGTATAGGATATTCATTAGTTATGTATACTCATACATGATATGTAAGATTAAACGCATACATAAACGTCTAACTTAGTTGTATAATCTATACATACTTCATCACATACCTTACATAATCATAGCACAAAATCAGTTTATAAGACACCATGAAATCAAATAACATAGTTCGTAACCCTCTTTTGACTTAACGTTCGAAAGTTTATAAACACATATCCAATCTATGATCTATATCATTAGCATGCTTATTGATACTTTAAATGCTGTATTTGGACACGTATTACTGATTAAGACAACAATACAAACATGCATCACATCTCAGATCACAAGCAGATTAGACAGACTGCTGACTTCTGTGGTGGTGCAATTTGTGTTCGTTAGGCTAGAGAGGCATCATTTGCACCGCACTCGGTTAGGCTTAGGGGGATAGCAATGCATTGTCCTCTAGCGACCACCAGAGTTGAGCTTTACATTTCCTGTTTCTGTCCCATTCTTTAGCATACCAAGACAATTACACTTAACATGCATACATGCTAGAGGACTTTCCATAAGCGTATGACCATCTTAAGTCCACTTTTACATGTCATGGTCTTAGTTTAGGATTTCCACGAAATTAAGGCCAAATAGGGTCATGGAATCACAATGCCTACTAAATTAGCCATATGTCCACATAAAGAGATCACATAATCTATACTACGCATGCTTACAAGTGTTCACATTATTTATTCATAGCTAGCATCGTTTATCACCTTAAAACATGCTTAAACTCATGCTTGGTTAATTTTCATTATGTATAACATAAAAGAATCATGTTTAGAGACACAATGAACATAAACATGCCATCTTAAATCTTCAGAACATAACTACTCACACTAATGCAACTTAGTTTAAAAATATATCTGAGTTTGCTTTTGAAATCATTTTAAACTTAAACAGTGCAATTTAACACATACAAAACATCTTTAAAGCTCTTTTCATGTGTAGTTAAGTCATGTTATCATATTCACAAAGTCAGAATATACTTCATGCAGTATTCATGGATATTAACTTCTATATGTCAAGTTTTCTTTAAAAAAAAGTTCTCTAGCTCAAAGCCTAGCAAGTTAGTAATGAACAAAGGAACAATAAATCACAACCCATGCTCATTTAAGTTCAGAAATCAGTCATGTTTGTATACTATCAAGCTCAGAATTTGCAGAACATGAGTTTCATTAAAGTTCATTTTCGAAACATTAAGTTTTTGTTATAAATCCCTAACTAAATCATGTTGGTCATTTCCTATCTCATAAGAAAGATTTATACCAAATGTTATACTTCTTTTCATGCATGTATAGGTCATAATACCAAGTTAGAAACAACACAGCACAATAGAAACAATAATTTGGTTCAGGGGACTGGCGCAGCCGCGCTGCACCCTAGTACAAATTGGGCACAGTTGTTGTAAGACCCCAACTTTTTAATAAATAAAATCGAATTTCCTCTATTTATTATTATGAATAATAAGGTGTTAATTTGATATAATACTTTGGTTATGGGTGAAATGTGCAAATTTTTCAAAATAAGCAAGTGGTTATAAAATATTCATTGTTGTCGGGGAATATTCGTTTGGTCGTGGAATATTCTTTTTGTTGGAGAATATTAAATGGCATGTAGTGACCATTTGTAGGCCCATAATGAGAATAAACTGTCGAATGAAGAAAATGACAAGTTTGAGTTTTTACCGTTAACACTGTTGGAATACCCGGTGGTTAAAGTAAAGTAATACGCGTTGTTGCACAGTAGCACACGGTATTGTACAATATTTTTGAATTATTGATTCTTACGTAAGAAGGCACAACTCAATAATTGTTACAGTAATTACTGTTCAATATTTTATTTTATTGGTTCAATAATTGTTGCGTTGATATTTTATATTATTGTTGTTTCATTAATTATCATTGCACAGTATTTCCCATTATCGGATCAATAATTCATATTATTTGAATAATATTATGAGATAACATTATTGGCAATGTCTAGAAAGTTCTGTCAAGGAGAGGTTTGGTCACCTAATTGCGCGCCAGTAAAGAGAAATTCTTATCGGAAAGCCCCCTCTTTCCTGGGAACTACCTGTTGGTTATAAATTGTGATTCTGTAATATTATTTGTGAATAATTAATTATTGATTTATATGATAAGGAAATATTTATTTGATTTGGATATAAATGATGGATTTATTTATGTAGGTATAAATGAAAGAATTAATGTTGAGGTGTTTTATCAGTATTTTGTCGGATTGGAAGTATTAAAAGATCAAATTGGTGTTCTTAAAGCTCTATTTTGTGAGTTATAATTTTGATCCGACCGCTGGATCGTTGTGATTTTTGGATATGTTATACATATATAAGTTGAGTATATATCCACAAATTTTGAACCGTTAAAAATGAACGAATGATTTGTTATGGATTTTAAGAGGTATTGAAAATCATCCGTTTGTGGATTTCAGATATTTTTTGTCTGGAATTTGGAAAAACTTAAAGCTAAAAAGTTGTAGAGAATTCAATTTCGTGTGGAATGGACATACAATCCGTATTTTTTTGATAAACGGGCTATTTTCTATGAATTATTGAAGTTTCGGAAAATAAAATGATTTTTATTAAAATTATGGGTGGGACCCACTATTGTTTTAAACATGTGGGCTGCAAAATTGTTCAAGTGTGGTGGCTGAAGTTGGTCTAGAATAGCTGCATGCGTAGAAGGATGAATAATAATATTATTATTTTATTATTTAGTTTCCTTTAGCGTTCTAGCATTTTCCTATAAATAGGCGTTTAAGTTAGAATTTAAAATCACACCAGAAACATAAGTTTTCTCTCTCTATATTATCGAGCATATTTTTGTGAGTATTTAGATACTTTGAGAGTTGTTATTCAAAGGTCAAGGTTCTTCTTGGCTTTTCATCCGATATTCCAAATGTAAATCCGCTTTTTTCGTAAGTGGATTTTAAGGGTTATAATGTTTTTCAGTTTCGTAATTTTTTCGACCCTCAAAAATTCTGGAAAAATTTAAAATGATAATTTGATGAGTTTTCTTGATTGTGTCAGAAAATGGTGATTTTTGGATGTATAGATTAAGAGTTATGAATTTTATGAGAAAAGACTATTTTAAACGTAAACCCATATAACTCCTTGTGGTTAACTCCAAAATTGGTGAAATTTTTATTGGGAGTACATGTATATAACAGAAGTATACTCTGTAAATTTTGGAATTTTTGGATAAAAGTACAATTTATGATAAATGTTTAAATATTCGGCAGTTTTGGCCATATAAAAATAGTAAATGAATTTTAAAAATTTGAGAAAAATATATGTTCAATATGGAACTATATTCTGCTAGATCCCAGAAAAGAAAATTTGTTTGTACTGATTTGATATTTTTCATGAAAATAGACTAGTTATGAGTAAATGAATTAAATATGTTATGTGAAGTAAGAAAATTGGAAAATAGGATTTTATGACTTGAGAATCCTACATAAGGTATATGCAGCTTTTTGATGAGAGTTTTGGGTTATTGATGATGAAATCTTATGAGTTTGGCATTTTAGGATGATTAAATGTATTAATTAATAAAGTGTAAACAATTAAAATAAATTATTTATAAGTTTAAGAAATGTTATTCTTTCAATATCATTATACTGAAATATTGGTATGGATTTTATTGTGGAATTTCTATTTTTTTCATGTCGGGGTTACTATTCACGAGTTACTATTCATGAGATACTATTCATGAGTTACTATTCATGAGTTACTATTCACGACAAACTTGGTTTCTTTTTCTGACCAAATTATCGTTGATTTATGAATCTTACTCTTGAGATTAAATCTATATGTTGATTATATTATTTTTATTATTATATATAAATTTTTATAACCCTAATAATGATATTTCTCTTTGACTTGAGTGTAAAGATGGGTAGATTATTGGTATGATCGTGACTATGGGTTCTCTTTGGCCAGTAATGCAAAGATGAATTGTTGACGGGTATAATCATGACCATTGAATTTATAATTGAATATCTTTAGCTTAAGTGCAAAGGTGAATTGATCAACGTGGTTATAATTATAGTTTATATAAATTCTGAAATGATTATGTATTTATTTGAGATATGAATATCTTTGGCCCGTAGTGCAAAGATGACATGTTGTTGAATATCTTTTGCCCATAGTGCAAAGATGACTTGTTGTTGAATATCTTTGGCCTGTAGTGCAAAGATGACCTGTTGTTAAATATCTTTGGCCCGTACTGCAAAGATGAATTTATTAGTATGATTATGAACAGGAATTGTGATTTGGTATAACTATGATCTTTGATGTTTCAGGTAAAGACAGGTGATAAAAATTATCTTCTTCCTGAATGAGAAGAGGAATTTAGAATCACAATTATGATTATGAGTTATTCATATGATTGTGGAAAGGAACTGTTGATTGATGTTACAGGGATAAAACATTGTTGGTGGACTTTTAACGTGGAGAAGATAATAGACTTTATAGTCTATTTGACTCTTCTAATGGATTGCTCGTTCGTTACCGCAACTATGGTTGAAAAGTTTTATCATCTACCATATGTTCTAAATCTCTCGATTTATTATTCGATTGAAGGCTATTGATAATTTAATTATCTTTAGTCATGATATTCTTTACTGGGCTATTTGTCCTCACCCTTTTGCTTCACAATTCCTTTCAGGTAATAAGAGTGTAGCTGGGTCGAGCGGGGGTAACAGGGGAATAGAACGGTGGTCTCTAGCTGTGGAGGTTCTCCCTAAACAGTATAGAAAAGTGTGTTGTACATCATTTAGTAGTTATATTTGGTGAATTAAATAGGGTGAGGTGAACCCAACGTTGAAAGGGTGTTTTGCCACTACCATATAAGATGTCTAGTGACATACAACCTCGTGTTATCATAAGATAGGGTTGTGCACATCCACTTGCTGAATATATTTACGAGCACTACCTATATGATCTTGGAGTTTATTTGAAATATAATTTTCAACTGGAGACAGTGGAGATAGTTATATGTCAAGAGAAGACTCACCATTAGAAAGAACATGATAGTAATCTTCTCATTTTTCTTTGGGATCTATTGGGTCAACCAAGGATAATTCTATGGACATATGATATCTATCATAACCTAAACGCATGGCCTCCCATGTACGAAGGTTTCCTTGGGCACTTCCCAAAGGTTTTAATTTTTAAAACAGTTTTTGATTATACCTTTATGTAAGGTGCCATTGTGACGTGCTATCCAAGGTTAGGATGAGAGTCACAGTTGGTATATATTTGTATCAAAACTCATATCATATGTATTGTTGTATTTTGCATGACAATTGTTGTAATAAAGTTGTAGTTGTTTTCTGTACCATGTATTTGGCGACTCAGAATAGGTTGGATGGATTGGATCTATTTTGGGGGTGTCACAGTTGCGCCCTTCCTGGACAAGAACAAGAAAGATCATCTATTCTGCAAAGTCTCAAACCAACATTGATTTTCTCTCATTAATCATACTTAAACTCATTATTTGAGGTTCCATACATGTATACACACTTCACCAACACTTTGGTAGCACAATTCCAAATCAATTTGCAAGAATTTAGTAGAATTTCCATAATTTGCACACTTTGAAATTAAGAACACAAAGTTAGATTTTTACCTTTTATGAAGCTTAGTATGCTTAATTTCCTCCTTCTGGAAATGCTAGACTTCTCTTTAAGCAACAAACACTGTGACCCCCTCAAATTCAGGTACTTGAAACCCAAACTCGGTGCTTCATGATACCATTTCTTTGAGAGGATTAATAATAATAAAATAAATATCAAACTTAGTTTACATTTATCAGAGTTGTCTAATCACAGGTTCACAACCTTTATTGCATTACATTACATGATAGATAATAAATATCATTGTCTTAATATAGACTAACTACTTATTCTGCTAGCTTTTCCTTTCCTTTGTTCTTGTCTGAACCTTCCGGTTGATCACGCTTAGCTGAAAACATTTACATTTAAAGCAAGAATGAGCATTTAAGTTCCCAGCAAGTAATAGCAGACAAAAAACGTTAGCTGAAAGAAGTAAATGTTTTCTGTGAATGACATTTCTACAACGAATCAACAGTTGTGAAGTAAGCTGAACCAATAATAACAACATATCAATTCTATATTAAGTTTTTGAAACTACGTACAGACAATAAATGGAGAGCAGTCGACAGACTATGAACTTTGTTTTCAATTTTTGATGTTCAATTGAATAACAAGAATTAATTATACGCAATAACAAAGTGGAATGTTTTCCAAAGTTTATGCTGAGTGATCCCTAAGGATCCTGAACTTAATTCTTGAGTAACTATCAAAGATTTGTTTTGATATACCTAGGTGTATCAGATAACCATAAAGATTAAGTCATACCCCTCTGCAAGCATAATAAGTGATCCGCTTCATTATACCCTATATTATGCATAATACTTAAACGCGCGCAATGGCCGAATATACGACCAATAGGTTCCCTTTGTATAAAAGGTTTGTTCTTCTCAATCTTATAAATAGAATTTGAATCACAACAACGAAATACTATGATTTCAATATCTAATCACTTTTTCGATCTAGCCGAAATAATTGGCATCGACCTGTCAATAATAATAGAGTTCTATTCTCGAACCTATCAAATTCTAACAAATATTCGTCTAGCCAGAATAATTAGCTAATACATATCTCAACGCTAATTTTTAAATCTATGTCTAGCCGAGTCAAATAGATTAGACATCATTTAATCAATGTATACATACCGGAATTTAATAAGTATGTATCAACAGGTACAATAATTATCCAAGTGAGGACACTTGTATAACAATATTTAGAAATTAACGAACAGAATAAATATCTGAATTATACAATAATACTGTATTGATAACCAATTATCGGATAGAATTCAAGAACTGGCATATCTACAAAAGTATAGATACATGAACAATAATAATAACAATAACAATATAGTTCTAAAATTGGCTTACACATGTCCATTGCATAAAGTAATTGCAAAGGTTAGATACTTGCCTTGTCTGCTGCTTATAGTTACGCAACTTAGTTTTATCTTTTATATCGAGACCTATAATTAATAAAATCATTCTATCGATTAGAAATATATATCATAACACGTAGTACTACTACTTGCAGTCAGCACATAACCTAATCACATTGTCACATATGTTTTGCAGTCATTGGATCACAAACAAACACTAATACAGTCAAACTATCTAAGTCAAGATCAATTTCTGAAACATTTCGGTGTACCGACGGCTTTATCGAGTAATTATTGAGTCTAAAACTCTATTCTGCAGTTCAATATTCGTTTAGATAATTTAAATATCAATTATATTATTTTATTTAGACTTATAATAATTTTTAAATAGTTATTATAATTTATCATAATTTTTCAAACACTGGAATCATTAATAAATGATTTAATACCAAATAATTCAATTATCATGATTATTTAAATAATATTAAAATATTAATGAAACCATTGCCAAAATATTAAAGTTATTTATAATAACTCAAAATATTTTTAAAACATTTTATTACCCTTAAATGATTTTTTAAAACAATTAAAATTATTTTTAAATAATTACCATTAATATTTAAAGATTAATGAATTATTTATCAAATTATTAAAAGTCATTAATTATAACTTAAAATATTTTTAAAACATTTATATCTTTTTTAAATTATTTTTAATTCAATAAAATCATTTTAAAACTATTTATTTAATATAAGTATTAAATAAATCAAATGTCATTAATATTAAATAATTATTGAAATTTTTCTTAAAATATTAAAAGTTATGTTTTATAACTTAAAATATTATTAAATTCCTTATTATCATTTAAAATCATTTTTAATATAATAAAATCATTTTTAATTAATTTATTTAATACATTTATTAAATAAACTAAATACCAATAATATTCAAATAAATACTAATATTTATGAAAAATATGTCAAATTATTAAAAGTTAATTTTTATAACTTAAAATAATTTTTAAAATTTATTTTGTAATTTTCAGAAATTTATTTCTAGTTTTACTGAATTTTTAGAAATTTAGAAAACTAAAATAATTAAATTTGTCGCTAAAGGCTTTAGCGACGGTTTCTGTCGCGGTTGGTGTTCTTGAGGCTTTAATTTTTTGTTCATGCTTGTTTTGGCCAATCTAAGACTTCAATCTTGTAGTATATGTGTAAGACTACAAAATCCAACCATTAGTTTGGTCATACAACATCATATCAAAGAGATCTCAGTCTCCAAAGTTTCTGTCAGAAGGTTCCAGGGTTTTCTGGGTAACCTATAAACCTAGGCAGTTTCGAGTGCCCAGTTTCTTGCTCAATTTCCTTTACATTCTAATCATTAAATGGTCGATCTCATGGTTCAAACATGTAGTACTAATGTCATAGAACATATATATAACAACAGGTCAGTCCAACAACATCAACATCACTAGATTCAGTATAGTCAAACATGGTCAGAAAACTAGTTCATACGTTTTCTGGAAATTCCAGAAAATAAAAATCGTGACCGGGTGACCTACTTTGACCATCCACTACATTCGATCAATTGATGATTTGAGTGATATAAAGGCACGGATCTAAAGTCCACATAGCAAGCTATATCATAGATACAAAAACATCATCAAAACACATAAAACCTGACAGTTATTGGTCTTTGAAAATCTTGTCAGACACGATCTGGGCAGTTTTTGGGTTACCCAAAATTGCCCAGTCATGCTCGGTCAACTGCGTTTGACCAACAATAACATGAAATCTAAACCAAATCTGACCATGATTTGAGTTCTAGATCAAAGATCTCACAACATACTACAACTAAAAACTTTCAAAACATAAAAATCATTAACAATCACTGATCTATGAGGTCTGACATTCGTTGTCAGACAACATAAAAAAAATTCCAGATTATGAAAAACATCAAATCCGAGTCTATAGATGTTATGGATCTAACATCTAGCAACCCAGCAATGAAATTCGGGGGTTAGAGAGAGGGACTTGGTAGAGAGTTGGTGATCAAATGGCTAAAATGAACACTTTTCTCTCTCTAATGCTATATAAATTATGTTGTTAATGGACTTGGCTGGCAATATATGGCTGATATGGGTAGATTTCAGTCACATGGTAAGTCAAGAGTTGGTAAACAACTAAAGTGTTGGCAAGTTATACAAGTTTGCTACTAAATAATTGAAAAAGAGTATTATGGTCAATTGCATGGTAATTTTAATGGCCATTTTGTAATCTTGGCAAACCCTTAGGGTTTGACCCTTAGGGTTTTCTAAGGTTTTCAAAAATTAAATTTTCTAGGCTTTTTATTTAGGGTTTAAAAATAAAAAATTTAGTTTCTATAAATGAAAATTATGGTTTCTTGATTAGTTTAGGTTTTCTAATTACATAGATCCACAAATTAGGTTTAATAACTCACTAATTATCATTAAGATAACTAAATTAGCCATTAAGGTTTCCAATTAGCAAATTAAGGTTTCTAATTTAATAATTAGGGTTTCTAGTTAATTAGTGTTTCAAAATATTAAACAGAGTTTTCCTAATTAACATTAAATCTTATAATACACAACATAAATCATATAACACAATTACTACACATCCTTGAATCTCCCATTTGAGTTTCAAAATAGGGTTAAACAAATTAATGCTAGTGTTTGGTCATGATACAACATAATTGACCAACCGTTATCGGTCTACACATACAGTACATATTTATAGCACTGAAATATAATATTATTATTCTCATTCCTTAGTCAAAATCCAAAATTAGGGTTTGGATTCCATATCTGATTTATCTTGTATATACATACCATTATTAATTAAGTTATAATAATTAACTTAACTAATTTGAAATAAATTCATATAATAAAATAATTATTATAATAATTTATAATCATTTCATATATTATTTAAATAATATATAATCATATTTTCTGGAAAATAAATAATAAAAACATTTCTACTATAAAATTAATTATTATAATAATATAATTTATAATGATCAGTAATTCTAAAAAGAAAAATTATTTACAATTATTAATTTAATAAATAAATTTTATTTATCACATATATATATATATATATATATATTACCTTGAATATATTCCCACCTTTAAAATAAAAATAAAAAATTTATACGCAAAATTTCTTATTTAATTATATAGAAAATATCGGGTTATTACATTCACCCTCCCTTATAAGAATTTCGTCCCCGGAATCACCGTTTCAAAACCTATACATACTAGGGTACATAGCATACACAGTCATTGCAAGTAGATCTCGATCAAATTTGATCGAACTGATCTTTAACTATTCAGTATAAAGTTTGTTTATCGGATTAAACGGAAAAATTGATTTCTAATAGAACTCAAATTTCTACTTCAAAATTTATTTATAAAATAATTTACTATATATAAGAAAATAACTAACTCTTCAAGTTCGCCATTTTAGAATATTTGCGCCAGATTTATCAGAGAGAGGGCGTAAGTACTGCCGATCCTTGGTAGTGTCAAACTGGTTTAGCTCTGTGTCAGTTCCAACCTCTATCACCATACTAGTTTCACATAACATGAATTAACCTCCATATTGGTAATATTACTAGTTTAAGAGTCTATTCATTTCATACGTGGAATTATACAATGACACATAATTAATTTTTTTTCCTTATTAAACCGTTTCTCTTTCAATTCATTTAGTAAGTTTCTTTGGCATTCATTATGCCACACTAGGCAATTTCTCATAAGCTTTATATTAAGCTTCAATCTCACCACATTACTTTACTGTCGTAGCGTTCAATATTTAATTTAATTGAATAGAGTTTCTATAAACCACGCGACAACAATACTTATTTATACTCAAATAAATACTCGACTTTCATTAATTTATTGATCAATAAGATTTGAAAATTCTCAGGTATTACACGTGAACTATGAATTGGTATAACCATGAACTTTGTGTTTCAGGTAAAAACAAGTGGTGAAAAGTCTCTTTGTCTTGGGTACAACGAAGAACTGTTGATTAGTGTTACAGAAATAATATATTGATGATGGACTTTTAATTTGGAAAAGATAGTAGACATTATGTTCTACTTGACTCTTCTAATAGATTATTGATTCCGCTGCTATTATGGTTGAAAACTTTTACCATCTACCATATGTTAAAAATATCTGATTTATTACTGATAAAGGCTATTGATAATTTAATTATCTTAAGTCATGATATTCTTTAGTGGGCTATTTGTGCTCACCCTTTTACTTCGTAATTCCTTTTAGGTAATAAAAGTGTAGCTGGAACTAGCAGAGAAAACATGAGTATAAAGTGGTGTTTCGAATTAGTCGCAATTCTAATCAAGTTATGAAACAGCGTGGCATAATAATTGTATTGAGAACTTAAAATTTGTGTGTCGTATTTTATATATCATTTAATATTTAATTTTGGTGAACAACATAAGGGTGAGGTGAACTCAAATTTGAAAGAGTCAAAAATTCACACCATTAGAATGAGGAGGACAGAAATCTTCTCGTATTCCTTTGAGGACTTGAAATATTTGTTGTTGTATTTTATATGGCATTGTAATAATTTGAGTATGAATATTTTCGTATTATATAAGTTACAATATTTGTATTGAAACTCATAGTATATATGTTATCGTATTTTGCACGACAGTTAATAGTTGTAATAGGAAAGTTTGTGTCAGTAGTGTTGTATTTCTGGTGACCCAAGATGGGTTGTTTGGACTTATTTTGGGAGCGTCACATTTGGTATCAAAGCTATAAGTAAAGAGCCCCGAGCCTTTCGTTGGTGACTTCCTTGTGTGGAATGCACCGAAGCCAGACTTTCCGTAGGGGACGCCATGAATAATGGTGGCAAGTTAATAGGTATCATTGTGAGATGTTATCCAAGTAAAGGGATGAGACTCGCATTTGGTATCAAAACTTAGGGATATGATCTCTGGCGGAGATCCAGGATTAGAACTAGGAGGGGATAGACGAGTAATATCCTTCGCTAGTGTGTGTCCTAGCTAAGCTGAATTTTCTTACTTAAGTTGAAAAATTATGATATGTCAATTAACCTCTGTTTTGAAACTGTATTCTAGAATGATATCTGAAATACAAGAGATGAGCAACGGATGAACCATGGTACAGAGGAAATAACCTGGAAGCTAGAATTTGAAATCATTATCTCTTCGAAATTTCAGGTACGTTTGTAAATTTCGAGGAAGAAATTTCATAAGGTGGGGTGATTGTAAGATCCCAACTTTTATGAAATAAATGTCTATTTTAATTTATGATTATTATTCTAAAACTGTAAAATGTTAAATTGATAAATGTTCAAACGAACATTTAATCGGATAAATAAGCTAATAAAAGAAGAGAAAATTTAACTATGATTGGTGTGGGCCCCATGGGCGACTAAGTGAATGAATATTACTAGGGGACAAGGAGATATGGGAGGAAAAAGAGAAAGGAAAAGAAAGAGAAAGAAACAAAAGAAGGAAGAAAAGAAGAAAAAGTATAGAAGGAAAGAAAGAAAAAGAAAAGGGAAGGAAATTATCATTTCCTTCATTCACACCCACTCATCACTCTGCAACATCAGCAGAGGAAAAAAAAGAGAGAGAAAAAGATAGATCAAATGAGAGAGAGAAAGAGGATGAAGAAATGAAAAAGAAATCAAGAAAATGTATGTTTAAAAATATTTGATTTATTCTTAGCTTTAAGTTTTTATGAATTTTATGTAAAGAGTACATATTTATGTATGCATGTATTGAATGATTTAAACTTGCATAAACATGAATCAAATGAGAGAAATCTAGAAATCAAAATAAGAATGAAAAATTAGTTTACTACTTGATTTTGTAAAATCAATAACTCTTTATATATAATGAGTTAGAAGATGAGCCATATATAAAAAGAAAGCCCTGGAAGTAAGCTAAACGTAGAAATTAGAATCACCCAAAAATTTTGAGTAGATTTTTCGTGGTGACTATTTGAATGAAACTGGTACGAAGGACTCATAGTCCGAAAAATCAGTGTTCTTAAGCTCTATTGTGTGAGTTATAATTTTTAATCCGGCCATTGGATCGTTGTAATTTTTGAATATGTTATACATATATAAGTTGAGTATATGTCCACAAATTTGGAGAATTTAAAGATTAACGTGGGATTTTTATGAATGTTAAGAGATGACTGATTCAGAATTTTTGTAGCAGAACTTTTTCTGTAAGACTATTTCTCTATGTTAGAGGCGGAATTTGGAAAAACTTTCTTCTACAAAGTTGTAAAGAATTAAATTTCACATGGATAGGATATAAGATCCATAATTTTATGATAAAAGGGCTAATTATTATGAATTATTGAAGTTTCTAAATATTAGAATTTATAATTAAATTATCAGAAAAATTATTTCAATTTGAAATATTTTTTTACGTAATTCTTACAATGTCAACTTAGAATTTCAGATATTTTTGAAGAATTATTGAAAAATGTAAGTAATTATTGTATTTTTAAACTATTTATAATTATTTTGAAAATATAAGAAATTCATAGAAAATTCTATGAATGATGAAAAATTATGAAACTTGGTGGAAATTATTATAATATTATTTTATAATTTCGGACAGCTTTCAAAAAATTGTTGAATAATATAAATAATTATTTTATTTTTAAACTATTTACAGTTAGTTTAAAATATAGAAAATTCATAGAAAATTCTATGAATTGTGGAAAATTATGAAATTTGCTAAAAAAATATTATAATAATATAAGATTAATATTGATGATTTTTTAAAGATATAAAATTATGTGGAGTTAGTATTTCTATTTTGAAACTATTAAATTAAAGTTTTTATAAATAGAAATAATTATAGAAAATTGTCGGATAATCCGTAAAATGTGAAAAATATATGAAGTTAATAAAGGGTCGTGGAAATATTCGTTTGGTCGGGAAATATTCTTTTTGTCGGGGAATATTTGTACGACGGTGAAATCATTAGTGGACCACATAATAGAATAACTGTCGGATATAGAAAGCGACATTAATAACATTTTTATATAAAAAAATAACGGCAAAGTTTTTACCGTTAAACTGTTGAAATACCCGATGATAAAAATACAGTAATACGCAGTATCAAGTCAAATGTTAAGGTATGGGGTATCATATTTTTTTTATATGGTAAAGGGATATCATTTTCTTTCATACTCCATATTATGATAAGATATTATTATTCGTTTCTTCAGCTTATCATTAAATGGTGAAAAGTCCTGAAATGATTAGAACATCCTTAATAGTTTGTGTTTCATCTAATATCTTGACCTAAATCTTTTTATTCAGTTTTAAGTTATTATATTTGATTTGGGAACTTCACATTTACTTGAACTTTATATTCTATCAGGAATTATAATTGATTTTCTGGATATCATGTTGGCAATTTGAACTTAGGATAATTAAGTTGAAAATCACTAAGAGTTATTTTATCTTATTATTCTGATTATTTTTGTCCATTCATTATATATATATATATATATATATGTAAGACCCCAAATTATTTATAAATGAAATTAAATTTCCACTATTTATTATTTTGAAATAGTAAGGGTTGATTTGATTAATGTGGTTAGTTATGGGTAAAATGCTAAATATTTCAAATAAGCGGTGGTTATAAAATATTCATTGTTGTCGGAGAATATATTCGTTTGGTCGTGAAATATTCTTCACGGGGAATATTCATGACTGACGGTTTGCGACCTTTGTGTGGGCCCCATAAACGGAAAGCGATTGGATGAAGAAAACGACAAGTATAAGTTGTTTATTAATAACTAGGCAGTAGTTGTTACTCAATTAACATTTGTTGGAATACCCGGTGGTTAAAACACAAGAATGGCGCTGTTGTCAGACAAGAAGAGTTATGGCACGCAGATTGCACCAATTATTGATTCTTACGTAAGAAGGCACTACTCAATAATTGTTACAAGAATTATCGCTCAAGATTTTATTGATTCAATAATTGTTGCATTGATATTCTATATTCTTCGTTGTTTCAATAATCGTCACTACACAAGATTTTTATTATCGAAACAATAATTCATATTATCTGAATAATATTATTAGATAACATTATTAGCAATATCTAGAAATTTTTGTCTAAGAAGAGGTTTGGTCACCTAATTGCGCGCCAGTTAGGAGAAATCCTTATTGGAAAGCCCCTCTTCCTCGAAACCGCCTGCGTCAGTTTCAGATTGTGATTCTGTAATATTATTTGTGAATAATAAATTATTGATTTATATGATGGGGAAAATATTCATTTTATGTAGATATAGATGGAGAAAATTTTTAAAGTGACAATTGTTGAAAATCGATATTTTATCTTTTCTGATAAAATAATATTTTATTATATTATTATAATATAATAATGATGATATTTTTACAATGAATGTGGGATATATGAGTATATGAGGAGGAAGAGTATTTTGTGGCATTAAATGATTAACACATGTTTTGTGTGTCGGTGGACCCCATTTCTTGACTGAAATTTGATTATAGCCTGTAAAATCGTCCGTTTGTGGATTTCGGTCAATTTCTGTTTGGAATTTGGAAAAACTTAAACTTACAAAGTTGTAGAGAATGGAATTTCCTATGGAAAAAACATGAGGTTCAAATTTTTCTGATAAAAGGGCTATTTGTTATGAATTATTGAAGTTCCGAAATTCCGAAATAATTGATTTTTGGAAGTTTTAAATATTTATTTTAACAAAAACGTTTTTTATGATTTTGGTGGGTTGGTGGCTGATGTCTAGACCAAAAAAGTGGGCTAAGGAAAATTTATATAAATATATAAATATTTTATTAAAATTTCTGCTTTGGTGTTCTAAGTATTTTCCTATAAATAGGGTGTTTAGGTTAGAATTGAAAATCACAACAGAAACTAATGATTTTCTCTCTTCTCTCTATAATATTTTATTTTTTGTGAGTATTTTAGTACTTTGAGTATTGCTATACGGTGCAAGTTCTTTCAAAGACTATATCCAAAGATTTTACCAAAAGTACTATCCTTTTGAGGTAAGGGATGTTATTTTCTTCGTAAATGATATTATTTCTTCAATATCATTATGCCGAAATATTGGTCTGAATTTTTTTATCAAATTTGGAACTTTTCATGTCAGGGTTACTATTCATGAATTACTATTCACGAGTTACTATTCATGAGTACTATTCACTTAAGCATGATGATTTTTTGTGAAATTTTTATCTTTTAGTGTTTGAGTTCTTATTCACGATACTCAAGACTATTCACTTATCATCTAAGACTATTCACGTAAAAAAAATTAATTTTTGTTTTTCGTCAAAATATCTATTATGGATACTAGCTTTGATTGTATCCATGTTTTGATCATTCTTGAATTTTACTCCACTATGATTATTTATGAGGTATTTTTGGACATGGAATAATATGGGAAATACTTAATCCTTAATATTTATTCTTTTGTTTCAATTGAATTCGCTTTTCTTTAAAATATTTTTCATCATCCTCTAGGTCCTAAATGATGATATTATTGAATATCTTTGGTATGTAGTGCAAAGATGAATGATTTTCGATGAATATCTTTTTGGCAGTAGTGCAAAAGATGAGCAGTGTTTAGATGAACACGATTAATCGATGAATATCTTTGGCTTGTAGTGCAAAGATAAATATTTAATTCCAGATATATATTGATTGATGTTACAGGGGATAAAATATCGACGATTAACTTTTAAATTCATATATATAGAATATAGTAGTTTGCATTTCTACTTAACTCTTCTAATGAATTATTATTTGCGCTACTTAATATTGATTTCAAACTTATTGTCTATATGTATTCTATTAGATTTTTTTCCTATCGAGGACTAACGATAATTTGTTTTATATTATCTTAGTCATAATGTTTTTTCTTTGGGAAATTTAATTTACCTTTTTCCTTGTTGTTCCATTTTTCTTTTCGGGAGGCGAGAATGTAGCGAAAGATTTAGTAGGGTGTGGAATGATGGTTCTAGAAGTGGTTCTAGTAGTCCTCACTATTACGTAAAAATAGTGTATTAATAATTATAATGATGACTTATTTGAGTGTGGATATTGTTCAGATGACAATATTTGTATTTAAACTCACGATTTTTATGTTGTATTAATAAAGTTGTAGTTGTTTCAGATCATGTATTTTGACGACTCATAATAATGGGTGTTCATATACCTATTTTGGGGCGCCACAAATTAATATCGATAAGCATCCACATATACTTTTTTTTTAAAGACAAGTCAGCCGCCACGTCACATTTTCGTTAAGTCAACCTTTGACTTAACGGTTTTTTTTAATTTTTGTTAGTAAAATCGAAAGATGTTGAGTTGATCGTAAAGAAAAAAATTCGATTATCCAAATACGTAAGTTGATTTATAAGACAACGATCGAAAAAAGATTTAACTCAAAATTGTTAAAAGTATCTCATAACAAGAGTCGTATAATCCCAATTTTGTTGTAATGTTCACCGAGTCAGCCCTTTGTTCCATTAAAAAAAATATTTGTCAAATATTTATCTTATTTAAAATTTTTTATATTATTAATAATAGTATAAAATGATATAACATTTTTAATTTGTCTTCATAATTTTATTATTAATAATTATAAATGTATAATTCATACAATATTTTTAGAAAAGCATAAGAGAAACTGAGAGAGTGGTTCTCCACTCCAACAAAATAACAATCATTACCATAGGATAACTTATCCCCCATGATCTGACAGGATTAAGCTGTACCATAAATTAATCAAATAAAATAAACATGACATTTGTGGTCTGTGGATTTAGTCAAACTGTCAAAGTTAAAATTTGACTTTTGAAGCTCCACCCGAAATGAAACAAAAAATTAAATTAAAAATAAAATTTGATAATTTTTTATTTAAACTATAGTAGTTTATTAAACAAGTCTTGTTCAAACCAAGCTTATTATTATATTAAGGAGGCTAAAATTTTGAGAAGAACTTTAAATTAACTTTTGTTGATATCCATAAACACTTCTTAATTTTCTTACCTATATTGACTATTGTAGAGAAGGTAAAATAATATCAACACGAACGTTCAACAATCACTTGCACAAATTAAAAGAGAGAGGAGATTTTGAGTGTGGGATTCGAGTCCCAATTTATTTAAAATTAAGATTAAAAATAATATATATATATATTTAATTTTTTCATATATTATACTTTCTCTATCCCAAAAAAAATTGTTTGATTTGACTTTTTCAGTTATATTGATTATTTTAATAATCAAAATTTAACCTATTTTCTTGTAAGTATTGGTGGAGAAGCTATAGTAATAGAAAACTATATTGAATTTACTACCACCTCAAATTATTATAAGTTTGAAAATATAGATAAATATTTTTAATTTAAAAATTAATCAATTTAATCAAAAAATTAAATTAAACCAATTTTTGAATGTGGGAAGGAGTATTTACTCTAAATATAGATCCTTCTACATTTATCATATCACAACTTTGCAATTGTGATTTTCCAATATGTTAATTGTAACAAAATGTCACCCCATTTGTTGGCAAATGCACAAGTTATTTATTACAATGAAGCTTTTGTGGGGATTAATGTTGTAAAATGAACAAACAGTTCGAATTCGATTTGTATCCGTTCGATTCGAGCTCAATTCGAAATATAAATGAGTCAAATATGAGCACATTTTAAAATTCGATAAATTATTCGAATCTCCTTAAACTGTAATTTTCTACTAATAGTCAGATCATATTCGTTCGAAAAGTTCAAATCGCTATTCGCACTCGATTCTAGAAATTTCTTTCGATTTTCAGAAATTTAATCGGAATTCTTTAATCAAATTTTATTTTATATTCGATAAATTTTGTGAATTAAATATGAGAGATTCAATACTCGGATCGACTGGATTTGTTTATATTCTTAGTGGGGATTAAAGGAAAGTGGAACAAACGCGCATCAAGGGAGTGTGATTAGTTGCTCCCAATTCCCAAATGTTTTGTAAGTATACGATTGGTTTGATATATACGTGATAGATGGCGGCAAGTGGTGTATGCTCGAACATGATTAGTCCCGCATAAAGGTGGGACACCTGTGGTCTAGAATCTAGACCAAAAAACAAGATGGGCGGCTTGAAGACCTATTTTTCAACTTGTGCACCACCTGTCCACCACCATCATATTTTACTAATTTAATGGGATGAAAGTGAAATGAAATGGGAAAATGATCTGCACTTACATCATCTTTTTGCCCCTATTATAGGACAAAATGTGATCTTCGATCTTCTTAGGTTCTCTAGTTCTCTGAGCCAGTAATCGGTTTTGTAAGTTTCATGCCAAATTTTTTCAAAGTGTCATTTTATACAAATTAAATAAATAAATTATTAACTAATTAATTTTATTAAAATTATAAGAATTTACAAAAGATAATGAAGAACACTTTAAAATGTCATCAAAGTAAAAAATCATCACATGTACCTACAAAATAAAAATATCAATGAAATCGGTAAAACTAATAAAATACTCATTGGAGTTGACAAGTTTTACTGATTACAAAATTGAACTTTTAATTTTTCAAATTACTTCACTAAACTAATTATTATTTTGAAATTGGGTTATTCGTTAAAAAAAATAAATGGACGTTAATTTTTTATCTACAAAGCTAATGAATTACCCACTGTAGTTGGCACGTTTTACTGATTACACCATTGAACTTTTAATTTTTCAGATTACCCCATTAAATTAATTAAAAAATGATTATTTAAAATATTTTTAAAAATAATTATTATTTTCAGTAAAAAATATTAGAAACTTTAATTTTTCTATAAAATAATTAAAGTTTTATAAAATATAGATTTAAAAAATTAATTTTTTAAAAAAATCTTTTTTTTCTTTTGAAAATAAATGTTATTTTTTGAATCTTTATTTTATAAATTTTTCCTCATTTTTTAAAAAATATGAAGAATTTTCCAATTTTTTCTTAAAAATAATATTTATTAATAAAAATTATTTTTTTTTTTGAAAAAATTGAATCAATTTTTTATTTATCTTTTACTGCTTTTTTATTATTTTAATTTCTATTTTTAGTTTTATTTTAAATCACTTTAATTTTTTTGAATCTATATTTTATGAAACTCTACTCATTTTATGAAGAAAAAAAAGTTTCTAATATTTTTTACTTCAAATAATAATAATTTTTAAAAATATTTAAAATAATTATTTTTAATTAGTTTGATGTGGTAATTTAAAAAATTAAAAGTTCAATTGTGTAACAGTAAAATGTGCCAATTACAGTGGGTAATTCATTAGCTTTGTAAATAAAAAATTAACGTCCGTTTATTTTATTTTTAGCAGAATGACCCAATTTCAAAATAATAATTAGTTTAGTGGTGTAATTTAAAAAATTAAAAGTTCAATGATGTAATCAATAAAACCTACCAACTACAGTGGGTATTTCTTTAGTTTTGCCCAATGAAATCTAAACCACAAAATATCATTTAAAATGTCTTCTTGTTACACTTTTAGATGCAAAATCATCAATTATACTATCATATTTAATGTTTTCTAACATATCATTTTTAATGCATAATATCGCTAATCTTTTTATTATTTAATTTTTTTTATACACATAAATACATAAGCTTATAAAAACATTTGGGCTCCCCTAAACTATGGGCCCTGGACGGTAGCCCTGTTAGCCCTTGCACAGAGCCGCTGTAGGGATTTCGGTATAAAAACGCAGCGAAAAATAAAGAATAAATTAAAGCCAAATCTGAAACCCTAAAACATGATCCATGCGAAAACACACATTAATTCAGTGTTTAAGAGATTATACCGATTATGAAAAGCTTCGAATTTCCAACGCAATCCGAAGAAACCACGTCTCTACAGTATCCACACGAACGTTTTACACGTCGTCACACGAACTGCAGTCAAAGGAGTTGTGATACTAGCCACCAAAAGAACAGGATTTCGAAACTGTTTTTCTCTATAGTCTCTATAAGAGCGGCTAGGATTTTGGTTAATGATAATCCCTAAAATTGCTGCTACATATCATATAAATAGCGGTTAAAAGGAATTAATTAAAAATCTAATTTAATAAAATCCGAATTTATACATATATATCTTAATTAAGTCTTACTTAATTAATATACCTATATATAAATTATCCTTTTAATTTAAATTCATAATTTAAATACTATCAATCATATTGACATATTTAAATTTTTACAAATAAAATTAATTACCTTTTAATTACGTTCTATGTGTGTGACCCTATAGGTTATTATTACGTTGGCAATAATTTTAAAATTATATTATAAAATTATAAACAGTGAGCGGCATCTAGTTATGTATCACTGCTACCCAAGTAATAATAATATCGATGATTCGATGCAACCTTTTCGTGACCAATGTTTCAATATAATTTAATCCTTTTAACCTTAATATCCTAGATTAAACTCGAGTCATGGAATGCGTCATACTCTTCATAATTTAATATGAGTTTTTCTTGATAAATGAGTAGACTATATGAAACAAATCACTATTTGAGCATGGCCATGCATTTCATAGTCCTACTCAATCAAGAGGCCTATGGATAATACCCCTAATAAATAGGAGGATTAAATTCCATCTAGATCACTCATATTCCTCACACGATTCATGATCACCTTTATAGTCTACCCTATTAAAGGTGACCTTTGATGATATCAAAGTACATAAACTCTCGTGTAGTAATATAGTTATTTCTGGTCGGAGGACTATTACATCATTGTCACTATGAGAATTGCTAATGACACTTCACATAATGCTCCACATAGAATTCTCATGGTGGGTCTGTCCAGTACATCGTTCTCTAACATATACCTATGCATTGACTTAATATCTTATATATTTATGACCAATGAAATTTGGTCATCAGTCAATCCACATACTAGTCTCAATATATCATTGTTGTCCTGTCAACAATGATACTTGACTAGGGACATTTAAGAGCAATGATACAAATTGTAATTATATAATCTCATGTTCAAGTCACGTACTTGAAACTATATAATTTGTATCACTATTCTAAGGAATTCTATTATGTTAACATTTATATAACGCAGTAAATAAAACCATAATAAAATCATTCATTTATTCAATCAAATATAATATCAAAATGTTAAGCAATTATATCAAATAATTGGCCTCTAGGGCATAACCTCTAACAGGCTCTGCTAGTTCTATACCTTTTTTACTATTTGATGGCATTTCTCCTCCTACATATCTCCATTCGACAGCCCGGGGGGGGGGGGGGGACGGGGATCTAGCTTAGGGGTAGTTGGATAAATTGATTCTACTAAATTTTTAGGGGTCAAAAAGAAAGAGAGTAAAATTTTAAGGTGTTTAATCAATAAATTTTTTAAAATTTAGATTAAAAAATGATATCTAATATGAGTATGAAAGAATATACGAAACTGCAAATGGATTTTCACCCGTCATGCGGTAATCCGCATCGACAGATCATTTCCACAACTAAATAAAGAATGAATACGAAGGGTTATTCATCAGGCATGCAGTAATCCACGTAGACATGTTATTCCCATAGATTAATAAAGAATAGAATGACAATCCTTATGAGTATAAAGAAAATAACATCCTTTACGAATATGAAATAAATAATACCCCTTACCTTAGTAGAAAATTGGATACTACTATAGTGTAGTAGTAGAATACTCTTAATCTTTCTCTCTTATTCTGTCTCTATAGTTTCTCTCTCTATAGTTTTAATGAATTGGTGAGAAAGAAGGAAGAAATGAGCTTCTATTTATAGGAGAATGGACTAAATAGTAACTGATTCACGAACGGTCCAGATTGATTTACTATTAAAACGGACGGTTCATATTGATTTACTATTAAAACTTCAACTGAAGGTCCATATTGATTTACTATTAAAACTTCAACCGACGGTGCATATTGATTTACTATTAAAACTTCAACCGACGGTCAGAAAATTTAACATGTCCCCCCATGGAATAATAAGCCAAACGTACAGCAAACGCCTCATGATAAATCTCTCAATTTATATCAAAAATTGAATAAATAATTACCACAACACATTTTTAATCTTTCAACAATTATTCATCATTAATATTATAACTCACAATATTGACAACCAGATCGTTTCCAGGAAAGAGGGAACTTTCTGATAAGGATTTCTCTTTACTTCCTTATCGGCGCACAATTAAATAACCTAACATCTTTCCTCGATAGAACTTTCTAGACAGTGCCAATAATAATATGAGTAACTGTGTTGTGTCAATTATTAATTTAATAATATAAAGTATTGTGCAGATGATACTGTGACAATAATTGAATCAATAATATGAGATACTATGTAGCAACTACTATGACAATTATTGAATGAAACTGAGTGACTTCTTACGTAAGCATCAATAATTAGAGATACTGTGCAATATTGTGTGCTACTGTGCAACAACGCGTATTACTATACTTTTATCATCGGGTATTTCAACAGTTTAACGTTAAAAGTTTTGCCTTTATTTTTATAAAAAGGTTATTTCTGTCACTTTCTATATCCGACAATTATTCCATTGTGGGGTCCACCAATGATTGCGTCGTCGTACGAATATTCTTCGACAAAAGGAATATTTTCAGACAAAACGAATATTTTATGACAATTTGCTTACTTTGTAAAATTTTCACATATCACCCATAACTATAGCATTAATTAAATTATCACTTTACTATTTAGAATAATATTTAGAGAAAATTAAATCTTTATTTATAAAAAGTTGGGGTCTTACAACCTCTCATCCTTATGAAATTTTGTCCTCGAAATTGATGTACGTACTTGGTATTTCGAAGTGGTGAGGATACCTTGCTCTCATTTTAGATTCTGACTCCCAAGTAATTTCTTCAATATTATGATTTCTCCATAAAGCTTTGACTTGAGGTTTGAGAGTAGAACATATTCTCTCATATCCAAGATCTTGACAAGTACCTCCTCATGCGTTAAATCTTCAACTATCTCATCTGGTTCTAACTCAACAATGTAGTTTGGGTCTTCCACATATTTACGTAGCAGGGATATCTGAAAAACATTATAAACACGAGACATGCTTGGCGGTAAGGCGAGTCTATAGGCCACAATTCCTACTTGATCGAGGATTTTAAATGGAACAATAAATCGAGGGTTGAGCTTTCCTCTCTTTATCGATTTTTGCTTCTAGAATAACACCATCTTGTACTTTCTTCTTCATATTTATTAACCCTGGGTCTGTAGCTTGAGCAGCTTTAACTTTATCGATTAAAGTCGGTTCTACTCGTATATTGTCCATCTTCACGTGGGTCCCTGGAGTCTTTAACTCTATCTCCATTCTTTGTAAGTCATACAAAATGGGCCTTTGTATTGACAATATAGCACTCGTACCCGCATATGATCTTCTACTCAACACGTCAGCTACCACATTCATTTTTCCAAGATGGTATTGGATAGTATGGTCGTAATATTTCAACAGCTCGAGCCAACGTCGTTGCCGCATGTTGAGTTACTTTTGGGTGAAAAAATATTTTAGGCTTTTGGAGTATATTAGGTTGTCATCAATAAAGACAACCATGAAATGATCAAAATATTTCTTGAATATTCAGTTAATCATGTCCATGAAGGCAGCGTGGACATTAGTCAATCCGAAAGATATAACTAGAAATTCGTAATGCTCATATCGAGTTTTAAAGGAAGTCTTTGGAATGCCATCAGTTTTAATCTTTAACTGATAATATCCAGAATAGATATCGATCTTAAAGAAGAATTTAGCACCTTGCAATTGGTAAAACATGTAAGACCCCAATTTTTATGAATAAAGATTAATTTTTCTCTAAATGTTATTTTGAATAATAAGGTGTGGATTTGATATAATGTTATAGTTGTGGGTAATATTTACAAATTTTGCAAAGTAAGCAAGTTATCATAAAATATTCGTTTAGTCGGGGAATATTCATTTTATCAGGGAATATTCGTACGACGACACGATCATTGGTGAATCCTACAATGGAATTACTATCGGATTTAGAAAGCGACAGAAATAACTTTTTATAAAAATAATGGCAAAAGTTTTACCGATAACTGTAGAAATACCCGGTGATAAAAGTACAGTAATACGCGTGATTGCATAGTTTCACACCGTAGTGTACAATATCTTTGATTATTGATGCTTACGTGAGAAGTCACTTAGTTATATTCAATTATTTCCACAGTAATTGCTGCATAGTATCTCACATTATTGATTCAATTATTGTCATAATATTTTATATTATAAAATCAATAATTGAGACGACAAAGTTATTCATATTATTATTTGCATTATTGACAATGTCTAGAAAGTTCTGTCGAGAAAAGGGGTTTGGTCACCTAATTGTGCGCCAATAAGGAGAAGTCCTTATCGGAAAGCCCCCTCTTTCCTGGGAATGATCTGGTTGTTAATATTGTGAGTTATAATATAAATGATAAATAAATGTTATTAAAAATTTATTTAGTGCAGCCAAGTGAGTTGAGATAAATAGAGGAGTTTTTATGAAATATTTGTTGTAAATTTGGTTTATTACATGGACCCCTACTTACTCATTTTTCAAAATCATCGATAGAAAGTTATCTTAGTTATATATATATATATATAATGTGTGTGAGTGTGTGAGTGTGTATGTGTGTGTGATAGGACTGAGCAAGTAACCAAATTGGAACCGAAACCACACCAACAACCACACGAACCGCACCAATTAAAACCACACCAACAGTTCCGGCGTATTTGGAGATTTTATGTGGGTTGAATAACCAAATTTACGGTTCCGGTTTGGTTACTAGCCAAAACTGCACGCATAAAACCGAAACCGCACCATGTGTGTGTGTATGTATGTATTATCTCTAGTAAATTCTAGAGTTATTTTTTACTTGAACACGCACAGAGAAAACCCCAGTCTTGCATTGTCATTTTTTCACCAATTGAAAGAAGATGGTTAGAGGTTATAGAGTCAAAAATTAAGCAATTGAGTTTTGGAATTTCGAATTTGTTTGATGCATTTTCGGAGGGAATTATAGTTGAGGGGCCGAATCCGTTGGTTCGAGCACTTGATGCATTTGTTAAGGTCAATGCTATAATAGTAATAGTCTAATAAGTTATTTTTCAAATTAGGTATAGTTATGATTATATTCTATAAGTCCTCCCTGCAATATATAAGATAGAATTTCATTCTATTTCCAGTATATACTTTCAATTTTTTAAGAACTACATAAACCTTCTTACTTGTTATCGATTATATGGTCTCCGTTGTTTTATATAGCGTATGTTTTAGTTTTAAAGCATATTTCCTTTATTATAAACTAAAACTATTTTACGTGTCTCACTATTCTATGATTTGATGGTGAATTTGACATATTTGGCAGAAGGAACTTTCGTTCTATGCTTGATATCATTCTCATTGCCGACTCTGTCACTAAGTTAATTGCTCGATGTAAGTTCCATGTTAAAGTTTATTGAAATCTTAGACTTTTTTGTTGTTTCAATTAGTTTTGGAACCAAAACCGCACCAATTAAAATCGCACCGCACTAATCACAAGCAGTTTCGTGTGCGGTTTTGAATTTTGCAAACCTCACCTAAGCGGTTTCGGGTGCGGGTTGGACTTCAAACCGCGCCAAACCGCTCCATGCTCACCCCTAGTCTGTGAGGGTGTGTGGTGTATAAAATAGAATATATTATATTTTATTTGTTGCATAGTACTGCATAGTGTATCATAGTATTGCATAGTGCGTCATAGTAAAAGCAAATGTTTTTAAAAGTTTAAGCCGAAGAAGCGCCCGTGAATATTTTCCTGTTCACCCGTGATTTTCTAATTCAAATAGTACTGTAAGACCCCAACTTTTTATAAATGAAATTGAATTTTCTCTATTTATTATTTTGAAATAGTAAGGGATGTTATTTTCTTAAATGATATTATTTTCTTCAATATCATTATGCCGAAAGATTGGTCTGAACTTTTTTATCAAATTTGGAACTTTTTGTGTCGGGATTACTATTCACGTATACGACACTATTCACGAATACGACACTATTTACCGAAAAATGAAATTTTCTTCTTTTTGTCCAAGATTTCTATTATGGTTACTATCTTTGATTGTATCCATGTTTGGATCTTTATTTTTGAATTCTGCTTCAAAATTGGTTATTATGGAGTATTATTGAACTTGGATAAAACTGTAATACGAATCCCTAATATTTGTTCTTTTGTTTCAATGGATTCGTTTTCTTTAAAATATTTTTCATCATCCTCAGTCCTAAATGATGATATTACTGAATATCTTGGTGAGTGATCGCAATGATGAATGATTTCTGATGAATATCTTTGGCCCGTAGTGCAAAGATGAACATGTGTTTAGATGAACATGACCAACTGGTGAATATCTTTGGCCTGTAGTGCAAAGATGAATATTTGATTCCAGATATATATTGATTTATGTTACAGGGATAAAATATTGAAGATTGACTTTTAAATTCATATATAGAAGATAGTAGATTTTATTCTCTACTTAACTCTTCTAATGAATTATTATTTCCGCTGCGAATATTGATTTAAAACTGGTTGTCTATTGTATTCTATTAGATTTTCCCTGTTGAGGACTAACGATGATTTGTTCTATATTATCTTAGTCATAATGTTCTTTACTGGGCTAGTTGAGCTCACCCTTTTCCTTTTTGTTCCATTTTTCTTCTCAGGAGGCGAGAATGTAGCAAGTACTAGTCGGGGTGTGGAATGATGGTTCTAGAAGTTGTTTTAGTAGTCCTCACTATTTTGTAAAATAGTGTATCAATAATTGTAATGAGGAATTATTTGAGTGTGTATATTGTCTAGATGACAATAGTTGTATTTAAACTCACAGTTTAAGTGTTGTCGTATTTTGCACGACAATTGTATTATTAAAGTTGTAGTTATTTCTGTACCATGTATTTGGCGACTCAGAATGGGTGTTGTATACCTATTTTGGGGGCGTCACAAGTACCCTGCCATTCTCCTATAAATATGATGCTTAGTTTAGAAATGAAAATCACACCGGTATCAGAGAATTCTTCTTCTATATTATTGAGTGTATTTCTTTAGAGTTTAAGGAAGCTTTGAGTGTAGAAAATAGTACAAGTTTTCTTCAAGAATATCACCGCCCTACCAGTCAGAAATACTCTCCTTTTAAGGTAAGGGATATTATTTTTGTTCAATATTCGTATAAAATAATATTTTCTTTCATACTATGTAGTATGTAAGTAATATTATTTCATTTCGTATTCCTAATTATACACTCATGTTGATAAGTATTGCTTCTATACTCCTTGAAATTAGTTGAATATCCTTGAAATTTGCGCTTCATCTAGTATTGTTTCACAAGAATATTTTTATGAATATTCTTGTTAAATTTTAATATTTTCATGCCGGGGTCCTATTCACGGGGTACTATTAATGAAGTACTATTCACAGGATACTATTTATTGGGTACTATTCACCCGGGGTACTATTCACGACAAAACGTAATTTCTTTTCTATCCAAATTATTTTTGATACATGAATATTATTCTTGAATTTTACTCCACAAAGCAGTTATCATGTTGACAATTTGGACATTTTTAAACTCTGGATAAATTAAAAATCTTTAATATTTATCTTTGATTTCGTTTGATTGATGTTTATATCATTGTCATCATCCTTATGCTTATATTGTGATGAAAGTTATCTTTGGCCTGTAGTGCATAGATGGACTGTTGAATTGGTATGATTATGACCATGAATTATGTATCAGTATAATCATGACCTGTAATGTTACAAATGATGTTGTTATAGTCCTCATTGGCCCGTAGTGCATTGATGGACAGTTGTTGGCATGATCATGACTACTGGTGGTAATAACGAATATCCTTGGCATGTAGTGCATGAATAATTCGTGGATGTGATACTAATAAATGTCATTGGCCCGTAGTGCGTGGATAATTCAGTGATGTGGATTATTTATTGAGTTATGTTACAACGATAAAATATTCATGAAGAACTTTTAAATCATAGAAGATAGTAGATATAATGCTCTACTTGACTCTTCTAATGCATTGTTTATTCCGCTGCAATTAAACTTGTTGTCTATTGTATTCTATTAGTTTAACGCTGTTGAAGGCTAACGATAATTTATCCTGCATTATCTTAGTCATAATATTCTTTACTGGGCTAGTTGAGCTCACCCTTTGCTTTCATTGTTCTCTTCAGGAAATGAGAACATAACCGGGACTAGTCAGAAAATGGAGTGACGGTCTGAGATGGTGTGTGACGCCCCCAAAATAGTTATACATCACCTATTCTGAGTCGCCAAATACATGGTACAAAATTCAAATACAACTTAATTATACAACAGTCGTGTAAAATACGACTAAACATATGCTGTGAGTTTTAATAAAAATATTGTTATCTAGACAATATACAAACTCAATGGGGTCCTCATTACATTTATTATCACACTATTTCACAGAATAGTGAGGACTACTAATGCACCATCTAGGACCATCACTTTGTTTCCCCCGACTAGTCCCTGCTACGTTCTCATTTCCTGAAAAGAACAATGAAAGCAAAAGTGTGAGCTCAACTAGCCCAGTAAGAAATATTATGACTAAGATAATGCAGAATAAATTATCGTTAGCCTTCAACAGTGTTAAACTGATACAATATAACAAACATCAAGTTTAACTGCAGCGGAACAAGCAATCCATTAAAAGAGTCAAGTAGAGAATAAAATCTACTATCTTCTATGATTTAAAAGGTTTTTTATTACTTTTATCGCTGAGACTCAGCTTAATAAATAATCCACATCATCAAATCATCCCTGCACTACAGGCCAAGGATATTCTTTAGTATCACGACCACAAAATATTCATGCACTGCGGGCCAAAGATAATCATGTTTTCATCAACGGTCCTGATCATGTCATAAAACAATTCATCTTTGCACCCTTGGCCGAAGAAAATCCATAGCCATAATCATACTAAAAACTGTGCACTACGAGCCAAAGAGGAATTTTTTTTTTCCACATCATTTGTAACATTACGGTCATGATTATACCGAGTAATCCTTGGTCATAATCATACCAAGTCCATCTATCCACTACAGGCCACAGATGACTTTCAACATAATATAAACATGAGGATGATGACAATGACTTAATAATTCAATAAAACAAGTTCAAGAATTAATTTATCCATAAACCAATAACGTCCAAATTGTCAACATGATACTACTTTGTGGAGTAAAAATTCAAGAATGCTCAGAAGAATATTTCCATGAAAAGATACTGGATGAAGCGCAAATATCAAGGATATTCCACTAATTTCATGGAGTATAGAAGTCGAAACTTTAACCAACTGAGTATAATAAAGAATGGAATAACAAAAGAAATCACTAGGCATCCGATAGACCGCACAGACAGGTTATTCCAACATAATAATAAATAACGGAATTCAGTCGTGCGTGAAACGCACGCATGTGGATATTCCAACAAAATAATAAATAATGGAACCAGTCATGCCAGTAAAGCACATATACAGGATATTCCAATGTAATAATAAATAATGGAACTGTGTCAGCGTAATACGTGACCGACGGTGATATTCCAATGTAATAATAAAGAACGGAATAATGTAAGAATTTCACCAAGTATAGGTATCCTCGCGTGATATAAAAGTTATTCCAATAGAATAATAAAGAATGGAATAATGTAAGAATTTCACCAAGTATAGGTATCCCATCGTATGCAAAAGTTATTCCAATGTAATAATAAAGAATGGAATAATGTAAGTTCTCTTCACTTAATAAGAAAGAAAGAATACCCCTTACGAGTACAACAAATAATATCCCTTACCTTAAGAAGAAGAGTACTGGATATAGAAGTTATGAAGTAGTAGAACACTTTTCTTCTTTATCTCTATAGTTTCTCTCTTTAGAGTTTCAATGAATTCGTAAAAAATAATGAAGGAATGAGCTTCTATTTATAGAAGAATGGATCGTGATAGTAACTAATTCATTAACGTCCGATTGATTTACTTTAAGCAGACGGTCCAGATTTAAAACAAAATCTTTTAAATAAAATATAATATATTCTATTTATAGTCTAATAAAACGAATAACTTTATAAAAGTATTCTGTTTTATATAAAAAGATTTTACTATGCAAAACACTATGCGTGCACTATGCAACACTATGCATAATAAAATATAATATATTCTATTTATGGAATATCTTTATAAAAGTATTATGTTTTATATAAAAAGCTTTTCTGTTTTATTACATTAATAATACTAATAAAACAAAACTAAGTGACTTATCACGTAAGCATCAATAATCAATACCGCAGTGTTACTATGCAATCACGCCAGACATCAGATTTTTTACTACCAAGTAGTTCAACAGTATTAACGGTAAAACTTCTGCCGTTATTTTTATAAAATATTTTTGTCATTTTCTCAATCCGACAATAATTCCGCTGTGGGGTCCACCAATGATTGTACCGGCGTACGGATATTCTCTGACAAAAAGAATATTCCCCGACCAGTTGAATATTATACAACAACTTGCATACTTTTCAAAATTTATAAATACTACCCACAACTATAACACTATCTCAAATCCACACCATAATATTCAAAAAAATATTTCGAGAAAATTAAATCTTTATTCATAAAATCTGGGGTCTCACATGGTGGTTATTATAGTCCTCACTATTTTATAAAATAGTGTGATAATAATTGTAATGAGGACTCCATTTGAGTTTGGATATTGTCTACGAGACAATATTCGTGTTAAAACTCTCAGCTTATATTTGTCGTATTTTACACGACAGTTGTATAATTAAGTTTGTATTTGAATTCTGTACCATGTATTTGGCGACTCAGAATGGGTGGTGTATACCTATTTTGGGGGCGTCACAGTTGGTATCAAAGCTTAGGGATATGATCCCTGGCTAAAATATGAGGCTAGAACTAGGAGGGGAGAGACGTGTAAATCCTTCGCTAGTATGCCCTACCTAAGCTTATTTGTTATTTAATTGGTCGGTCAGAATATAGGGATAATATGTGGCATGTCAATTAACCCTTATTTTGTGGCAGTGTTTGAAAATGACATCTGAAAATGTTGAGATAAGCAATGGAGCACATAAGACCATTGAGTCACCGCCAATCAATACCCAGGATAATGTGCATTAGGAAGGCAATAATCCTCATGTAAATAACAACACAGATCAAATGATGAACGATGAGATGTTTAGGAGCTTTCTGCAATTCATGAAACATCAGGCGAGGGAAACTCCTGTTCAAAATGCAGGTGGAAACATTGGCAACTCACGGCTGGTCACCGCTAAGCAGTTCAAGGTGCTGGGACCACCGATGTTTTTGGGAAAGCCAGAACCACTTAAGGTAGAGACGTGGATTAAGCAGATCAACAAGATATTTGATGTCTTAGGATGCTCCGAGGAGCAAAAGGTTCCCTTTGCCACCATCATGTTGCGAGGAGAGGCTGATTATTAGTGGGAATCTGTAAAACGTACTCAGCCTTCAGCACTGAAGATGTCTTGGGAGAAGTTTCAAGAATTGTTCAATGACAAGTACTTTCTTGAAAGTATTCGTCACATGAAGGAGGTAGAATTCATCAAGCTGGAGCAAAATAAAATGACCGTATTGCAGTATGCGGCTAAGTTTGCCGAGTTTTCCCAGTTTGCATCCCATTTGGTAGATAATGAGGAGCGTATGACACGAATGTTTCTGCGAGGTTTGAAACCCGAAATACGTCAATACCTCATTTCTCATAAACTTTTCTTGTATTTAGATGTTGTAAATAGGGCTCAGTTATTGGAGCGCGATAAAGAGTCTGCCCAACCAAAAGATAGCAGCCGGCAAAACGATAATACCAGTGGTAGCAGTCATCGAAGCGGTGACAACAAACGTGGAGGAAATCAACATGCCAGAAATGGTAACCACTTTGGTGGTAATCATGGCCAAGATAGTAGAAGTGGAAATTTCAAGAAGAGAGGGTTCAATAATGAGGGGAAGACAGCATCGCAAGCACCCATTTTCAAGGAAGGAGAACGACCACCGATCGTATGCTACAAATGCGGAGGGGAGGGACACATCAGTCCGAAATGTATGCAGCAACCCAAAACGTGTTACAATTGCGGAAGAGAAGGTCACCTAGTCCGATTTTATCGTGTAGTAAAGTCAACTCCAGCTGGGATGGAGACACCAAAGGCTGTCCAAGAAAAGATAAAGCCGATAGTTCAAGGGAGAGCGTTTGTCGTGACCTCCCAAAAAGTGAGGAACCCGAACGAAGTTATCACGGGTAAGCTAATCATAAACTCTTGCGAAGTCTATACCTTATTTGATACCGGTTCTACCCATTCTTTTATTTCACCTATTTGCGCTCAACGTTTAAATTTGACTCCAGAGAAATTAGACTTTGACTTATCTGTTGAAACTCTGTTGGGAGAAACCTTCATTACATCCACTATTTATAAATCTTGTTTAATTCAAATTGGCACCCTCACATTACCTGTCGATCTTATCTCTCTGAAAATACTTGCATTTGATATGATTTTAGGGATTGATTGGTTAACTACTCATCATGTTAAAATTGATTGTTTTCGTAAGGTTGTTAGCTTTTATATTCCTAACCAACCTATTATGAGAATTTAAGCAACCAAATCAATAAAGTCAATTAGTATCATATCAAGCCATAAAGCCATTCGTTTATTGAAAAACGGATGTCATGCTTTCTTAGCCCATGTCACAGATTTAAACAAAAATATGTCAGATTTGAATGATATTTCTATTTTTAATAAATTTCCTGACTATTCCTTGAAGAACTTCCTGGCCTACCCAAGAGCGTGAAATCGAGTTTTGTATTGACCTTGAACCCGGTACAAAACCCATTTCCAAAACCCCATATCGAATGGTTCCTATTGAACTTCAGGATTTAAAAACCCAACCGCAAGAACTGTTAGACATCGGTTTCATTCGTCCTAGTACATCTCTTTGGGGTGCTTCTGTTCTATTCGCAAAGAAGAAAGATGGGAGTATGCAACTTTGTATTGATTATCAAGAGTTGAATCATGTCACCGTTAAAAATAGGTACCCGTTACCTCGCATTAATGACCTATTTGACCAGTTGCAAGTTGCCAAATTCTTTTCAAAGGTCGCTCTTTGTTTCGGATATCATCAGTTAAAGATTAAAACTGATGACATTCCAAAGACTACTTTCAAAACTCGGTATGGGCATTACGAAATCCTAGTCATGTCTTTTGGATTGACTAATGCTCCTGCTGCCTTCATGGATATAATGAACCGAGTATTCAAGGAATATTTGGATCATTTTGTGGTTGTCTTTATTGATGACATCCTCATATACTCTAAAAGTAGTTAAGATCATGAGCAACACTTGAGGCTGATACTCCAAAAGCTTCATGAAAATAAGCTATATGCCAAGTTGAAGAAATATGAGTTCTGGCTTGAAGAAGTAGCATTCCTTGGGCACGTGATATCAAATCAAGAAATATATGTTGACCTAGCAAAGATTGAAGCAATTCAAAGCTAGGAGCAACCTAAGTCAGTAACTAAAGTACGTAGCTTTCTGGGATTAGCTGGTTATTATCGGAGATTCGTGGAAGGATTTTCTCGAATCGCTACTCCATTAACTTAGCTGACTCGAAAAGAAAAAATAATCGGTTGGAGCGAGGAATGTGATAAGGGTTTTCAAGAACTCAAGAGGAGACTCATTTCAACACCTATTTTGACAATACCATCTGGTTCAGAGGGATTTGTCATCTACAGCGATTCTTCAGGAAGAGGGTTAGGATGTGTTCTCATGCAACATGGAAAAGTCATAGCCTATGCCTTATGATAACTCAAAGAATATGAGAGGAATTATCCTACTCATGATCTAGAGTTAGCAGCAGTCATTTTTGCGCTTAAAATATGGAGGCATTACCTGTTTGGGGAGAAAGTGGAGATCTATACAGATCATAAAAGCCTCAAATATTTCTTCACCTAAAAGGAACTCAACATGAGGCAACGACGTTGGCTCGAGCTGTTAAAAGATTACAATCATACCATTCAATACCATCCTAGGAAAGTGAACATGGCAGCTAATGCGTTGAGTAGAAGATCATATGCGGGTACGAGTGCTATATTATTAACGCAAAGGCCCATTTTGTATAACTTACAAAGGATGTAGATAGAGTTAAAGACTACAGGGACCCATATGATGATGTCAAATATACGAGTAGAACCGACTTTAATCTATAAAGTTAAAGCTGCTCAAGCTGCAGACCTAGAGCGCGTATGAGGAAGAAAGTACAAGAAGGTGTTATTCCGGAAGTAAGAATCGATGAAGAGGGAATACTTCCAGTTAACTCCAGACTTTGTGTTCCTAACGACTTTGATTTGAAGTATAAAATCATGATGGAGGCGCACAACACATCGTTTGCAATCCATCCTGGGAGTACCAAAATGTATTATGATCTTCGACATACATTTTGGTGGAGCAATATGAAGAGAGAGATAACGGAATTTATCTCAAGGTGTTTAACTTGTCAACCTGTCAAGGCGGAGCATCAAGTGCCTAAAGGTCCATTGCAACCACTTGAAATTCTAGAATGGAAGTGGAGCACATTACCATGGATTTCATTACTGGTCTTCCCAAGGTTTCTCAAGGCATAGATGCAATTTGGGTCATTGTCGATAGATTAACTAAGTCTGCTCATTTCTTACCTATACGAGAAACTTATTCACTTGAATGTCTTGCTCGTATATACATAAATGAGATTGTAACACTGCATGGTATGCCAGTATCCATAGTTTATGATCGAGACCCAAGATTCACTTCACGGTTTTGGGTCAGTTTGTAGAAATCTATGGGCACGTATTTACGATTTAGTTCTGCATATCATCCTCAAATAGACGGGCAGTCGGAGAGGACTATTCAAACTCTTGAAGATCTATTAAGACTATATGTCCTAGACTTCAAAGGAAGTTGGGACAAATTCTTGCCATTAGTGGAATTCTCCTACAACAACAGTTATCAAGCAAGTATAGGCATGGCTCCATTCGAGGCGTTGTATGGATGCAAGTATCGTTCTCCAGTATGCTAGGATAAGGTGGGTGAAGTAACATTGTTGGGACCGGAATTGGTACGCATGACAATGGAAAAGGTTCAAATGATACGGCAACGTATAAAAACCTCACAAGATTGACAAAAGAGTTATGCTGATCTTCATTGAAGAGACGTGGAGTTCAATGTTGGAGATCATGTATTATTACGTGTTGCTCCATGGAAGGGAGTTACGAGATTTAGAAAGAGAGGAAAGCTCAATCCTTGATTTATTGGCCCATTTGAAATCCTCGACTGAGTAGGAACTGTGGCCTATAGACTCGCCTTACCGTCAAGTATGTCTCGTGTTCACAACATTTTTCACATATCTATGTTACGTAAATATGTGGAATACCCGAATCACATTATTGAATTAGAACCAGATGAGATAACGGAAGATTTAACGTATGAAGAGGTACCTGCTAAACTCTTGGATAAGAAGGAACATATTCTACGCTACAAGGTTATACCTCAAGTCAAAGTTTTGTAGAGAAACCACAATATTGAGGAAATAACCTAGGAGTTAGAATCTGAAATAAAATCAAGGTATCCTCACCTCATCGACATACCGGGTACGTACACTAATTTCGAGGATAAAATTTCATAAGAAGGGGAGGTTGTAAGACCCTAACTTTTATGAATAAAGATTAATTTTTCTCTAAATGTTATTTTGAATAATAAGGTGTGGATTTGATATAATGTTATAGTTGTGGGTAATATTTACAAATTTTGCAAAGTAAGCAAGTTATCATAATATATTCATTTTATCAGGGAATATTCATACGATGACACAATCATTGGTGGACCCCACAACGGAATTACTATCGAATTTAGAAAGCGACAGAAATAACTTTTTATAAAAATAACGACTAAAGTTTTATCGTTAACTGTTGAAATACCCGGTGATAAAAGTACAGTAATACGCGTGGTTGCATTGTAGCACACGATATTGTACAGTATCTTTGATTATTGATGCTTACGTGAGAAGTCACTCAGTTATACTCAATTATTGCCACAGTAATTGCTGCATAATATCTCACGTTATTGATTCATTATTGTCACAATATTTTATATTATTAAATCAATAATTGAGATGACACAGTTATTTATATTATTATTTGCATTATTGACAATGTCTAGAAAGTTCTGTTGAGGAAAAGGGTTTGGTCACCTAATTGCGCGTCAATAAGGAGAAGTCCTTATCGGAAAGCCCCCTCTTTCCTGAGAATGATTTGGTTGTAAATATTATGAGTTATAATATTAATGATAAATAAATATTATTAAAAATGTGTTTAGTGAAGCCAAGTGAGTTGAGATAAATAGAGGGTTTTTTTTTTATGAAGTTTTTGTTGTAAATTTAGTTTATTACATGGATCCCCACTTACTCATTTTTCAAAATCATCGGTAGAAAGTTATCTCAGTTATATATATATATATATATATAAAGTATGTCAATATATATAAGTATTATATATATATTATATTATATAAGTTTTATTTTTTATATAAAATAAAATATAATATATTTTATTTGTTGCATAGTACTGCATAGTGTTGCATAGTGCAGCATAGTAAAATCAAATTTTTTAAAAAGTTTCAGCCGAAGAAGCGCTCGTGAATATTTTCCAATTCTCCCGTGATTTTCTAATTCAAATAGTACCTTGCCATTCTCCTATAAATATGATGCTTAGTTTAGTGAAAGTCCAATAATAGTCTTGAAGGAGGGTTGAATAGATTATTAAAGGTTAAAAATTATATCATGAATTTTTGAATTTGTAATGATTAATTTTCAGTTTTAGAAAGTAGCATGCAAGATAGTAAAAATTCCATCACACAATGCACATAGATTTATCTGGTTCAAAACATACACTGTGACGCCCCCAAAATAGGTATACATCACCCATCTTGGATTGCCAGAAAATACACTACTAATAAATCCATTTATACAACTGTCGTGCAAAATACGACCATAGTTAAACTGTGAGTTTTAATACAAATATATGTAACTCTCATGGTGCCTCGACCACAACACCTTACAATGGTACCTTACACAAAGGTACAGTCAATAATTATTTTAGAAATTAAAATCTTTAGAAGATGCTCAAGGAAACCTTCGTATATGGGAGACCATACGTCTAAGTTATAATAGATATCATATGTCCACATAATTATCCTTGGTTGATGTGACGCCCCCAAAATTAGGTATACATCACCCATCTTGGGTCGCCAGATACATGGTACAGAATTCAAATACAACTCACTAATACAACTGTCATGTACAATACGACAAAACATAAACTGTGAGTTTGAATACAAATATTGTCTACTAGAGATTATACAAACTCAAAAGGAGTCCTCATTACAATTATTATCACACTATTTCACGGAATAGTGAGGACTACTAATGCTATCCTCTGGACCATCACTCCGTTCCCCGACTCGTCCCAGCTATATTCTCATTTCCTGAAGAGAACATTGAAAGAAAGGGTGAGCTTAACTAGCCCAGTAAGAAATATTATGACTAAGATAATGCAGAATAAATTATCATTAGTCTCCAACAATGTTAAACTGATAAAATATAATAGCCATCAAGTTTAACTGCAGCGGAACAAGCAATCCATTAAAAGAGTCAAGTAGAAAATAAAATCTACTATCTTTTATGATTTAAAAGGTTTTTCATCACTGTTATTGCTGAGACTCAGCTTAATAAATATTCCACATCATCGAATCACCCCTGCACTACGGCCAAAGATATTCTTTAGTATCACGACCACAATTATCAATGCACTACGGGCCAAGAATATTTGTGTATTCATTAATGGTCATGATCATGCCAACAACTGTCCATCAATGCACTACGGGCCAATGAGGACTTTTACCACATCATTTGTAACATTACGGTCATGATTACACTGAATAATCCCTGGTCATAATCATACCAAGTCCATCTAAGCACTACAGCCCATAGATGACTTTCAAAAATTATAAATATGAGGATGATGACAATGATATAAGAATTCAATAAAAAAAGTTCAAGAATTAATTTATCCAGGAACTAATAATGTCCAAATTGTCAACATGATACTGCTTTGTAGAGTAAAATTCAAGAATGCTCGTAAGAATATTTCCATGAAAAGATCTTTGGATGAAGCGCAAATATCAAGGATATTCCACTAATTTCATGGAGTATAGTAGTCAAAACTTTAACCAACCGAGTATAATAAAGAATGGAATAACAAAAGAAAAACACCATGCATGCGGATGCCCATAGATGATAAAGTTATTCCAACAGAATACTAAATAATCGAACGAAGTCAGTGCAAAATTTTGCAAGCGGGATGTTTCAAATGAGAATAATAAAGAATGGAATAACAATAGAAATCACCTTATATGCGGTATCAGACAGACAAAAGTTATTCAATGAATACTAATAAGGATTTTAATCAGTCCGCCGTAAACGATGTATATGATATTCCAAATGAGAATAATAAAGACGGAATCAGGTCCGGCGTAAAATGCACAGACTGGATATTCCAACAGAATAATAAAGACGGAATAATAGAAGAATGTCACCAAGTATAGGGTAGACCGCGTATACATGTTATTCCAACAAAATAATAAGAAATGTAATAACAACAGTTCTCTTCATGAATAAGAAAGAATAACACCCCTTACCGTAAAAGAACTAAATATAAGAGTAGTTAAGTAGAAAAAAAACTTTTCTTCTTTCTCTCTATAATTTTCTTTCTCTAGAGTTTCAGTGAATTCGTAAGAAAATAATGAAGGAATGAGCTTCTATTTATAGAAAAATGGAATGTATAGTAACTAACTCATAAACGGTCCAGATCGATTTACTTTAATCTGACGGTCCATATTTAAAGCAAAATCTTTTAAATAAAATATAATATATATTATATATAATATATATATATAATCTCACGGGACATCACCCCCGTGATTCAACTTGTCAAAAATCTGTGAATGATTCAACATAATAATACTCCTCCTGCTAACTTTCAACTGATACCAATAATGATCAAATAAAACAAACCTATTATATAATATTTATATATATATAACACATGCCTTTTGAAATTCTTTACTCACACGACAACATCAATCTCATCCCACCCAATTTTGACAACATAACCACTTTGCTTATATATATAATATATATAAATACATACCTTATATACATATATATATATATATAAAACTCTAATATATATATAAGTAATAAAATATAAACTGAGATGACTTCGCATGTAAGCATTAATAATCAATACCGTGTGCTACTATGCAACCACACGTATTACTGTATTTTTACTACCGAGTAGTTCAACAGTATTAACGGTTAAACTTTCGCCATTATTTTTCATAAAATATTTTTGTCGTTTTCTCAATCCGACAATAATTCCGTTGTGGAGTCCACCAATGATTGTGCCGTCGTACGAATATTTCATGTTTAAAACGAATATTCCCCGACCAATCGAATATAATATAACAACTTGCATACTATGCAAAATTTATAATTATTACCCACAACTATAACATTATATCAATTTCACTCCATAATATTCAAAAATAATATTTATAGAAAATTCATCTTTATTCAAAAAGTTGGGGTTTTACAATCTCCCCTTCTTATGAAATTTTGCCCTCGAAATTAGGGTACATACCTGGTATGTCGAAGAGGTAAGGATACCTTGATTTCATTTCAGATTCTAACTCCCAGGTCATTTCCTCAACATCGTGGTTTCTCCACAAAACTTTGACTTGAGGTATAACCGTGGAGCGTAAAATATGTTCCTTCTTATCCAAGATTTGAACAGGAACCTCTTCATATGTTAAATCTTCCGCTATTTCATCTGGTTCCAACTTAATAATGTGGTTCGGGTCTTCCACATATTTACGTAACATGAATATGTGAAAAACGTTATGAACACGAGACATACTTGGCAGTAAAGCGAGTCTATAGGCCACATTTCCTACTCGATCAAGGATTAAAAATGGGCCGATGAATCGAAGATTGAGCTTTCCTCTCTTTCCAAATCTCGTAACTCCTTTCCATGGAGCAACACGTAACAACACATGATCTCTTATATCGAATTCCACGTCCTTTCGATGAAGATCAACATAACTCTTTTGTTAATCTTGTGAGGTTTTTATACGTTGCCGGATCGTTTGAATCTTTTTCGTAGTCATACGTACCAACTCCGGTCCCAATAACGTTGCTTCACCCACCTCATCCCACCATACTGGAGAACGACATTTTCTTCCATATAACGATTCGAATGGAGCCATGCCAATACTTGTTTGATAACTGTTGTTGTAGGAAAACTCCACTAATGGTAAGAACTTGTCCCAACTTCCCTTGAAATCAAGGACACCGAGTCTTAATAGATCTTCAAGAGTTTAAATAGTCCTCTCCGACTGTCCGTCCATCTGAGGATGATATGCCGAGCTAAATCGTAAATCTATGCCCATAGCTTTCTGCAAACTAACCCAAAATTGTGAAGTGAATCTTGGGTCTCGATTAGAAACTATGGATACTGGCATACCCTGTAGTCTTACAATCTCGTTTATGTACATACGAGCAAGACGTTCAAGTGTATAAGTTTCTCGTATCGGTAAAAAATGAGCAGACTTGGTCAATCTATCAATAATGACCCAAATCGCATCTATACCTTGAGAAACCTTAGGAAGACCGATAACGAAATCCATGGTAATGTGCTCCCACTTCCATTCTGGAATTTCAAGTGGTTGCAATGGACCTTTTGGTACTTGATGCTCTGGCTTGACTCGTTGACACGTTAGACACCTTGAGATAAACAGCGTAATCTCTCTCTTCATATTGCCCCACCAAAATGTATGTCGTAGATCATGATACATTTTGATACTCCCTGGATGGATTGTAAACGGTGTGTTGTGCGCTTCCATCATGATTTTATACTTTAAATCAGGGTCATTAGGAACACAAAGTCTAGATTTGACTCAAAGTATTCCTTCTTCATCGATTCTTGCTTCCGGCATAGCACCTTCTTGCACTTTCTTCCTCATACGCACGCTCACTCTGAGTGCAGTAGCTTGGCGACTTTAACTTAATCAATTAAAGTCGGTTCTACTCGTATATTTGACATCATCACATAGGTCCCTGGAGTCTTTAACTCTATCTCCATCCTTTGCAAGTCACACAAAATGGGCCTTTATGTTGACAATATCATACTCATACTTGCATAAGATCTTCTACTCAATGCGTTAGCTACCACGTTTGCTTTTCCAAGATGGTATTGGATGGTATGATCATAATCTTTCAACAGTTCAAGCCAACGTTGTTGTAGTATGTTGAGTTCCTTTTGAGTGAAGAAATATTTGAGGCTTTTATGATCCGTAAAGATCTCCACCTTCTCCCTATACAAGTAATGCCTCCAAATTTTAAGTGCGAAGACCACAACTGCTAACTCTAGGTCATGAGTAGGATAATTCCTCTCATATTCTTTGAGTTGTCGTGAGGCATAGGCTATGACTTTCCCATGTTGCATCAGAACACATCCTAGCCCTTTTCCCAAAGCATCACTGTAGATGACAAATCCCTCCGAACCAGATGGTATTGTCAGAACAGGTGCCGAAATGAGTCTCCTCTTGAGTTCTTGAAAACTCTTCTCACATTCCTCGCTCCAACCGAACTTTGTATCTTTTCGAGTCAGCTGAGTTAGTGGAGTAGCAATTCGAGAAAACCCTTCTACGAATCTCCGATAATAACCAGCTAAGCCGAGAAAGCTACGTACTTCGGTCACTGATTTAGGTTGCTCCCAGCTTTGAATAGCTTCAATCTTTCCTTGGGTCACAAGATATTCCATGACTTGATACCACGTGCCCAAGGAATGCTACTTCCTCAAGCCAGAACTCGCATTTCTTCAACTTGGCATAAAGCTTATATTCACGAAGCTTTTGGAGTATTAGCCTCAAGTGTTGCTCATGATCTTCACGGCTTTTGGAATAAATTAGGATGTCATCAATAAGGACGACCACAAAGTGATCCAAATATTCCTTGAATACTAGGTTCATCATATCCATGAAGGCAGCAGGAGCATTAGTCAATCCAAAAGACATGACTAGGAATTCATAATGCTCGTACCGAGTTCTGAAAGTTGTCTTTGGAATGTCATCGGTTCTAATCTTCAATTAGTGATATCCAAAACGAAGATCAATCTTTGAAAAGAATTTGGCGCCTTGCAACTGGTCAAACAGGTCATCAATACGTGGCAATGGGTACCTATTTTTGATAGTGACATGATTCAACTCCCGATAATCAATACAAAGTCGCATACTCCCATCTTTCTTCTTCATGAATAGAACAGGCGCACCCCAAGGAGAAGTACTAGGCCGAATAAAGCTAATGTCTAACAATTCCTGCAGTTGGGTCTTTAACTCCTGAAGTTCAATAGGAGCTATTCGATATGGGGCTTTAGAAATGGGTTTTGTATCGGGTTCAAGGTCGATACAAAATTCAATTTCATGCTCTGGGGGTAGGCCAGGAAGTTCTTCAGGGAATACGTCAGGAAATTCATTAACAATAGAAATATTATTCAAAACTGACGTATTTTTGTTTAGATCTGTGACATGAGCTAAGAAAGCTTGACATCTATTTTTTAATAAATGAATAGCTTTATGGCTTGAGATGACAGTGATTGATTTTAATGGTTTGGTTACTTGAATTCGCATAATAGGTCGATTAGGAATACGAAAGCTAACAACCTTACGAAAATAATCAATTTTTGCATGATGAGTAGTTAACCAATCAATCCCTAGAATTACATCAAATGCAAGTATTTTAATGCAATAAGATCGATGTGTAATGTGTGGGTACCAACTTGAACCAAACAAGACTTATAAACCGTGGATGTAATGAAGGTTTCTCCCAGCGGAGTTTCTACGAGATAAGTCAAAGTCTAATTTCTCCGAGTCAAATTTAATCGTTAAGCGCAAGTAGGAGAAATAAAAGAATGGGTAGAACCCAGATCAAATAAGGTATAGACTTCACTAGAGTTTATGATAAGCTTACCCGTGATGACCTCATTCACGTTCCTCGCTTCCGGGAGGGTCACTACAAATGCTCTCCTTGCACTCATCGGCTTTGACTTTTTCGGGACTGACCTTTGGTGCCTCCATCCTAGCTGAACTTGTCTTCGGTGAACGACAAAATCGGGCAAGGTGACCTTCTCTTCCACAATTATAACATGCTTTGAACGGCATCGCGCTGTTTGGATTGATGTGTCCCTCTCCTCCGCATTTGAAGCATATGATAGGTGGTCGTTCTCCTTCCTTAATAATGGGTGCTGGTGTTGACGTCTTTCCATCATTGTTGAATCTCCTCTTCTTGAAATGTCCATTTTTACTATCTTGGCCATGATAACCACCGAAGTGGTGACCATTTCTGGCATGTTGATTCCCTCCAAGTTTGTTGTCGCCATTTTGATGACTGATACCACTGGTATTTTCATGCTGCCGGCTGCTTTCTCTTAGTTGTGTTGACTCGTTACCGCACTCCAATAATTGAGCCCTATTTACAACATCTGAGTACAAACACAGTTTATGAGAAATAAGATATTGACGTATCTCCGATTTCAAACCTCTTAAAAACATTCGCGTCATTCGCTCCTCATTATCGACCAAATGGGATGCAAACTGGGATAACTCCACAAATTTAGCCTCGTATTGCGACACGATCATATTGTTTTGTTCCAATTTGATAAACTCCACTTCTTTAATGTGACGAATACTCTCGAGAAAGTACTTGTCATTGAATAGCTCTTGGAACTTCTCCCAAGACATCTTGAAAAGGTCCAGGTTAGTAATGCTTTTCTGATTCCCACCAAGAATCTGTCTCTTCACGCAACATGAAGGTGGCGAAGGGAACCTTTTGCTCCTCGGAGCATCCCAAGACATCAAATATCTTGGTGATCTGCTTTATCCATGCTTCCGCCTTAAAGATGTTTTGGCTCTCCTATAAACTCCAGTGGTCCCAGCTCCTTGAACTGTTTAGCAGTGACCGTCTGAGAGTTTCCAGTGTTTCCACCTACATTTTGGACAGGAGCCGCTCTACTTTGATGTTGCATGAATTGCATAAAGCCTCGAGCGATCCATCATTCATCATTTGGTCAGTGTTGTTGTTTGCATGAGGATTGTTGCCTTCCTGATGCACATTCTCCTGATTATTGATATGTGGAGACTCAACGGTCTCTTGTGTTCCATTGCTATTTTCAACATTCTCGGATGTCATTTTCAGATACTGCCACAAAACAAAGGTTCATTAACATATAACATATTATCCATATACTTTGACCGACCAATTTAATACCAAATAAACTTAGGTAGGTTATACTAGCGAAGGAATTCCCCGTCTCTCCCCTCCTAGTTCTAGTCTCACATCTTAGCCAGGGATCATATCCCTAAGCTTTGATACTCAAACCGTGACGCCCCAAAATTAGGTATACATCACCCATCTTGGGTCGCCAGATATATGGTATGTAATTCAAATACAACTTACTAATACAACTATCGTGTACAATACGACAAAACATAAAGCGTGAGTTTGAATACAAATATTGTCTACTAGAGATTATACAAACTCAAAAGGAGTCCTCATTACAATTATTATCACACTATTTCACGTAATAGTGAGGACTACTAATGCTATCCTCTCGGACCATCACTCCATTCCCCGACTATCCCATCGCTATATTCTCATTTTCCAAGAGAATAGTAAAAGAAAAGGTGAGCTCAACTAGCCCAAGAAGAAATATTATGACTAAGATAATGCGTAATAAATTATCATTAGTCTCCAACAATGTTAAACCGATAAAATATAATAGACATCAAGTTTAGCTCTTGCAATGAACAAACAATCCATTAAAAGAGTCAAGTAGAAAATAAAATCTACTATCTTTTATGATTTAAAAGGTTTTTCATCATTGTTATCATTTGAGACTCGACTTAATAAATATTCCACATCATCGAATCACCCCGCAGATGCGGCTAAGGATATTCTTTAGTATCACGACCACAATTATCCATGCACTCACGGGCCAAGAATATTTGTGTATTCATTAATGGTCATGATCATGCCAACAATCGTCCATCAATGCACTACTACGGGCCAATGAGGACTTTTACCACATCATTTGTAACATTACGTCATGATTACAATCAATAATCCACGGACATAATCATACCAAGTCCATCTATGCACTCACAGCCACGGATGACTTTCAAAAATATAAATATGAGGATGATGACAATGATATAAGAATTCAATAAAACAAGTTCAAGAATTAATTTATCCAGAACTAATAATGTCCAAATTGTCAACATGATCTTCGCTTTCAGAGAGTAAAATTCAAGAATGCTCGGAAGAATATTTCCATGAAAAGATATCGGATGAAGTGCAAATATCGAGGATATTCCACTAATTTCATGGAGTATAGTAGTCAAAACTTTAACCAACCGAGTATAATAAAGAATGGAATAACAAAAGAAATCACCATGCATGCGGTAGCCAGCGATAGGCGAGTTATTCCAACAGAATACTAAATAACGGAACCAGTCGGACAAAATTACGCACCGATAGGATGTTCCAATGTAATAATAAAGAATGGAATAACAACAGAAATCACCTTGTATGCGGTACCAGCATGCAGACAAAGTTATTCAACGAGAATACTAATAAGGGGCGGAATCAGTCCCACGTAAAATGCATGACGTGATATTCCAATGTAATAATAATAAAGAGCGGAACCGGTCCCGGCAGAAAACGCATTGCAGACGAGGATATTCCAAATGTAATAATAAAGAGCGGAATCAGTCCGGCGTAGAAATGCATGTAATCGGATATTCCAACAGAATAATAAAGACGGAATAATAGAAGAATGTCACCAAGTATAGGGTAGACCGCGTATACAGGTTATTCCAACAGAATAATAAGAAATGGAATAACAACAGTTCTCTTCATGAATAAGAAAGAATAACACCCCTTACCGTAAAAGAACTGAATATAAGAGTAGTTAAGTAGCAGAAAACTTTTCTTCTTTCTCTCTATAATTTTCTCTCTCTAGAGTTTCAGTGAATTCGTAAGAAAATAATGAAGGAATGAGCTTCTATTTATAGAAAAATGGAATGCATAGTAACTAACTCATGAACGGTTCAGATCGATTTACTTTAATCTGACGGTCCATATTAAAAAAAAATCTTTTAAATAAAATATAATATATATTATATATTATATATATACAATCTCACGGGACATCACCCCCGTGATTCAACCTGTCAAAAATCTGTGAATGATTCAACATAATAATACTCCTCCTGCTAACTTTCAACTGATACCAATAATGATCAAATAAAACAAACCTATTATATAATATTTAGATATATATATATATATATATATATATATATATATAACACATGCCTTTTGAAATTCTTACTCACCCGACAACATCAATCTCATCCCACCCAATTTTGACAACATAACCACTTTACTTATATATATATATATAATATATATAAATACATACCTTATATACATATATATATATAACTCTAATATATATATAAGTAATAAAATAAAACTGAGATGACTTCTCACGTAAGCATTAATAATCAATACCGTGTGCTACTATGCAACCACATGTACATCGTACTTTTACTACTTAAGAGTAGTTCAACAAGATTAAGCGGTAAAACTTTTGCCGTTATTTTTAATAAAATATTTTTGTCGTTTTCTCAATCCGACAATAATTCCGTTGTGGGGTCCACCAATGATTGTGCCATCGTACGAATATTTTCTGTTTAAAACGAATATTCCCCGACCAATCGAATATAATATAACAACTTGCATACTATGCAAAATTTATAAATATTACCCACAACTATAACATTATATCAATTTCACTCCATAATATTCAAAAATAATATTTATAAAAAATTCATCTTTATTCAAAAAGTTGGGGTTTTACAGTTGACCCAATAGTCCCCAAAGAAAAACGAGAAAATTGCTATCATGTTCTTTCCAATGGCGAGTCTTCTCTTGACATATAATTATCTTCATTATCTCCAATTAAGAATTATATTTCAACCAAACTCCAAGATTATATAAGTAGTGCTCGTAGATATACTAAGCAAGTGAATGTGCACAACCCTGTCTTATGATAACACGAAGTCGTATATCATTAGACATCTTGTATGATGGTGGCAAAACACCCTTCCAAAGTTGGGTTCGCCTCACCCTATTTGATTCACCAAATATAACTATTAAATGATGTATAAAATACAACACACTTATCTAAAGTTTTCAATAAAATTATTTCCATCTTTGTTTAGGAGAACTCTCAATGACTATAGACCACCGTTCTAATCCCTTGTTACCCCCGCTCAACCCAGCTACACTCTTATTACCTAAAAGGAATTGTGAAGCAAAAGGGTGAGCACAACATGCCCAGTAAAGAATATCATGACTAAAGATAATTAAATTATCAATAGCCTTCGTCAATAATAAATCAGAGATTTAGAACATATGGTAGATGATAAAACTTTTCAACTATAGTTACAGCGGAACAAGTAATCCATTAGAAGAGTCAAATAGACCATAAAGTCTATTATATTTTCCATTTTAAAAGTCCATCAACACTGTCTTATCCCTGTAACATCAATCAACAATTCCTGTCCACAATCATGTGAATAACTCATAATCATAATTGTGGTTCTAAATTCCTCTTCGCATCTAGGACGAAGATAATTTTCATCACCTGTCTTTACCTGAAACATCAAAGATCATGGTTATACCAAATCACGCCTCGCTCATAATCATACTAATAAATTCATCTTTGCACTACGGGCCAAAGATATTCATTAACAGTTCATCTTTGCACTACAGGCCAAAGATATTCTCAACAACAGGTCATCTTTGCAGTATGGCCAAAGATATTCAACAATAATTCATCTTTGCACTTCATGCCAAAGATATTCAACATGTCATCTTTGCACTACGGGCCAAAGATATTAATATCTCAAAGATATATATAATCATTTAAGAATTTATATAAACAATAATTATAACCATGTTGATTAATTCACCTTTGCACTTAAGCTAATGATATTCAATTATAAATTCAATGGTCATGATCATACCAGTCAATAATTCATTTTTGCACTACTGGCCAAAGAGAACCCATAATAACGATCATACCAATAATCTACACATCTTTGCACTTAAGTCAAAGAGAAATTTCATCACCAAAATTATAAAAATGTTATATATGATCATAAAAACAATATGATCAAAACATGGATTTAATTTCATGAGTAAGATTCATAAATCAACGATAATTTGGTCAGAAAAAAAAATAATTTTGTCGTGAATAGTACCTGTGAATAGTAACTCGTGAATAGTAACTCGTAAATAGTAACTTATATTCGTAAATAGTATCGTATACGTGAATAGTACCCATGAATAGTACTTCGTGAATAGTACTCATAAAAGGAAAATACAAAAGAAAACGATATTACATGACGAGTACAAAAGAAATGATATCTCATACGAGTATAATAGAATATACAAAACTGCAAATGGATTTTCACCCGCCATGCGGTAATCCACGTATACAGGTTATTCCAACAGAATAATAAAGAATTGAATAACAGAAGAATTTCACCATGCATACAGAGTCCACGTGAGACAAAGTTATTCCAATGAATAATAAAGAATGGAATAACAACCCTTACAAGTATTGAAAGAAAATAACTCTCTTCATGAATATGAAAAAAATAATACCCTTTTACTTAATATTAAACGAAAATAATATTCATACGAATTTGAAAAAATTTCTCTCGTAATATGAAATAAATAATACCCCTTACTTAATATTAAACGAAAATAATATTCATACGAATACGAAAAATAATTTCTCTTCAGAATATGAAATAAATAACACCTCTTACCAATACAACAAATAATATCCCTTATGAATATTGAACGAATATAATATTTCTTACGAATATAAAAGAAATAATACCACTTACCTCAAAAAAAGACTGGATACTGGAATAGTGAAGTAGTAGAATACTCTTCTTCTTTCTCTCTATAGCTTCTCTCTCTATGATTGCTCTTGTGAGTCTTAGTGAATTGGTGAGAATGAAGGAAGAATGAGCTTCTATTTATAGGAAAATATAGTTTCGATAATTACACGTTTTGGGGCTCGAAATATTACAGTATAATACCTTCATCTTTTCCTTCATTTTTAATTTAGTCCTACAAGTATTATCAAACTTGCACCACCTCCCCTAATATTATATCATGTGAATCAATAGTACAATCATGTGACCCAATAGTTCTATACATGTGAAAAAAATAATTACAGTATAGTACCTTCATCTATACATCCATTTTTAATTTAGTCATTCAAGTATTATCAATCTTGCACCACCTCCCCTAATAGTACATGCATGTGACTCAATAGTACACACATGTGAACAAATAGTTATAAGCATGTGAATTAATAACAATTAATTGCTCATTTATCCGATTAATTACCCGATTGGTCAATATAAGCTCCAGACATCAATTATTATCGAAACAAATGTCAATTTCCACCAACACTAATAATCCAAACACAATGAAACTATTAATTTCATCTTTAATCAATATAAACTTAATCATCATTAATATTATAACTCACAATATTTAACAACCAGATCATTCCCAGGAAAGAGGAGGCCTTCCGATAAGGATTTCTCCCTATTGGCGCGCAATTAGGTGACCAAACCTCTCCTCGATAGAACTTTCTAGACATTGTCAATATTATAAATAATAATATGAATAACTTTGTCGTCTCAATTATTGATTTAATAATAATAAATATTATGCAGATGATATTGTGATAATAATTGAATCAATAATATGAGAGATATTATGCAACAATTACTATAGCAATAATTGAGTATAACTGAGTGACTTCTCATGTAAGCATCAATAATCATTACTGTGTGCCCTCAAAATTTACGTACCTGGTAGTTCGAAGAGATGAGAATACCTTGCTTTCTTTTTGGATTGTACCTTCCAAATTATTTCCTCTGTATCATGATTGTCCCCTTTGCTCATCTCCTGTATTTCAGATATCATTCTAGAATATATCTTCAAAACAAAGGTTAATTAACATATCAAAATTTGTCAACTTATGAAGTAAACAATTTCAGCTTAGGTAAGTCTCACACTAGCGAAGTATATTACTCATCTCTCCCCTCCTAGTTCTAGACTCATATCTCCGCCATCGATCATATCCCTAAGCTCTGATACCAAATGTGACGCCCCCAAAATAGGTCCACACGACCCATTCTGAGTCGCCAGATATCACACTACAGAAATAAAATGTGATGCCCCCAAAATAGGTATACATCACTCATCTTGAGTCACCAAATACATGGTACAAAATTTAAATACAACTTAATTATACAACAGTCGTGCAAAATACGACAAAACATAATCTAAGAGTTTTAATAAGAATATTGTCATCAGGACAATATTCACACTCAATGGAGTCCTCATTACATTTATTGTCACACTATTTTATAAAATAGCGAAGACTACTAAAACAACCATCTAGACCATCAATTCGTTCCCCGACTCGTCCCAGCTATATTCTCATTTCCTGTAGAGAACAGTGAAAGAAAGGGTGAGCTCAACTAGCCCAGTAAGAAATATTATGACTAGGATAATGCAGAATAATTTATCGTTAGCCTTCAACAGTGTTAAACTGATAAAATATAACAAACATCAAGTTTAACTGCAGCGGAACAAGTAATCCATTAGAAGAGTCAAGTAGAGAATAAAATCTACTATCTTCTATGATTTTAAAGGTTTTTCATTAATTTTATCGCTGAGACTCAACTTAATAAATAAACCACATCATTCCTGCACTACGGCCAAGGATATTCATTAGTATCACGACCATAAATTATCCATGCACTACGGGCCAAGGATATTCGTGTATTCATCAATGGTCATGATCATGCCAACAACTGTCCATCAATGCACTACTACCAATGAGGACTTTTACCACATCATTTGTAACATTACGGCCATGATGATTATACCGAATAATCCCTGGTCATAATCATACCAAGTCTATCTATACACTACAGGCTAAAGATGACTTTCAACATATTATAAACATGAGGGTGATGACAATGATATAAGAATTCAATAAAACAAGTTCAAGGATTAATTTTTAAAGATTTATAATTTAATTTATCCAGAAATCAATAATGTCCAAATTGTCAACATGATACTGTTTTATGGAGTAAAATTCCAGAATACTCATAAGAATATTTCCATGAAAAGTACTGGATGAAGCGCAAATATCCAGGATATTCTACTAATTTCATGTAGTATAGAAGCCAAAATTTTAACCAACTGAGTATAATAGAATATATGAAACTGCAAATGGATTTTTGCCCACCATGCGGTAATCCACGTAGACAGATCATTTCCATAATTTAATAAGGAATGAATACGAAGGATCATTCACCATGCATGTGGTAGTCCACATAGACAGGTTATTCCAACAGAATAATAAAGAATAGAATAACAGAAGAATTCACCATGCATGTGATAGACCGCACAAACAGGTTATTCCAACAGAATAATAAAGAATGGAATAACAAAAGAATTCACCAGGCATGCGATAGACCGCACAGACAGGTTATTCCAACATAATAATAAAGAATGGAATATCAAAAGAATTCACCAGGCATGCGATAGACCGCGCAGACAGGTTATTCCAACAGAATAATAAAGAATGGAATAACAACCTTTGAAAGAAAATAACTCTCTTCATGAATAAGAAAGAAATAATACCCCTTATCTTAGAAGAAATTGAATACTGGAATAATGAGGTAGCAGACTTCTCTTCTTCTTTTTCTCTATAATTTCTCTCTATAATAATTGCTCTTGTGAGACTTAGTGAATTGGTGAGAATGAAAGAAGAATGAGTTCTATTTATAGGAAAATATTGTTTTGATAATTGCATGTTTTGGGGCTCAAAATATTACAGTATAATACCTTCATCTTTTTCTTCATTTTTAATTTAGTCCTGCAAGTATTATCAAACTTGCACCACCTCCCCTAATAGTAAATAATGTGAATTAATAGTTCATTCATGTGACTTAATAGTATAATCATGTGAAAAAACTAATTACAGTATAATACTTTCATCTATACCTCTATTTTTAATTTAGTCATGTAAGTATTATCAATCTTGCACCACCTCCCCTAATAGTACATGAATGTGAATCAATTGTACACACATGTGAAATAATAGCAATTAATTGCTCATTTTTCCGCTTCATTTCCCGATTAGACATCAATTATTATCGAAATAAATATCGATTTTCACTAACACTAATAATCCCAACACAATGGAACTATCAAATTCATCTTTAATCAACACGAACTTATTCATCATTAATATTATAACTCATAATATTTAACATCCAGGTCATTCCCAGGAAAGACGGGGCTTTCCGATAAGGATTTCTCCTTATTGGCGCGCAATTAGGTGACCAAACCTCTCCTTGACATAACTTCTAGACATTGTCAATATTACAAATAATAATATAAATAACTTTGTCGTCCCAATTATTGATTTAATAATAATAAATATTATGGAGATAATACTGTAACAATAATTAAATCAATAATATGAGAGATATGATGCAGCAATTACTATAGCAATAATTAAGTATAACTATGTGACTTCTCACGTAAGCATCAATAATTAATACCATGTGCTACTATGCAACCACGCGTATTACTGTACTTTTACCACCGGGTAGTTCAACAGTTTAACGGTAAAACTTTCGCTGTTATTTTTATAAAAAGATAATTCTGTCATTTTCTAACTATGACAATACTTCCGTTGTGGGGTCCACCAATGATTGTGCCGTCGTAAGAATATTCCCTGTTAAAATGAATATTCCCCGACCAATTGAATATTATATAACCACTTGTTTACTTTGCTAAATTTGTAAATAATATGAACAACTATAACATTATATCAAATTCACACCATAATATTCAAAAATATATTTTGAGAAAAATTAATCTTTATTCATAAAAGTTGGGGTCTTACAACCTCCCCTTCTTATGAAATTTCGTCCTCGAAATTAGGGTGCGTACCTGGTATGTCGAAGAGGTGAGGATACCTTGACTTCATTTCAGATTCTAACTCCCAGATCATTTCCTCAACATCGTGGTTTCTCCATAAAACTTTGACTTGAGGAATAACCTTGGAGCGTAAAATATGATCCTTCTTATCCAAGATTTTAACAGGTACCTCTTCATACGTTAAATCTTCCGCTATCTCGTCCGATTCTAATTCAATATTGTGGTTCGGGTCGTTCACATATTTACGTAACATAGATATGTGAAAAATGTTATGAACATGAGACATACTTGGCGGTAAGGCAAGTCTATAGGCCACAGTTCCTACTAGATCGAGGATTAATAATGGGCCAATGAATCGAGGATTGAGCTTTCCTCTCTTTCCAAATCTCGTAACTCCTTTCCATGGAGCAACACGTAAGAACACATGATCTCCAATATTGAATTCCACGTCCTTTCGATGAAGATCAGCATAACTCTTTTGTCAATCTTGTGAGGTTTTTATACGTTGTCGGATCGTTTGAATCTTTTTCGTAGTAATACGTACCAACTCCGGTCCCAACAATGTTGCTTCACCCACCTCATCCCAGCATACTGGAGAACGATACTTTTTTCCATACAATGCCTCAAATGGAACCATGCCAATACTTGCTTGATAACTATTGTTGTAGGAAAACTCCACCAATGGTAAGAACTTGTCCCAACTTCTTTTGAAGTCAAGGACACAGATTCTTAATAAATCTTCAAGAGTTTGAATAGTCCTCTCCGACTGCCCGTCCATTTGAGGATGATATGCAAAACTAAATCGTAAATCCGTGCCCATAGCTTTTTGCAAACTAACCCAAAATCTTGAACTGAATCTTGGATCTCAATCAGAAACTATGGATACTGGCATACCATGCAATCTTACAATCTCGTTTATGTACATACTAGCAAGACGTTCAAGTGTATAAGTTTCTCATATAGGTAAGAAATAAGTAGACTTGGTCAATCTATCAACAATGACCCAAATTGGATCTATGCCTTGAGAAACCTTGGGAAGACTAGTAACGAAATTCATGGTAATGTGCTCCCACTTCCATTTTGGAATTTCAAGTGGTTGCAATGGACCTTTTGGAACTTGATGCTCCGCCTTGACTCGTTGACAAGTTAGACACCTTGAGATAAACTCTACGATCTCTCTCTTCATATTGCTCCACCAAAATGTATGTCGAAGATCACGATACATTTTGGTACTCCTAGGATGGATTGCAAACGGTGTGTTGTGCAACTCTATCATGATTTTATACTTTAAATCAGGGTCGTTAGGAACATAAAGTTTGGAGTTGACTCAAAGTATTCCTTCTTCATCGATTCTTGCTTCCGGCATAGCACCTTCTTGCACTTTCTTCCTCATATGCATCAGCTCCAGGTCTGTAGCTTGAGCAGCTTTAACTTTATCGATTAATGTCGGTTCAACTCGTATGTTAGCCATCATCACATGGGTCCATGGAGTCTTTAACTCTATCCCCATCCTTTGCAAGTCATACAAAATGGGCCTTTGCGTTGACAATATCGCACTCGTACCCGCATATGATCTTCTACTCAATGCATCAGCTACCACGTTCATTTTTTTAGGATGATATTGAATAGTATGATCATAATCTTTCAACAGTTCGAGCTAACGTCATTGTTGCATGTTGATTTCCTTTTGAGTGAAGAAATATTTGAGGCTTTTATGATCCGTAAAGATCTCCACTTTCTCCCCATACGAGTAATGCCTCCAAATTTTAAGTGCAAAGACAACATCTGCCAACTCTAGAACATGAGTAGGATAATTCCTCTCATATTCTTTGAGTTGCCGAGAGGCATAGTCTATGACTTTCCCATGTTGCATGAGAACACATCCTAACCCTTTGCTTGAAGCATCACTGTAGATGACAAATCCCTCCGAGCCAGATAGTATTGTTAGAATAGGTGCTAAAATGAGACTCCTCTTGAGTTCTTGAAAACTCTTCTCACATTCCTCGCTCTAACCGAACTTTATATCTTTCTGAGTCAGTTGAGTTAATGGAGTAGCAATTCGAGAAAACCCTTCTACGAATCTCCGATAATAACCAGCTAAGCCGAGAAAGCTACGTACTTCGGTCACTAATTTAGGTTGCTCCCAACTTTGAATAGCTTCAATCTTTGCCGGGTCAACATATATTCCATGATTTGATACTACGTGCTCAAGGAATGCTACTTCCTCAAGCCAGAACTCGTATTTCTTCAACTTGGCATAAAGCTTATTTTCACGAAGCTTTTAGAGTATCAGCCTCAAGTGTTGCTCATGATCTTCACGGCTTTTGGAATATATGAGGATGTCATCAATAAAGAAGACCATAAAGTGATCCAAATATTCCTTGAATATTCGGTTCATCATATCCATGAAGGCAGCATGAGCATTAGTCAATCCAAAAGACATAACTAGGAATTTGTAATGCCTGTACCGAGTTCTGAAAGCCGTCTTTGGAATGTCATCGGTTCTAATCTTTAACTGATGATATCTGGAACGAAGATCGATCTTTGAAAAGAATTTGGCTCCTTGCAACTGGTCAAACAGGTCATCAATGCGAGGCAACGGGTACCTATTTTTGATGGTGACATGATTCAACTCCCGATAATCAATTAAAAGTCGCATACTTCCATCTTTCTTCTTCACGAAAGAACAGGAGCACCCCAAGGAGACGACTACAGACGAATGAAACCGATGTCTAACAATTCCTCGTAGTTGGGGTTTTAACTCCACGAAGTTCAATAGGAGCCATTCGATATGGGGCTTTGGAAATGGGTTTTGTATCAGTTCAAGGTCGATACCAAACTTGATTTCACGCTCCGGGGTAGGCTGGGAAGTTCTTCGGAGAATACGTCAGAAATTTATTAACAATAGAAATATCATTCAAATCATTATATATTTTGTTTAAATCGTGACATGAGCTAAGAAAGCTTGACATCCGTTTTTCAATAAACGAATAGCTTTATGGCTTGAGATGACTGTAATTGATTTTAATGGTTTGGTCACTTGAATTCGCATAATAGGTTGATTAGGAATATGAAAGCTAATAACCTAATGAAAACAATCAATTTTAGCATGATGAGTAGTTAACCAATCAATCCCTAGAATCACGTCAAATGCAAGTATTTTTAAGGAGATAAGATCGACAGGTAATGTGGGATTACCAATTTGAATCAAACAAGACTTATAAACAGTGGATGTAATGAAGGTTTCTCCCAACGTAATTTCAATAGATAAATCAAAGTCTAATTTCTCCGGTGTCAAATTTAAACGTTGAGCACAAGTAGGAGAAATAAAAGAATGGGTAGAACCGGTATTAAATAAGGTATATACTTTGCTAGAGTTTATGATAAGCTTACCCGTGATGACCTCGTTCGGGTTCCTTACTTTCTGGGAGGTCATGGCAAACGCTCTACCTTGAACTACCGGTTTTGACTTTTCTGGGATGGCCTTTGGTGCCTCCATCCCAGCTGGACTTATCTTCGGTGCATGAAAAAATCGGGCTAGATGACCTTCTCTTCCATAAATATAACACGCTTTGGACTGCATCGCGCAGTTTGGAGTGATGTGTCCCTCCCCTCCGCATTTGAAGCATATGATAAGTGGTCGTTCTCCTTCCTTAACAACGGGTGCTGGTGCTGATATCTTTCCATCATTGTTGAATCTCCTCTTCTTGAAATATCCACTCTTATTATCTTGGCAATTATTACCACCGAAGTGGTTACCATTTCTGGCATGTTGATTCCCTCGACGTTAATTGTCACCGCTTTGATGACTGCTACCACTGGTATTATCATTTTTCCGACTGCTTTCTCTTGGTTGGGTTGACTCATTATCGCGCTTCAATAACTGAGCCCTATTCACAACATCTGAATACAAACACAGTTTATGAGAGATAAGGTATTAACGTATCTCGGTTTCAAACCTCTTAGAAACATTCGCGTCATTCTCTCCTCATTATCAACTAAGTGAGACGCAAATAGGGACAACTCGGCAAACTTAGCTTCGTACTATGACACGGTCATATTGTTCTGCTCCAACTTGATGAACTCAACCTCTTTTATGTGATGAATACTTTCAAGAAAGTACTTGTCGTTGAACAGTTCTTGGAACTTCTCCCAAGACAACTTCAGTGCGGCAGGTTGAGTACGCTTTACCGATTCCCACCAGTAATCTGCCTCTCCTCGCTACATAAAGGTGGCAAAGGGAACCTTTTACTCCTCGGAGCATCCCAAGACATCAAATATCTTAGTAATCTGCTTTACCTACGCTTCCGCCTTAAGTGGTTTTAGCTGTCCAATAAACTCCGGTGGTCCCAGCTCCTTTAACTATTTAGCGGTGACCGTTCGAGAGTTTCCAGTGTTTCCACCTATATTTTGGACAAAAGACGCTCTCGCCTAATAATGCATGAATTGCATAAAGCCTCTGAACATTCTATTGCTCATCATTTGGTCAGAGTTTTTGTTTGCACGAGGATTGTCGCCTTCTTGATGCACATTATCCTGATTATTGATCTGTGGAGACTCAACGGTCTCCCGTGCATCATTACTATTCTCAACATTCTCGAATGTCATTTTCAAATACTTCCACAAAACAAGGGTTAATTGACATGCAACATATTATCCATATACTCTGACCGACCAATTAAATACCAAATAAACTTAGGTAGGTCATACTAGCGAAGGAATTTCCCGTCTCTCCCCTCCTAGTTCTAGTCTCACATCTTAGCCAGGGATCATATCCATAAGCATTGATACCAACTGTGACGCCGCCAAAATAGGTATACATCACCCATCTTGAGTCGCCAAATACTTGGTACAAAATTCAAATACAACTTAATTATACAACGGTCGTGTAAAATACGACAAAACATAATCTAAGAGTTTTAATTGGAAATTGTCATCTAGACAATATCCACACTCAATGGAGTCCTCATTACATTTATTGTCACACTATTTTATAGAATAGTGAGGACTACTAAAACAACCATCTGGACCGTCAATCCGTTTCCTGACTCATCCCAGCTATATTCTCATTTCCTGTAGAGAACAGTGAAAGAAAGGGAGAGCTCAACTAGCCTAGTAAGAAATATTATGACTAAGATAACGCAGAATAATTTATCGTTAGCCTTCAACAGTGTTAAACTGATAAAATATAACAAACATCAAGTTTAACTGCACCGGAACAAGCAATCCATTAGAAGAGTAAAGTAGAGAATAAAATCTACTATCTTTTATGATTTTAAAGGTTTTTCATCACTTTTATCGCTGAGACTCAACTTAATAAATAAACCACATCATCCCTGCACTACGACCAAGAATATTCATTAGTATCACGACCACAAATTATCCATGCACTACGGGCCAAGGATATTCGTGTATTCATCAATGGTCATGATCATGCCAACAACTGTCCATCAATGCACTACGACCAATGAGGACTTTTACCACATCATTTGTAACATTACGGTCATGATTATACCGAATAATCCCTGGTCATAATCATACCAAGTCTATCTATACACTACAGGCTAAAGATGACTTTCAACATATTATAAACATGAGGGTGATGACAATGATATAAGAATTCAATAAAACAAGTTCAAGGATAAATTTTTAAAGATTTATAATTTAATTTATCCAGAAATCAATAATGTTCAAATTGTCAACATGATACTGTTTTGTGGAGTAAAATTCCAGAATTCTCAGAAGAATATTTCCATGAAAAGATACTGGATGAAGCGCAAATATCCATGATATTCTACTAATTTCATGGAGTATAGAAGCCAAAACTTTAACCAATTGAGTATAATAGAATATATGAAACTACAAATGGATATTTGCCCACTATGCGGTAATCCACGTAGACAGATCATTTCCACAATTTAATAAGGAATGAATACGAAGGATCATTCACCATGCATGTGGTAGTCCACATAGACAGGTTATTCCAACAGAATAATAAAGAATGGAATAACAGAAGAATTCACCATGCATGTGATAGACCGCACAGACAGGTTATTCCAATAAAATAATAAAGAATGGAATAACAAAAGAATTCACCAGGCATGCGATAGACCACACAGACAGGTTATTCCAATAAAATAATAAAGAATGGAATAACAAAAGAATTCACTAGACATGCGATAGACCGCACAGACAGGTTATTCCAACAGAATAATAAAGAATGGAATAACAAAAGAATTCACCAGACATGCGATAGACCGCACAGACAGGTTATTCCAACAGAATAATAAAGAATGGAATAACAACCCTTGAAAGAAAATAACTCTCTTCATGAATACGAAAGAAATAATACTTCTTACCTTAGAAGAAACTGGATACTGGAATAGTGAGGTAGCAGACTTCTCTTCTTCTTTCTCTCTATAATTTCTCTCTATAATAATTGCTCTTGTGAGACTTAGTGAATTGGTGAGAATGAAAGAAGAATGAGCTTCTATTTATAGGAAAATATAGTTTCGATAATTGCACATTTTGGGGCTCAAAATATTACAGTATAATACCTTCCTCTTTTTCTTTATTTTTAATTTAGTCCTGCAAGTATTATCAAACTTGCACCACCTCCCCTAATAGTTAATAATATGAATTAATAGTTCATTCATGTGACTTAATAGTATAATCATGTGAAAAAACTAATTACAGTATAGTACCTTCATTTATACCTCCATTTTTAATTTAGTCATGCAAGTATTATCAATCTTGCACTACCTCCCCTAATAGTACATAAATGTGAATTAATGGTACACACATGTGAACAAATAGTTATAAGCATGTGAAATAATAGCAATTAATTGCTCATTTATCCGATTCATTACTCGATTAGTCAATATAACCTCCAGACATCAATTATTATTGAAATAAATGTCAATTTCCACTAACAATAATAATCTCAACAAAATGGAACTATCAAATTCATCTTTAATCAACGCGAACTTATTCATCATTAATATTATAACTCACAATATTTAACAACCATGTCATTCCCGGAAAGAGGGGCTTTCGATAAGGATTTCTCCTTATTGGCGCACAATTAGGTGACCAAACCTCACCTTGTGTAACTTTTAGACATTGTCAATATTGCAAATAATAATATGAATAACTTTGTCGTCTCAATTATTGATTTAATAATAATAAATATTATGCAGATGATACTGTGACAATAATTGAATAAATAATATGAGAGATATGATGCAACAATTCATTGTGAAAGTAATAATTGAGTATAACCGGAGTGACTTCTCACGTAAGCATCAATAATCAATACCGTGTGCTACTATTAACCACGCCAGACATCGCTTGTACTTTTACCACCGGGTAGTTCAACAATTTAACGGTAAAACTTTCGCCGTTATTTTAATAAAAAGATAATTTTATCGTTTTCTAACTACGACAATACTTTCGTTGTGTGGTCCACCAATGATTGTGCCGTCGTACGAATATTCCCTATTAAAATGAATATTCCCCGACCAATCGAATATTATATAACCACTTGCTTACTTTGCAAAATTTGTAAATAATACCCATAACTATAACATTATATCAAATCCACACCATAATATTCAAAAATATATTTTGAAAAAATTAATCTTTATTCATAAAAGTTGGGGTCTTACATCAAATATAAACTTCATTTATACAACTGTTGAACTGTCGTGCAGAGTACAACAACACATAAACTGTGAATTTTAATACAAATATATGTAACTCTCATGGTGCCTCGACCACAACACCTTACAATGGTACCTTACATAAAGGTATAATCAATAATTGTTTTAGAAATAAAAAAATTTGGAAAATGCTCAAGGAAACCTTCGTATATGGGAGACCATACGTCTAAGTTATAATAGATATCATATGTCCACAGAATTATCCTTGGTTGACCCAATAGTCCCAAAGAAAAACTAGAAGATTGCTATCATGTTCTTTCCAATGGTGAGTCTTGTAAAACCCCAACTTATTATAAATAAAATCGAATTTCCTCTATTTATTATTGTGAATAATAAGGTGTTAATTTGATATAATGCTTTGGTTATGGGTGAAATGCGCAAATTTTGCAAAATAAGCATGTGGTTATTAAATATACATTGTGTTGGGGAATATTTGTTTGGTCGTGGAATATTCTTTCTGTCGGGGAATATTCGTATGACGGTGCAGCCATTTGTGGGCCCCATAACAGAAAATGGTCGGATGAAGAAAACGACAAATTTGAGTTTTTATAAATAACGGCGTAATTGTTACCAATTAACCTTTGTTGGAATACCGGTGGTTAAAATACTGATGAATACGCGTGGTTCGTTACAAGAAGATACCAGATTCGCATAATATTTTGAAATTATTGATTCTTACGTAAGAAGGCACTACTCAATAATTGTTACAGTAATTACTGTTCAATATTTCATTTTATTGATTCAATAATTGCTGCGTTGATATTTTATATTATTGTTGTTCAATAATTATCACTGCACGGTATCTCTATTATCAGATCAATAATTAATATTATTTGAATAATATTATTAGATAGCATTATTGGCAATGTCTAAGGAAGTTCTGTCTAAGAAAGGGGTTTGGTCACCTAATTGCGCGCCAATAAGGAGAAATCTTTATCGAAAAGCCCCCTCTTTCCTAGGAACGATCTGGTTGTCATAATTGTAATTCTGTAATATTATTTGTGAGTAATTAATTATTGATTTATATGATAAGAAAATATTTATTATATGTGAATATAAATAATGGATATATTTATTGGGGTTATAAATGAAGGAATTAATGCTGAGGTGTTTTATCAGTATTTTGTCAGAAGGGAGGTTTTGAAAATCGTCCGTATGTTGATTTCGGTCATTTTTCGTTTGGAATTTGGAAAACCTTAAACTTACAAAGTTGTAGAGAATTTAATTTCCTATGGAATAGACATGAGATTCAAATTTTTCTGATAAAAGGGCTATTTATTATGAATTATTGAAGTTTTGAAAATAAATATTTTTATTAAAAATATGGTGGGCCCCACTTTTAGTTGGTGAGAAATGAAATGTGCTGGAATTTATTTTCAAAAGTGGTGGGATTGAATAGTAGCAGGTAAAGCCATCAGGTAGCAGGTTAGTCTGCTATAGCGTTCTAAGCATTTTCCTATAAATAGGGTGCTTAGTTAAAATTGAAAATCACACCAGAAACAAGATTTCTCTCTATATTATTGAGCGTATTTTGTGAGTATTTAGATACTTTGTGAGTTGCTATTCATCAGTGTAACAACCCGAGAATTTGAATATTTTTAAAATTTTAATTAATTGATTTAAGGTTCAATATTAGAACCTAGATAGAAAATAAGTGTATGCGTTTGATATTTTTGAGAAGGAATTTTGAGGATTTCAAAATTCCGTGAAGGATTTAGGTGAATTATTCAGGATTAAGTGAATACGTGAATATGGTTATGTATGTGTACAATATGTGGTTATGGGTCAAGGGTTGACCAGATAAACGATATCTATGACAAACCCTAAGTATATATTAAGAACGTCAACGTTCGGTTAGAAAACCCTAGCGAATTATAAGAAACCCTAGAAACCGGTTCTGGAAATCCTAATTTCAGTTCTGGGAATCCAAAATCCTAATTTGGAATTTAAAACCCTAATCTGGAACTTAAAGGAGAATTATAATGCTCAAGTGCAATTAATTATAATATTAATTAGGGTAAAGCTTAATTAATTAGCAAATCCTTAAAATTTTAAACCCTAATTGTTCCGTCAGAAACCCTAATGTACAATTATGGATTTAATTGTCAAATTAAAATGTAAGACCCCAACTTTTATGAATAAAGAAAAAATTTTCTCAAAATATATTTTTGAATATTATGGTGTTGATTTGATATATATTATAGTTGTGGGTAATATTTACAAATTTTGCAAAGTAAGCAAGTGGTTATATAATATTCGATTGGCTCTGGGAATATTCGTTTTAACAGGAATATTCAGACGACAAGACAATCATTGGTGGACCCCACAATGGAAGTATTGTCGTAGTTAGAAAACCACGTAATTATCTTTTATAAAAATAACTACGAAAAGTGTTACCGTTAAAACCGTTGAACTACCCGATAGTAAAGTACAAGAATACGCGTGGTTGCATAGTAAGATACTTACGAGATTGATTATCGATGCTTACGTGAGAAGTCACTCATTATACTCAATTATTGCTACAAAGAATCACGATCATATCTCTCATATTATTGATTTGATTATTGTCACAAGATCATCTCGCATTATATGATATATTATTAAATCAATAATTGAGATGATAAAGTTATTCATATTATTAAATTGCAATATTTACAATGTCTAAAAGTTCTGTCAAGGAGAGGTTTGGTCACCTAATTGCGCGCTAATAAGGAAAAATCCTTATCGGAAAGCCCCCTCTTTCCTGGGAACGATCTGGTTGTTAAATATTGTGAGTTATAATATTAATGATGAATAAGTTCGTGTTGATTAAAGATGAATTTGATAGTTCCATTGTGTTGGAATTATTAGTGTTAGTGGAAATCGACATCTATTCATATGATAATTGATGTTTGGGGGTTATATTGATAAATCGGGTAATTTATCGGATAAATGAGCAATTAATTGTTACTAATTCACATGCTTATATAACTATTTGTTCACATGTGTGTACTATTGAATCACATTCATGTACTATTAGGGGAGTTGTTGCAAGATTGATAATACTTGCATGATTAAGTTAAAAATGGAGGTAGAGATATAGGTAATATACTGTAATTCGTATTTTTCACATGATTATACTATTGATTCACATGATTGAACTATTGATTCACATTATTTACTATTAGGGGAGGTGGTGCAAGTTTGATAATACTTGCAAGACTAAATTAAAAATGAAAGAAAATTTAGAGATATTGTACTGTAATTTTTTGAGCCCCAAAACGTGCAATTATCAAAACTATATTTTCCTATAAATAAAAGCTCATTCTTCCTTCATTTCTCACCAATTCACAAAAGCTTTAGAGCAATTATTATAGAGAGAAATTATAGAGAGAAAGAAGAAGAGAAGTCCGCTACCTCACTATTCCAAAGATCCGCTTTTTCTAAGGTAAGGGTATTATTACTTTCGTGTTCAAGAAGAGAGCTATTGTTATTCCATCCCTTATTATTATGTTGGAACATCCCGTCTGCATAATTACGCATGAAATTCTTTGGTTCCATTATTTATTATTTGTTGAATAACTACCTATGCATAAGTACCGCATACATGGTGAAATTCTTCTATTATTCCATTCTTTATTATTCGTTGAAACATCTCGTCTGCGTGCATATTTTACGCATTTAATTCGGTTCCATTATTTATTATTCGTTGGAATAACTCATCTGCATGCGCTTTCTATCGCATGCATGGTGAATTCTTCCGTTATTCCATTCTTTATTATTAGGTTGGAATATCCCGTCTGTATGGCATTTATGCATTGACCGGTTCCGATTATTTATTATTCGTTGAATAACTGTCTATGCAAAGTATCGCATACATGGTGAAATTCTTTTGTTATTCCATTCTTTATTATACTCCGTTGGTTAAAGTTTTGGCTTTTATACTCCATGAAATTAGTGGAATATCCTCGATATTTACGCTTCATCCAAAGATCTTTTCATGGAAATATTCTTTCGAGCATTCTTGAATTTTACTCCACAAAGCAAAGATCATGTCGATAATTTGACGTTATTAGTTCCTAGATAAATTAATTCTTGAACTTGTTTTATTGAATTCTTATATCATTGTCATCATCCTCATGTTTATATTATGTTAAAAGTCATCATGCGTATTCAGTAGTGCATATAGATGGACTTGGTATGATTATGACTGAGGATTATCTAAGATAATCATGACCGTAATGTTACAAATGATGTGGTAAAAGTCCTCATTGGCCCGTAGTGCATTGATGGATGCTTGTTGGCATGATCATGACCATTGATGAATACACGAATATCCTCGCCCGTAGTGTATGGGAAATTTGTTGTCGTGATACTAATGAATATCCTCGTCAGAAAAGTGTGGATGATGTGGTTTATTTATTGTCGAGTCTCAAACGATAAAAGTGATGAAAACCTTTTAAATCATAGAAGATAGTAGATTTTATTCTCTACTGACTCTTCTAATGGATCGCTTGTTCGCTGCAGCTTAAACTTGATGTTTGTTATATTTTATCGCTTTAACAATCGTCAAGGCTAACGATAAATTATTCGCATTATCTTAGTCATAATATTTTCATCGGGCTAGTTGAGCTCAACCCTTTCTTTCACTATTCTCTTCAGAAATGAGAACGTGTCGGGACTAGTCTGGGGAACTGAGTGACTCGGTCCAGATGATAGCATTAGTAGTCCTCACTATTCTCGTTAAATAGTGTGACAATAAATGTAATGAGGACTCCATTGAAGTTCAGATATTGTCTAGATGACAATATTCTTATTAAAACTCTTAGATTATGTTTTGTCGTATTTTACACGAATCGTTGTATAATTAAGTTGTATTTGAATTTTATACCATGTATTTGGCATGTACTCAAGATGGGTGATGTATACCTATTTTGGGGGCGCCACAGCTTGGTATCAAAGCTTATGGATATGATCCTCGCTAAGATGTGAGACTAGAACCAGGAGGGAGAGACATGGAATTCTTCGCTAGTATGACCTACCTAAGTTTATTTGGTATTTAATTGGTCGGTCAGAGTATATGGATAATATGTTGCATGTCAATTAACCCTTGTTTTGTAGAAGTATTTGAAAATGACATCCGAGAATGTTGAGAATAGTAATGGAGCACAGGAGACCGTTGAGTCTCCACAGATCAATAATCAGGATAATGTGCATCAGGAAGGCAACAGTCCTCATGCAAACAACAACAATGACCAAATGATGAACGTTGGAATGTTCAGAGGCTTTATGCAATACATGCAAAATCAAGCGAGAGCGGCTCCTGTCCAAAATGTAGGTGGAAACACTGGAAACTCTCGGACGGTCACCGCTAAATAGTTCAAGGAGCTGGGACCACTGGAGTTTATTGGGGAACCAAAACCACTTAAAGCGGAAGCATGGATAAAGCAGATCACCAAGATATTTGATGTCTTGGGATGCTCCGAGGAGCAAAAGGTTCCCTTTGCCACCTTTATGTTGCGAGAGAGAGCAGACATCGGTGGGAATCGATAAAGCGTACTCAACCTATCGCACTGAAGATGTCTTGGGAGAAGTTCCAAGAACTATTCAACGACAAGTACTTTCCCGAAAGTATTCGTCACATGAAAGAGGTGGAGTTTATCATGTTGGAGCAAAACAATATGACCATATCGCAATACGAGGCTAAATTTGCGGAGTTATCCCGGTTTGCGTCCCACTTGGTTGATAATGAGGAGAGAATGACGTGGAAGTTTTTAAGAGGTTTAAAACCAGAGATACGTCAATATCTTATTTCTCATAAACTGTGTTTGTATTCAGATGTTGTAAATAGGGCTCAGTTATTGGAATGCCGATAACGAGTCAACGCAACCAAGAGAAAGCAACCAAGCAGAATGAAAATACCAAGTGGTATCACCATCAAGCGGTGACAACAACAAACGGTAGGGAATCAACATGCCGTAAATGGTAACCACTCAAAGTGGTAATCATGGCCAAGACAATAAAAGTGGACATTTCAAGAAGAGGAGATTCAACAATGATGGAAAGACGCCAAGACCAAAGACCGTTGTTAAGGAAGGAGAACGACCACCCATCATATGCTTCAAATGCGAGGGAGGGACATATCACCAAACCGCGATGCGCAAATCCAAAGCGTGTTATAATTGTGGAAGAGAAGGTCACCTAGCCTAATTTTATCGCGGCACCAAAGACAAGTCCAAATGGGATGGAGGCACCAAAGGTCATCCCAAAAAGTCAAAACCGGTAGTTCAAGGGAAAGAGTTTGTCGTGAACCTCCCGTAAAGCAAGGAACCCGAACGAGGTCATCACGGTAAGCTTATCATAAACTCTAAATAAGTCTATACCTTATTTGATACCGGTTCTACCCATTCTTTTATTTCTCCTACTTGCGCCAACGCTTAAATTTGACTCGAGAAATTAGACTTTGACTTATCTAGTTGAAACTCCGTTGGGAGAAACCTTCATTACATCCATCGCTTATAAGTCTTGTTTGATTCAAATCAAGAATCGCACGTTATTCGTCGATCTTATTTCTTTAAAAATACTTGCATTTGACGTGATTCTGTGGATTGATCGTTAACTACTCATCATGCTAAAATTGATTGTTTTCGTAAGGTTGTTAGCTTTCATATTCCTAATCAACCTATTATGCGAATTCAAGCGACCAAACCATTAAAATCAATCACGGTCATCTCAAGCCATAAAGCTATTCGCTTATCAAAAAACGGATGTCAAGCTTTCTTAGCTCATGTCACGGATTTAAACAAAAATACGCCGATTTAAAGGATATTTCTATTGTTAATAAATTTCCGACGATTCCTCAAGAACTTCCCCGCCTACCCTCAGAGCGTGAAGTTGAATTTTGTATCGACCTTGAACCCCAGACAAAACCCATTTCCAAAGCCCCATATCGAATGGCTCCTATTGAACTTCAAGAGTTAAAGACCCAATTCAGGAATTGTTAGACATTGGTTTCATTCGGCCCTAAGACGCCTCCTCGGGTGCTCCTGCTCTATTCGTGAAGAAGAAAGATGGAAGTATGCGATTTTGTATTGATTATCTGGAGTCGAATCATGTCACCATCAAGAATAGGTATCCATTACCTCGCATTGATGACTTGTTTGACCAATTGCAAGGAGCACAATTTTTTCAAAGATCGAACTTCGCTCGATATCATCACCAAGGTTAAAACCGAGGATATTCCAAAGATCGCTTCGTAACTCCTGCAGACGGGCATTATGAATTCTTAGTCATGTCTTTTGATCGACTAATGCTCCCGCCGCGCTTCATGGATATGATGAACCGAGTATTCAAGGAATATTTGGATCATTTTGTGGTCATCTTTATTGATGACATCCTCATATATTCCAAAAGCCGTGAAGATCATGAGAAACACTTGAGGTTGATACTCTAAAAGCTTCATGAAAACAAGCTTTATGCCAAGTTGAAGAAATGTGAGTTTTGGCTTGAGGAAGTAGCATTCATTCTTGGGCACGTAGTATCAAGTCATGGAATATCCGTTGACCCAACAAAGATCAAGCTATTCAAAGTCGGGAGCAACCTAAATCAAATGATCAAGTACGTAGTTTTCTGGCTTATCTTAGTGGTTATTATCTGAGATTCGTAGAAGGGTTTTCTAATCGCTACTCCATTAACTCAAATTGACTTGGAAAGATACAAAATTCTTGCTTGAGCGTGGAATGTGAGAAGAGTTTTCAAGAACTCAAGAGGAGACTCATTTCAAAGACTGCTCGACAATACCATCCGCTCTTGAGGGATTTGTCATCTACAAGTGATGCTTCGTGCAAAGGGTTAGGATGTGTTCTCATGCAACATGGGAAAGTCATAGCCTATGCCTCTCGATAACTCAAAGAATATGAGAGGAATTATCCTACTCATGATCTAGAGTTGGCAAAGCAATTGTCTTTGCACTTAAAATTTGGAGGCATTACTCCGATGGGGAGAAAGTGGAGATCTATACGGATCATAAAAGCCTCAAATATTTCTTCACTCAAAAGGAACTCAACACGCGGCAACGACGTTGGCTCGAATCTGTTGAAAGATTATGATCATACTATTCAATACCATCCCGAAAAGTGAACGTAGTAGTCGATGCATCGAGTAAAAAGATCATACGCGGCACGAAAGTGCATTATTGTCAACGCAAAGGCCCATTTTATATGACTTACAAAGGATGGAGATAGAGTTAAAGACTCCTCAGGGACCCATGTGATGATGGCGTAATATACGAGTAGAACTAACTTTAATCGATAAAGTTAAAGTCGCTCAAGCTACGCACCGAGTCAAATGATGCGATGAGGAAGAAAGTGCAAGAAGGTGCTATGCCGGAAGCAAGAATCGATGAAGAAGGAATACTTTGAGTCAACTCCAGACTTTGTGTTCCTAACAACCCTGATTTAAAGTATAAAATCATGATGGAGGCGCACAACACACCGTTTGTAATCCATCTTGGGAGTACCAAAATGTATCGTGATCTTCGACATACATTTTGGTGGAGCAATATGAAGAGAGAGATAGCGGAGTTTATCTCAAGGTGTTTAACTTGTCAACAAGTCAAGCAAGTGAGCATCAAGTACCAAAAGGTCCATTGCAACCACTTGAAATTCAGAATGGAAGTGGGAGCACATTACCATGGATTTTTACATCGGTCTTCCCAAGGTTTCTCAAGGCATAGATGCAATTTGGGTCATTGTTGATAGATTGACCAAGTCCGCTTCATTTCCTACCTATACGAGAAACTTATACACTTGAACGTCTTGCTCAGATTATATAAACGAGATTGTAAGATCGCATGGTATGCCAAGATCCATAGTTTTCGATCGAGACCCAAGATTCACTTCAAGATTTTGGGTTAGTTTGCAAAAAGCTATGGGCACGGATTTACGATTTATTTTCAAGATATCATCCTCTCGACTGGACGGGCAAATGAGAGGACTATTCAAACTCTTGAAGATTTATTAAGACTCGTGTCCTCGACTTCAAAGGAAGTTGGGACAAGTTCTTACCATTGGTGGAGTTTTCCCACAACAACAGCTTATCAAGCAAGTATCGGCATGGCTCCATTTGAGGCGCCAGATGGAAGAAAGTGTCGTTCTCCAAAGATGTTTGGGATGAGGTGGGTGAAGCAACATTGTTGGGACCGAGTTGGTACGTATGACTATTTAAAAAGATTCAAACGATCCGACAACGATAAAAAACCTCACAAGATCGACAAAAGAGTTATGCCGATCTTCATCGAAAAGGACGGAATTCAATATCGAGATCATGTGTTGTTACGTGTTGCTCCATGGAAAGGAGTTACGAGATTTGGAAAGAGAGGAAAGCTCAATCCTCGATTCATTGGCCCATTTTTAATCCTCGATCGAGTAGGAAATGTGGCCTATAGACTCGCCTTTACCGCCAAGTATGTCTCGTGTTCATAACATTTTCACATATCTATGTTACTTAAATATGTGAAAGACCCAAACCACATTATTGAATTAGAACCGGATGAGATAGCGGAAGATTTAATATATGAAGAGGTACTGTTAAAATCTTGATAAGAAGGATCATATTCTACGCCCAAGGTTATACCTCAAGTCAAAGTTTTGTGGAGAAACCACGATGTTGAGGAAATGACGGGAGTTAGAAATCAAATGAAGTCAAGGTATCCTCACCTCTTTCGACATACCGTGCACGCACCCTAATTTCGAGGATGAAATTTCATAAGAAGGGAGGTTCAGAAGACCCCAACTTTTATGAATAAAGAATAATTTTTAAATATATTTTTGAATATTATGGTGTGGATTTGATATAATGTTATAGTGTGGGTAATATTTACAAATTTTGCAAAGTAAGCAAGTGGTTATATAATATTCGATTGGTCTGGGAATATTCGCTTTTAACAAGGAATATTCAGACGACAACACAATCATCATTGTGGACCCCATAACGGAAGTATTATTGTCGTAGTTAGAAAACCACGTAATTATCTTTTATAAAAATAATAACTAATTTAAAGTGTTACCGTTAAAACCGCTGAACTACCCAGTAGTAAAAGTACAAGAATACGCTGTGGTTGCACAAGTAGCAATAACGATATTGATTATCGATGCTTACGTGAGAAGTCACTCGCTTATACTCAATTATTGCTATAAAGAATTGCAACATCATATCTCTCATATTATTGATTCGATTATTGTCACAAGATCATCCGCATTATATGATATATTATTAAATCAATAATTGAGACGACAAAGTTATTCATATTATTAAATTGCAATATTTACAATGTCTAGAAGTTCACAATGAGAGGTTTGGTCACCTAATCAGGCTACCAATAAGGAGAAATCCTTATCTAAAGCCCCTCTTTCCCGGGAACGATCCGTTCATAAAATATTGTGAGTTATAATATTAATGATGAATAAGTTCGTGTTGATTAAAGATGAATTTGATAGTTCCATTGTGTTGGGATTATTAGTGTTAGTGGAAATCGACATCTATTCAGATGATAATTGATGTTTGGGGGTTATATTGATAAATCGAGTAATTTATCGGTAATTGAGCAATTAATTGTTACTAATTCACATGCTTATATAACTATTTGTTCACATGTGTGTACTATTGAATCACATTCATGTACTATTAGGGGAGTTGGTGCAAGATTGATAATACTTGCATGACTAAGTTAAAAATGGAGGTAGAGATATAGGTACTATACTGTAATTCGTATTTTTCACATGATTATACTATTGATTCACATGATTGAACTATTGATTCACATTATTTACTATTAGGGGAGGTGATGCAAGTTTGATAATACTTGCAGGACTAAATTAAAAATGAAAGAAAAGTAGGAGGTATTGTACTGTAATTTTTTGAGCCCCAAAACGTGCAATTATCGAAACTATATTTTTCTGTAAATAGAAGCTCATTCTTCTGTCATTTCTCACCAATTCACAAAAGCTTTAGAACAATTATTATAGAGAGAAATTATAGAGAGAAAGAAGAAGAGAAGTTTGTTACCTCACTATTCCAGTATCCAGCTTTTTTCTAAGGAAAGGGTATTATTATTTCTTTCGTGTTCTCAAGAGAGCTATTGTTATTTCATCCCTTATTATTCTATTGGAACATCCTGTTCCATTATTTTTATGCATTGAATTCCACGCATGATTAATACGTTTCGAAATTTATTTATTATTTATTATTGTTGAATAACGTCTCATGCGTTTTACGCACGCCGTTCCTATTATTTATTTATTTATTGAATAACATCGCATTCATATGGTGTGAATTTTCATTATTCCATTCTTTATTATTCATTGAATATCCCGTCTCGTGCATTTACGCATTTGACCGGTTCCATTATTTATTATTCGTTGGAATAACTTTATCATCATGCGCAAGTACCACATACATGGTGAAATTTCTTTTGTTATTCCATTCTTTATTATACTCAAGTTGGTTAAAGTTTCGCTTTTATACTCCATGAAATTAGTGGAATATCCTCGATATTTGCGCTTCATCAAAGATCTTTTCATGGAAATATTCTTCCGAGCATTCTTGAATTTTACACCACAAAGCAAAGATCATGTTGATAATTTGGACGTTATTGGTTCCTAGATAAATTAATTCTTGAACTTGTTTTATTGAATTCTTATATCATTGTCATCATCCTCATGTTTATATTATGTTGAAAGTCATCTCTGGGCTCTCAAAGTGCATAGATGGACTTGGTATGATTATGATCAGAGATTATTCAAAGATAATCATGACCATAATGTTACAAATGATGTGGTAAAAGTCCTCATTCGCCCGTAGTGCATTGATGGACGCTTGTTGGCATGATCATGACCATTGATGAATACACGAATATCCTCGCCGTAGTAGTGCATGAGAAATTTGTGGTCGTGATACTAATGAATATCCTCGCCGAAAAGTGTGGATGATCTGGTTTCTTTATTAAGTTGAGTCTTAATGATAAAAGTGATGAAAACCTTTTAAATCATAGAAGATAGTAGATTTTATTCTCTACTTGACTCTTCTAATGGATCGCTTGTTTCCACCGCAGCTTAAACTTGATGTTTGTTATATTTTATCGTTTAACACTCGTTGAAGGCTAACGATAAATTATTCTCGCATTATCTTAGTCATAATATTTCTTATCGGGCTAGTTGAGCTCACCCTTTCTTTTTCACCGTTTTCTTCAGAAATGAGAACGTGGTGTGGACTAGTCGGGAACGGAGTGACGGTCCAGATGATATCATTAGTAGTCCTCACTATTCTGTTAAATAGTGTGACAATAAATGTAATGAGGACTCCATTGAGTTTGTATATTGTCTAGATGACAATATTCTTATTAAAAACGCTTAGATTATGTTTTGTCGTATTTTACACGACTGTTGTATAATTAAGTTGTATTTGAATTTTATACCATGTATTTGGCGACTCAAGATGGGTGATGTATACCTATTTTTGGGTCGTCACTAAAAAGCCTTGGTCAGTTAATAGCAAGTCAAGAACAGATTCAAGGGTCAGAAATCAAAAATCAAAGCTTTAAAGGTATAAAATCCTAATCTTAGAAATCTGATTATTTGATGTTACTTGTTGTAATTGATTGTTTAAAGTTATGTATTATGGTGTTAATAAGTGATATGGGTTGTTAGATCAAGGATCCATATCATGTAGATGCACGAAATCAAGATTTTTGAAACTGACTTAGTACCCTAAAAAGGTCGCCTGACAAGCTAATGTCAATGGCCATAGATCTCTTTCTGTTTTTGATTTTTCTTGTTTTAAGTTATAGATCTGTAGTATGTCATGTGGACTATGATCTGGAACTGGAAACATGTTCATATCATGTATAGATTAGTAGTTATATGTGGTCAAAACCCGTTGACCGTCCACGGAAAACAAGTTCTGGGCAACCCAGATTTCCAGAAATCACTGACAGCGTTTTTGCAGGCCATGGATCTTGCTGATGTTTGATGTTTGGGCTAATTTGTTGTTGTGGTGTTTTAGTCTAGTATGAGGACTACGCAATCAAACCTTTAGATCACCTAGAAAGTACATAGAATCAAAGATATTTAAGGTCAAACAAGCGTTGACCGACTGCCTTATGAAGAAATCTGGGAAACCCAAATTTCTCAAGAACAACTTCTGACCACTAGTTTGACCAGACTTGATCTATCATGTGTGATGTTTTTATAATGATCCATTGTTATATAAATGAAGTCTGACATCTCTAATACAATATTCAACCATTATATCACACAAATAATACATATACTGGAAGCTATAATGATCTAAATATAGCACATTCGTCTTTTCTTCATTTTCTGGAAAATTCAGAAATGAAGAACAGCGCTGTCAGACATTTTGGGGGCTAATAACTCACTGCTTTGATATTGTTTAGGCATGATGTTTGTTTGTAAGTATAGTATTACATTAATACTACATGTTTATAATATCAAGCAGCCCAGAAACCCTTGGGGATCATAGATCAAATTGTGGTCAAAGTTGCTAACTTGTTAACTGACATGCGTTTCTGGGCTTGATCAAGAACAGGCCAAGAACACCATTAGCGACAGATTCGTCACCTAAGGGCCCTATAGCGACATTTAATTTCAGAAATTGATTATTTTAATTAAATAAATAGAAAAAATGGTTTTTAATTATTAAAAATACGAAATAAATTCCTAAAAAATATTTTAAAGTCTGAAAATTAGTTTTTAATTATTTAGAGTATATTTCATAAATATTTAATATTTTTGGAATATAAATTGTTTTTAATTTATTTAATTATAATATTAAATAAATTATTTAAATATGACTTTAATACATGAAAAATCATAAAAAATAATATTAAGGTATAATAAAATATTTTAAGTTATTTTAGTGACTTTTAATATTTTAGGATGAATTTCATTAATTAATCAATATTAATGATAATTAGTTTATTTAATAAATATATTAAATAAATTATGGAAAAATAGAATTAATGATTTATAAATCATATAAAATGATTTAAGCGTTATAAAAATATTTTAAGTTATAAAATATAACTTTTGATATTTTGTCATGAAAATATTAATATTTTAAAATTAAAAGCAATTATCTGGATAATGAATTTAATCGTTTAAAAAACATATAAAGGTGATTTTAAAGTATTAAAATACTTTGATATATTATAATTATATTATAATATTATGCTATGATTTTTATTAATATTTAATATTAAATAAATATTAATCATAAAGAAAATAATGTGGTATTTATATTAATAATAAAGCTTATTGAATAATATTTTTAATTACTTTAAAAACATTTAAAGGAAATAATAAAGTATTAAAATACTATGAAATATTATAAATATATTATAATATTATGACATGTATTTCATTAATATTTAATAATAAATAAATATTAATGACAAAATAATTATGTGGTATTTAATTCATTTAAATACGATATTAATGATTGAAAATTCATGATAAATAGTAATAATTATTTAAATATTATTACGAGCTTATGAATATTATTTTGACTAATATTAAAATTATCTGAGATAATTTTTAAGTGTTTAGGAAGAGTTTAATTGAACTTAAACTCGAGTATTGTCCGACTAGACCGTCAGGATGATAGAATTGTGTCAGTTTCAACTCAGACTACAATAGTTTGACTTGATACCGAGTCTTATATGTGTTATAGACTGATAGGGTTATGTGTTATGTGTTTAGGTTATTCTATGTATATCTATATATATAATAGTATTATATAGTGATGATATTATTCTAATATTGGAAATCTATATTACTAATATTAGGTCTTCGGATAAAGCGATATAAATTGTGTAGTGGTAATCAACGGTTCAGGCAAGTTTGTTTTTACTTAACTCTACTAAGAGTTATTTTATTCAGATATGCTTATGGATAATCATTGCTGATTGCCATTGTAGAATTGTACTCTGTACATATTACATGTATAAGTCAGGTATGAAAGGCTGATCACCTTCATTACCCTTCGGTCCAGATATATTTGTTCATGTTATATACTTGTTCAGTCAAAAGTTTGTTCCTGCTAGTTCACAATTATATTGTTGAATTATAGCCAGCTTATTATTCAGATCCTTTCAATCATGACATATCGTTAAATTATTGAACTTAAACTTGCTGGGCAATCTTATGCTCACCCTTGCTATATCATGATAAACATTGCAGATTAAGACGAACGCGTCGGATACAAGGAAAGGTTAAAGACAGTTCCAGCTTAAAGTTAATGTGTGCGATTAGATTTGTAATAGTTGTATAATAATAATGGTTTATGTATTAAGTTAAGGTTACTCGACCTTGGGGATTATATGTAAGTTTAATGTATAAACAATTTATGTTTATATCTTTCGCAAATAATAGTAATAGTGTTAGAATGATCGAACCAGATCCGGGGTGATTCGGGACCTCGGATTCGAGGCCCTCACAGTTGGTATCAAAGCTGTAGGTTATGAACCTTAGGTAGGAATACCTGAGACTAATAACCGCAGTGATTAGGATAAGCACTAACTCACATAGAGTTAGTTGGTCGGTAAGATTCAAAGACGAATCTTGGCGAGTTATAAGATACGGAGTTCTTTAACTCTGATAATAAAGTTGAACAGTAGTGGTGAATAGATAGAGTCTAAAAGACTAAAAGTACAGTGATAGAAGATCGTGAAACAAAACGATCATAGACATAGAAATAAATCGTAATATATATGATAAGATCACCCCGTGATCAGATAAGGTGATAGCAGTGAGAAGGATCAAGCGAATGATTGAAAAGTTTACTGAGAAGATTCTTGGGTGTCGGTTATCTTATGAATTAGTATGCATTCGGGAAAGGATTATGAATACGGATTAAATAAAATTCGTATGGAGAAGGGAGTTAGGATAATTATTAGGATGTCTGTGTCGCGCTATTTGTTATATGTATGTTAAGAGGGTGATTCATTTCTCATGTGTAGAACAGATATATAGGTTATAGGTAGACAATATAAGGTTAAGTACGAGTTCTTAAAACTCATACTTATGTGACATTCTTGATTCATAGTTATATGAAATATTTATGAACTACTACAAAAAAATGGGGCTTCAGCAATAACCGATTTTCGTTGCTAAAGGTGCCAAATTTCGTTGCTAAAGGGTTTTCAGCAACTTTCTTTTATCGTTGTTGTCTTTCGTTCTTGTGAATGAGCGTTGCTAATTGTTACGCGCAACGAACGATTTTTTCGTTGCCAAAACTAATACATTTTGCAACAAAATTTGGCTTTCATCTGAGACATCGATCCTTTGGCAACAAAATGTATTGTTGCAGTAATAATTAAAATTTTGTTGCTAAAATCCCATTTCGCGTTGCAAAAGCCTGCTAATTGGCAACGAAATGAACTCTTTTTTTTTTCAACGACCATGCATTTTTATTGCAATTGACACCATTTTGCAACAACATTTTTCGTTGCAATAAATTAAGAAAATTGTTGCCTAAGCTTGGTTTCGTTGCGAAATGTAAACTTTTTAGCAACGATTTTCGTTGCTGATTATATTATTTGGCAACGACTTTATATGTGAATCAAGAACGAAAATGTTTGTTCTTTGGTTATTTTTTCAAAAATAACGAAAATAAATCGATTAGCAAGCGACATTATATGTTGTCGTTTTTTATATGTAACGAAAGTTGATATGATTTCAACGAACGAAAAATGTTCATTTTATATTTTATTATTTGCAACAATATCCCCTTCGTTGTTATTAAGTTAATTTTTCGTCACAAATATTATATTTTTAATGACATTATAACGAAAATTTGTTGCTAAATGTATAAAAATTGTTGCTAAATTAAAACTTGTTCAATGCTTTGAGTAGCGAATTATATTGTTGCTTAAATCAAAATTTGACATTCTTTTTGTGTACCTGACTGGCTCAATGTACCCATATCAAATAATGGCAAAAATACAAAAAACTAAAATATTATTAAATTAATAAAATCATCCACTACATAATCATTCATTATCTTTACAATTAATCATTTAAAGCTACCACAGTTCTTCAATCAAAGTATATATCTACATATATAGAGAGTACACTTCATAATTTCGTCCATTGTCTTCCGTAAACATAGCACGAAAATTTGATACCCAATATTGTAAGGCAGGTCGTAGAAAAAATCTTCCTGTACATATTTAAAAATAATAACAAATCAGAAAAATGAAGCAAATAGGTCACCAGAGGCACTTAGTGCCAAAATCAATACACAAAAACAACAATGTTGTGTTATTTTCTTACTAATCAAGGGACATAGAAGAAGGTAAAATACCCTTTTTATTGACTACCAAATTAATATCTAAATCAAATATCCTAAAGAAGACAAGCATGTGCTTCATGAATCTCGCGTAATACATGATGTGATGTTGTAATAGTTGTGGTTCACCTATATTTGAGTTTAAACTAATAATTCCAATGCACAGTATAGAATGCATAATTATATATTAAAAAATGCATGTTAATCCAATTAAAGCACAAAACCAGATTCCAAAAGTATATATCTTAAAGTTGTTCTTAATCTAAATAACAAAACCCAGTGAGATTGCCGTGAATGCAATCACATCAAGAGGTGCCTTTGCATCTCCAAGGATAGGAGTCAATATACTACGAATCTGGCAAATAATAATAAAAGTCAGTTCAATATTAAACAACAGCAGGATAAAAGTCATTTCAATATCATAAGAATAAATGGATTATGTTTGTACTTAAATTCGAAACTATCATTTCTGCTGAAAGGTGATGATAAAGAGTCCAGGGTAACCGCAATCATGTGGCGATCCATTTTATGTTGTGAAGAACTTCCACTTGAAATAAAATCTAGCCCTACAGGATCTCCTGATTTGCTATAAATTGTTGGTCCAGCTAAGTTATCAACCATACTAATGACTTCACCAATGTCCCGCAAAGAGGAACTTAATGCGTTGCAAGATATTGATTTTTACCTGAAAGGAAATAAATATCAAAACTCACCATTAGTAAGTGTAAAGAAAGGAAGCCATTACTCAGAATTCAGAAATCTATGATGTTTAAATTTCATTTGACACTTCCACAATCATGCGATTTGATTGAATCCAAACATTAAGTACGTTGTCATATAAGCTGAAGCCTGCACTAGAATTATGAAAGCTGCTAAATATAGAGAATTGAAACCAAAGGCATATAAAACAGAATCTCATATGTGCATTTCATCTAAAAGAAGCTATAACTACACGAGTCATATTTATAAGCATGTTGATAGATGTGTGACGAAGGACATTATAAAATCTGAAAAAGGGAAAAAAAGTATATTCCACAAACCAATTCAACTAAGCGCTTAAATGGTTGTCCTGCTTCATATGACTGCTGGCTGGATTCTTGACTACTAAACTGTATGAACAAGGGAGATGTTGATATCTCTTGATTTCCACGGGCAAGAGTCTGGTGCTGAATCGTTGCTTATGCCGCTGAACGTCAAACTTTTTCTGCATCAACATCTGCTGTTTGTTCTTCTCAATTAGTGGCTGCTGCATTTGATATTTCAGTTGCTGGTTAATAAGGTGGAATGAATTAATAGCAGAACTTAGTTTGAACCCACGTATACCAAACCCAGTGAGATTTTCGTGAATGCAATCACATCAAGAGGTGCCTTTGCATCTCCAAGGATAGGAGTCAATATACTACGAATTTGATCAGAACATATACCACAGCCACACGAGTAAGCTTCCCTTGATCCTCCACTCCTTCAAGGTACCCTCAAGCCCAAGAATATGAGTACAAGCACTAACAAAATGCCTAACATAATCATATGTGTGGAACCTGGGAACAAAGTATTGAACAATTATTACTCTTGTAACATAAGAATTCAGCGGTGCAAAAAAATTAAAAATTAACCACATCGTTTTACTATAAAGCAATTCACTTTAACAGTTATTGACAACAATGGCTAATGCAGGAGTTATATAAAAATGTAATCATTATTTATGTTTCTATTTATACTATTATTTATGTATGTGTGTGTGTGTGTGTGTGTGTGTGTGTGTGTGTGTGTGTGTCTATATATACACACAGACACACACACACACACACACATGTACATATACAAGTAGGAAAAAAAAGGACAAGGATTCAAAGTCATTGTTATGCATGCCAAGCACCTTCAAGTTATGGTAAGTAATAATTCTAGGTACTAGGTCTCTTTGGTTTCTATAATGAAGGTCATAATTTCTTCTTCTTTTTCATAAAGGTGAAAAAGATAAAAAGAATTTCAAGCATTGAACAATACAACTGTTAGCCATATATCCTGGAGAAAACACAGGTAATGTAACAAAAATTGAAAGTTTTGGTTACAATGATTATACAGAGGTTTTGGTTTCTCGTTGCTAATAAAACTCTTCTTTCTTGCTTTTCACCCAAGTTTTGGATTATCTCCAAGAGTGACCAAAACCTTTCGAGTGGATTGGGTCTCATTCCCAACTTGTATTCACATGAAAATTGTCAGGGTTTTCGGCATGAAAAGTAAATTATAACAAAGAAAAGTAGCATGTGATCATGATGCATGGACTGTAGCAATAGTGCTGTGACAAGTATCAAAAAATATTTTGCAGTAATTGCACAAAACACTACCAAAAATCAAGAACAAAAGCACACTGTTGTCCTATAAGACAGCATGAGTTATTGAGAACATAGAAAATGGAAATTTACCATACCAGAATACAGTTGATGAGTGATTGTCCTAAGTTACTATATGCTTTGAAGCAATGAATAATCTTTAAAATGTTGGATATCTTCGTTTTGTCTTGGACATTTAAATAAAACAGAGAGTGTTTTATTTAATTCTTGCAAATTTCTCACCCCCAACAATAGAGTGTTTTCCAATATAATGATTCATAGGTAAACCATTAATTTTCTTCTAAAAAGAATAAGTAACACAACAAAATCTCAAGAAATGACTCCAGTAAGCAGCTGAGACTAGGCATTCTGAACAGAGACATATTTTTGTTAGAAACCTAAAGAATGCATCAACTTTTACAGTACTTCCAAGTTCTACAAATCCAGAATTCCATAAACAAGTTTTGAACTGAATTAGCAATAGAAGAGTAATTCAAAAAATAAAAAAATGATATGCTGAACTAGCATGAAAAGTTTCATTCCATTTTAATATGCTCACCACTCGTTAGTTAAACAAAAGAGCAATAGATGTGAACTGATTCAAACATCAACACCAATAATACATCAAAACTTACTGAATCATAAAAATAATTTGCACCAAAAATATTAAGATGCAATGACAGACCTTCAAATGGGTTTCGTCTTTTTCTTGATCCTTGTGTATCTTTTATGCTAGAACTTTGAACCTCTGCATCAGCAGGTAAATCCATACAGTCAACATTTTCTTTTCTAGTATTCTTAAGTTGTTCAAAAGCTACATCAAGTCCACATCTAACCTCTGATTCTCCTATTTTATTTCCAAAATTCTCTCCTTTACTAGATCCACTAACACCCCACAACTCCCAGGTGATGAAAATGGCTTCTGCTTCCCCTGCCAATAATTATATTCTTCATCTTTAATCCAGACATTCAAAAACCCATATCTACTATATAAAATTAACAAAATTAGTAGCAGGAAACATATTACTCCTTACGTTACGTTTGGCTGCTGAGATATTGCTAAAATTTCTAAAATATCTCTAAAGTTAACCCAAATTCAACTTCATTCAGCCATTCATTTTCGACAAAAGAAACTCAAATGATATACAACTTTGGCTACTTTTCACAATAAAAAGAGAAATTCTTGCGTTTATTTATTGCAAAGGTAGTGTTTAAATCCTTAACTTCAGCCAATTCAACGACATCAAAAAATTTCTCAATTATTAATAACTAAATAGGGTTCTCGAATCTCCTCTCCCAGATTTTCAAATGCCCTAGTTAAGAAATTCATTCAAACAACGCATGTACACATATTCGGTATCTGGTATAAGAATCAGTAAAGAAGATTGAGAAAGTAAATTGGAATCATGAAAATTACTAGTTGAAATCGCAGTATAACTGGATTGGAGAAATACCAGAGAATGAAGAAGAAGAGCTACACAATCAGAGGAATCATGTAAATCCACTTCTTCCCCGATGATTTTGGGCGTAAATTTTGTATGTTATGCTCGATTTTGCCTCCGCCGGATATAGGAAAATTAATGGTGAAATTGAGATCTGGTTTTGGGATGAGAGATTGAGACTTCACTTGAGAGTTCGAGATCTGGGTACTGGGTCTAGGTTTGGGAATTGAGAGAATGCGAGTTATGACTTCAGAGTGGGTTAAACCTAATGAGAGTTACTGTTATTGCATGTTGTTATTATTATTATTATTATCATTATTATTGTTATTGTTGTTATGACTTTTATTATTATTATTATTATTATTATTATTATTATTATTATTAGTAGTAGTAGTAGTAATAGTAGTAGTAGTAATGTCGGGTAAGTGACTTTTTAGTATTTTGATATGTTATACAATTATGATAAAATTTTAGTATTTTAGTATTTGAATTTTAGTATTTTGATTAAATGATGTAAATATGTAATTAGTATTTTAATGATGTAAATATGATGTAAATATGTTATGTTATGATGTAAATGATGTAAATATGTTATGATTTTAGTATTTTAATGATGTAATTTGAATTTTGTTGTTTTGATTAATTAACAAAATAAATTGAATTATAGTATTTTATTATTTTTTGAATTTTAGTATTTTTTAATTTGATTTTTTAGTATTTTAGTACTTTTTTTAATTAGTGTTTTTAATATTTGATGTAAATATGTAATTAGTATTTTAGTGTTGGGTGAGTGACTTTTTGTATTTTGATATGTTACAACTATGGTAAAATTTTAGTATTTGAGTAAAATTTTAGTATTTTGATTAAATGATGTAAATATGTTATGATGTAAATATGATGTAAATGATGTAAATATGATAATATGTTATGTTATGATGCAAATGATGTAAATATGTTATGATTTTAGTATTTTAATGATGTAATTTGAATTTTTGTTGTTTTTATTAATTAACAAAATAATTTGAATTTTAGTATTTTAGTATTTTTGAATTTTAGTATTTTTGAATTTGAATTTTTTTTTTAGTATTTTTTTAATTAGTATTTTAGTATTTGATGTAAATATGTAATTAGTATTTTTAGTATTTTAGCGCCGGGTAACTGACTTTATAATAAAAAATCATTATAACTTAATTGGTTTGAGCATTTTTTTAAGGAGAGTTGGAGGTCTATAGTTCAATTCTCAAGAAGAGCATTATTTTATTTTATTTTTTAAAAAGCCCGCGGGTCGGGCCAAACTTTTTTATTATTAGTACTATTATAATTATTGTAATAATTATAATAATAATAATAATAATAATAATAATAGTTATAATAATAGTAATAGTAATAGTAATAATAATTATAATTAATAATAACAATAATAATTATAATTATAATTATAATTATAATTATTATAGTAATAATAATAACAACAATAATAATAACAATAATAACAATAATAATAGTAACAATAATAATTATTATAATAATAGTAACAATAATAATAAAAAAATAATAATAACAAACAACAACAACAACAACAATAATAATAATAATAGAAATTATAATAATAGTAATAATTATAATTATTATAATAATAAAATAATAATTATAAGATTAGTAATAATTATTCTAATAATAATAATTTTTTTTAATAATAATAGTAATAATAATAATAATAGTAAATATAATAATAATTATAATAATAGTAATAGTAATAGTAATAATAATAAAAAATATAGGACATGAAGCATGAAAAAATAAATTAATAATGACTTATAAGTAAAAAAAGTTAAAATTTAAGTTATCGTCAAACACTAAATAATAACAAATGACTTATAACTTAGTTTAACCAACTTATAAGTCATCGCCAAACACCCTCTAATTCAAGATATAAAGAGAAATTAATATTTGATTATAAAAACATTACAAGTCAAAAAAAGGAGAATTTGAAAATGGGAGTTAAAAAACTTTACACACCATTGGTGCAACTTTATTATTATTATTATTGTTATTATTATTATTATTATTATTATTATTATTATTATTATTATTATTATTATTATTATTATTATTGTAGTATATAACTTCTTGAGATTATATTAATGGTATGTAGTGAAGGAGAAGAAATGAATATATGGAGGAAATCTCATGTTTTGATATAAATATTAATCCTTGCAAGATATTAATAGATAATTTGTGTTGCTCCAGCGGTCAAATAACCAAAGTTCCAAATGATAGGTCACAGGTTCGAATATGTTTCGCATTTGGACATAATTTTTAAATACTAAATACGAATATTTTTTGACAATTCTCCGAATACCGAATATGGTCTTACAAAAACATGCTTATTGGGATTATCTTAATTTAAGGCAATATTTTAATAGTCGTTGCAAAAAGTTGTATAAGATATGCAACGAAAATAAAAATTATTGCCAATGAATGTGGTCCATATTAGGCAACGAAATATAGTAACAAAAAAACTTTCGTTGCCCACGATGAGGAGAAATCAAGTGGTTAGAAATTTTGCAACGAATGGTTGAGCATGCTATATGAGAAGAATCCTCAAAGAAGCTCACATCAGAGGATCATCGAGCATCAGTCAAGAGGAACTCATTACGAGAGCAGAACTTCACATGCACAAGACTATCAAAGAAGACTACGTTCGTAGTGCTGTCAAATGATCGTAGAGTGATCAGTCCTGAAAATATCCATGCCTACGATACAAGGAGATCTAAGTGATAATGGTGATTCCAGTCAGAAGGAGATATGAAGGCTGCCTTCAAATGAACCTAAAGAAAAGGGAATCACGTCTAACTGAGAAGACAACATCAACTATGGGGGAGCAGTGATCTGTTTAGGAACAACAATACTAAGATATACTATGAAGCAGTGTACCAGCTATAGAGTCCTAAAACTTTGTGGCTGATGAACCAAATGAAGATCTATAGTCAGTAGGAACGTCTCAAAACGTACTACTGATAACCTATCAGCCACCCAACCCAACATCGTGGAGTGTCCGCGAACAAACATCCGATCGTAGTGTAAGAGCAGGAGGACACCACGATTACAACAAGTGCAATTGTCTAAAGTTGGTAGAGGATCTCCCCACCAGAAAAGGTCAAATGAGATGTCAGTGCAAATCACTTCTAAAGTATTTCATCTGGAAAGCGCTTCAGGGACAAACCTAACCCTTAGCTCACTCTAAGAGGTTGGCCCTTCCTGAGCTACCTTGACCCAGAAGGAATGCTTAGTAAAGTTCATCTCAAGGACCAAGTCAGTCAATAATTGTAGAGTCAAGGTTGAAGAGAACTCCATGATCTTAGTGCAACCTCAGCAATCGTAAAAGCAGACTCGACGATCTCAGTCCTACCAGAGGACACTCCAGTTCAAAAGGAGCTTGGAAAATGGGAAAATTGCTCAACCATTCAAACTATGAGGAGATAAGTTCAAATATATTAGTGATCAAGCTATGCTGCATCAAGATGAGGATCAATGTCAAAACCATCCACTGCAGCATCTCTCAAAAGTTGATTGTTGAGTCAACAAAGGAAAACGTAGAGTCCATAGCTGTTACTCTACGAAATAAAAAGGTCAACGGTCAATCCACGTCAATTAAACGTCTACTCTCCTAAAGGAAATATCTAACTGAAAAGTTATGGGGAGTTACAGCTCATTACTGGACATCGTGCAATCAATGGTTGGTTGACACATCACTGATTATGCAGAGTTAGAAGGAAATGTCATTAAGACAAATTCAAAATCTGCAAACAGTTATCAGAAACCATCGAACCTTTCTCCCTCCCATTTTCAAACCCTAGAATCCTCATCAAAGCCAAAATCTATGAATCCTCCAGAGCCTTGCCCAAATCACAATCAGCCAGCCCTCATAGAATCCTCTAAATCATATACCAATATTCCTCGAACTATTCAAATGGAAGATTGGCGAGTTATCACTGGCATTCAGCTTGGAACCAAGTCGTTTGAGAAATTCGAGAAGAAGTTCAGAGACATTCTCGAACTTGTAAAGAAAGCTGGATTCTCAGAATGTCTTGAAGCAAGCACTCGAGTATATGTTGACCTGGTTAAAGAGTTCTACTCAAATGCTTCCATAAACTCCGGAACCCTTTCTACCAAAGTCAAAGGTCAGTCTCTAAAGCTGAAATCTTCTGATCTCAATCAATGCTTAGGTTTTCCTGACCAAGGATTGAAGAGCCTTGACAATATCGATACGAAACAAGCAAAGGAAATCATGAGGTACCAAAGAAACCCTAGTCTGAAGGATATGAAGAAGAAGGAGTTTCTAGAGGAGTTTGAGTTCCTTACAGAAATAGTGGGAAAATGTATATTGTGCAAGGATACTACACATGATAATGTGCTTGATCAGCAGTTGAAGATTATGTCTGCAATAATTTTGAAGAAGCGAGTCAACTTTGGAGCTATCTTGTTCGATCAGATCTCCAAATGGGTAGAAAAGGCTGAGCTAAAGAAGTTTACAGAAAAACCTCTGACAAAGGTGTTTCATGGAAGACTGCTGAGCATTGTAATGAAGAAGAAGCTGGGAGGCAAGATCAAGGATGATGAAGGAGAGCCTCTGAACGTCCACGAAGTGATGTCTCCACAACTATTTGTGAATTGGAAGAAAACCCCAAGGAGAACAGAAGGCTGACAACTGGGAGCAGTAGCAAGGCCTCTACAAAGAAGAGGAAGACAAAAGAAGTAGAAAGCTCTGAGTCTGATGACTCTATACCAGCAACAACCACACCAGCCAGAAAGAAATCCAGAGGTGTAAAGAAAGATCAGACTTCATCAAAAAGTCTCTCCATCAAAGACAAAGATGAAGAAGGAAAGGTTCTGACTGTAGAAACCACAAAGAGAAGAAGCAACAAACTGCTTCAAGGACAATCAAATAAGAAAACAAAGGTGATAATCAAACCAGCCTCAGTTTCTCAAGATAGTACATCTGATGAGGAGGAGAATGTAGAATCAGAAGAAGAAAAGGCAACTGACAATCTCAAGGCTGAGTCCTCACCGACCAAATTCAACAATGAAGGTAAAGCTGGATTAATGAATGAAAATGCAGCATCTGCTGATGAAGAAGAGATTCAAGACTACCCAACTCAGTCCCCAAATGTAAATGCCCTAAAAAGCCTAGATGATGGGTCAAATGATGCTATCTCTAAAGAAGAAGAACATGCCTTTTCAAATCCTGAAAGCCCCCATGACGGCTCAAGAGGTGATGACTCTAAAGGAGAAGGGTCTGCCCCTATCAGTGCTGAACATCAAGGAAGTTCATCTGATGATCCAAAGGCTTCAAAGTCTGAAGAGGAAGAAGAGTCTGAAAATCCTATAGTTGAACTTCCAACAAGAAGGAAGAGCTACAGACTGCAAGCCAAATTTGCCTCTAAAAAGAGAAGTGATCACTCCAATGCCATCATTGAACTAAGTGATGATGAGTTTGTATCAAAAGATGATAGTGCTGAAGATGGAACAAGTGGTGAAGAAGATGAATCAGAGGAAGATCTTGCTGAAGAAGGTTCTGAAAATGAAATGCAGCAAGAAGGATTCACTGTTGGAAATGATCAAGATGGTTCAGGCTCCGAAAGAGAAGAAATGGAGAATGATTCCAATTCTGAAAATCAAGAATCAGAGGTGCCAGAATTCTATCTTGTACTCTCTCCAACAAAATTCACCAGGAGAATAGTGGTAGAAGTCTCAAATTAACCACCAGTAACACCACCAGAAAGATGGGTGAACCATGGAGATGAACAACTCAAGGTGGTAAGGATGACTACCTTTGATGTAGTCAAAAACTGGAACAACATGGAGCTGGACTGCACGACCATACTCTATAATCCTAATGATTTACTAATGTGATGGTTCTTCCAATGGATGCCATGGCTAAAAGCCCATACTGAAAATGATGCAAGTTACTTCAGCTGGTGCTACTCTCATTTTCCAAGCATGGAGCTGGTAGCACAAAACTTCCCAAGGGTAAAGAAGTTGCCACCAAATTGATCACAAACCAACCTCACTTCAAGGTCTACAGACATGCTTGCAGTCACTATATCCCATACGATCGTAGAGTGGACTCTCAAGGAAGAAGGATCATGACCAATGAGATGATCGTAGAGTCTGTTCACTCTACTACTGATGGTGTTCAAGTTCAATACCAGAAGCCTCCATTTGCTCAAGCACTATTGACAGACATTCCTGCATCCTCAACCAACGATTGGAACTCAATGATTCTTCAGATTCTCAACACCTTTGAAAATTTGTCCAAGGATGCAGATCGTAGAGTTCAATCTAATGCTCGACAAGAGACTTCTCAAGAAGATGATCAAGTATCTGTGGAGAAGGAGCTGATGAAAAATTCTGATGAATTGATTGAGAAAATATCTCTATTCACGGAAGAGTCACATAAGCTGACAGCAGCAGGAGATAATTCATTCAAGAATAGACTTCAAGCTACTATAGCTGATGTATCTCTCAAACTTAAAGAGAGAGATAACATCTATCTGAAAGTCATGAGTGATCAGAAGGCAGATGCACTACGAGCACAGAAGGCCAATGAAAAGTAGATCCAAGCCCTCTCTGATAAGTTTGACAACATGCAGCAGTCTTTCTCAGTGCAACTTGAGCTGGGTCAACAAGAACTCAAGTTTGAAGTTGCTAACTCTTCCTACCTAATAGAGCAACTTATGTCCAACATGGAGCAGCTCTCCCAAATGATTAATGACAAAAAGGGGGAGAAAAAGAGGCATAGAAAGAGGCAGAGCAAAAGGCATTCAAGGAAGAACAAGAAGATCAAACAAGAGAAGAAGTCAAAGAAGCAGGCAGCAGAAGAAGAGGCAGAGTTATCATCCGAGAAGGAGCCAAAGATTGATGAGCCTATGTATGTAGAAGCTGAGGGGGAGCCAGAAGGAAAAGAGGAGTATGCATCTAAGGGGGAGAAAAGCAAAGCAGAAAAGTCATCATCCCAAGGGAAGCAGGAGCACGAAGGTAAAACAGATGAATAGCTGATCAACAGACATTATGGAAACATACATGGAGCCAAAAGAGGTACATCTCTAACTAGTTAGGTGTGTTCTGGACCCAGGATGTAAAATGTCAGTGTATTAAATTCCACATCATTATAAATGACATTCATGATTATCTGTTTTAGAAATACAGCTACTCACTGTATATAAGATTCATTCATAACATGCATATGCACTTATTATTTTTGTCATAATCAAATAGGGGAAGATTGTCGGGAATAAGCATGTGAATGTTATTCCTATTTATATATGATTTGATTATGATATATATGAATGAATATGCAAGTATGCTTGCATTAAGAAAAGCTGTAAAGTCCTTTAATAGATAATAGAAACATGTGTACAAGGACTTAGAATGAATTGATCAAGTATGTTATATTGATCCTACATAAGCAAAACAGCTTTGTAAAGTCCTTAAAAAGAAATGATGTACAAGGACTATAAACATAGAAAGATCAAGCATGTTAGGTTGATCTTATGATGTAATAGATAGGCTTGTATGATCATCGAGCACTGCCCCCAGAAATTGTAGTCTGCCAAGAGAGTCAAGGAAAACTCGAGAGCTGTCGAGGCAGAATCGTAGTCTGCAAGATAGTAGATCTCGGAGTTCATAAACTGCAAGGAGAGACGAGGAAGGATCGTAGTGTGTCGAGTAGAACTTCCTCGGAGCCAAAGTCTGCTGAGGACATCATGTTCAGAATCGTAGAGATAGCCTGCCTACGAACCGACCGAGTATCTGCCAAAGCCAAGTCAAGAATCGTAGACTACACTCAGAGTCGTAGAGTCTACTGATCATACCAGAGGCAGAGATCGTAGTCGAGTAAGATCAGATGAAGACATCGAGCATAAAGACAGAAATGGTAAAGTGTCAAGATTTGATCTCGGAGTCGTAGTGTTTGCACAACCGAAGTTGAATCGTAGAGTGCAGAACTACGACCTCAACCGTTGTGCTCACAATGCCAAGGCAGAATCGTAGAGCAAATACGATTCTCAATGAATGAACACTCCCATAATATCCAAAGGATTGAAGCTTCTGGTTAGCACTGCAAAGATACATCCCATCTAAAAGAAAACCAGAGAGCACTCAACGAATGGCATACAAGCTAACAGAAGATCTAAGCACCAACCCAATCAACATCAAGATTGAGTTGTGAAGCCATTCGAGATGAAGTCTTCCACAAGGAGATCAGAAGAAGATTTCAATAACTGACTAAGGAAAGTCAGCAAGTGAAGTAGTTGTCAAGCGGACATAAAACAACGATCTTGGAAACAACCAGGATTGTAGTGTTTGCTAAACAAAGAAAGAACTGATGAAGTGCATACAGAGATACTGGACATCTTCTGAAGAACAAGGCTAAAGTGATTAAGCATTGGGTCAGTCCATTGATGATAAGTGAACGGGAGATCACAAGGAGAAAGCGAGCTGGACACGCCACAAATCTGAAGTGTCTTGCTATTCAGAAGGGGCCAAAACAAAGAAGTCAAGTCATCAGTTTCTGAGAACTGTTTAGGCAAATAGAAGTGTTGAAGCACTGCACAAAAGAAGGAAGAGGTGTTATACATTGAAGATCCAATCAACACTCTTCAAGATCATAATGTTGTCTATACCAGTCAACATGACACTACGATCAGGTCCTTGAAGACATGCATCAAAATCGTAGAGTTTGAATAGCTGAAGACTGAAGCATTGGCAACGGTTCAATCTGAAGGGTAATATTCGAACAAAAGCTTATTGAAAGCTTCGATGCAAAAGGACAACCTCTGATCGAGAAATCAGAAGGAGGAAATTAGTGTTCGACCTGCCCAAGACATTAAAGTGACATCTCTGATGGGTAGGTGAAATAGTAGACTGCAATGTCAGAGAAAGTATGACTTGTCACATCAGCAGTCCACCTCTGTCAACTCGAGATCTGTGAAGACATTTGAATAGCTTTCAATGGCTACTTTCCAACGGAAGGATTTGGAAAGAGTATAAATCTGCTAGAGCTTCAAAGATCAAAGGTTGCTGGAGTTTTCGAGTTTGAAGTAACGATGGACTGTTCTAAACCATGTGAGATAGTGAGTCCGAAGGCTCACTCTACGATCCACCAAGAACACTTAGAGACAAACAAAGAAAGAAGTAGAAGTGAGAGTTCTACAATGTAGAAGTGAGAGTTTTACTACATGAAGAGTGTTCTGAACTGCCGAGAGAATGAAGAGCTTTAAGTTATCCTGATGTCCATCATGGGAAGACTCTAAGTACCATAGAGAAGAACTTACAACCATCTTAGCAAGTCCATCATGAGAAGGCATCAAGTATCAAGAAGGGAGATCACAAACGCCATCATGGTAGCAAGAATGAGAAAGTTTCTAAGTATCTAGTTGTCGACGTCGGGATTTTTAATTGTCTTTTTCCGTTACTTGTTCTTTGGTGTTCTCATTTTGGGTGAGATTTGTTTGAAAAAATAAGTGAAAAAGATCCGACATGTATAATGTCGATGATGGACTGTTAAGAGTCGCCAGTTGGTTTTTTAAATGGTTATACCAACACAACCGAGAAAAGGTTTGGACATTGACCCAGTAATGTGACACTGCTAAATGGGTCAGTGAAACCGAGATTCATTAGGGTCCGGGGACTCGATTATGCGGAGGCAAGGTGTTAGGCACCCCCCCGACATTCGTGTTACCACGGTGACCGCCTCTTTTCAAGAAACTATTATCTAAATGTGTGTGTTTGTGGGACAATGTGCTATTTATTTAGAAGTAGTGCGAGGCCTCATTTGACCTATATACACAGGGTTTGAATTTATGTAAAAATTCAATTTTAACAAGATATGGCAGTGATGTTTTATAAAAGAGGTTTTTCAAACCCTGATGCTCAATAGTAATTGAGACCTTTTACACTTCCATTTTATTAAGTGTTCAGCTTGATTGATTTTATTTTCGTGATGCGAAGCATCTATAAGAAAATAATGTACAAAAATAATGCCGACTTCCTCGTGGGTATGAAAACCATCTGAGGAAATTCAGACGTCGCAGAATAATTTATAAGTTGCTTATAGCTAAAAATGTCCATCATGGGAACCGAATCTAGATCCAATAGGCTGAATCTGTGATCACATGATTCCTAGGCGCACATGATACTGCAATTTGTATAAAAGCAGTAAGCAGGTATATATATAAAAGCTGTAAATAAATATATACATACATGATCACCAACCACGAAGCACCTCCATGGGGGATCAGAAATGTAAATAAAGCTATCAACCACCACGGAGGAAACTCCAGGTGGGACAAAACGTAAATAAAGCTGTAAAGCTATCAACCACCACGGAGGGAACTCCATGCAGGACAAAATGTAAATAAACACATAAAGCAATCAACTACCACGAAAGTGAACTCTAAAGCAGATTTAAACGTAAAGAATGTCAGTAAAAGCGATAAACCACCACTTAAGTAAACTCTGTGTGGGACGAAATGTATATATATATATATATATATATATATATATATATATATATATGTTTAGTAAATGCACTTAGGATGTAAAATCTAGGCTCATCGAATAGAGTTAAACAACAAATATATATATATATATATATATATATATATATATATATATATATATATATAAAAGTTTAGTAAACGCATTAGGATGTAAAATCCAAGCTCATCGAAGTTTATATATATATATATATATATATATATATATACATATTAAAGCATAAAAACACCTGCATCAAGTTCAGGCTCATCGAACAAAGTTCGACACATAGTTTATATATATATATATATAAGCAAATAAATGCTCCAGACTGAAGTCTAGGCTCAATCGAGGCATAACTCGATAATGTTAGTCCATATATATATAGATATAAAATATATGTATATACAAACTGAAATAAAAACACGAACCAAAGTCCGGGAAAACACACGCAACATGACTCTTAACGTGAAGAAGGGTGTGTGCAAAGATGAAGAAAAATGCTTTAAAGTGTGTAAGAAGGCTTATAGTGGGCAGCCAAAGAAGACTTCTATATATTTAAAATGGATGAAACTCGGCTCCCGCCAGTACAAAAGTAGCTATATGTGAGCTCACAAGTGTTTAAAATGGAAAAACACTCAGTATATTTCACGTACGGAGCAAATTTGACAGGGCTTCCTCGCTCTTTCTCCCTTTAAAATGGCCACCCCAAGCCCTCTATTTATAGAGGGGAGCTAGACAGTGTACTGCTGCCACACATTGCAGTAAGTTTACTGACCACCGCAGTGTACCGAATGCCTGGTTGCCCTAAGTTTCTGCCCAAGTCGTCTCGTGCACGTGCACATAGCAATCGCAATGTCCTTTCGAACTTTTAGAATTGCATTCCGGGCATCCGACTGAGGTATATAGGACCTATTTTCGACCGCCGTTGTCGAGAGTTGTACAATGGCATCGGATTTGAGTTTGTACGAAGTCATTGAAGATGGGATGATGCCCTCCGGTCTTCAAGCTTGAAATTCTATCCGTTACCCCGCACAATAGTCACTTAGGATTGGTTTTTCTTGATTCTTGTGGGATATCGTTGTGTAGAAATGTGTGTATAAAATGTTGAGACGACGTGATGCGGCTTTAGAGGGGAAAGATGATGCCTTGGCCCCTTACCGGAGTTACCACCAGTTTGGGCTAATAAAGCAGACGTTGCTCAAGGTTATTGCTGAGTTTGGACTACTGCAAGTGTTGAAGGTCCTCAGTGTCAACTTTGAGGTGTGCCTGTCCTCCCGGTGTTATCCCCGGGTTGGTACTAGGTGTCTCGTTGTGAGCGCCGAGATTGAAGCTGGTTGCATTTAAAACAAGCATTTCTGGGGTTATCGCCGGAACTGCATTCCTTGGGGTGATCACCAAGGTTGGTAGCTATTCCCATGATTGGGACTGAAACTGGATATCTCGGGATTATCTCTGAGATTAATCGGTCTTCTCCGGTGTGTGTTCCGGTATTGAATCTGCACGCCTCGGGGTTATCTTCGAGGTTGGAATTGTTACTCCCAGTGTGTGTCCTGGGGTTGATGCTGAACTTTTGGTAGTATCCGAAATGGCTATGAACTGTCTTCCAGGGTTCCCTCCTGAAAGACGAACCTATCCTCTTGCAATATTAGTGACAGGTGTGCAGAAAATTTCGAGTGTCTACAGATGCCCCTCTTTATCATACTCATGCAATGCAATGCATGGGTAGGATAAAGAATCCAAGACACTTGAAATGCCATAAGACAAACATGATACTATATGCAACAACATGATGCAAATATATGATGCATGCTGCATGCGTGCGGGGTTGTTGCCCAATATGCTGGGGTTGATTATTGAATTCTTGTACTATTTACTGAGGATTGGCAACTATGATCTGATGGGATGTGTGATCCGAATCTGTTAGGATGTTGATGTTGGAGTTATCACCAAAGTCCTGGATCTTTGATACAGACTTAATCCCAAAGAGGTACCTCTTATGTGTAAGAGATCTGTGGGGATAAAGCTTTGTCTGTTTGAGGATGTGTATAACATATTCCATCATCAATCCTCCTTGATGATGTTGACCTTTCCTGGTTTGTATCGCCATGATATGTCAAGATTATGTTGGATTTATTGCCAACATCAAATGCTGTCAGGATTGCCTGACCTTCGTTGATTTGTACTTCACTGATGTGTGAATCAACGGATGAAAACCATGTAGGGTAGACTGTTAAGGCTGCTTGACCTTCCCTGACGTGTAAACCAATGGCTAATACTATGTGAGCATATCGTCAAGGTTGCTTAACCTTCACTGATGTGTGAATCAACGGAACATTACGTTGTGACCCCCGCCATAGATCCACTGGGGACTTATGAATACAAACGTACGTAATCATCGAACAGCTTTCGATGCCTCGATGGGTTTACTTGCCATCGGCTGAAATAATGTCAAGGCTGCTTGACCTTCATTGATGTGTGTGTCAACGGATGAACATGTGTTGTAACCCCCGTCGGGGATCTACGTTGTAACCCCCGTCGGGGATCACGTTGATCTTTAGGGTAATGACCCGAAATTGGTAGCATTAGACCTGTACAAGGTATTGCCGAATGTGATTTGTAACAAATGAGATCATTGGCATGGTATACCTCGTGCTTGGGTGACTACCAATGAGTGATGTATAGACTCAAAGTTCCATCTGAGAAGACCAGGATTGCAGGTTGTTTTCCTCAATTGCGTACCATTTTTATTCCCGATTTAACCTTTTCAGTCTGCAAGAACTCCTTTGCAACTCGAACTGGACCGAGCCGGAGGGGTGGGGCCCACATAAGGGTGCCGCAGATAATTTTTGGGTGGTTATGCCCCATTTCCCTGTATTTGTAGTTGTACAGAGATGTTGTATTAGATGTTGATATACTTAGGAATGTATGCACAATTTTCTATTCCCTATATCATATTGCCATCTATTATCTATAGTACATGTATGTATGTATGTCGAGAGATATTCAGCATTGACCCATGGATGGTCTTATGACACGGCCCGTACATATGTCTTCTTCGACAGTTAGCCATATTGATCATACCCCACCATCATTGGTGGCATCGGGTATGCGATCGTGGTATGATAGCATGTCACCATCAGACAGGGTGACCGTAGATAATTTGTTGTAGCATACTATAACCCTGTTGATGTTTCAGGTTCCCACAAGATTTGTGGATGGCATGCTAGAGCACTGGGTATCGGAGAGGCAGATTTTCTGATTTGGGACCCAAGAGTTGACTCCCACTTTGGAGGAGTATACACGGTTGATGATGCTGTCGTTGGACAGACCTTACGTGCATATAGCTTTGGGGGACATGAGTCGACGGTTCATGACCCTCACTGGATTGAGGCGCAGAGTGGTACATGATGAGCTTACATCTAGCCACGTTATATCCCAGTGTTTTTTGTTTGATAGATTTGGCTCTGAGGATAGTTATACACGACATTGTGAGGATTTCACCACACCAGAGGATCATTGATGTCTAGCCAGGGTTGATGTACTGCTATTGTGCGTGTTGTCGTATGTCTATATGCCACGGTACATGGATGAGATAGACATTGGAGTCATCATGGCTGTGAGAGCTCTCAGGGAGGGTCATACCATTATACCAATGATTATAGCAGAGACCCTGAGGTCAGCTACATACTACTGCACTTATCTGACATGAGTGTTCACGGGCAACTCGGTCATGCTATACGTGTGGTTTATGTCACAGTTGAGACCGATTGGCACCTTTAGACGACATGGGTATTGTTTCACCCATGACATAGCCATGTCATACTCCTTTCAGCCATCGGAGTGTATGGACGCTTTGGCTTGGTCTATGTTCTTGGCGGATATCAGGGTTCCTTTTAGCATATTACCATGTTCGGGGCTTAGCTCACCTTACAGCTTTATTACTCATGCTCCGGGCATGTACTATCTCCCTCTGGCTAGTTTGAGGGGCATGACAACTTACCACCCGCTGGCCGTGATGTCGTAGTTTGACCAGTTTCAGGACTTTCATCCTTTCGAGGGGGCGTCGGGTCAGCGTTCCACTTCTCGTTATCTTTCAGCAGAGGACCGATCCCGTGTGTATGCTTGTTGGGATCAGCGTGAGATAGATACTTTTTCTGTTAGCCATCTGGGTTATTCTGCAGAGTATTCTGCATGGATGGAGACAGAGATTGCATCAACTGTGATAATATCCATATTACCGAGTAGTGATTCAGACGATGTAGAGCCTATGGAGGACATCGATTCCTACATCGAGGAGGAGACAGTTGCTGGGTTGCCAGCATTTCCTTTAGATTCTCCCAGTACCAACACTGTCGTGATACAACATTTGACACAGTACTTCGAGCAGAGTCTCCATCTAATGACCTTCGAGAGAGACCAGGCTAGAACCTCGATGTTGATTGCCTTTGATGGGAGAGACGCAGCACTGTTAGAGAGAGATGAGGCATTAGCTCGCAGAGATGTCGCTATCATTGAGCGGGATGAGGCTAGATCAGCCAGAGATGCAGTGATAGTTGAGCGGGATAGTGCCATATCTGCTAGGGATGTAGCCGTCAAAGATAGTACTGCAGTGAGGTCCCTTGCCTCTAGTATGATCATAGAAATGAGCGCATACATTGATGAGCATATGGTCACCATGTAGATGGCTGCAGATCTGTTGGGACGTGTGGATATTCTCATACAGGAGACCATAGCTTTGCCTCCTTCTTCTGAGAGGGACGCCATGTTGGGCTTGTTAGCTTGCATATACCCTGACTTGTAGATGAGCTTGTATTTTCCTGCACAGACTAGCTTAGCCATTTTTTCATGTACAGTTTACATTGTGTATATCAAACAACATTATATATATGGTAGGGAAATATATTTTTGATCACTTCCCTTTTAGATATGCTTTGCTACTTGCTTGATATTTTGCCTGCTGCTTCAGGGCTTGCGATCTTGATGTATTCTGAATTCCTCCTTGAGGGATGGACATTGAGATGTCTCTGGATAGTTCAGAATGGATCATTGATTTGTATGTATTGCTACCATCTTTGGTGTCTTGGGACTAGTTTCTGCATGGAAATGTGGAGAGGAATTTGGCTTTCCTCTCTGAGATTGACCGCACCACAGATGGTCGCCAGTACTTCTATTTAGGAGAAGTCTAGTTAATTCCATCTCTTATGGATTTGTGTTGCTCTTCAAGGTATGACCGCAACTTAGATGGTCGCCGAATCTCCTATTTAGGAGGTGTTCAGGTAATTCCATCCCTTTGGTCTGAAGCCAATGAAATGTAGTGGATTGAAAGATGATCCCAGTACCAATTGACAAGGGTTTGTGTTTTGGTAGGGGGTGATGAGACCGAACCATAAATGGCTGCCTACGTACTCCTATTGAAGAGGAGATCAGGTCTGCATAGTTCGAACCTGGTGTAAGAGGTTCAACGCTGTATGTGGCAGAAATGGTGTAGGAATTTGTTTTGGTTTTTGTTTTTGTAAGGAAAAGGGTGGAAATGTTTTTGTTATTTTTGTTTTATTGTGACCGGGCCATGTAACATGGTTGCCTACGTACTCCTATTGAAGAGGAGATCAGGTCGGCGTAGTTCACCCCTCAAGGCGAGTGGAAAAGCATAATCCCATGTGCAGGTCAGATTGCGGAGAGTAGAAAGTTTAATCCTAGTTTGAGGATAAACTGTAGGTATGAGAAGTTTGATCCCATGTATGGGTAACCAAACTACAAATGCGAGAGGTTCAATCCGTGGTGGGATGACCTAAGTTATAGGAACGTAGAGAAGCCAGACTGCTGGCTTGAAAAGTATGTTTCCCTGAGGGGTAAAGTGTGAAAGAGAGTTATATGTGGTAAAGGGTTAAAGAACAGGAATGCCTAGTGATCTGATGATCCAACACAAGGATGTTTGCTTGATGGCAACTTTAAACATAGTACCATTTCACGATGTCCGATTTGATGAGTTGTGGAAATTCATCACCATCCATTTCTTGCAATCTGAGAGCGCCTCCTGTCAATACTTCCTTGACAACAAACGGGCCTTCCCAGTTAGGAACAAATTTTCCCTTAGATTGATCTTGGTTGTTAATGATCTTCTTCAAAACCAAGTCATGTTCTCTAAACTGCCGTAGCCGGACTTTTTTGTTGTAGGGTCTGGCGATCCTTTGTTGATATAACTGACCATGGAAGATAGCCGCGGTTCGCCTTTCATCTATTAGAGACAATTGGTGATACCTATCTTATACCCATTGGTCTTCCTCCAGCTGAGCGTCTATTAACACTCTGAGGGATTCCATTTCAACTTCTATGGGGAGCACCACTTCCATCCCATAGGTCAATGCGTAGGGGGTTGCCCCAGTGGAAGTGCGCATTGATGTTCTGTAGGCTAACATAGTAAGAGGCAATAGGGCAGGCCAATCTTTGTGATTGGCGGACATCTTTTGCATGATCTTCTTGATGTTTTTGTTAGCCGCTTCAACAGCACCATTCATCTTCGGACGATAGATGACAGAGTTAAGATGTTTGATGTGGAATTTACTGCATAATTCCTCCATCATTTTGTTTTTGAGGTTCTTAGCATTGTCTGACACAATCTAGGACACCCCAAAATCGGGTACTCTGACCCCGGTTTGGTCATCACAATAAAATAAAAACATCCACCTCTAAACAACATACGACAACTAAAATGCGAAAAATAATAAACGTACGTCGTTCATTCAAAAGGTGTTACTAGTCCCAAGATTCGATAACCTTAAAATACAATCTAACAAACATACCCTAAAATAATAATTAGGGTTCACATTACATAACAGTAATTTAAACTAGGCATATAGTAAAGTCTGCTCCTGGCGACTATCCTACATCTTTCCTTTACCCTTGTCCTTTCCTGAGGTCTCGGGCTTAGCTGCAATATAATTCATGATATAGCAAGGATGAGCAACAAGTTTGCTCAACAAGTTTAAATACAACAATAAGGATATATCATGATGAAAGAAAAATATCTGACAAAGAATTCAACAATATGAATATCTGAAGGATTTCAACAATATGAATATTAGAAGCAAAGATAAAGATTTTCTTTTAGAATAACTGCTAGTCAAGTAGACTTTGAACTATAACACTCCAATGGAATCAATAATTAATTGACCCTTTGGTTATTGGCAACAGAATAAGTACTTGAGGGCATCAGCCTCGCGTACACCATGTATATGCATAACATTTAAATATGCTCTTTGTATCTTATATTAGATACCTGGGTTACTCCCCTATCATAAGAGGGGTGTTCATTCAGTCTAAGAATCCTTACCATCAATTGGTTGGGATAGCTTTTATAAAACCTCATATACTTGTCTGACCGAATAAATGTTCAGACTCTATCTGACACAGTTCAAGAATTATAGAACTTTAAACGATCTACAAGTCCAAGACTGTATGAACTCAAGTGCACTAAGTGCGAATATCAGTCATATCGATGTGGAATAATTATAAAGTAATTAAACCACTTAATAACATGCTTGGAAATAAGATTCAAGCTTAAATGAATAACTTTCAATTCAACAATAACTTGCTCAATAATATTTGGAGAAAGTTTAGAGAACTTGTTCAATAGAAGTAGGGTTCAAAGAACTTGCATAAACATATACCTATTTGCACAAAATAAAGGTAGTGCATAAGGTTTAGATACTTTCTTATGATATGCGTCAATTAAAGTAATGCAAGGGTTTAGGATACTTGTCTGTTTGCTCAGCTACAGTATAATACTAGCTTTAACTAACTTGCGTTGAAATGACCTAACGTTATCAAGTCGATCATTTCAATTAGTATGTTTAAACTAGTATGTGTTTATACTAACAACAATCAAGTCATCACATAACATGCTACTCAACACATTATATGGCATATTGGTAATGTATTACAAGGTAAAGAAATCATATAAGCATGCCTTAAATTTCAGAACTAAAAACAGAATCTGGGAGAACTGCAGGGAATGACGAGTGCGCACTTTGGTCTAAGCTTAGGGATGGGCGAATCGCTACTGCTCTCGCCGCGTACCAAGGTTGAGCTTCTGCAGTTCATGACTTCAGTCCAACTCTAACATACACTTATACATACATATTAACATATATACATGCTAGAGTATCACATATACCACATGATTCTACTTGAGTTCATTACCACAAGTTTAACTTACCATTTTATATGTCATTAAAACGTAAAAGGTCATGTAATCCTCATGCTTTACAATCTTGGCAATACAATTCTTAGTAGGCATGCTCGTATATAGGCAACACATGTATACTTTACTCATTTCTTGTTGATATTCTAATTTTCTTTAAATTTAACACAAAGTCAACTTAGTACATACAAGGCATCCTAACATATAACTCTCATGCATTTACAACATATATTAAAGTCACATATGCATGTTCAAATGGTCAGAACTTACTAGATAAAAGTCTTGGTCAAGTTCTCTTTGAAAAGCCTTAAGTTACTTATCTTTGAAATAGTCAAATCTTTCAATCATGTATGCTAGTGTGTTCAATCACTTTAGTCTTGTATTTCATGTCAATATAAACCATATCAACATACTCATAAAGTCAAAATGCTCACATGATGTGTTCATGGAAAAGTTCACTTTTGAAATCCCAAATCTCATTTTAAAACCACAAGTATTGTGTCATTCATTGCTATACTTGCTCAACCTATATGCATGTGCTTACATGTGCATGTTAAAATAGTTTACAAGCTTGTTCTACCATGTACTAACAAGTTAGCATGAACAAAAACTGAAAAGAAAACATCGTCGGTCAGTGAAGATGGTGCCTTAATGCCGCTACTCCTAATATAATTAAGAATCAACTGCGCGCGTGCACGAGACAAAAACTGAATTTGGGTTCTGGCAAACAGTGCTGCTACACCCTAGTACAAATAGGGTGCAGCTGCGTCGTGCCTGTATCAGATGCAGTAAGCAGACTCTGTTTGCAGATCCTTAACCCTTAACCATTCTCCTTGAATTAAACATGCTTCATACCAACATTTAAGAGTTCAAACTTGAAAGGCTACTTCCTAAACACATTATAGCATGCTAATTCACTTTGATTAACATAGAATTTGAAGTAATTCTCAAGAATTTGACAAACCCAACTAAGAACACCAGTTAAGATTTTTATACCTCTTGAAGCTTAAAGAACTTAGTTTTCCTCTTCTGAGCTTGCTAACCTCTTCTATGGACAACCCACACTCAATTTCAAATTCTCAGAGGTTCCACAGATAAACTACATCAACATAAACTCTGAGAATTAGGCTACTATTTATAGAATGAGCTTAAACTGGGCACTCAATTTACACAAAGTTTTGAATCAAAGGAAACATCAAGAACACATTGGACAACAAAAGGTTGGCCAACTACCCACATCCATAGCCAATGGCCTAGAATTCCTAGCAAATGAAAGTTACGTGTTTTAGCTTCATACTACTATTCATGTACCTTTGTGACACTCATTTTGGGACAAGAAGAAATCTCAGCATACTTGATCAACTAAGGCTTGCTTTGGACACTATAATTCCCATGATGTAATATAAATGTGGAATTGCTACTACATAAGGAATTTTGGGGATTATTTATGTACTCACTTTATATTACCCATGTACCTTAAATACACGCAATAAAATAACGCAGTCAAGTATTATTGTCTGGGTAGTTTCATAATTATCTCTACTACTCACCTAGGCATAATATAACATTATTTAATATTATATATCAAGTGTACACACATAGCTTCTTTTCCGATTTCTATGCACAGATATTAATTTATTTCTGTTTAACAATCACTTATGACTTTATTACACTACTTGATACTCCATATCATTAGAATATAATCTTATTATATGATTCCATGTATGTCACACATTACACTAATGTTCCAATTCATTTTCTATAGCAGAACTTAACTTTCTAAGTTTGGACATCGATGTAGTTTGCTTATTTTTATCATTTCTTTTTTTGTAGCAATTGCTACTGATCCCTCGGCAAATGCCAAAATAGGTTAGCTTCAAGCCAGTTCCAATTCCTATCACCACATAAGTTTTCATATGGAATAATTTAACTTCTTCAATGGTTATATACCCATACTTGACATAAATCAATATGTTCAAATCTTGTTACTATATTCAAATAAATTGAATATTTAATTAATAAGAATCCTTGATATCAAATTCTTAGGGTTAGTCCACTAATTTAAATAACTATTAGTGACTCCCTTTAATCATTTCATAAATTCTCATAACCACATAAGGTTTAATAAACTCACAAAACTAACTCGTTAAAATTAAATCACATATTTAATTAATAAGGAGTTTCAAATTCGTGGACGTTACATCCCTCCCCCCTTATAAAAATTCCATCCTCAGAATTGCAAAAATAAGGTTACTCAAATAAAAACGGATAATTCGCTCTCATTTGCTCTTCTAGCTCCCACGTAGCTTCTTCTACTGCGTGATTCCTCCAGAGAATCTTAACAAAATGGATAATCTTATTCCTCAACTTCTGTTACTTCCTATCTAGTATCTGGACAGGAACTTCCACGTACGATAAGTCTTTCTCGACTTGGATTGGTTCATATGAGATAACGTGCTTGTAGTCTGGTTTATACGACTGCAACACTGACACATGAAACATGTTGTGAATGTGCTCAAGTTCAGGAGGTAAGGCCACCTCGTACGGCACTTCACCGACTCGCCTCAAAATTTGGAACGATCCTATAAACCTAGGGCTCAGCTTGCCCTTCTTCCCAAAACAAATCTTCCCTTTCCAGGGAGATACTTTCAGAAATGCATAGCTTCCTAATTCAAAATCTCTCTTCTTGCGATGTAGGTCCGTATACTTCTTCTGGCGATCTTGAGCTGCTACTAATTATGTTCTTATCACCTTGATGATTTCTACCATTTGTTGTACCAATTTTGGTCCCAACAGTCGACGTTCTCCAACTTTGTCCCAGCATAAGGGCGTTCTACATTTCCTTCCATACAGTGCTTCGTACGGTGGCATTCCAATACTGGCGTGATAACTATTGTTATACGCGAACTCTACTAATGGAAGGTGATCCTCCCAACTACCCTTGAAGTCAATCACACAAGCTCGGAGCATGTCTTTAAGTGTTTGAATTGTTCTTTTGTTCTACCCATCGGTTTGCGGATGATACGCGGTACTCATTTGTAGTTGTGTCCCCATTCTTTCTTGAAGACTCTTCCAGAAGTTTGATATGAATCACGGATCTCTATCTGATACAATAGACATTGGCACCCCATACCTCGAGATAATTTCCTTGACATACAATTTGGCTAACTAATCTAAACTATACTTAATCTTAATCGGCAAAAAGTGAGCTGACTTAGTAAGACGATCTACAATCACCCATATGGCGTCGTGCCCTTTCTGCGTTGCTGGAAGTCCCACCACAAAGTCCATTGTGATGTGCTCCCATTTCCATTCTGGAATATCTAATGGTTGTAATAACCCGTTTGGTCGTTGGTGCTCTGCCTTGACCCTCTGACAAGTTAGACATCTACTTACGCATTCCGCAACCTCTCTCTTCATGTTTGACCACCAGAAGTGGTGACGCAAATCTTGGTACATCTTCGTGCTTCCTGGGTGTATCGAGTATCTCATACTATGCGCTTCTTGTAAAATCTCTTCTCTCAGTTCTGGTACTAACGGTACCCAAATTCTTCCTTCAAATCTTAGCAGTCCAGTGCTATCAACCTTAAATTTCAATTCATCACCTTCAGTCAATCGCTTCTTGATGTTATTGCAATCTTCATCCTTTTCTTCTGCCTCTTTAACCTTACCCAATAAAGTCGGGCTCGCCGTCACTATAAATAATTGCTCGTCGGTCTCCATCGGATACCTAATTTCCAAGTCTAGACGTTCAAAATCTTTCACCAATTCTTCTTGAATGGTCAACTTTAATAACTTTTCTCTGCCTTTTCTGCTCAAGGCATCTGCCACTACATTTGCTTTGCCTGGATGGTACAGAATTTCACAATCACAATCTTTGATCAATTCTAACCATCGGCGCTGCCTCATGTTTAACTCTCTCTGCGTGAAGATATACTTCAGACTCTTGTGATCCATATATATCTCACACTTCTCGCCATACAGATAATGCCTCCAGATCTTCAAGGCGAAAACTACTACTGCGAACTACAGGTCATGAGTCAGATATCCCTTCTCATAATCCTTCAACTGACGTGAAGCGTACATAATGACCCTACCGTGTTGCATCAGTACACAGCCAAGACCCTTATGTGACGCATCACTATACACTATAAACCCTCCCGTGTTGTCTGGTAAGGCCAACACAGGTGCTTGACTAAGTCTCTTCTTCAATTCTAGGAAACTTTCCTCGTACTTCTCCATTTAAACGAACTTAACTGTCTTTCTGGTAAGATTGGTCAACGACAATGCTAATTTTTAAAAATCCCGAAAGAACCTTTAATAGTATCCCGCTAATCCTAAGATACTTCAGATTTCTATCGGCGTCTTTGGCTGCTCCCAATTGATAACCACTTCTACCTTCGCTGGATCCACAGAAACACCATTTTTGTCGATAACGTGCCCTAAAAACTGCACTCTCTGCAACCAAAACTCACACTTGGAGAATTTTTTATACAGCCTCTCCTTTCTTAATGTCTCTAATACTATCTGAAGATGCTCGGCGTGTTCTTCCTTCGTCTCTGAATACACTAGGATGTCATCTATGAATACGACAACAAACTTATCCAAATACTGTTTGAATACTCTGTTCATCAAATCCATAAATGTTGCTGGCGTGTCCGTCAATCCAAATGACATTACTAGAAACTCAAAGTGTCTATACCGAGTTCTGAATGCCATCTTTAGAATGTCTTCCGGCCTCACTTTCAATTGGTGATAACCGGTTCTCAAGTCAATCATTGAAAAGTACTTTGCCCCCTTCAACTGATCAAACAAATCGTCTATCCTGGGCATCGGGTACTTGTTCTTAATGGTGACCTTGTTCAAATCTCGGTAGTCGATACAAAGTCTTAGTGACCCATCCTTCTTCTTTACGAATAAGACTGGTGCTCCCCACGGTGATACGGTCGGTCAAATGTATCTCTTATCCAACAAATCTTGTAATTGTGCCATAAGTTCTTTCATCTCTACTGGTGCCATGCGATACATCGCTTTGTATACCGGTGTTGTCCCCCGGTGCCAAATCAATAACAAACTCAATCTCTCTATCCGGTGGCAATCCCGGAATCTCATCTAGGAAGACATCTATGAAATCCCTTACAATATGTATCTAACTCAATTCACCCTCGATTCGTCGAGTATCAACCACGTGAGCTAGATAACCTATTCAACCATTCCTAAGCAATCTCTGCGCTTACACCATCGTCAGACAATGAGATTGTCTCGGCGATTTACTACCATAAAATACCACCTTCGACTTATTCGGTGTCTTAAGGTGTACACACTTCTTCTTACAATCTATAACTGCTCCGTGAATCGATAACCAATCCATTCCAAGGATTACATAGAACTCCCCCAAATGAATCGGTATCAACTCCACCCTGAGCTTAAATCCTCGTAAGTCGGCATAACAATTCATATGAATGTATTCTACGAGAATAGTTTCCTTGTTCTCTACTTCTACGTTCATAGGGTGTTCTAATCTCTCACGGGGCAAGTCTAACTGTTTAACAAATTCTTCAAAAATAAAAGAGCAGGTAGCACCTGAATCAAATAACATGTATGCATCTATATCATTGATCATAATGATACCTGACACCACGTCCTTAGATTCTACCGCATCCTGTACGGTCATGTTGAACGTTCGTGCCGTTGGTCTATTAGCTTGACTGGCTGGCCCTCCACTGTTTAGTCCATTGTTGTTGTTGTTGCGATTGCCGCTAGCTGCATCGCCCTTTTTCTTCGGGCAGTCCTTGATTTGATGGTCTGTGGCTCCACACGAGAAACATCCTCCCTTCTGCTTATTCGGACACTGAGGAGCCTTGTGCCCCGGTTGTCCACAACGATAACAAACACTCTTTCCCTTCATACACTCCCCCGAGTGACTCCTCCCACAGTTGTTGCACTTCATACTTTTCTTGGCCTCCCCTCCGGACTTATTACCTCTAGAGGATTTACTCTCCGTCCATTTACGCTTGTTGGGGTTGCTGCCTCCACTACTTCCCCCTCTTTGACCGTCCTGACCGATCTTCTTCTCTTGTTTGAATCGAGCGATGGCTTCATTGCCTTCTTCAGCAATGATAGCCCTTTTCCAAAGGATCAGAGTAAGTATAAATCTTTAATACAGCCACTACTTTCTGCACCCATGGTTTCAATCCTAATTCGAACCCCCTTGCCTTCCTGGCCTCTGTGTCAACTTGATGTGATGCGAATCGAGCTAACTCATTAAATCTTGACGCGTATTCTGCGACAGTCATATTACCTTGTTTCAGTTCCAGAAACTTAACCTCCATATCCTATTGCGTATTCTCCGAGAAGTAATTCTGGAGGAATAGCTCCTTAAATCTCCCCGAAGGAATAACTCCTTCGTCTGCTCGGCCCCTATTGGCTTTCCACCAATAGTTAGCTTCTCCCTTCATCATGAAAGTGGCAAAACTCGTCTTCTATGCTTCGGCCACTCGTGCGACCTCAAACACCTTCTCTATTTCTTTTATCCATGTCTGGGCTTCAATTGGGTCCAAGGTTCCTCGAAACTCCGGTGGTCCTACCAATTTAAAGTCTTTAAAGCTAGCCAAGTGTTGTCTGGCCGCCTTTACTTTGGCGAGAAGGGTCATTTTCATTGCCTCGATTAATGAGTTAACGAAGTTCTGCATTGGATTAACATTTTCCCCTCCACCATTGTTAATGGATCCTTCCTCGCTCTGATTCCGCTGAAGTCTCCTAAGCGGCATGATCTGAGGAAAGGAAGAAACAATTAGGCTTTATGTGATATGCTATCCAGTTTAGCATTAAGAAGTTTAAGACGTCTATCAATCATTTTTGATTTAAATAAACCACTTCAATATCACAATAAAACTCGATGGATTTCCCCAACCCATCACTTACATACTCTTCTTGAGTTTTCTACTAAGGTTATAACCTAGGTTTCACATTCCTAACGTTTATAACCTAAGCTTTAATACCAACCTTTGAGAGCCCTAAAACCGGGTCCTCTGACCCCGGTTCGGTCATCACGATAAAATACAAACATCCACCTCTAAACAACATACGACAACTAAAATGCGGAAAATAATAAATGTACGTCGTTCATTCAAAAGGTGTTACTAGTCCCAAGATTCGATAACCTTAAAATACAATCTTATAAACATACCCTAAAATAATAATTAGGGTTCACATTACATAACAATAATTTAAACTAGGCATATAGTAAAGTCTGCTCCTGGCGACTATCCTACCTCTTCCCTTTACCCCTGTCTTTTCCTGAGGTCTCGAGCTTAGCTGCAATATAATTCATGATATAGCAAGGATGAGCAACAAGTTTGCTCAACAAGTTTAAATACAATAATAAGGATATATCATGATGAAAGCAAAATATCTGATAAAGAATTCAACAATATGAATATCTGAAGGATTTCAACAATATGAATATTAAAGCAAAGACAAAGATTTGCTTTTAGAATGACTGCTAGTCAAGTAGACTTTGAACTATAACACTCCAATGGAATCAATAATTAATTGACCCTTTGGTTACTGGCTATAGAATAAGTACTTGAGGGGATCAGCCTCGTGTACACCATGTATATGCATAACATTTAAATATGCTCTTTGTATCTTATATTAGATACCTGGGGTACACCCTTATCATAAGAGGGGTGTTCATTCAGTCTAAGAATCCTTACCATCAATTGGTTGGGATAGCTTTTATAAAACTTCATATACTTGTCTGACCGAACAAATGTTCAGACTCTATCTGACACTGTTCAAGAATTATAGAACTTTAAACGATGTACAAGTCCAAGACTATACGAACTCAAGTGCACTAAGTGCGAATATCAGTCATATTGATGTGGAATAATTATAAAGTAATTAAACCACTTAATAGAATGCTTGGAAATAAGATTCAAGCTTAAATGAATAACTTTCAATTCAACAATAACTTGCTCAATAATAATTGGAGAAAGTTTAGAGAACTTGTTTAATAGAAGTAGGGTTCAAAGAACTTGCATAAACATATACCTATTTGCACAAAATAAAGGTAGTGCGTAAGGTTTAGATACTTTCTTACGATATGCGTTAATTAAAGTAATGCAAGGGTTTAGGATACTTGCCTGTTTGCTTAGCTACAGTATAATACTAGCTTTAACTAACTTGCGTTGAAATGACCTAACGTTATCAAGTCGATCATTTCAATTAGTATGTTTAAACTAGTATGTGTTTATACTAACAACAATCAAGTCATCACATAACATGCTACTCAACACATTATATGGCATATTAGTAATGTATTACAAGGTAAAGAAATCATATAAGCATGCCTTAAATTTCAGAACCAAAAAGCAGAATCGGGAGAATGCAGATTCACAAGCAATTGCTACTGGTCTAAAGCTTAGGGATGGTACAATTATGGCTGTCCTCGCCTGCACAAGGTTGAGCTTCTGCACTTTCGAACTTCAGTCCAACTCTAACATACACTTACACATACATATTAACATATATACATGTTAGAGTTTCAAATATACCACATGATTCTACTTGAGTTCATTACCACAAGCTTAACTTACCATTTTATATGTAATTAAAACATAAAAGGTCATGTAATCCTCATGCTTTACAATCTTGGCAATACAATACTTAGTAGTCATGCTCGTATATAGACAACACATGTATACTTTACTCATTTCTTGTTGATATTCTAATTTTCTGTAAATTTAACAACACTAAGTAAACTTAGTACATACAAGGCATCTTAACATATAACCCTCATGCATTTACAACATATATTAAAGTCATATATGCATGTTCAAATGGTCAGAACTTACTAGATAAAAGTCTTCATCAAGTTCTCTTTAAAAAGCCTTAAGTTACTTATCTTTGAAATAGTCAAATCTTTCAATCATGTATGCTAGTGTGTTCAATCACTTTAGTCTTGTATTTCATGTCAATATAAACCATATCAACATACTCATAAAGTCAAAATGCTCACATGATGTGTTTGTGGCAAAGTTCACTTTTGAAATCCCAAATCTCATTTCAAGACCACAAGTATTGTGTCATTCATTGCTATATTTGCTCAACCTATATGCATGTGCTTACATGTGCATGTTAAAATAGTTTACAAGCTTGCTCTACCATGTACTAACAAGTTAGCATGAATGTAAACCGAACAAAAACATCGAGTTGAGTAGATCATGGCAATTTGTCTTGCTGCCGCATAGTACAATTAGGGTAAGAATCGCACTATGCCCCGAGACAAAATCGAATTTGGGTTACTGGTAGCATTTCAAGGCCGCACCCTAGTACAAATAGGGCGCATTGCGTCGTGTACATGTCGAGATCGATAGAAGCGAGACTGCTTTGCGAGTCTTAACCCTTAACCATTCTCCTTGAATTAAACATGCTTCATACCAACATTTAAGAGTTCAAACATGAAAGGCTACTTCCTAAACACATTATAGCATGCTAATTCACTTTAATTAATATAGAATTTCAAGTAATTCTCAAGAATTTGACAAACCCAACTAAGAACACCAGTTAAGATTTTTATACCTCTTGAAGCTTAAAGAACTTAGTTTCCCTCTTCTGAGCTTGCTAACCTCTTCTATGGACAACCCACACTCAATTTCAAATTCTCAGAGGTTCCACAGATAAACAACATCAACATAAACTCTGAGAATTGGGCTACTATTTATAGAAGGAGCTTGAACTGGGCACTCAATTTACACAAAGTTTTGAATCAAAGGAAACATCAAGAACACATTGGACAACAAAAGGTTGGCCAACTACCCACATCCATAGCCAATGGCCTAGAATTCCTAGCTAATGAAAGTTACGTGTTTTAGCTTCATACTACTGTTCATGTACCTTTGTGACACTCATTTTGGGATAAGAAGAAATCTCAGCATACTTGATCAACTAAGGCTTGCTTTGGACACTATAATTCCCATGATGTAATATAAATGTGCAAATGCTACTACATAAGGAATTTTGGGGATTATTTATGTACTCACATTATATAACCCATGTACCTTAAATACACAAAATAAAATAACGCAGTCAAGTATTATTGTCCGGGTAGTTTCATATTTATCTCTACTACTCACCTAGGCATAATATAACATTATTTAATGTTATATATCAAGTTTACACACATAACTTCTTTTCTGATTTCTATGCACATATATTAATTTATTTCTGTTTAACAATCACTTATGAGTTTATTGCACTACTTGATACTCCATATCATTAGAATATAATCTTATTATATGATTCCATGTATGTCACACATTACACTAATGTTCCAATTCATTTTTCTATAGCAGAACTTAACTTTCTAAGTTTGGACCTTTCAAGAATCGCTTGCGCTTATTTTTTATCTTCTTCTTGACGGTAGCAATTTACTTGGAAGTCCTCGGCAATTGCCAAAATAGGTTATCTTCAAGCCAGTTCCAATTCCTATCACCACATAAGTTTCATATGGAATAATTTAACTTCTTCAATGGTGATATACCCATACTTGACATAAATCAATATGTTCAAATCTTGTTACTATATTCAAATAAATTGAATATTTAATTAATAAAAATCCTTGATATCAAACTCTTAGGGTTAGTCCACTAATTTAAATAACTATTAGTGACTCCCTTTAATCATTTCATAAATTCTTATAACCACGTAAGGTTTAAATAAACTCACAAAACTAACTCGTTAAAATTAAATCACATATTTAATTAATAAGGAGTTTCAAATTCGTGGACGTTACACAATCACCTCTGGTTGTCCATATCGACAAATGACATTGTTCCTGATGAAAGCAATGATGACTTCTTTGGTAACCCTAGGGAAGGAGGCTGCTTCTACCCACTTGGTGAAGTAGTCGATCATGGTGAAGATAAATCGATTTCTATTACTGGCTTTAGGCTCAATGGGCCTGATAACGTCCATTCCCCACATTGAGAAGGGCCAAAGTGAACTCATATTGTGGAGCTCTCATGAAGGGGCGTGTATAGCATTCCCATGAATCTGGCGTTGATACCATCTCCTGACGTGGTCATTGCAATCAGCTTTGAGAGATAGCCAATAATGTCCTGTCCTGAGGACTTTCTTGACAAGGAGGGGGCTACTCATGTGGGGGCCACAGACTCCACCATGGATTTCATCCATAAGCCTTTAGACTTAATCTTTGTCTAAACATCTGAGGAGACCTAATCCTGCATCTCTTTTGTATAGCGCATCTGCACTCAGGTAGAATTCAATAGCAAGTTGATGGATCCGCCTTTTCTTAGTCGGGCTCGCCTCAGTGGGTGTAGATCCATCTCGTAGTTATTCTTTGATATGTTGATACCAAGGATGCTGGATGGGAGGTAGCTCATCTGATACTTTTCCAACGTAATTCCCATAGGCTGGGGCCTTGTACATGGAAATTGTGATGCTTGACAAGTGTCCCTTGTCTGATATTCGAATCAAGGAGGCCAAAGTTGCTAACGCGTCTGCAAAGTCATTCCTATTATGAAGAACGTGTAAAAATGAGATTTCTTCGAATTCCAAAACCATCTGTAAAACTTGCCGATGGTAAGGCAACAAATATAGTTCCTTGGTTTGATAGATTCCGGTGGATTGTCTGATTACCAACTCTGAATCTCCAAAGACAGTTAACCGCCTGATGCCCATTGAGTGGGCAAGTTTTAGCCCGATGAGACAGCCTTCATTTTTAGTTGTGTTGTTGGTGCTGACAAACTGCAATTTGACGGCGACATGATACTTCTCCCCCGTACCAGATACTAGAACTGCTCCAGCTCCAGACCTTCCATATTAACAGCTCCATCAAAATATATCTTCCATGATTGGCACGTATCATACTGATGGTGTTGCTGAACTGTCATTATTCCTTCATCGGGGAAGTATGTCTCCAAGGGTTTGAAATCCCTTGAGGGTGCGGCGGCCAGTTGATCCGCAATTCCTTGACCTTTGATGGACTTTTGAGTCACATATACGATGTCAAATTGTTGTAGGATCAAGCGCCATCCGGACAAATTGGCAATTTAACATGGGTTTATTGAACACGTACTTGAGAGGATCCATGCGGGATATGAGATGGGTTGTGTGACCATGGAGGTAATGTTGTAACCTCATGGAAGCCCATGCTAAAGCACAACACGTCTTTTCGATCAGAGTGTACTTGTGTTCACTGCTGCTGAATCTTTTGCTGAGGTAATAGATAGCTCGTTCTTGGCCTCTATCGTCTTTCTGTCCCAGCATGCAGCCCATGGCGTTGTCACTTATGGACAGGTACATGAACATGGGAACATCATTCCTGGGTGGTAACAAAATGGGAGCTTTGACTAGCTGCTCTTTAATTGTGAGGAAGGCATTTTGGCACTCATCATTCCATTTCATAGAGGAGTTCTTCCTTAATAGCTTGAAGATTGGCACACAGGTTGCTGTGAGTTGAGAGATAAACCTGCTAATCAAGTTGATTCTTCCCAAAAATCTCCTTATTTCCTTCTCTGTCTGAGGAATGGGCATTTCTGTGATGGCCTGGATTTTGGTAGGATCCAGCTCAATCCCTTTGTGGCTAACTAAAAATCCTAGCAACTTACATGATTTAATGCCAAAGGCGCACTTGGCTGGATTCAACTTCAAGTTGTACTTACGCAACCTGTTGAACAATTTTCTGAGATGGTCTAAGTGGTCTTCCTCCTTCCGGGATTTGACAATGATGTCATCCTCCTAGATCTCGATCTCTTTGTGCATTAAGTCATGGAAGAGAGCCATCATAGCTCGCTGATAGGTGGCTCTGGCATTGATGAGGCCGAATGACAACCGTCTATAGCAAAAGGTTCCCCAAGGCGTGATGAAAGTAGTTTTCTCACGATCTTCTTCAACAACCAAGATCTAATGGTACCCCGTAAAGCAATCAGCAAAGGAGTACATGCAGTATTGCACAGTATTATCAATAAGAATGTGGAAAAATGGCACGGGAAAGCTATCTTTTAAGCAAGCTTTATTCAAGTCCCGGTAATCCACGCAGACTTGCACCTTCCCTCCGTGTTTAGGCACGGGAACAATGTTGGATATTCATTCAGGATATGTGGACACCATGATGATGCTAGCTTGAAATTGTTTCACAATTTCTTCTTTCACCTTTCAACTCCACTCAGGTTTCAATCGCCTGAGGTTTTGCCTGACTGGCTTAAATCCCTCTTTAATGGGAAGGCGATGATGGACAATGTCAGTGGATAAACCCACCATGTCTTCATGAGACCATGCAAACACATCTTGGAATTGGGTTAATAACGTAACCATGTCATTCCTCTGGTTTGGGGTAAGGTCTGAACCAATCTGGATTAACTTAGGGCTTTCTAAGGTTCCGAGATTGAAGGAAGTGGTTTGGTCAAGGTTGGGTTTAGGTTTGTCTTTGACCCATTCTTGAATTTTTGGAGACACCTCAATGTCCTCATGTACTTCCATCAAGGCTAAATTCATCTCTACATCAAAGGTACAATCCTTGTAGAGAAGAGGCACCATATCAGCAAGTACATGCACATCTAAATTTAGGGTCCTGAAACAAAATATGCTTTCACTTAGTATATATGAAATGATCAATTGTTATCATATACTGACAAAATAAACTATTAATACTGTGCAGAAAAGTAAGAAGTTATGATATCTACAGGGCAGAAAGAGTTTTTGCCTGTTTTACCCTTGTCGACCAATGTAAGGAGTGCTGCTCCAATTGGCAAGGGTAAAGTCTTGGTGGACTGCAGTGATGAAGGGGTAGTCATCGTCCTCTTTCTCCCGAACGATGGCCATTACGTCTGGGCAATCATCGTCTGGGGTATATCTGTTTGTATTTTCATCTTGAATGATGATGCGTATGCCAGACATCATTTGGATGACATCTTGCTTGATTCTGCGTTCCTCCTCTTCCACTACGGGATTTGGAACAAAGAATTCTTTCTCCTTCACCGGTACCGGATTGGGAAATAACATAGCCATGATGTTGGCTGGCACCTTTACAGGAGGTTGTGCGGACTCAGAGTTTGAAGGCGAAGATAAACGCCGTGCGTTTGAAGCTGAAGGAATCTACTGATGCTTATGAGGTTTCTTATGACTAGAACTGGCAGAATAGCCTAGTCCAGCTATTCCAGTTTGCTTGGTTAATTGAATTGGGTACTTGATACCCTGGCAATCTTTACCCAACCCTTGTCCTGGCTGATGACCCAATGACATCATTTCTCGAGTAGCCGACGTTACATCGGCAGAAATCATGGGTTCGGAAAATGGCATTCCAATAGCATGGTATTGGGTATTGCTTACTTCCAAGGCATGAAAACTGAGTGGTTCAACATCTGCATTAGCATTGATGAATGGCATTTCCCCGTGTTGATCAGGACACCCTGGTTCAGCGTTGACCGTGACTAGGCTATTGTTGATAATGTATTTCAGCTATTGATGAAGGGTAGAGGGGACTGCCCCTGCCATATGAATCCAACGTCCGAAGAGCAGGTTGTATCCCAAATCTATCTTGAGTACGTGGAGAGATATGTAGAATGTATGGGGACCAATTTTGATTGGCAGTTCAATTACTCTGACCGAATTCCGGCGGGCTCCGTCAAAAGCTTTGATGACTGTATGGCTACTTTGAATTCGGTTCAGATTGTTATTTATCTTCACCAAGGTAGCGTATGGATAGATATTTAGAGATGAGCCTCCATCTATCAAGACTCCAGCTAGCATGTATCCGGAGGACATGACCGCATGATGTCTGACTGGCAACTTGCAGAATGACCGGTCCCCTTCTAAGCGGTATGTCGTCATCAGTGAAGGATATCACATTGTTGTTGAAAATGTGGTCAACCAAGTGGTGAAATTTTTCCGTATCAACTGATGTTGGTAGATAGGCTTCTTCCAAAACCTCCAGTAAGATCTTCCGGTGATCCTCGGAAGTTAGGACCAAGTCCAAAATTGAAATTTGGTGTGGAGCTTCTCTTACACTTAAAACCACCTTGGCTTCGTTATGACCCATAGTGCGGAGGAATTTTTCAATCTTCTCCATGGGTATTTTCCCCTTTGATTTGATGGTAGACTTCATCACCCGTTGGGGAAGATACAATGGATTATCCTTCGACACTGTAGCAGTGGTATGTGAGTTGGATCCTTCACCTTCTCCATAATTCCACAAAACTTTGCGCAAGCTAACAATAGAATATTGTGCTCTGCATGGAAAGTTGATTGGCTCGGGAGCGGCCACTTTCAAAGGATTGTTGCTTCCCCTGAGTTGAATTATTGGTATTGTGAGTGATTTGTTAGCCCCATCAGTTTTAGTGGATATGACTGCTACCAAACTCTTCCACTTAGTAGGACATGTATTCTCACTTGCACGTAACACAGTATCATCATCTACTAAGTGCAGGACACCATTTTCAATTAGATTTTGGATAAGGTGGCGGAGTGCCCAACATTCTTCTGTGCTATGACCGCAAGAATGGGAGTGATATTGACATACTCCATCAGAATTGTACCGTCCTGAACGGGGATTGATTGGAGGTAGAAGGGAAGTGATTCTTCCTTCATTGATTAGCATCTAAAGGATTTCCTCCATAGGTTGGCCCAGATATGTGAATTCTCTTTTATTGGCAAAATCCCGACGGGCTTTGGCATTTGCTCTCTTTATCACTTTGTCTTCCATCATTTCATTTTCTAAAGGTAACGAGAGCATATTCATGACAAGAGGGAGGAGACTAGCATGCTCATGGCTGACTAACTGGCGTGTCACTTGATGTAGATAGGTCACCAGTATCGCCTATTGCTCAATTTGCTTGCATAGAGCTTTCATCTTTCGTTCCATTGTGAATTGGAACTTGGCATAATCCCATTTGTCAACACCGTCTTTGAGGGTCTGGGAGGATTCACAGTTGAAATTGGAACTCTGTCCATTGCTCCAATTGATCATGTTGACCTCTTCTTCTTTGTGTTGAGGAAGAGGGTTGTCTTGAATGTGAGACTGATTTGGTTTGGTGACCACGATCTCACCGTTGTCTATCAGGTCTTGGATCTTGTGTTTCATTGAAACCCCGTCCATTAAGGCTAGCTGGTGGAAGAAGATGCGTAATTTTCTTCTGTGTTGTCAGAAGTGTGAGAATATTCTCGAGTGTGTCCCCTAAGGGTGTGAACATTCGAGGGCGTTTGACTTCTTCACCTTTTGGTATTGGAGGGTTCGAAGACTGTGTTTGAAAGGGAGTGTAGTTTTTCCTTTGAATAGACATGTTCTGATTACCTTTTTGACCCTGTAGTATCAGGGAAACATCTCCCTCTTTCTTTTTATGGACCCTCCGTGGGTTGTTTCCATAATTTCCAGATTGGATGTGATCAGCAACAGTTTTGAGGGCAGTTAGGTCTTGAATTTTTCCTGGCTTCAATCCCATCTCAGCCATCTCCCCATGTTTGACCATTTCAGAAAATGGTTTGCCGATGCTGGCTAAAACACTTTCATAGAAAGGAGCTTCTTGTATGTCAATGAAAGTCATGACCATCTCTGATTCTGTCATGGAAGGAATAACTTGGGCAGCCAGGCGTCTCCACCTTTGAGCATACTCTCTGAAAGACTCATTAGACTGTTTCTTGATTTTGGTAATTTGATACTGATTAGGAGGCATCTGAGACTAAAAGCTATATTGAGTGAGGAAGGCGTGTGCTAGCTCTTCTCAGCTATGGATCTTTGAGTTGTCTAATCTTGTGTACCACAAACGGGCTTCTCCAGTTAGACTCTTCTAGAATAGCTGCATTATGAGCTTCTCGTCCTCTGCATAAGATCCAAGTTCTCAAATGAACACCTTTAAATGTGTGTAAGGATCTCCTAACCCCTCATATTTTTCAAAGTCAGGAGTTTTAAACTTTTCTGGATAATGAACGCCAGGGAAAATGCAAAGGTCAGCATATGAAACACTCCCGTGTGTTCCAACTCCTTTGATAGCACGAAGGGTCTCTTCCATTTGGAGGACTTTCTTTTTGGTGTCGCTGGTGACTGGATCTCCTATGGCATCATGAGTTTTGTTGGTCGTATCTAACTGCAGTTCAGGTATTGTAATGACCTGGTTTCCCCCTTGTGTAGAGGATTCAGCATGTACGGGTATCTTTGGACCCTAAGTAGACTGGTGTAGTTCTTTGAGTAGAACAGCCAAATCTGTAATTTGTTTGCTTAATCCGTCAAATTCTTTACGAGAAACTGGATTAAGGTCAGTTTGGTCAGATGCGACATGATTGACTATAGGCCTGCAACCTTTTTGGATTTTGACCGGGTAGTAGGTCTAATTGGTTCCCTGCGAAAGACTTGCATAGTTTAGTCTTTAAGGAAGGTATAAAATTAACATGCTATGTGATGTTTCCGTTTTAGGAATTTTATCCTGTAATATGGATGTCAGCTATTTGTAGTATGTTAATTTAAATATGTATGTGTACACATTTCTTCATATTTCTCATTACATGGAGATAGATATGGAATGAAATTACAAGTAAATGTGTTTACAAGTATTTGAAATGAGAAAGCATGAAGAGACTTTCCTCCATTTGGGTTTATCAGAGGTTGACCTATCTTAGGTTACTCTCGCGGCTTTTTGGAATGAAGGTTCCCAAATCATCGCAATTTACTTAATGGGAAATTAATCCGGTCTTTCAACTGGAGCGAATTTGGGTGGTGCCTTTCCTGAGTCTCGCGGGAATTAGTCTTCCTACGAGTCCAGTAATCAAACACCGACAGGATAGCCTCCTGGTGGAGGGACCACACAACATACATTCACATACATCGCGTCTCACCGTATGGAAATGATGACATGTGCGAAGCACTAATATCACAAGCAGATATGGTGCGAGCACTAAGTGCAATAAGTAAATGCATTCATACACATTCATCATAAATGTAAATGCAACATCCACATACAAGTAGATAACAGTTTGAAAAGATTGTAAATAGCGGCTTAAGTCCTCTTACTGGTGTCCCCAGCAGAGTCGCCACCTGTCGACGTTGGGATTTTTAATTGTCCATTTCCATTACTTGTTCTTTGGTGTTCTCATTTTAGGTGAGATTTGCTTGAAAAAACAAGTGAAAAAGGTCTGACATGTATAATGTCGACGATGGACTGTTAAGAGTCGCCAGTTGGTTTTTTAAATGGTTGTACCAACACAACCGAGAAAAGGTTTGCACATTGACCCAGTGATGTGACACTGCTAAACGGGTCGTTGCAATCGAGATTCATTAGGGTCCGGGGACTTGATTATACGGAGGGAAGGTGTTAGGCACCCCACGACATCCGTGTTACCATGGTGACCACCTCTTTTCGAGAAATTGTTATCTAAATATGTGTGTGTGTGTGGGTCAATGTGCTATTTATTTAGAAGTAGTGCGAGGCCTCGTTCGCACCTATATACACAGGGTTTGAATTTATGTAAAAATTCAATTTTAATAAGATATGGCAGTGATGTTTTATAAAAGAGGTTTTTTAAACCCTGATGCTCAATAGTAATTGAGACCTTTTACACTTCAATAGTAATTGATTTTATTTTCGAAATGCGAAGCATCTATAAGAAAATAATGTACAAAAATAATGTCGACTTCCTCGTGGGTATGAAAACCATCTGAGGAAATTCAGACATCGCAAAATAATTTACAAGCTGCTTACAGCTGAAAATGTCCATCATGGGAATCAAATCTAGATCCAATAGGTTGAATCTGTGATCACATGATTCCTAGGCGCACATGATACTGCAATTTGTATGAAAGTAGTAAGCAGGTATATATATATAAAAGCTGTAAATATATATATACAGACATAATTACCAACCACGAAGCACCTCCATGGGGGATCAGAAATGTAAATAAAGCTATAAAAAGCTATCAACCACCACGGAGGAAACTCCAGGTGGGACAAAACGTAAATAAAGCTGTAAAGCTATCAACCACCACGGAGGGAACTCTAGGCAGGACAAAATGTAAATAAAGTTGTACAAACCAATTAAGCGCCAATGTAAGTGAACTCAAAAGCAGATTTAAACGTAAAGAAAGTCATAAAGTTTATCAACCACCACTTAAGTAAACCCCCTGTGGGACAAATATATATATATATATATATATGTATATATATATATATGTATATATATATATATATGTATATATATATAAAAGCAAATAAATGCTCCAAACTGAAGTCTAGGCTCAATCGAGGCATAACTCGATAATGTCAGTCCATATATATATATATGTATATACAAACTGAAATAAAACCACGGACCGAAATCCGGGCAAACACATGCAACACGACTCTCAAAGTGAAGAAGGGTGTGTGTAAAGATGAAGAGAAATGCTTTAAAGTGTGTAAGAATGCTTATAGAGGGTTGCCAAAGAAGACTTCTATATCTTTAAAGTGGATGAAACTCGGGTCCCGCCAGTACAAAAGTAGCTATATGTGAGCTCACAAGTGTTTAAAATGGGAAAGCACTCAGTATATTGCAAGTACGGAGCAAATTTGACAGGGCTTTCTCGCTCTTTCTCCCTTCAAAATGGCCACCCCAAGCCCTCTATTTATAGAGGGGGAGCCGCATGTGTACCTGCGGCCAGCCGTAGGTGTACCTTAGGCTGCCCGGGTTGCCCCGGGTTTCTCGGGTCGGGTCGTCTCGTAGTACGTGCACGTAGGCACCACAATATCTGCTCGAACTTTCAGAATTGCAATCCGAGCATCCGACTGAGGTATATAGGACCTATTTCGGACTGCCATTATCGAGAGTTATACAATGGCATGGGATTAGAGTTTGTACGAAGTCATTGAAGATGGGACGATGCCCTCCGGTCTTCAAGCTTCAAATTCTATCCGTTACCCCGAACAATAGTCACTTGGGATTGGTTTTCCTTGATTCTTGTGGGACATCGTTGTGTAGAGATGTGTGTATGAAATGTTGAGACGACGTGATGTGGCTTTAGTGTGGCGAGATGATGCCTTGGGCCCTTATCGGAGTTATCGCCGATTTAATGATCAGCGACGTTGCTTTCGTGGTTATTCTTTGAGATTGACTGCTACAAGTGTTGAAGGTCCTCAGTGTCAACTCTGAGGTGTGCCTGTCCTCCTAGTGTTATCCCCGAGTTGGTACTGGGTGTCTCATTGTGAGCGTCGAGATTGAAGCTGGTTGCATTTGAAACAATCATTTTCGGGGTTATCGCCGGAACTGCATTCCTTGGGGTGATCACCAAGGTTGGTAGCTATTCCCATGATTAGGACTGAGACTGGATATCTCGGGATTATCTCTGAGATTAATCGGTCTTCTCCGGTGTGTGTTCCTGTATTGAATCTGCACGCCTCGGGGTTATCTCCGAGGTTGGAATTGTTACTCCCAGTATGTGTCCTAGGGTTGATGCTGAACTTCCGGTAGTATCAGGAAAGGATATAAACTATCTTCCAGGGTTCCCTCTTGAAAGACGAACCTATCCTCCTACAATATTAGTGACATGTGTGCAGAAAATTTCGAGTGTCTACACTAGCAGAAGAGCTTACAGTCATCTTAGAAACCAATCATGTGCAGCCATCACGTATCAAGAGGAATGATCTTCAAGGCAGTTCATTAAGGGATCATCAGAGGAGGTTGAGTAACTGACGAAGCTGAGCATCATATAACACTCAACTACACTTCAAGGATGATCACGCAAAGCTGCTAAGTACAGAAGATGTTCAGAGCATAAAGACATCTTAGCAGCTCAGCACCAACTCCATCAAACAAACAAATAACTCAACAAGAAGCCAGGGCCTGAGGGCTCCTTGTCTGGAGGGACTAAATGAAGTTCCAAGACTGCTGGGCTTGAAGAGTTCCTAGGGAACTAGAGACGTTCCAAAACTGCTGGCCTTGAAGAGTTCTTAGTGAACTGGAGTCCCATGGCTGTTGGCCTTGAAGGAATCTTAGTGATTCAGGGTGCTTCCCTTCCTTAGTTGAAATCCTGCTAGTTGAAAGCAGAAGAGTGGATTCGGAGCTTGAGTCTCTAAACCACTTAAAACCCCTTGTGTCTTTTACATTAAGTCATTTACATTATGTCTATTAACTGCTATAACTGCTATGAATGTTCTAACTTCTTACAACCGAACTAACTCTACGAACAATGTATGTATGATTATGAATATATCAATGAAGGGGATCTTTTACTTATTCCGTTGTGCTTGAAAATATTCTTATGTTTGTCATATGCTAATTTAATAGCAATACAAAATAAAAGAGAAAAATTATTTGAAATTAAAAGGATCTATTCAACCCCCCCCCTTCTAGATCTATTATGCCTATTGGGAACTAACAAACCCGAACCACATTATTGAGTTAGAACCAGACGACATAGCCGAAGATTTAACGTATGAGGAGGTACCTGTTAAGATCTTGGATAGGAAAGAGCATGTCCTACGCACGAAGGTTATACCATAAGTTAAGGTTTTGTGGAGAAACCATGCTATTGAAGAAATGACCTGGAAGTTGGAATCAGAAATGAAAGCGAGGTATCCTCATCTTTTTGAAACAACAGGTACGCACGTTAATTTCGAGGAAGAAATTTTATAAGGAGGGGAGGTTGTAAGACCCCAACTTATTATAAATAAAATCGAATTTCCTCTATTTATTATTGTGAGTAATAAGGTGTTAATTTGATATAATGCTTTGGTTATGGGTGAAATGTGCAAATTTTACAAAATAAGAAAGTGGTTATTAAATATTCATTGTGTCGGAGAATATTCGTTTGGTCGTGGAATATTCTTTTTGTCGGGGGATATTCGTACGACGGTGCAGCCATTTGTGGGCCCCATATCGGAAAATGGTCGGATGAAGAAAACGACAAGTTTGTGTTTTTATAAATAATGGAGTAATTGTTACCGTTAACACTGTTGGAATACCTGGTGGTTAAAATACAGTAATACGCGCGGTTGCACAGTAGCACATGGTATTGCACAATATTTTTGAAATTATTGATTCTTACGTAAGAAGTCACTACTCAATAATTGTTACAGTAATTATTGTTCAATATTTCATTTTAGTGATTCAATAATTGCTGCGTTGATATTTTATATTATTGTTGTTCAATAATTGTCACTGCACAGTATCTCCATTATCAGATCAATAATTCATATTATTTGAATAATATTGTTAGATAGCATTATTGGCAATGTCTAAGGAAGTTATATCTAGGAATGGGGTTTGGTCACCTAATTGCACGCCAATAAGGAGAAATCCTTATCGGAAAGCCCTTTCTTTCATGGGAACGACCTGGTTGTCATAATTATGATTCTGTAATATTATTTGTGAATAATTAATTATTGATTTATATGATAAAAAAATATTTATTTTATGTGGATATAAATTGTAGACACTCGAAATTTTCTGTACTACTGTTACTAACATTGCAGGAGGACAGATTCGTCTTTTAAGAGAGAACCTTGAAAGACAATCCAAATCCATACCAGATACTACCGGAAGTTCAACATCAAACCCCGAATCGCAGTCTGGGAGTAACCAAATCCAACCTCAGAGATAACCCCGAGACCTGCATATACAATACCGGAACACACACCGGAGAAGACCGATTAATCTCGGAAACAGCCTCGAGGTATCCAGTCTCAGTCCCAACCATGGGAATACCCACCAACCTTGGTGATAACCCCAAGGAATGCAGTTTCGGCGATAACCCCAGAAATGCTTGTTTCAAATGCGACCAACTTCAATCTCGACACTCACAACGAGATACACTGCACCAACCCGGCAATAACATTAGGAAGACAGGCACACCTCAAAGATGACAATGAGGACCTTCAACAATTGCAGCAGTCAAATCTCAGCGAAGTCTGAGCAATGTCTGCTTTATCAGCCCAATCCAGCGATAACATCGGTGAGGGGCAACATCATCATCTCGTCAACACGATGCCACGTCACATCTCTACACAACGATGTCCCACAAGGCTAACCAATCCCGAGTGACTATTGTGCGGGGTAACGGATGAAAGTTGAAGCTTGAAGACCGGAGGGCATCGTCCCATCTTCAATGACTTCGCACAAACTCTAATCCCATGCCATCGTACAACTCTCGACAACCGGCGGTCCGAAATAGGTCTCAGATACCTCAAGCGGATGCGGAATGCACTTCGTAAAATCGAGTGGACATTACAAATACTGAATGCACGTGCCGAGACGACGACGAGCCCGACAAACCCGGGCCAACCCGGGTTACCTCTGGTACACTTGCGGCTCATATTGCCTATAAATAGATGGCTTGGGGTGCTGATTTTCTAAGAGAAAAAGACAGGGAAACCCTGCACAATTTGCTCTGCACTCGCCATACAATGTATTTTCCCACTTTTAAACACCTGTGAGCTCATATATAGCCTCTTTTGTACCCACAAAAGCCAGTGTTTACCCACTCTAAAGATATAGAAGCCTTTTTTATTAGTCAGCTGTAAGCCTTCTCACACACTTTAGAGTATTTCTCTTCATCTTTGCACACACCCTTCTACACGTTGAGAGTCGTGTTGCTTGCTTTTGCCTGGACTTCGGTTCGTGGTTTCACTCCAGTCTATATATATATATATTATATATATATATATATTTATATATATATATATATATTGACTAACATTATCGAGTTATGCCTCGATTGAGCCTAGACTTCGGTCTGGAGCGTTTACTTGCTTTTCTATATATATATACATTTATATATATGAAATGTGTGTCGAACCTTGTTCGATAAGCCTAGACTTCGGTCTGCAGCGTTTACTGCTTTAATATATATATATATATTATATATATTAACTGTGTGTCGAACTCTGTTCGATGAGCCTAGATTTTATATCTGGTGCATTTATTCGCTTATATATATATATATTTATACTTATATATATATATATATATATATGAATTGTGGTCGAACTATGTTCGATGAGCCTGAATTTTACATCCGGTGCGTTTAATACTTTTATATATGTATATATATATACATATATATATATATATATATTTATTTTCGTTCCGCCTGGAGTTTCTTTCATGGCGGTTGACCGTATTTACAGCTTTCTTTACGTTTTGTACCTCCTGGAGTTTCCTCCGTGGCGGTGGATAGCTTTTAATAGCTTTATTTACATTTCTGATCCCCCATGGAGGTGCTTCGTGGTTGGTGATCATGTCTGTATATATATATTTACCACTTTTATATATATACCTGCTTACTGCTTTCATACAATTGTAGCATTCTGTGAGCCTAGGAATCTTGTGATCACAGATTCATTTCATTGAATCTAGAGTCGGTTCCCGTGATGGACATTTTCAGCTATAAGCAGCTTGTAATTTATTCTGCGGTGTCTGAATTTCCTCAGAAGGTTTCCATACCCACGAGGAAGTCGGCATTATTTTTGTATAATGTTTTCGTACGGATGCCTCGCATCCGTCAAATAAAATCAATTAAGCCGCTCACTTAATAAAAATGGGAGTGTAAAAGGTCTCAATTCCTATTGAGCATCTGGGTTTGAAAAATCTCTTTTATAAAACATCACTGCCATATTTTGTTAAAACCTGAATTTCTACATAGATTCAAACCCTGTGTATATAGGTTCGAACGAGGCCTCGCACAACTTCCATATAACAGCACATTGACCCACACACACACACACATTCAGATAATAGTTTTTTGAAAAGAGGTGGTCACCGTGGTAACACGGATTTCAGGGGGTGCCTAACACCTTCCCCCTGCATAACCAAGTCCCTGGACCCTAAACGAATCTCGGTTTCACCGACCCGTATATCAGTGTCACATCACTGGGTCAATGTGCAAACCTTTTATCGGTTGTGTTGGTACAACCATTTAAAAAACCAACTGGAGACTCTTAACAGTCCCATCGTTGACATCATACATGTCGTACCTTTTTCACTTGTTTTTTCAAACAAATCTCACCTAAAACGAGAACACCAAAGAACAAGTAACGGAAAGGGACATCCAAAAATCCCGACGTCGACGGCGGTGGCGACTCTTTGGGACTCCAAAGAAGAGGACTTGAGCCGCTATTGCAATCTTTTCAAAACTATTATCTGCTTGTGTGTGGATGTTGCATTTACATTTAATGAATGTGTACGAATGCATTTCCTTATTGCACTTAGTGCTTCGCACCATAACTGCTTGTGATGCTAGTGCTTCGCACCATAACTGCTTGTGATATTAGTGCTTCGCACCATATCTGCTTGTGATATTAGTACTTCGCGCATGTCATCATTTTCATATGGTGAGATGCGATGTATGTGAATGTATGTTGTGTGGTCCCTCCACCAGGAGGCTATCCCGTCGGTGTTTGATTACTGGACTCGTGAGAAGACTAATTCTCCGAGGCTCAGGAAAGGCACCACCCAAATTCGCTCCAGTTGAAAGACCGGATTAACTTCCTGTCAAGTAGATTGCGATGATTTGGGAACCTTCATGCCAAAAAGCCGCGAGAGTAGCCTAAGATAGGTCAGCCTCTGATAAACCCAAAACAGAGGAAAGTCTCTTTATGCTCTCATTTCAATTACTTGTAAACACAATTATTTGTAATTTCATTCCATATCTATCTCCATGTAATGAGAAATATGAAGAAGTGTGTACACATACATATTTTGAAAAATGCTACAAACAGCTGACATCTGTTATGCAGGATAAAATTCCTAAAATGGACACATCACATAGCATGTTATTATATACATTCCCTAAAGACTAAACTATTCTAGTCTTTCGCAGGGAATCAATCGAACCTACTACCCGTTCAAAGTCTAAAAAGGCAACAGGCCTACAGTCTATCATGTCATCATCCGACCAGATTGAACTTAATCTAGTTTCTCGCAAAGAATTCGACAGATTAAGTAAACAAATTACAGATTTGGCTATTCTACTCAAAGAATTACACCGGTACACACACAGGTCGAAAATACCCGTACATCTTTGAATCCTCCACACAAGGGGGAGACCCGGTCATTACCATACCGGAACCACAGTTGGATACAACCAACAAAACTCTTGATGCCGCCCATCCCACTGGAGATCTAGACACTGGCGACATCAAAAAGAAAATTCTCCAAATGGAAGAGACCCTTTGCGCTATCAAAGGAATTGGAACACACGGGAGTGTTTCATATGCTGATCTGTGTAATTTTCCTGGTTTTCACTATCCAGAAAAATTTAATACTCCTGACTTTGAAAAATATGTCGGGTTAGGGGATCTTTACACACATCTAAAAGTATTTATTGGAGAACTTGGATCCTATGTAGAGGATGAAAAGCTCAGAATGCAATTATTCTAAAAGAGTCTAACTGGAGAAGCCAGTTCGTGGTACACAAGATTAGACAACTCCAAAATCCATAGTTGGGAAGAGCTAGCACATGCCTTCCTCACTCAATACGCTTTTCAAACTCGGATGCTCTCTGATCGGTATCAAATTACCAAGATCAAGAAATGTCTAACGAGTCTTTTCGAGAGTATGCTCAAAGGTGGAGAGAGCCTTTGGCTGCCCAAGTTAGTCCTTCATGGCGAGAATCGAAATGGTCATGACTTTCATAGACATACAAGAAGCTCCCTTCTATGAGAGAGTTTTAGTTTTAAGCATCGGCAAACCATTTTCTGAAATGGTCAAGCATGGGAGATGGTGAAATGGGGTTGAAGTCGAGGAAAGATTCAAAACCTAGTCAAGACTCAAAGTCATTGTTGATCACATTCAATCTAGAAATTATGTGAACAACCCCCGGAGGGTCCATAAAAAGAAAGAGGAAGATGTTTCCCTGATATTATAGGGGCAAAAAGGCAATCAAAACATGCCTATTAAAAGGAGAAACTACACTCCCTTTCCAGCACAGTCTGCAAACCCTCCAGTACCAAAAGGTGGAAAAGTCAAACGCCCTCGAGTGTTTACACCCTTAGGGGATACCCTCGAGAACATTCTTAATCTTCTGACAACACTGAAGAAAATTACGCATCTTCTTCCACCAGCCAGCCCTAATGGACGGGGTTTCAATGCTGCTAGGAAATGTGCTTATCATGTCGGGGCACCTGGACATGTTACTCAGGATTGCTGGGCCTTGAAACACAAGATCCAAGACCTAATAGACAATGGGGAGATCGTAGTCACCAAACCCGATCAGCCTCATGTTCAAGACAACCCTCTTACTCAACACAAAGAAGAAGAGGTCAATATAATTAATTGGAGCAGCGGACAGAGTTCCCACTTCAGCTGTGATTCCTTCCAAACCATCAAAGATGGTGATGATAGATGGGATTATGCTAAGTTCCAGTTCACAATGGAACGAAAGATGAAAGCTCTCTGCAAACAAATTGAACAATTGGCAGAATTGGTGACTTATCAGCATCAAGTGACTCATCAGTTAATCAGCCAGGAGCACACTAGTCTCCTACCCATTGTCATGAATATTCCCTCGTCACCTTCAGAAAATGAAACAAAGTGACGAAGAGAACAAATGCCAAAGCCCATCGGGATTTCGCCAACAAACGGGAATTCACCTATCTGGGTTAACCTATGGAGGAAATTCTACATATATTAATCAATGAAGGAAGGATCAGTTCACTTCTACCTCCAATCAACCTCCGTTTGGGACGGTACAACTCTGATGGAGTATGTCAATACCAATCCCAGTCTCGCGGTCACAACACAGAAGAATAATGGGCACTCCGCCACCTTATTCAAAATCTAATCGACAGTGGTGTACTGCGTTTGGCTGATAACGACACTGTGTTATGTGCAAGTGAGAATGCAGGCCCTACTAAGTGGAAAAGTGTGGTAGCAGTCATATCCACTGAAGATGATGGGATTAATGCCTTACTCACAACGCCAATAATTCAACTCAAAGGAGGAAACAATCCTTTGAAAGTGGCCGCTCCCGAGCCAATCAACTTGTCGTGCAGAGCACAATATCCCATTGTTAGCTTGCGCAACGTTCCACGGAATTATGGAGAGGGTGAAGGATCCACCTCACATATATCGCGCTACGATTGTCGAAGGAAAACCCGTTGTATCTCCCCCATCGGGTGATGAAGTCTACCACCAAATCGAAGGGAAAAATACCCATGGAGAAGATTGAGAAAT